>CM074441.1:23086630-23716630 GCA_037101425.1 Elopichthys bambusa | reverse complement strand
CGCTCACCCTCCTACTCTCTCTCTCCCCGGGGAGCCGGCGGTCTGTGCCGAGGCAGGCCTGTGTGAAACTGCAGCACCACTCTCAGGGCGGGAAGAACATGGCAAAACAGCTAAATCCCGTGGAGAACGAGCGCTCCAAAATAAACAAACACATACTGACGTGGAATTATGCAAACTAGCGTTTTGTGGTGGGGAGAGGGAACAAATATGAGTTGCTTTTAAACTGGATGATGGCATGCTGTCTTCTGTAGAGCTGCTTTATGGCTGAATCGAATAGGTTTCAGAAATTTGTTGCAACATTTACACTGTTATTGAACTGGGCTGCATTTCCCAAAAGCTTTGTGAGCCCAAGCTGAATGTGAAGACCATTGCCAGCAATGTTCTCTACGATCAACTTAGCTTAAGATGCTTTTGGGAAAAACAGCCCAGAACTGAACCTACTGAACTAACTCAAGCTAAATAAATGACACTATTGTCTTCTGTAGAGCTGCTTATAGTCGAATTGAACTTGTTTCAAAATTGATTAACTTTTTTGTTATTGAACTGAACTAACACTGAACTGACCTGAGCTGAATAATAATAATATTGTATTTTTAAAGCTGCTTTACAGCACAATTTGAATTTGTCTCATATTTAATCAAGTCTGCTCTGAAACCATCTGTATTGTATAATGCACTATATAAATACAGTAAAGTTGATTTAACTTGACAAGTCATGTTTATCTATATAGCACTTTATACAATACAGATTGTTTCAAAGCAGCTTTACAATGACAAACAGGAACATCAATTACACAAACAGAATTCAATTCAGCTAAAAAAAAAAAATTATTCGGCTCAAGTCAGTTTAGTGTTGATTCAGTTCGGTTTATCAAACAAATAATGAAACAAAGTTGAATCAGCTAAAATGTTAAGCTCGGAACACACCAAAGCAGATAGCAGGGTTGGCTCATGTCAGCAGCGTCTGGGTCCAAAGTTGCCCTAACACACCAAACCGAAGCTCGACACCCGTACGCACGCCCGTTTTGCTCCTGCGTAACAAGAAATGCCTTTCCGTACCAGCAGGTGGCAGTAGCTGAACAGCCAATCAGAATGATCAGATGGCCCGACTGACCGACAAGCTCTGACGCCGATTCAACATGTCGAATCGGCTGAAAAAATGCAGACGAGGACCAACTTCAGCCAGCGGTGGAACACACTGAGAAAACTTAGTCGGCCGACGAACAAAAACTGCCCGACGGCCGACCGCCGGCTTGGTGTATTCCGGGCTTTACATTTAAGACATTCCGCAACTCACTGTGATGTCATAATGACTATCAGTGTTGGGGAAAGATACTGCATAAAAGTAATGCATTACAATATTGCGTTACTCCCTTAAAGGTGCAATGTGTCAAATTTAGCAGCATCTAGTGGTGAGGTTGCGAACTGCAACTAACGGCGCACACCATCCCCTTTCGGAGAAGCTACAGTGGCCGTCTGGCTGACACAAGACAAAGATGTCATCGTCTGAGACAGCAGAGAGTAGCCTGTGTGAAGCAATGAAGTTTCTTCTTCTAACAAAGAACGTTCTCTGCTTCTAATAAACCACACAACTTCTACTACTACTATTACTACTACTTTGTGCGTATTCAACGTAGTGATGATGCAAGCTGTCTCTAAAAACAGGAACGATTTAGAAGAAGAACAACATAGTGTCTAAACATACTCTGTAGAGTGTTTGCCCATTTAGGGTTGCTGTAGAAACATGCCTGCACATAATGGCGACTTGACATGGAGGGGGGACCCGCAGTGTATAGAAATGGCTCATTAAGGTAATAAAAACATAATGGTTCATGATGTAAGGTCTTTATGTACCACTGAAAACATAGTTATGTACAGTTGCAAGAAAAAGTGTGAACCACTTGCAGAATCTGTGAAAATGTAAATAATTTTAACAAAATAAAAGAGATAATACAAAATGCATGTTATTTTTTATTTAGTACTCTCCTGAGTAAGATATTTTACATAAAGGAGGTTTACATATAATCCACAAGACAAAAGAAAATAGCTGAATTTATTAAAATAACCACTGATTCTTAATACTGTGTGTGGTTACCTGGATGATCTACGACTGTTTGTTTGTTGTTTGATGGTTCTTCATGAGTCTCTTGTTTGTTCTGAACAGTTAAACTGAGCTCTGTTCTTCAGAAAAATTCTCCAGGTCCTGCAGATTCTTCAGTTTTCCACCATCTTTTGCATATTTGAACCCTTTACAGCAGTGACTGAATGATTTTGAGATCCGTCTCTTCACAATGAGGAAAATTGAGGGACTCAAACACAACTATTAAAAAAGGTTCAAACATTCACTGATGCTCCAGAAGGAAACACGATGCATTGGGAGTCGGGGGGTGAAAACTTTTGAACAGGATGAAGATATCCAAATTTTTTTAATTTTGTCTAAATATACATTTTTTTTTTTCATTTAGTAACAGAAGCAACAGAAGACACTTTCATGTTTCCTGGAAGACAAATTAAATTTATCTTGATCTTCAAATTCCAAATGTTTTATGTAAAATATCTTACTCAGGAGAGTACTAAATAAAAAATAACATGCATTTTGTATTATCTCCTTTATTTAGTTAAAATTATTGTGGTTCACATATTTTTTCTTGCAACTGTATATTGCATTTCTATTAATAGATCCTCCCAAATTTTACACATTGCCCCTTTAAAAAGTAACTAATTGTAAATCATGCGTTATGTTACTTTTTCTCACCTGGGCTGGGCTTATATATATATATATATAAAATAAAAAAAGTTTTTTTTTTTTTTTGGGGCAAATGTAAAGGCCCTTTTTTTAAACCAAAATTGAAATAATAAGGTTGAAGGAAGTGCAAATTCACTCCTGTACAGTAGAGGGCGCAGCTCAAACAAACCTTTCAGCTGTGCAGCCATTCTGGATTGCAGAAAAATAGGATGCAGGAGAAGAAAGTGTAACTCTTACTTCAATAAACACAAAAAAATCTAAAAGTCATTTTGCTTATGGTTTGAATCATCGAAGGTCAGCAACAAGTACACTGGTCAATAAAGTGAGATTAAATGCATAAAAATATTTTTTTATTTAACATATTTAGTTATAAGAGGTTTGCGTAGTGTTCTGATTTTGCATTTCAATGATTTTATTCATTTTGAGGAATACTGAATCTGGTTTTGTGCAAGTAAGATGAATTAATGCCTGCTCACATTTAGTCTAGAACTACAATAACCATCGTGTTTACACACAACGCTTCTGCTCTTACTCCAATTTCTCTCAACATGTGGACAGGAGAGCTGACAGTAAAAGTAAAAAAAGGTAACTTGCGTTACTTATTTGAAAAAGTAAAATTTAGTTGTAAATTTAAAAGTAATACATTACTTTACTAGTTACTTGAAAAGTAATCTGATTACATAACTCCAGTTACTTGCAGATGCATAAATCTGTTTTTCTTTTTTTCCTACTCTTCCTTCTTATTTTTCTCTGGTTCTCTCTTTCCCTATGTGCAAGGCTCAGCTGTAGTCAGCTCTCTGCAGTATTGATTTGTGGTGCTGGGTGATTTGGCTACTTGCTCTAACACTACGAGCGTGTCCTCATGTGCCTTTGCTTATGTAACGGCGCGGGACTCTTTCTCTGCTGAATGCTGATTAACTGTCTGGAGCTTTAGGACTCCCAGCATTCACCCTGCCACAGATGCCAACGACACTGCAGAGGCCCAAGAGCTGCGCTTCACTTCGCACGCCCGCATATGCGCACACACTCTCACGCTCTGGGAGGGGTCATCAGGTTTACAGTCCTTGGTTTTGGCATTAGTGCCCTCTTTTGGTGGTTGTTGGCATGGCATCAACAATCCCAAGAGGCATTATGACATCACAGGTGGCAGGTGCATATTTGATGTATACTATACAACATGAGCTGATCTGCTACTTGTTATTGTTAGTTAGTGGAAGGTTGTATTAGAAACCCATTTCTACACTATCAATCAAAAGTTTTTTAATGTTTTTGGAAAAAAAGTCTTGATCACCAAGGCTGAATTTATTTGATGAAAAATACAGTAAGAACATTAATATTGTGAAATATGTGAATATGTGATTATTATTTTAAAATGTAATTCATTCCTGTGATGGAAAAGCTGAATTTTCAGCATCATTACTCCAATCTTCAGTGTCACATGATCCTTCAGAAATCATTCTAATAGGCTGATTTGCTGCTCAATTATTTATAATGGTTTTGGCTGCTTAATATTTTTCTTTAAATTCTTTGATAGAAAGTTTAAAAGAACAGCACTTATTTGAAAGAGGAATATTATGTAACATTATAAATGTCATGCATCCTTACTGAACAAAATTATTTGTTTCCTTAAAAATAATAATAAAATAAAATAAAAAAAATAAAAAAAGACCCCAAACTTTCTTGAGCATCAAATCAGCATTTTAGAATGGTTTCTGAAGGATCATGTGACACTGACGACTGGAGTAGTGATGCTGAAAATTCAGCTTTGTTTTCTATTTAATACATTTTAAAATGTAATTTATTCCTGTGATGCAGATATTTTAAATTGCAGTAATATTTCAAAATATTACTTTTTACTGTATTTTTCATCAAATAAATGCCTTGGTGAGCATAAGAGACTTCTTTCAGAAATGTATTTCATACACTGTGAACAAGATGAGTCATAATTTTGGTTCAAGACTAAGAGAACTCATTCATTCATAAAGAAAAAAAAGTAATAAAAAAGGCTGAAATGAGGTTATGGAAAGGTTCTCAACACGCTTACCTTCTCCTCAAGTGTCTCCTTCCTATCCAGCATCTCTCGCAGAGTCTGAAGGATCTTAATACACAACTTCTCCTCTTTCTCCATCAGTTTCTTGGTGTGTTTGATAAGCCTGAGAGAAAATATAGTATCATATTTAACAATAACCTTGTAATATAAATCAGGAATACCAAAATGGCCTCCTGACAATCAACTACATCACATCAACTACAAATGTTTTATAACTATGAATTCAACTGTAATAACTATATTTTCAGAGTTTTCGACTCGTTTGACCTCATACTTAGCACATTATTCTTAATGTTTAGTGGAGTAACGATGGCTGAGATTGTATTCCTAGACTACACAGGTAATAGCCCTATTAAAAAAAAAAAAAACTAAAAACATCACAAACTGGGTTTTATATAACAGTCAAACATTATTTAAATATGTAAGAACTGAAAGTACACTAAGGTTCAAAAATTTGGGGTTGAAGTCTCACCAAGGCTGCATTTATTTGATCAAAAAAAATAGTAAAAACAATAATACTGTGAAACATTACATTTTAAAACTGTTTTCTATTTAAATATATTTTAAATCGTAAGAAACATTCACTTGATTTGCAAGCCAGATTTGAGAAGAAAAAAAAAAAACACTATTTGAGGTGCAAATGAAACTATCACATATCATCAGGGACTGCATTTAAGTATTTGAATTGTTTTTGCAAAACAAATTTCCATAAGTCACATCATTTCAATGAATCACCCAAAAAAGCTATGACACATGTATGTGACTACAAAACAGGAAATGTGTTTTATGTCGTAGTCGTGTAGACTTATATAAGCGCACCTCTAACACAGACCTACTGTGATTTTACAGGTATATCTTGCTCAGACACAGATAATTGCTTATATAAGGCACAAATACATTGTATAGCTCATATATGATGTTGCTGGTATATACTGGTATACTAATCACAGCACATTCATGTATATATGTGTCGGACATGGCTATGTTCTCAATTCTAACTGATAAACAATCAGATGTTGCTGATGTAAATGTTTGGAAATATAGCAGAAAATCTCAGGGATTTATAATGTCATACCTATACCTCAGGCTATTTTTAACACTGCCACTGGACCCATTTAATATATTCATTGCGGATGACGCACAGCTTTAATTTGTTTGATGTGGGTGCATGTCTCACTTCGACATGAAAGCTCCATCCTCGCTGCGGAGCTGAGCAGACTCAGGAAACAGCATCTCTGGGCTATGTAGCACGTCTACTAATACAGAGAACTCTGCTTGTACCCGTGGACTAAACTGCTCCTCCAGATATGCAACGACTCCCTGAAACATATACACATAACATCAAATCAAAAGTGGTAATCAATGTCATGGACAAAAGGCTTTTAACATACACAAGTACCATTACAGTTATAATTAAGTCGTTGTCGTATTATAAACGCAAATCCTAAACTAATTTATTTAAACTGGAAAAAAAAAAACATTTCTCATTCGGCACAAATCCAAATGTGTGCACTTTGCACGTTTTGCGTGTTTGCTGTTAATTATGTTAAGTTGCAGCACGTTTCAAATGCTAAAATAACATAACTTGTATTCTGGTACTTGATTCTAATTGGTCAGTTGCCTTGAAAAAACTACACAGATGAGGGTGTATTTCAGGTGACAGTTTGGGATTTTAAGGTGACGTTACCTGCAGTTTCTCAATGATCTTGTAATCGTGGGCGCCAAAGGGCTCCTTGCGGGGACGGCCACGGGTTGACAGCTTCCAGTCCTTCACTGCACGCTGCACCATGCTGGTGTGTGTCTTCAGCGACAGGGCGTTGACCTGACCGTCCAGGTCCACTGGAATGGGGATGGCCCGACTCTTGGCTGGGAAAGGTTAGGAGGAGAAAAGCGTTTACAAATGTACACATTTCCAGACTACAATATATTTGTAACCTCACTACAAATTAATGAAAAAACCTTTACGTATTCTTTTAAATTTAACATCTGAAGGGAAACACGTCAAATACATGTTAAATGCATTAAAAATCTCACTGATGGCATACACTCTTCTGTATTTTCCTTTGATTTTGGGGGGTACATTTTTACAGTATTTCCTTTAGATACATTTCTTCTTCATACATTATTTATTTATTTTGCAGGTTGCATGCTTTTTGTGTGCTGTACTTGTTAAATTAAATGTTATTAACCTCATAAATATTGTATGAAAATGAGTATGTAAACAGGGTTTAGAAATATAAGTGAAATATTGAGACCTGACTATCCAGAATTAACTACTTAAAGGGTTAGTTCACCTAAAAAAAATGGAAATTCTGTCATCATTTACTCACCCTCATGTTGTTCCAAACCCGTAAGACTTTCATTCATCTTCAGAACACAAATGAAGATATTTTTAATGAAATCTGAGAGATTTCTGTCCCTCCATAGACTGCTACACAACTACCACTTTGACGCTTCAATCTATATGAATCGAACGTTTTAGTCCAAATTTTCTGAAGAGAGATGATTGCTTTATGTGATGAACAGATTGAATTTAGGCTTTTAAATCACATATAAACATTGATCAGCGAACATAGGAAGCTCAACTGTACATGCTTGACACATGAGAACAAACCTTATTGGTTCTTGCACGTCAAGCAAGTATGCTTGAGCTTCTGTTTACCATAACCAACATATGCATTGAAGAGTGTTTATATGTGAATAAAAGACTAAATTTTACCTGTTCATCAAATAAAGTGATTGTGTCTCTTCAGAAAATTTGGACTAAACCGCTCAATTCATATGGATTAGTCTTTATGAAGTGTCAAAGTGGCATCAATTAAGGGACAGAAATCATCAAAAATATCTTCATTTGTGTTACGAAGATGAACAAAAGTCTTACGGGTGTGGAACAACATGAGGGTAAGTAATTAATAACAGAATTTTCATTTTTGGGTGAACTAACCCTTTAACCCAAGGTAAAATATGTAAAACAAGATAACCCTCTGTCACATGCCGGCCTTATATTTCGGTTAAAAGACACATCTCTGCAAGAAATGAAACTTACCCACATCAGCAAGGGTTTTGATGCAACTCTCAATGTTAGTCTTCTGCAGGGAGTTGAGCCAGGTGCAGTTGTACAGTCTGCAGGCGGACTGCAGCACTTGAATGAAAGTTCCTTGATGGGCCTGACAAAGAGATACAGTATAAATATTTCATAAGTAACACCACATTAATATGACTGATTCACAGAGGAGAAACACGTCTCCTCTCCACATCAGACGAATGAGATAAGTTGTGGTCAAACTCATTCTCGGTCTACCTGAAGGTTTGAGTTGCTGACAGAGAACTGGGAGCCAAAGAAGCCCTTGACGATAGCCATGATGGTATCAGTGACGTATTTTTCGAGGCATGTGTCAGCGTGCTTCCTGTCTGTAGTGCTGATAGACACCTACAACAACATCACAGTTCAGGATGCTTTTCACCCACATAGCAAGCACAAATCAGTCACAGATGATTTAAACAGCCCTTCAACCCAGTATATAATAAATTATGCCTCACAAATTGTGAGGGAGGGAGGTAAAGAGAAAAAGAGAGAGAGAGTTGGTGTCATTTAACTCACCCTGGCCATGTCTACAAGGAAACTTTCGAAGAGTTTCCAAATGTGATTGCTGGTGTAGATCTCCTTCATCTCCACCTCAGTGTCCACATAGCAGTGGTTCACGAAATTTACATATGCTATTTTTACCTGCAAAAGAAGTAAAAACAATGCTTAAAAATGGCTAGCCGATATCCGGCTAGCCGGAAAAAAAAAGGTTTTAAGTAGTTCTATTACCCATAAAATTGTGGTTTTATTATGTTTTTAGGGCATTGTACTACTATTTATTTTTGGAGGGGATACCATGGTACAGTATATGTACTCTGTAATCTTTCAGTACCACGGTATACATTGGCACTAAAATATATCAGGACAATTGAGCCACACTTTTTCACTTTTTCATTTAAAATTTTTTTTTTGATAATTATTTTATTGGTGTGTTATTTTATCTAATGCAGTAACATACATACATTTTAAATGTGGTGACAACAAAAATATATATGTACAACTTTATGTTCAACATTCTGATATGATTATTTGTTGCTCATGAAACATTTAGTATTATTATTATTATCATCATCAATATTAAGAACAGTTGTGCTGCTTAATATTTTCGTGGAAACCGTAATACATTTTTTAGGATTATTTGAAAACAAAAAGTTCAAAAACAGCATTTATAGCATTTATAGTTTTTGAATAAAAGTAATAATTCAACTTCACACTGTACATGTTCTTAAGACTGTTTAACCTTTAGCTTTTTTTGGGATGCATAAATAACATGTACAACAGCTCTATCACATTGCAAATATGTGAGTTTTTCAAGAGAACATTCAGATCGGGTAAATGTTCTGTCACCTCTGGAATGCAGCCGTCGTTTGTGACCACTTTGACAATATCATCAAGTGGCAGAAGCGAGTTGCACTTGAGCTCGGTATCAACGTTCTTGCCCTCGGTGCAGGCTGCCAGCAGCTCCACCAGTGTGATGTGGTACGCCAGAGCCCCGTTCTCATCCCGCCCAGAAGACATCATATTTTGCAGCGCCGGAAAAGAGGCACGGTCGTTATAGAAGACCAACACGTCTTCTCCTCCGTTCACCAGCTACAGTCCAAAACAAACACGCAATGTCTGATTTATCACAACAAACACTATAGAAATTCACTTTCATGTGAATGGAAGTGTTTATGGGCAATTAGTGAAGAGTGATAGAATAAATATTAAGATATTCTGAAAATGTATGAATAACTATCACAAAATAAACATTTTAAAGAAAGGTTATTCAAAACATACTGAAAAAAAAAAACAACAACAAAAAAAACATTAAATATAAACAATGTATAAGTATTCTAAAAAATATTATTAATTACTTAAAATAGCAAAAAATGTTATAATAATATTATGTGTATTATGAACATGATTAATGTTTGTGCACATATCTCCATGATGCATTCAATTCAAAGTCCATCTCACCTCATTCATGATTTTGCATTGACATTCCTTCACGTATTTACCATCGGCTTTGACGATGGTTTGGAGGAAGCGCAGGTACTCCACGTGACGGCCGTGAGTCTCAATGCAGTGCACGAAGTGATGCACCACACGGTCGCTGATCTCGTTGCACAGGTGGTAGTTGTTCCTGAAGATGTAGCACATGGTCTTTGCCTCCAGAAGCTGAGCGAAGCAAAGACAGAATCAAATAAAATATTATCAGCATACCGTTTCAACACCAAATAATATATTATTTATTGCAAGGACATGTAATGCTCATTAACAGGGTCCTCCTCCCTGGTAAAACGCACCCCGGGTGTGAGGAAGAGGTTGAGATGTTTGTGCAGCAGCGCCTGGTTCTGAGGGTTGTCTCTGCAGAAGTACTGAAGGAAAGTGTGGGCTAGAGTCATGATCTCGTCCATCTTTTCGTCCCCCTGAAGATGAAGCAGCAAGAATTTGGCAGCATGAGGATCTCGAAATGATAATCTCCAAGTCTAGAGTCATTTTACTCCAGGATATGATAAGGTTAAACCCCTTCTGAATTCATTCATTAGTGCCTGGTTGTGGAATCCATCAAAAACTGAACTGGTCACATGATTCAATGTCCACTCACCTTCTCATATGGGATCTGGAGCAGGTCCAGCACTACAGTGTGAGCTCCCATGTTCTTCAGCAGCCTCTGCTGCTGCACACGAATCTTCTTAGCAGGAGAGCAGAGTTTACTGAGACTCAGAAGGATCTGTCAGACACAATATCAAACACAAAAACATGAGACTGGCATTATATTTAGAGATCATTCTGCTGTGTATGTGGCTATCAGCACTGCTGTTGTGTGATATATATAAAACTTGTACTCTTCTGAGCTGAGGAACATTGAGTAAAAAAGTTCCCACCTCTTTCACAATTTTGTAGTTGTTGGCTTTGTTGCTGTCTATTTGAGGTTTATTGCTTCCATCCTGCACTGGGCTCAAGATACCTGCTTCCTGTAAACCAGAAATTGCATAAAGTCAGGTAACATCACCAATATTGATTTTTTATGACCGATACTGATACAGACTATTCTTGTTTAAGTGTCTCATAACAGATATGCATTATAACTATTTAATTCCATTATTTCTGCTTCAGTGTCAATTTTAGTATTATTTATATACTACTATAGTATTTATTAATATTTTAATTAGTATTTATTTATTTGTAATTACTAAATTTTCATTTTTCAATTTAAATTTAGTTGAAGTTTTAGTAATGTGCTTTTGTGCATTTTTAAATATTTCTAATTATTTCATTTATATTTTATATATTTATTCATATTTTATATTTTAGTTTTAGCAGTTTTAGTATTTCAACAAACAAAAAATAGAAATTTATTTTATAATTTATAATCTATCTTCATGTTAAATTTAGTTTAAGCTTTAGTAATTTTATTATGTGCTTTTGTCATTTTTATTAATTTTTGCTGTGTTTTTAAAAACTGTTTTATTTAGCTTTGTTTTATTTCAGTTTAGTTTTAGTAGATTTAATATTTCAACTTAAAAATAGAAATCTTGCTTTGCCAACTAACAGAGATAAAGTTTATATTAATAAAAAATTTAATAATTTATTTCAGCTTTATTTCAATTAACGAAAACATTTTTTAATAGATTTAGTTAACAGTAACAACACTGTTCTGCTTTTTGACAATAATAACAAAATGATGATTAAAAATTATTAAACTACAAGAGTAAAAACTATGTGCATTGTGAACATTATATTCCTAATATTGGTACTATGAGTTTATTACTCATATACAGTAATATAATGTTGGTCGATTATTAGAACTAAATTATTAGTCAACCAATCTTTTGAGGGTCACAAAATTAATCAACATCAAACATTAAACAGTGTATCAAAAAGTCTTACAAAATAAGATTTTAAATGTAATCTCTATATTGTATACGCAATACACTGTGGTGAAGAAGCAAATCTGTAGCATTATAATTAAGCAATACAATATAATAATATAAATAAGCAATTGTTTCTCCTGCCAGTAGGTGCACACCTCCAAATTCTGCTCTTTGTTTTGATTGTCAGCAATATCTTCACCGCCGTAACCTCCACTCTTCTCGACCCACAGCTCAGACTTCTCCACTGTCAGACGCAGCTGGTCCAGGCTTGCCTTAATCTTCTTATAATTCTCCACATCCTCCTCAGACACCAGCAACTGGACCTGTAAAACAAATACCATTAATTTGGCAAATATGGGGGTCTATCAATAAAGCAGACCATTTAAAAACGGTCAGTCTCAATACACTGATAAGAAGACAGTATTAGTGAGAGTGAGACCTGTTTGAAGGCCTGCAGAACTTCGGCTCTCTGACTGAAGTGTTTGAAGATGAGCTGAAGAGAGCCGGAGACCAGTGGAGGGTAGTCCTGCATGATGAGGTGAATGAGCACCCGCAGAAATGTCTGACCACCTTCATCATCGAGGTCCACTGGGCTTCTCTCCTTAGCACTGTAAACACAAAAACACAATTGAGTATTGAAGCCAATCAGAAAGTGTTTAGATAGAAGTCTTAAATACAGCAGCAAAAAAATGGTTAATTAAATTCTAATTGTCTGAGAGGGTCAGAAATTAACTAGAGATTGGGACAAAAATGCCACATACTGTACATATAGGCCTGCAAATGTCATGTGGCAGAATAATTATTGTGTTATGATGTCTTATGCATTATTTACAGATTCTTGATATTTGATGTTTTTGATTTGATTGTTCATATTGTTGTTTGTTTGTTTGTTATTTTTTTCAATTAATTCAATTTAAGTATTTGACAGGAATGGACATTGGACAGCACACTGTACTGTTTTGTTATGGTTAGAAAAATCACTGTTTCCACAAAAATATTAAGCAGCATTTTCAACATTGATAATAATAAGACATTTTTCATGAGCAGCAAAACAGCTATTTTACATTGTAATAATATTTCACAATATTACGTTACGTAATATTGTATTTTTAATCAAATTAATTAAGCCTTGGTGAGTAATTAAGCCCAATCGAACAGTAGTGTAAATTTCAGTCCGTTTCTCATATAAAGTTCTCTTGTGACCTAAGAATATAGTTATAGAATATACTTTCATAGTGGTTTTTGTTTCTTTTGGAGCTTGACAGCAATTATGATTAACATACACTATCAATTTTGCTTTGGTAACCCATTTTTAAAAAAAGTCAGCATCCGTGCCGATATCAATCCAGCTATTGCAATAGTTCATTCTTAAGCATCAAACACAACCCAAATAAATATTCAAATAACACAAGTCAAATAATCATTCCCTCACCTTCCCGAAAACATATTCTCTGCTTTCTCTGCAATTTCCTCAATGTTTGGCTCTGGAATATACGATAGGAATATTAAAACATACACAAACACACCCTTAAAACAAGAATAAACTTCTCAACCGGTATCTGTAAAAAAAATTTTTTACTATATTAAACATCATTAAATGTCTCTCACCAGCCATGACAGGAACTTCCGTCACCGAGGCAGAAGTGTCCAAAGTCTGGTCACCAAACTCTTTTTTATAGATAGACAGCAGATAGGTGATGCGGTAATCAAGACGCACATTAAGAATGAACTAGAAAAGGAAAAGATGAAATGATCAAATTATGCCACTATTTAAAGGGATAGTTCACCCAAACTCTGACGCTTCAAAACATTCATACAGATTGTAGACAAAGATTGTAAAATAAACCCATATGAATCAAGTTGTTTAATCCAAGTCTTGAGCTTCTGTTTACCAAATTTGAGTGCTCTATGTATGTCAGCTGATCAATGTTTATATGTGAATAAAAACCTAAATTAAAAGGCACAATATGGAAGATTTTTGGATTCAAAAATCCACTAGAACAATGCTTTATATTTTGTTGACTTGTGTACTTACATTATCCCAAATGTTTCCAAGAATGTTTAAATCCAGAGAAATAAGCAATTTTAACCCAGACACGGACCGTGTCCGTGCGTCACCCATCAATGAAATTATAATGGGGTCCCCTTCGATTTCCGGTTTTATTTTGTAAAAAAAACCATGGATGCTTTAATAAATTATGGGTTTTATTAGACAGGTGAGCAACTGTTTGGATACATTAATCGACAGAAAACTAATCATTGTTATATAGCTCAACACAGTACGTCTTATTGTTTAAATCTGGTTGTCTTTATTTACTGCAAGTAACATGTTTTACCATGACTAATATCTATCTAGCTTACTGCAGTGAGTAACAAGTGTCTCATAGTAGCTGCAGAGTAACATTATAACTTTCAACGTACAAATGTATCTAATATGATAAACAGCACTGCGTTACCCCATATACTCATGACCGAAAGAAGCAGAAGCACTCGTCTGCAGCATAATAAAAACTCCACTGCTCTCCAGCCGGGTGTGGCGCTCATCTCTCATTAGCAATCTCTTCAGCTGCCTCGTTCCACTCCAACGGTTTTCAGCCCCACCCTGCTTTATACTACAGTAATGTTAATAAATTCTTAATACATTAGCTCATCCATGAATATGATTTCTGCCCAAGTCTTGTTGGATTCTTTTCCACCAGCTGTAGACATGAAGACAACACCTCCCATGACTCTGCGAAATCAAGGCGTCATCAAGCTACGCCTTTGTTTTGAATAAGCGACCTCTAGTGGCGAAAAATTACATATTGTGCCTTTACATCTGTTCATCAAAAATGTGATCATGTCTCTTCAGAAGACTTAGATGAAACCATTCAATTCAGATGGATTCAGTCTCTTTATAAATGTTTTGAAGTGTCAGAGTTTTGGGTGAATAGACTTTCAATGGATAAAATATCTTTATTTGTGTTCCAAAGGTGAACTAACCCTTTAATATAATTTACAAAACCTTTCTTCAAAAAACTTCCACTTCAGTGTGGAGAACAAACTTGAGTTTTGTGTAGTGTGACTAATACATTTAGTTAATTCCAACAGATTTACAACAATCTATGATCCTGCAGAATCACCTGCAAAATCTCAATAATCCTGAGCTTGGTGTCCATCACCATGACGTTCTCGTTGTCAGGGAGACAGATTTGCTTTCCGTGGATTGGCTGAGCATCGGGGAGACAGTGGGCCATCATCAAGCCTCTGCTCAGAACCATCTGAGTCACCATCTCACCCACACCATGGATGGTACGCATGACATTATTACCTACACAAACACAGCCTGAAGTGTCACAATGCCTCGAGTACAAACAGCTATTATCTTGTAAAACAAATACTGAAGAAGCATTACTGGAGTGAAAACAGACAACTTTAAAATGTGGTCTCACCTCCCTCAGGGCTCTTGTTGAGTTTGGACATAAATGTGAATGTGGGTTGGACAATGTCCAGGATGGCCAGCAGGGTGCGCGTGAGGCACAAGAGCTCATTAAAGCTGTAGAAGCCAAAGTAGACCAGGTTACGTGCCAGGTGGACCACCTGTGAGAGAGACCGACAGAAGCAAAGCCATTAAAATTCAAAGTGTTAGAGAGTGAATCATTGGTATTCTGTTAGAGGTAATGCAGCCAATCTGCTCTGTCCTCTGGACACATCATATTATACACTCAGGAAAAATCTCAGACCTGACACACAAATACAAAATAAACAGCAGTATAACAGATGTAAACAATGTCACTAACTACACCAATTTAGATGTCACAAGCATCAAGTAAAACATGACGTGATTCACTAAGAAAAAGAGCCGGCTCATAAGGACTACACTGGTTGTGCTGTGTTGTTTTGATTCTCTACAAAGAATAAACTCATTAGAGTCCTTTGTTTGGAAATCTGATTGATCAGGAATCATCTGGACTACACCAGTCATGCTGTATGGGTTAATTTGATTCACTTAAAGAATCATTAGTTCGTGAATTGAACTACACTGTTTGCACTGTATGATTCTGATTCACTACAAAGAACCAAATCATTAGAGTCATTTGTTCAGAATTCAGTTTCCAGATGCAACATTTGTGCTGCATGGACAGATTTGAGATATCACAAAACAAAAATAAAAAAAAATTGGGAATCGGACTACACTGATCATGCTGTATGCTTTTGATTCACTAAACAACCAACTCCTTAAGAGTCGTTCATTGACTACACTAGTCACGCTGTACGGTTAAATCTGAGTCACTAAAAAAGCAGCTTATCAGTTCAGCAATTGGACTACACAGTTTGTGCTGTATGGTTTTGAATCAATACAGAGTCATTAATTTGGGAATCATCAGGCTGTATGTTTCGCACTGAATATTCACAAGTGGTTTTACTGAGTAGTAGACCAGGAAACAATATCATAGTATTTCAGTATAGTTTTCTATCCACAATAATGGAAAATTACATGTGTGAGAACTGCTACAGGAACCAAACGTCATCTCACCTCAAGTGTCAATTCATTCTTTTCTCCGTCTCCAAATGGATCAGGCTGACTGACAACATCTTTGAGATATTCATCCACGAAATGCATAGTAGGGGCAAACTTTCTCTTCATCTCCTCTCTGGATGTGTCTCTGAACTCATAGTCATACCTGTGCACCAAATGTACATTCAGACAAGCCAAACAACACAAAGCAGTCTTATAAATATAGCCATGTTATGCAAGAAGCAACAGTGGAATAAAGTGGCTTTCATCTTACTCATTGACGGAGATCTTGGAGGGTATCTCGGTCCAGAGACGTGCATAGCGAACAGGCACCACGGCCTCCTGCGGGTCGCGGTCCACATGCATGTGCAGCATTAGACGACAAAATGAGGCACGAAGGTTGTAAGGCAGGCAGTCATCAAACATGCAGCGCAGGATTAGATCCACCGGCAGCTGACTGGAAATCTGATTGATGGCCAGATACTGCCGATCCAGGCACATTTTAGCAAAGAGATTGAGTTGACACCTACAAGAGAATGGATAGGACACGTGACACAGCTGTAAAAACATTCATAAGTATTACCATTTAAAATGAATCAAACAACCTGCCTAAAATAAAAAAATAAATAAAAATAAAATAATGTTAAACTCACCTATAATAGGTGATGATGTCAACATCCACCTTTTGTCCATCCTTGGCATCCTGAGCCAGGTGGCGGATGGACTTCCCATGAGGCTCTTTGTGGTTATCAATCCAGTATAGCCACACTTCTTCATCATCACCATCCTCCTGGATTAAAGATGACTCTAGGGACGTCTCTGTGTGTGGGATCAGTCTAAAGAAATACAAGCCCCTGTCATATATCTTAACATAAAAAGCAATAGCTGTATACTGTTATTGCAGTTTAATCCAATTATTCTGAAACATTGTTATACAGCTAATCTCAGGAGGCAGCACAGAGGAGCTCTCACTTGGTCTGGATAAGGATGTCTGCATTGATGGGGTTCAACATGAATTTGCAAATCAGCTCCTGAGTGACAGGAATGGCTGTTTTGTTGGAGACACAGAGGTCAGACAAATAATCCAGAAACCTGGAGGAAAATGCACAAGAAACATCCTGTTAACTTTGAAACCACTTCTAACCAATGTGAAAATGGTACTTACAGTATATCAAATGCAAGAATCACATCTGAATGTTCACTATTGTTCAGAAGTTTGGGGTCAGTACATTTTTAAAGAAATTAATTTTTTTTATATTTAGCAAGGATGCTTTAAATCAATCAAAAGTGACAATAAAGACCTTTAAATTGTTACAAAAGTTTTCAAATAAAATTCAAATAAATGTGGTTCCTTTTTATGCATCACATTTTTGTTTAAAATAATTACAGTATATTAGAATGTCAAAGAGCTCTTAAAAAAAATCTCTAATTTGACCTCAATATAATTTGTTCCAAATTACAGAAATTAGTTTTCCTTAAAGATCCCATTATGATTCCTTTAGCACCTTCTGCCAGTAGTGGTAAGTTTCAAACATTAGAGTGGATGTCTAAGTCTCTGGGTCAGACCTGGGCTCTCGGTTCCTGCGCAGAAGTTTGACAAACGTCTCAATCTCACGTGCGGTTATGTGCTTCTCTAACAGTTTGCGGTTGTTGTGCAGAAGAGCAGTAATTGTGTCTTCGGCCAGGATTTCATAGCCAATCTGAGCCTGCATGACTGAAAAATTCTTGGCTATGTACTCCTGTGATAAAGAGAACACGTGTATTAGTTTCATACATTGATTGATTAATTAATTGGACTTGATCATTGAAGATGCTCCTTGCCTGATTCTTGCGGTAGTCTTGTTGGGAATGGCGCAGTATTCTGTAACACAGCTGTAGCATGTACTTGAATGCAGAGTTGCGCTGCTCGCCCAAATCTTCCAGCTTCGGCATTGGCGAGTCTTTAACCTCTGAAAACGGGGCTTTAAGAATTCCAAAGATCTGCAAACATAAATATTACAGTCAGAAATCTGACATGGAATCGATGATTCTTGAAGAATCAACTTACTGTGAGTTCATGGTTTAAACAAACCTGTGCCAGGATGTTTTGCTCTCTCATGAGTTTCTGCCTCTCTCTGTTGGGGTTCGATATGACCACAGCCAGCACATCCTGCCCGTTGTTCGGCACTTCACACACAAAGAAGACCAGATCCTCCAACAGCTTAATAGTAAACCTGAACATAAAAATGTAAGAATCCACAAAATTGGAAGTTTCATGTGCAGATTTCGCTCATGTTCAAGTTGGTCACTAGAAATCACTGCGCTGACCAACAGAAAAGATGCTTGGTTGGACACATGCATAGAGACATACATCTCTACACTCTTAAAAATAAAGGTTTTTGCAGTGATACCATGCATAGACGAACCATTCTGAGTTACCTGAAGAACATTTCAGCGAACAGTTCTTAAAAGAACTATTTTTTTCTATCTAAAGAACCTTTTTCCACTATAAATAACCTTCTGGGCAGTGGAAAATTTCCATGGATGTTAAAGGTTCTTCATAGAAACATAGATGCCAATAAAGAACCTTTACTTTTAAGAGTGCATGCTATTGACAATGGACCTGTTTTTGCTAATGTGCAAAGAAAAGGTCCATTGTGACCACACAATAAAGGCTAATGTGACCACACCTTTACACATTCAAAGGCCTCTAGTAAGTATGACATTACCTGCGTTCATTTGCTGCTGCGAAATTGCTGATACCCAATATACGCACAAACGACTCCAGAACCTTGTTGGCATCATTGGCAAAGTCCAAGTCTCTGACCTCTGACAGGGGGACCGAATTAATGGAGAACGCCTCCTTGTCCTCCTTCATGTGGCAGGTGCCGATCTGTACAAATAAAGAGAGAAATTACATGAGCTTTCATTGACAAGGATGATTTTTTTTTCAGATAAAAATGGAAGGAAATAAACAACCTTGAGCATAACTGGACGTTCTTCCTCAACATCAATAGGAATGTTAGTACTGGTCACCCAGGTGTTTGTGCACAAGTTCCTGAGTCTCACATACGAGTTCCTGAAAAAAGAAGGTACATATTTTCAAGGAATCGAACGGATGAACTGGCTGTTGTTAGCGTCATTCTTTGATGTTTGAGCTAGAGGAAATACCAAACAGTACATGCGGCATAGTGTGGACTCATATCCCATCGATAGCACTTGAATAAAACACCCAACCCGGACAAATGGTTTCGTAAGTACATTTTAAAATCCAAAAGGTTGCTCTAAAAGGCTTTGTGAGCACTTGAATGCATTGAGACCACTTGTTCTACAAACCTCTACTGCTACTTTTTCACACCTACATCTCTTAGCTTGCACTTCTAGCCAATTTTGGAAGTTCGTATTGCCTCTGTAAGGGGAATTTCCTTGTACTGTTCCTAATTTTCTAAAGGTGTTTGCTAAACAAATACATGCAAATCTAAATGTAAATCCAATGTGAAACTGTTTTCCATTCTAAGAGGGTTTTCATGGATGAAAGTTATTTTGGTGTACAGGAACTAACCTGGGAACCAGGCAGTCTGCCCTCTGTAAAGTAGTGGCATCCAATTCAAAGAGAGAGGCGATGTCATTGCCGTGGGGCACTGCAACAAGGGTGTAGGGGATCTTGTCAGCCTGCCACTTCTTTTTAGAGTACAATGAGTCTGTGTTGTTCTGATGTTTGCACAGAGAGACAGAGGAAGGTCACATTGGTGTGTAAAGAGCCACATTAGACACTGAATCTGCACGTATAGTTAACTATATGAATTTTTTCTCTCCTGAGTTGTTATTTTCTAGTGTTTTCATTATTTTTTACATGAAAAAAATTTAGGGTGAGGGACCTCAAACCAGGGTTATTATAGTTAACTAAACGTAAAACTATTAAAAAACATTTTTGTAATAAAATAAATATTAACTGAATTAAAATAAAAACTATTATATACTGTGTGTATATATAAAAAAAATTTCAGCTAGTTGCCAATGAAAATTTTCATTTATGTTAACATGATGTACTAAAATAACTAAAAATAAAACTGAACTAAAATTAATACAAACTATATAGACATTAAATAAATAAATAAGACAAAAAAAATTAGTGTTAAAAAAAATGAAACCGAAATTAATCAAAATTAATTCAAACTATTAATAAAAACAATAGTCTATAATACTATATACTATAATAGTATCTCAATGATACTAGCACTGCCTCAAACTGGTCCCACTGCATAAATTTACAATAAAAAAATAAAATAAAATAAAATAATCACAATGATACTAGCACTGCCTCAGACTGATCCCACTACATAAATTAAAAATAAAATAAAATAAAATAAAATTGTACAGTTGTTTAGATACAGTTGCTGAATATAGTTGTTAATTCCAACGGAAGTCTATGGGGCAAAGCATTTAAAAGCAGAAATGTGCAACTCTTATTTTTGTTAAAACATGACAGGATTTCACTATAACACAACACTAACCTCATGTTAAAATGGACAATGTTTATGTCTTGTGGCTATACTTCCATAAACATGTATTTCCGGTACAAAATCTTGCACTATATAGTTCCACTGTAAGTGCACTACTGTAAACACATTTGTGCTTGTTTTTAAAAACTGAGGAATGAGTGGGAATAATTTTCAGCATAAATCAACAGCATTGCACCTGGAATTCCTACAATGGAAATCCAGAGAAAAACCCAGAGGTCATCTACAGTGAGAAAATTATGCAGGACTGCATCTGTGGCACAGACTGTTTTGATGGAGGGCTATTTGGAGAGCAGCATTATAAATTCTCCTCTGCTCTGACTCTCTGCAGCTCCTCTGACTCACTCCTCCACGGAAGCAGACAGCACGTCTGCCTGACTCTCACGGGGCACCCCCAGATTCAGACATTATGTAAGGAGCCCCCTCTGTGCGTGTGTGCGAGTGTGTTTGTCTGTGAGGCTGCTGAAGCAGAATGCTAATACAGCGGAAAGGTGCAGTGCGTGATGCAGGCTGAAGAAGAAAAAAAAAATCTCCGGAGAGTAGGAGGACGAGAGTTTTGCGAGTCTGTCTGTTGCAGCGTGAAGGAAGGGAGAGAAACGGATTACGTAATAGTGAAGTTGTGCAGGAGAGTTGGGCTGAGCCGCAATGCTGTGTAGCTGAGGCATAACGGGTTCTGTTCGCTTAAGCAGAGCAAGTCAGAAGCAAAACTTCATCTAAAGTTTAACACAATCAACAAACGTGATTCTTTTATATACTATCTCTCTGTTAGGGCTGGTTTTCGCTTTAATACTTTAAAGTCTCGCATCAATGTTTTATCATTCGCTAGGTCCAGGACATGAGTCTGCAAACTTGTGTTATACTTTCTGCTGTGATTGTGAGGAAAAAAAATATGTGGAATTCTGGTGAATGGGAAAAGCAACTTCTGTGGAACTCTGCAGAGCTTTCTGTGAAATTCCTTGTAATCCTAGTTCCATTGTGTAGGCTGGCATCCATCTGAGGTATGACTTACCTCATTTTTGGTGCTGATACTGTCTGTTCGATCTTTAAAATCAGGATTCACCTGAAACAGAGCCAGAAGTGTTTATAAAGGCCCTACGGCATACACACACAGACAAAGGCAGATTCTTTCAGCATTTTTATCTTGGACAATAAGCCCTCTGTCTGCCCTGTGCACAGTGGATGACTGTGACTGATTCTATACCACTGTGACAATAACATTGAGAAGACTGCCACCTGCAGCCCATCTTCTGCACTCTCACAACTAGAAAATATAATAATAAACCCCACCAGAAGAACATTTCATTGCTCAGAGGTTAATCTTTTATAGTTTAAGAGACGTGTACACAGCCGTTCAAAAGTTTGGGTCAATACGTTTTTGTTTTTTTTTGTTTTTTCATTTATTTGAACAAAAACACACACAAAAACAGCAATATTGTGATATATAATATTTTTAAAAGAACTTGTTTCTATTTTAATATATTTTAAAATGAAATTCATTCCTGCCACAGAGAGAGATTTTTTCAGGATTATTTATAGAACGATATTTATTTGAAAAAAACGTTATTTTTGTAACATTATACATTACTTCATTACTTCACTTTTGATCAAATTAATGCACCTTTACTGAATAAAAGTGTTAATTTTTTACAAAAAATCTTACTGACCCCAAACTTTTGAACAGTATGTCAGTATGTCAAGTATAAATAATAATAATAATAATAATAATAATACATTTTATTTAGTATGTGCTTTTCTTAAACCCAAAGCGCTACAACAAGTACAGTACAAAATACATCCATAAAAGAAGTATTAAGTATTAAGATGTTTTTCAGGTATTTAGTGCAAAAAATAGACACAAATAAGACTATTGTTGACATACAGTAAAAAATACAGACCTATAAAATGAATTGGAATATTATCATATCTCAGATTGGTCTTGGGAGAATTTTTAATGAGAAATATTTGTCCTCAATCTCCTTGATGTCTGTAATAAACAATATAGATCTAACAGAGAACTGCTAATACATTCTGACATTCTTCAAATATCCGTGGGCCTGTTTACATCTGGTTACTTCATGCGCGTTTACTAAGCAGACAACTATCCGTTTTGTTAAATCTTTTCCATTTACACGTGACCACATAAATGTGTCTCCACAAAACTAATATAAATTCGATCCTCAATTCCCACGCTATATACAAATTTAACAGAATTCACATTAACGCAAGTTACCAATTTATTTACCATCAGCTTATTTCAAAATCAAAGATCGCAATAGGAGAGAGAGTGCGGCATCAGCACTGGCAAGATAATTTAATCACACTATTTTTAATAAAGTTGATTGTGTGTGGAGCATCAGAATGTGACGGTGAACTTTCAGTTCTATTTGTGGGACACTCTTACATGTTTATTTATTTTTTTACTATTTTGGGAGGAGTAAAATGTACATATGTGGCTCCAACAACCTGCATTTACACTTGTCCAGTTTGATCTGGAATGCGTCTCAAACCACATCCTGAAGTGGTTTGAGTGATCAGATTTAAGTAGGTCTCGCATGCATTTATACCTGGTCTTTTCACGATCGGATAGCTATGCGTTCAGAGAAAACGTATGAAGTGACCAGTTCTAAACAGGCCTATCATTCAGATTCTGTTACTTCAGGGTCAGTAGAGTAAATACAGCTAAAGTGGCAGGCTGGTGAGTTTACCGCTCTAGGAAAATTTTCATGTGCAGCATGCAAATAAATGTAAACCACAGGCTTTCACACAAACCACACCATATACTAAACAGCTCTTTAAAAAGCAAACAGGATCAGTTTCGGGGAAGAACCAAACAAGGTAGATGGAATGTGTACCTCGGCCGCAAGGTAGTTTCCTGTGGCGAGGTGTTTGAAACGAAACAGGCTGTTCCACTGACCGGCTCCTCCTCTGCAGGGGTCATAGTGGACAACCTGAAACACACGGGACAGGATTAGAGACTAAATTAATTCTGTACAGGATGATATTGATAAAACTTTAACAATGAATAGATAAGAACATACACTATGGTTCAAATGTTTGGGGTAATTGTAAAGAAATTAATACTGTACTTTTATTTAGCAAAGACGCATTAAAATTGATCAACTATGACAGTTTTAAGACATTGTTACAAATAAAAATATATTTTAAACAAATGCTGTTTTTTATTTCTCTATTCTTCAAAGAATCCTGAAAAAAGTATCATTCTTTCCACAAAAATATTAAGCTGCACAACTGTTTTCAACATTAATAATAATAAGAATGTGACATTGAAGACTGGAGAAATTATGCTGAAAATTCAGCTGTCATCACAGGAATAAATTACATTTTAAAACATAGTAAACCATTTTAAAATATATTAAAATAGAAAACAGTTATTCTAATTTGTAATATTATTTCACAATATTACTGTTTTTACTGTATTTTGACCAAATAAATGCAGCCTTGGTGAGAATACAAAATTTCTTTCAAAAACATCTTACGGACCCCAAATTTTTAAACAGTAGTGTATATCCCATTCATAAACCATAAAATGTTATGATACATTTTACTTCACATTACACATTGAGAGTTTTTTGTTTTTTTTAGTAAAACTAAACTGAAGAGCAAAAAGGAAAATACTTTTATTTCATCATACAAATCTATACCTCCACTTCCCAGAGTGCTTTTGAACTAGTGGCGGAGGTTGCTGATTGGCGGAGAGTGGTCCGTAAGAAGACATACTGCTGCTTCTTGTACTCATCACAAGTAAGAAACTTTTCTTGCTCAGCATGAAACAACCTTACCACATCCCCCTGAGTGAATCAAAGTGAGAGACCCACGTGGGTACAGAGAGATTATAAAGCATGGTCAATACACAAACCGAAATCAAATCATCAATAACCACATAACTAACAAACCACAAAAAAAAGTCTCACCCCTTTTAACACATCATCTCTGTATTCACTGAATTTCATGAAGAGAGTGACCTTCCAACTGGTGTTGCAGTTCAAAGCATTAACCTGTCAGAACGTAAATATAAAACACACATTGAATTTCCATTACTTTTTCATGACCTTTCTAGTTGTTTGTGGTTACTGGATAAAATCATTTCGATTCAGAGTTTGTAAACTGATGACTGATTCATTGACTCAAAAGAACAAATCACTCATAAATTATACATTCCTATAGCCTGGAATCCTGAACTTCCCTGATATTTTTAGGTTTTCCAGGTAATTAATACAATGCATCAGAACCTGTGCCTCATCATGTGGTCTCATTAACAGCACTGCTGAGAACACATCTGGTGTCGCCTTACCAGAGATGGTGATATTTTTGAGAGATATGAGGGTCCGTGGCTCTACCATTGGAGAAAGTGTAACGGCTAACTTGGATCACATGTGCCTTGATAACCAATCACATTACAGCCTTGACATCATTGAATTTCGTTCAGAGGTGTGCGACAGTCAATCACCGTTTGCAGGCTGCCATAAACTGAATCATAACTGTGGCACAGTTGTCCGTGACTTCTTATAAAACAGCATTTTTTTCAAAAATCCAATCCAAAGAATCCAAAACAAATGTTTAAGAATTCATTAAATGATAAGCTATTTCCTCACAAAAGTGGTTTATTGAGCGTAGTGAAGCCTCTCCTTCATTGACATGCATTAAAAAAACGGCCTCGTCTCTTTCCCTGCGTACCACAGCGTTAGAATGCGTTATGATTTTTTTGGCTCAGGTTGCAAGGTTTCAAGGTTTTCAAGGCTTTGGCCTTACCTCTTTGCAGCCACGGTTATCCAGGAGTTCGATGTTGCTGGCATGAAGAGGCTGCCCTGCGTTTACAGGCATTAGAACCACTTTATCTCCAACCACCACCTACAAACATATACACACAAAAATAACACTGCATTCCACATCAACTGTTTCTATTGTTGCTCCTTTTCAGCAATAAAGTGAACAAAATGAGATCACATCCTGTGACATGCATAGTTTGGAAATTGGTGTTTTAGAGACATTTATACTTGACCCCATGAAACTGGATTTCAGTCAGTGGTGTAAAGTATTTGAGTAAATGTACTGTAATTAGTTACTGTACTTAAGTATCTTTTTGTTTCATAAAAACATATTATACCAAGGCACTCGAGAATCTTTAAAAAAAAAATATAAATAGCCTTTATTCAATCATGGCTTTGGCATTTCCCTAGGCATTTAGGCAAATGCCTAAGCCATGATTGAATAAAGGCTTTTATATGAAAGGCTTTAACTATCCCTACACCCAAAGAGCACTGGGATACGGACTCTACACCCCATGCAGCATTTTTTGCATTCTTGTTTTATCTTTTTGGTTACTTTGTTGTTTTACTGAGTATCAAAGAATTTTTTTTACCCTCTACTTGACTACGTTTTTTTTTTTTTTTTAAATTAGTATGTACTCTTTACGCCAATACATTTGTGATGATTAATTTCCTTTTAGCATGAAACCTAACTTTTTCTGCAGGAGTTTATTTCCACTACAAAAAAGGAATCTACAGGGCATTGAAGGTACTACATCTTATGTGTTTTGCCCTTACTCACAAACTTGTCAACAAGATTACAATCTAAAATAAAAACTGTAAAAAGAGGGCACAATGTACTGTATTAATTTTACAGAATTTTCCATATTTACTTTTTACAGGTGTACAGGTTCACTGAAATGTCCGTAAAATTACTGGATAATATCCAGGAAATGAGCTGCCAGTACTTTTTCCTGTTATTTTACGGATTTATTTTTTACAGTGTTACTTTATGTGAGTGCATTAGCAGGTAGATGCTGAATCACAGGTGTTTCATACAGTATATGAGATGAGGACATGACCTCAGCCAGTGATGAGGCCGAAAGCAGCATGTCCAGTGCAAGTAGGCTTTGAAAATTTTCTTTTAATTAACATTATTTTATTTTTCTGTTATATTGATGAGACGTTTTGAAGGATATTGGTTTTCTTTTGCCCTTTTTAAGCACTTGAGCTTAACATGAGTGTTTGTAGATGTTTAAGAGGCTGTTAGCATATATAAATATTGATGAAAATGTATACACACATATTTGTCCAATAAAATCTCTTGAATAAGAATATCATTCCCCCTAATACCATTAGCCACCAGCTACAGTAACATGATTAGTACAGTAACATGATTCATGGCTGTAAAATAAACTAACTAAAGGCCATTGGCTATTAAGAAAGAAAATATATTCTGTCACATGGGAAAGCATTTGTCAAGCCATTTCATGGGGTCTTTAAAGTGCAGATACTAACATGAAATAAGAGCATTAAATATTCAACAGAATAGAGAACTTGTTTACACACACACACACACACACAAATATAATATCCATAGCATGCTGCAAGAGGCAGTGTATACATTTTGTAAACAACATGTGAGTGAAGTGGGATGTTTAGCCCTCTCTTCCTTTCTATACACAATTTTCATAGGCAGACATAGGCAACCATGTCATTCAGACCTCAACCTGTCAATGTCAAAAGATGACCTGAAACTATTGGGCACTATTTATTAATCCTATATAGATTTGGATACCAGTTGCATACTAGACCTGATAGTATTTGAATACCATTTAATAATTCAGGCTTGAAAGAAAAAAAAAAAAAAAAATCAGTAACAACTGTAACAGGCTGTTAGGGTTGCATGTTACATGCGTGTCAGCATGCTGCATACTTCTCTGTGTACACACACACACACACACACACACACACACACACACACTCACATGCATGCTGCAAACAGATTATATACCTTCATGATTCAGTTGCTGAGATGAAAACAAGAGGAGAAACCAGATGAGTTAAGACAATGAGATGTTAATATTATGATGAGAGGTGATTAGCTTTTTAAAATGGGTAAATGACCCATAAATCACTGCTGCACTCATTAATTTCTTAATTTCTACTTCAATGTTTAAAAAAAAAAAAAAAAAGAGAGAGAGAGAAAACATGATAAACATCAAAACCTAAACACAGTGATTGTTTCTGATGTGTTTTTTTCTGTTAGTGGAGCAATGCCTACATTGTCTCCTTCACTGCGCAGCTTCCAGAAAGGCTGGATGTAGAACCAGGAGCCCTCATTTCCCGAAGGGTCCAGAGAGACACGCATGGCATTCTTCTCCAGCAAGGCCGGCAGGCGCTTATTCACCGTCAGGTATTTATTACTTTTAATATGGAGAAGCTGAAAAGGTAAGGATAGTGTATCAAAAATACTGTAACATACCATTGAAAAGTTTGTGGTCAGTAGGATCAGTTACCACAAAAATATTGAGCAGCACAACCGTTTTCAACATTGATAATAAAAATGTTTCTTGAGCACCAGATCAGCATATTATAATGATTTCTGTAGGATCATGTGACCCTGAAGACCCTGATGCTGAAAATTCAGCTTTGCCATCACAGAAATAAATTACATTTTAAAACATACTAAAACAGAATATTATATATATATATTATTTTTTATCAAATAAATGCAGCCTTGGTGAGCATAAGAAACGTGAAAAAAATAAAATAAAACGTAACAAACCCCAAACTTCTGAACAGTCATATAAGTGAATACAGCATGGATTTAGAAAGTGTAAGTGGGATTTAGAAAGTGTAGGAGGGATATGGATGTAGACACAATGTAAGTGGGAGACTCTTGGCTAAAATAAGCTGCAACATAGACCAGACATTATTTAGCAATAAAAAGTCAGGCTATGTGAGACTATAATCTGACAATAAACTCAAAGTTAAACACAAGGCCACAGGCACATGCATTTAGCTCCATAATCATGACTTCATAACATTCTGCAACTGCAGAAATCAAATGAAGGGACCCTTTGGGACAAATAAGTTTGGTAAAATGTCTGAAACCATGGCTTTGGTGAAAGCTCACAGAAACACTTAGATTAAAGTGACCAATCAAACAGGCCATTCCTTCTATTGGTTGCGGAGCTGTATATCACCCACGCTGTCAAATGCCTTTTTGGCCCTTGAGCAGTGCACTAGCAGCCTTGGCAACAGTGTGAAAACAAACAGAACGTTCTCAATGTCCAGCCAAAAGTGTAAAAAAAACAAACATTTGTTGATAAGAAGAGGGAAGCTTGACTATACCTGTATAACCCGACTGTATTTGACGACCTCTCCCAGCAATTTCTTGTTCTCAGTGTCATTTTGTTTCTGCTCCAGTTCCGCAGCATGCTGAAAAATGCAGTAGGAAGGACAGCAAACTATAATTAGTAATGCCTAAATGCCAAGAAGTAGAATTCTATTGCATAATCAGTGATTTTAAAGAACTAAGATGCATATCTACTGTCTGCAGCCTGTTATAAGGGTACCTGTAATTTCTTGAAGAGATCTCCCTGTGTGTTGTTCCCATGTTTCCCCTGTTTTGCTTTCCAGAACTGTCTCTGTGCAGAGTACCTATTCATTGGACATACCTTGAAAAGACAATCTAAACAACAGAAAGAAAAATTATTCTACTAGCTCCTGAAGATTTCTGGATACACATGATGTGTCTCACAAATATACAGAATCCAATCGACGCGCTATGCTTTTGAGTAAATAAAAAGGGCAGCGCTGCCAAACACAAGTATGTCATTTTACTCCGAGCAAACCAAATAAATTTATGATTTCCTTTTGAGGCAAACAAAATAGTTCAGTGAAAACACACTCAAATACACTTCCTCAAATGTCCTTTTTGGCAAAGTGACAACTGAATAAATCTGAGTCAAAGTGTATTTACTAATGGAGTAAAGAACATGTATTATAGAGCGAGCAGTGCAGAATGTCAGAAAGACATTTAGGGAGCCACCAAATTGTGTATATTCCAAAAACCGTTTAGGCGTAAAGTAAAAAATAAATGGTAAAGTCTGATTTTAAAAAGACTTAAAGGGGACCTATTATGCAAAATTCATTTTTATAAGGTGTTTTAACACCGATGAGTGTCCAGTGTGTGTAAACAACCAGCCTATAATGGTACAAATCCACTCAATCTTATAACTGAGGACACAGTGGTTAAATTTCATTTTTGAAGGAAATTTCCAGAAGAAAGCAGGTAAAAACTTGTACGTTTGCGCCAATCATTTTACGCCGGATTGCTTTACAAACAAGGGTCTGTTCAATGCTGGATTTTCACAAAGGTCGATTCTGAAAGATGGGTCAATACCAACCTACTCAAACTTCATATCCAGAACTGATGCTGCCATCACGTGCAATCAGAATTATTGTAAAGAGTTTCCTAGTTAAAAATTGCACTCTTCTGAAAAAGGGGGCCGGGAGCAACAGCTCATTTGCATTTAGAATAAGATCTCTCGCTTGAATTTATATACATACTCCTTGACATTGAGATTACATGAACCACCACATAAAGGTCTAGTCTCATTTATCATTAGCCAAGAAATTTTTGAAAGCGAAATCCAGTCATTGTAAGAGAAAACCACACGAAAATTCCCCCACAGATTTCGCAACAGGTTGACGAGTTTCAGTGTGTTGACCAACAGAAAGCTGCTTGGTTTGAAAGTGACTTTTACACATAAAGTGAGCTTTACACATCACTATACTATTGACAATAGACCTTTTGCCTGCAAAAAGTTTGCTGAAATTATGCTAAGGTAAAGACAGCTTCTTTAATATCAGAGGGGCTGATCTTTATTGAAAATTTTTGTTATATAGAACTCTCATTAAAAGGATATTTTACCCTTAGTAATAGTTTACCCAAAAATTATTATAAGAAAAATCATTACGTAGATAAAAAAAAGTGCAAGTTATCACATGGCCGTTGCATTCAAATGTACAGCAAGCTTGTATTGACTTGTATTGAGCCTCCCTTTGGAGCTAGTGTTTCAACAAAGCCCTCCAGCACAAGAGGAAAATAAGAGTTTACAGTTGGTGCTATTCGGATTCGTGTAAACTCTTCCAAGTTGAGGAACAACACTGTTTACCCACCTCAGCTTACAATTGTAGTCATTAGGCAACAGCCAGGCACCCTACTGAGATCTCACTATAAAGCTAAAGACGTGGGGCGGTGACAGACTGCATGGCCTTGGCAAGAGCAAAGATTCAGTGTGTAGGAGGCTGTTACTGCTCAAGGGCCGAGTAATTAATCAGTGGCTGAGCAGGTGTTAAGAAACACACACACACACACACACACACACAGGAAGCTACAGCTACATATTTATATTGTTTGGTGTTGGGATTTCTTTTTCCTGACACTTTTATGAGTACACTGCAATGCTAGGGAGGAAGTAAGCAAATGTAGTGATGCTAACTTAACTACACTACCAGTAAAAAGTTTGGAAGATTTCATTGTAATCCCAACACAGATGTCACCCTAATAATAAATGAATAAAGCTCTGATTTAAAAAATAATTAAATTAGCTTCAGTGTTGTTTCAAAGATACTTTTGGTAGCTTGAAACAACAGTAGTAGCATGTAGCTACTTTTTAGTTAAAAGACTAGCTTGATTGTAGTTTAACTAATTTAAATTATGAGTAACTTGTAACTTGATAAGCTAGTTTCAAAGTTGCACCCCCAACAATGATATATCCTTCTACTACTTCTAGAACCTTAAGATCACATGACTTTGGCCAACTAACTGTCCACTAGAGTCAAACTACAGTCACACTTTGGCCAGCCTTGGTTGTTTTTTTTAAATGTGCTTTATAAATTAACATGAATTGACTGATTGATTTATCCATTATAACAGCCCATTGGCTAATAATGGTGCTAATATGTTAGCATTGTACCATTTACTGCAATGAATGCTGTCAAAATGACTCACCTCTGAATTTTTTTGGTGGGTTTGTAAGATCCCCAGCCTCGGGCTGCACCACACATCTGTCATCCACCAACCTGAGTGGGAAAATATGACAACTCATTAGCTGGATAAGCGGTCTGGGGAATGGATGTATATATGATATGAAATCATATTTTTTTTTTAGAATGTGTTTTTTTTTTTTTTTCCTCATCATTTAGGATGTGGTGCTTATACCATTCAAAAAACTGGGGTGAGTACATTTACATTTACATTTTTTTTTTTTTTTTTTTAAGAAATTAATACATTTATTCATCAAGGACGCATTCAATTGATCAAAAGTGACAGTAAAAATTATAGCTGCATGATTCTGAATAAATGAGAAGAATGATTTTTTTGTTGTTGTTTGTTTGTGCGATTCTCCCACAATTCTGAACAGACTACCAAACAAAATCACAATTTACTAGATGTTCTAACAAAAAGTTAATTGCTGCACTTAATTTAAAAAAATGTATTAATTTGAATGAATTATTTTTGTAAAAAAATCGGTTTGAATAAAATTCAGTGATTCAATGACCCACTCATAAAGACTACGCTTATTTCATTACTGGATGAACAGAATCTCTTGAATGAATGATTCAAAGACAAATACATTTTTTAAGTCACTTGTCGCCATCAGTATAACGATGTAATTGATACAGTCTTCATTTTCAAAAGATGATTTACAATACTTTTTTTTTTTTTTTTTTTTTTTAAACGATAAGTCGGGATAATTTTTATCCCTACTGTAGACATCAGTGTTTATATCCGAACTATAAACTTTTATCCCAGTACTTCTGTGATCATTTGAATTACTGTAACACAGAAATAATGATACTGTGTGGTTGAAAAGACTGTTTCAATATATGACAACATGCTCTCTCTGGGTAAGCGGCAATGCCAACGCTGTTTTTCACTGTGACCGTACTTATCATAGGATTAACAGAAATAGCCAAATCTTTGTCATTTAGGAATAAGATCACATGGGTGTTTGAATTGAGAATGCAATCTTTTAATGATTAATCGTTCAGCTCTAGTAAAGATATTTATAATGTTGCAAAAGATTTCTAAATGCCGTTCTTTAGAAATTTCTATTCATCAAAGAATCCTGAAAATAATGTTTCAGTTTCCAAACAATTGCACTATACTAGGGCTGTGCGATATTGAAAAAAAAAAATATATATGCGATATGCGATACCTTGTTAAAAAATGTGATATACAGCGGGTACGGAAAGTATTCAGACCCCCTTAAATTTTTCACTCTTTGTTATATTGCAGCCATTTGCTAAAATCATTTAAGTTCATTTTTTTTCCTCATTAATATACACACAGCACCCCATATTGACAGAAAAACACAGAATTGTTGACATTTTTGCAGATTTATTAAAAAAGAAAAACTGAAATATCACATGGTCCTAAGTATTCAAACCCTTTGCTCAGTATTTAGTAGAAGCACCCTTTTGATCTAATACAGCCATGAGTCTTTTTGGGAAAGATGCAACAAGTTTTTCACACCTGGATTTGGGGATCCTCTGCCATTCCTCCTTGCAGATCCTCTCCAGTTCTGTCAGGTTGGATGGTAAACATTGGTGGACAGCCATTTTTAGGTCTCTCCAGAAATGCTCAATTGGGTTTAAGTCAGGGCTCTGGCTGGGCCCTTCAAGAACAGTCACGGAGTTGTTGTGAAGCCACTCCTTCGTTATTTTAGCTGTGTGCTTAGGTTCCATTGTCTTATTGGAAAGTAAACCTTCAGCCCAGTCTGAGGTCCTGAGCACTCTGGAGAAGGTTTTCGTCCAGGATATCCCTGTACTTGGCCGCATTCATCTTTCCCTCGATTGCAACCAGTCGTCTTGTCCCTGCAGCTGAAAAACACCCCCACAGCATGAAGCTGCCACCACCATGCTTCAGTGTTGGGACTGTATTAGACAGGTGATGAGCAGTGCCTGGTTTTCTCCACACATACCGCTTAGAAATGGCCAAAAAGTTCTATCTTGGTCTCATCAGACCAGAGAATCTTATTTCTCAGCATCTTGGAGTCCTTCAGGTGTTTTTTTTAGCTAACTCCATGCGGGCTTTCATGTGTCTTGCACTGAGGAGAGGCTACCGTCGGGTCACACTGCCATAAAGCCCCGACTGGTGGAGGGCTACAGTGATGCTTGACTTTCTACAACTTTCTCCCATCTCCCGACTGCATCTCTGGAGCTCAGCCACAGTGATCTTTGGGTTCTTCTTTACCTCTCTCACCAAGGCTCTTCTCCCCCGATAGCTTAGTTTGGCCGGACGGCCAGCTCTAGGAAGGGTTCTGGTCATCCCAAACGTCTTCCATTTAAGGATTATGAAGGCCACTGTGCTCTTAGGAACCTTAAGTGCAGCAGAAATTTTTTTGTAACCTTGGCCAGATCTGTGCATTGCCACATTTCTGTCTCTGAGCTCTTCAGGCAGTTCCTTTGACCTCATGATTCTCATTTGCTCTGACATGCACTGTGAGCTGTAAGGTCTTATATAGACAGGTGTGTGGCTTTCCTAATCAAGTCCAATCAGTATAATCAAACACAGCTGGACTCAAATGAAGGTATAGAACCATCTCAAGGATGATCAGAAGAAATGGACAGCACCTGAGTTAAATATATGAGTGTCACAGCAAAGGGTCTGAATACTTAGGACCATGTGATCTTTCAGTTTTTCTTTTTTAATAAATCTGCAAAAATGTCAACAATTCTGTGTTTTTCTGTCAATATGGGGTGCTGTGTGTACATTAATGAGGAAAAAAATGAACTTAAATGATTTTAGCAAATGGCTGCAATATAACAAAGAGTGAAAAATTTAAGGGGGTCTGAATACTTTCCGTACCCACTGTAAGTGTGTAAAAACAATTTAAATTATTAATAATTAGTAATATATAAACCAATATAGTATATGTTTCACATTCTTTCTGGTAAAAGAAATAATCTTGCAACTTCTGAAAGTGACCAGAAGTTTTTTAGCATTACTTAAAAAGTAATGTCACAAATCTGACAATGTAATTTTAACATCAATGTTAAAAAAAAAAATAATTAAAAAAAGTATGCCCATATTTAAAACTCTTTGCTTGATAATATATAGTTATATCAACCTAAATCTTAAAATCAAGAACATCCAGGTAAACAAAAACACCTAAAAACTAGGGGTAAATGATTAGTTATTTTTGTTATTTTACCTTTGTTATTAAAAAATAAGAACTACAAACAATAGGACAAATAAAATAGGACAAATTATTACTTGAAATAGCATTCAAGTAAGAAACAATACAGAAACTGTCAGAGCGCTGTCAGAGAGGCGGCTTGTGCACGCACTTCGGTTGTGTGTGACAGACAGCGTGAGACCACAAGGAGTTTTTTGCAGTTAATAACTTATTTAATGTCAAGCAAGTCACGTAAGTAACAACACTATACCATGGCAGATGTAAAGCAGCAAATTAGTCCAGCATTATTTAGTGAAGTCCCGCTGTGAACACTGACTGGTCTAAAAGAGATTGTCAAAATGTTAAAATGCTTATTAGTGCCACTGCCATGCATCAAATCAAAGAGTGGAAGTTTGTAAGACACTCAGTGGATTCACAAGACTGAAGCAGATCAGAAAGAACATGGTAGAAACAAAATGCGCAAATTGAGAATTTAAAAAGACCTCTGATATTGATATTAAAGCCTCAAAACTTCAACAAATCAGGTTTTATTATGAAGAAAAGAGACTTAGTAGGCCTATATCAAAGCAAACAGGTTCCTCTCACAAGGACTCAATTGAAAATGCTTATATAATCCTAAATCAACAAACTATTCAACTCTCTTTGAATGCAGAGCATATTTGCCCGCTCCATGATCAATGCAAACCCATACAGTTTATTTTAATTACACACTATCCTCCGACATTGTGTCCACAGGCGCTCATAACAGAATAAGGTTACAGAAATGTTAAAATCTTTCAGAATATGATTTTGTTTAGTTTATTATCAACAATTTACCAGAGATTTGAGGGGCAATTTAACTGAATTGCCTCTCCTTAAACATAAAAAAGGCTTTTTGTGAAAGCTTGGACCAACTTTAGATAAAGGAGGAAGCTGCAGTGCTCTTTGTAGGCCTGATAAACATACTGCCACCCAGGCTTCCCCCACTGTTATACTTAAAAATAGGCAATAACTTATCAACGGCAGTTCATGGTTTTCTTAATGATAGCACTTTACTATCTTGTGAACACAGATCTGTAAATAAATACTTCAGCAATAAAATGTAGAAGTTCACACCACTGCGCTGAACTAACCGGGTGCGTATAGACTCTTAAAGGTCACTTACATGTTGTGTTGACAGTAAAATTAAGTTGCTTTTATTGAATTAATTTACTGTTTAATCTGAATTTATAAATATGCTAAATGCTTCATGAAGGGAATCAAACCAACACTCAATTAGTACAACATCAAGCTAATCTTTCTTGCTTACAATGGCAGAAGACACAATAACAAGTGTTTAATGGTGTGAGGTCACACTACATACACTGCAACATTTAAAGGAAGTGCCACAGAAAGGCCATTATCGGAGCAGTTGCACTACTTTTTGACTGTTACTCTCTCGTCTCTCAAGCTCATACCAAAGAGCTGGGCAGAAGCAGTGTTTCCCCAACCTTTTTCATACCCCTTTGTACCTTAAGTACCCTTTCATCAACAACAAATCAGAAATATGCTCCTTTAAACTGATAATAAGTTTGAATCAAGCGAAACTTTATTTTAATGAAAAGACTATGACCCGGTTTCATAGACAGGGTTTAGATTAAACTAGGATTAGGCCTTCAGTTAGGGAATTTAAGCAGCTTTTATAAATGTGCTTCAGAAAAATCATCACTGGTGTGCATCTTGAGACAAAACAATGGCACTGACATATTTTAAAGGGGGCCTATTATGAACACAGAAGTGTGTCCACAGTGTGTGTAAACAACCAGCCAATATTGGTAAAAATCCACCAACTCCTTTTTTTTTTTTTTTTTTTTTTTAATAATCTCCATAAATCATAAACGAGTCTCTCCAAATGAGCAGTTCCAGATCTTACGTAAGAGTAGGGGGAAGCCTTATGACTAATGACAATCTGCCCTATTAGCATAGATACTGCCCTGAGTGAGCCACAACAGTCCGCCATTTTTAGTTTCCTCGTTGTAACAGCTGAAGATATATGCTGGACTGCTTCACAAACGAGTAGGGCTGGGACAATACAACTATTCTCAATGGATGAGAATCATCCACAATGAAACTGGATTGACCCTGACATTTTCTCTCTTGAACCCATTCTGAGCTTAATTTTAACAGCAGATGGCGCTCTAGGCTAGTTTTTAACTTAAATCCTCGATCGTGCGTTCGGCTGATCATGTAAGTGGTTAAATATACTTGCACCTCAGCTCAGAATGCTTTTATGACACAAGATTTGTAATTCGCTTCAAACTTTATGAATGATTATTTTAGGTTTAAGTGGTGTGTGTAAAGGAACTAGAAGCAGGCAGAGTATGAGTGTTTCTAAACAACGTATAGTGCCATCTGCTGTTAAAGCCTAAGCTCAGAATTGATTCGAGAGAATCGCGATACATTGGAAAATATCAGAATCACTCCAGATTCTTTATATCGCAAATCGAGATTTGATGTATTGTCCCAGCCCTACACACGAGGTTCAGTACAAAGCTGGATTTGCACAAAAGATTAGCATGATGGTACATGCTAGTTGATGAGCAGAATCAACTTAACTCTACAGAAATGTATCCGCTAACCATTCAGAAGCGTCCAGTTGCATTCTAAAAGTTGTAACTTCTTCCTGAGTCTCTCCATAATTGTCTGAGTCCGGTTCGAATAATGTAAGGATGAACAACACTACCGACAATTGACATTTTGGCTGCTTGAGATTCTCCAGTTTTGTTGCTGTTAAGTATCTGAAGCACGAGCTGTTAAAGTTCTGCCCTCTTCTGGAAAGGGGGCCGGGATCAGCAGCTCATTTGCATTTAAAGGGACACAAAAAAAGGCATGTTTTTGCTCACACTCAAATAGGGGTACATTTGACAAGCTATTATAAATGATCTGTGGGGTATTTTGAGCTGAAACTTTACAGACTCATTCTCAGGACACCAGAGACTTCATCTTGTGAAAAGGGGCATAATAGGTCCCCTTTAAGATATGTCAGTGCAAGTTGCTTTCAATTAAAACAGCTCAAACATGCATTTTAATCTGGGACTATTTACCTTGTTTGTGAAACCAGGGGTTTATGTGGTAGGCCAGCTTATTGGTAAAATACAAATACAGTACTTGTTCAACAGTAAGAAGTTAAATTCTCTTGAATGAGGACCAAGTTGCAAAGACCTGATTTTCAGGTCTATAACCAAGTAACAGCAAGTTATGCAAGTGTGTGCTGCTCCCAGAATAACACAGCTAAAAAATATTTTTTAAATAAAAATCACAGTGCTTCATTACTGTGCCACTTGCTTTGGCACAGTTGATACTTCAAGGTCATTGAAATAAGGATTTTGAAAATCCTAACAGGGAAGTATGGGGAATTTGATGCAATTTATCTAAAATGCTTTATTAAAGTCTGTCTATCCTCACATTAACCTTTAGGTATGTCTGCATTTAATAACAATCCCACATATTTTAACAAATTATCAAAAAAAATAAAATTAAAAAAAAAAAACCACAGAGCTACCAAGCCACCACAGAAAGAGCCACTCCACTGAATGATGACTAAGCCAAGTAAGTGCTCCAAATGGATATTTTCATAGTGGCAAATTGTTTTATTGTTTAATTGGTTATGCCTGCACACTTCCTCATCTTCCTGTGTATCTGAATAGGCATATTAAACAAAAGACATTAAGTACATTAATAGGAAGGGGGGTTAAACAGGAAAGGTGCTAACAGTCTAGTTTTACATGCTCATAAATGAGTAACAGAGTGCTTCTAGTTCTCTTTAAACGGTTTGACAGCCAGCAATCTTCAAAAGACACAACAAAGTACACCAAGTTAAACATGAACCAAATGCAAGCCTGATCGGCAGTGTTCAAACATGCTAATTATAGCTCCATTACTTGATGACATGAGCTGAAGGAGTTAAGCTTGTCTAAGCAAAATGATCATACTTAGCTTGCTACAAGTGAAGCATGTTAGAACAGATCCTATTCTCTTGTAAGAAATTGGGACTAAAAGCTACTACATTTGCTTTTACAACCTTGAACTGATTTAGTATACAGAACTAAACCACCCACATTATTGTCCTTTTAACCAAACTACTCTCAAATTATGGCCATAAATGTTTATTATGTAGAATTTCTTATCAGTCTTTCCTCTAGCTTTCTACAGTACATCACAACAAGTCCTTGGTACCTAAACAAAGACAAGCCTTTTCAATTGAAGTCTATTCAACTTCCATTAGCCTATATCTCTACAAACCCATGACAGCCTGGGAAATAATCCAAGACCGCCTTGTTTAGGATCCGAAGAAAGGCTTTGGCTATGTTCGGCATGGAGTACTACTGAAGTATACTACTGAATACTGCACAGTATACACTGCATACTGCCTACTAAGTTTGCAAAATAGTAAGAAAAACAATAGGCAATATCAATATGCAAACATAAAAACAGTAGTTTGATTTTTTTTAAACATTTTGTCTTTTGGCAGTCTGATCAAATAACGTTCCACTTCATTCATCACACTGGAGATAGAAAGTTAAGTCAAACACATTGCATTCTGGGAAGATGTACTCTGTGGGAGTGGGAGTGCAAAAGTGCTCACCCACTTTTTCAGTGGCCTTGGTTCCAGAAGTATTTTTCCAATAGGTTTTTTATAAGTCTTTGTTTAAGAGTTATAGGTCATGAACCAAACCAACCAGCTATAAGGTGAATCACAACATGACAAATTCTGATTTGAAGCAAAAAAGCATTTGACAAAAAGCAAAATCGGACAAAAAGACAAAAGGTACAAGACTGTGTTCTTAAAGGGACAGTTCACCCAAAAATTCTGTCATAATTTTCTCACCGTCAAGTAGTTCCACACCTGTATGAATTTCTTTGTTCTGCTGAACACAAAGGAAGATATTTGGAAGAATGTCAGTAACCAAACCGATCTCCTGAGTGTTGTAACATAAGTACTTCTAAACATGATCAAAATCTATTTTCTTCAAAATTTTAAGGGTTTTCTATCAAATGAGAATTCACGTAAAAACATTAAAAATGCCTTTAACAGTGGGTTAACAGTAGCAGTCAACAGAGAGCTTACATTTAACCAGTCCCTTTCAAGGAAAGTCTGTTCACTTGGCGGCCATATTTGCAACGCCTCCGGGCAGCTATTTTGGGCATCCAAGACCAGGTCTTATCTATTTGAATGGGGGAATCCGAAAATCTCAAAAACTGACTCACAATTAAATAACATATTTCAAATCAGCAACAAAATCTGACATGAACTGTCCCATAAAAGTTGTTTCTTATGCTTGATTCTCTGATTGGTGGAGATTTCTCTGCAGAATCATGGGTAATGTAGTTTTTTTTTTTTTTTTTTAGAACCAGACTGTTGCACTCTATTGCAGTGTTCTGTGCACAAAATCTACATACTCGACTGTGCACAGTATGCACATTGCAGAGACAGTAAGAATAGTATGTTAATATCCTATACTTAGCAAATGCTGCCTGCCTATTTCTAAACATGGAACAATATGACTGGATGAAAATATTGCAAGTGTAACAAAAGATCTAACAAAAACTAGAATGTCAACTATGCACTACAACACTGGGACATGCAGTTTGACAGCTCCCTTTGACACAAAATTCACTCTTATGTCACACTCCCAATGTAAGTGCACATTACTACAACTGTGTAAACTAGCCTGCATTTCAGAGGTTATGCAGTCAAACAAAATCTCTGTGGTTACATTTGAATCATAGCAAGAAACTGAAAAACTACACAAACTTTTACAAACGTAAACAGCACTGTCATGATTGTGAAAAGTTAGAGAAGTGACTGTTGTTGAATCCATCTGATGCAATGCTGCAAAATCTTTTTAAAGCTAAAATATTTAAGCAAAGAGAAGCTGTACATATTGCGACCACGGTGTTTAAAATGCTGCAAAGCATATGTGCACTGGAGTGCCATTTGTTCTGCACCTTAATTGCTTGATGAGTCATTGCACAACAATGCAAAAGTGATTCAAGGCAACCTGAAATGGAGCTGGGCGTTTCAACATCTTGTGGTTATATATTCATAATCTTTCATAAGACTCTCAAGCAGATGTGTTCCTACATGACTACGTGAAAATAAAATGAAATCCACTTCTTATACAGTATAGTCTCAGAAACTGTCAAATTAAATTTGACTTTAATTAAAATTAATTAATTAATTAAAGGTGCACTCACTAAGATTTTATCTGCATGTAGCTCAGTCTTATTCATTCCAAAAGTTCCAGTGTTTTTGTATTTAAATTGACTATTTTTTGTCCACCCACTGGGTAAACTGCACACATCATGGTTAATATCATTACTCTGAACTATGATGTTGAATAAGACTTCATGTCTGCAGTATAATGTGGTGTCATATTGTTTTATTTGCTACACTTTGTAAAAAGCACTGGTTAAAAGAGTTCTTTAAAGTGAACATTTTTATGCTGCCTTCATGTGCTATTGGAAATTTGATAACTCCCATTTCCGAGGTCATGATTACGAGCTTATCGCATTCAACTTTCCAAATAGGAGGGCGTTCATGTGCAATTTTTACCTTGGGAACTCGTATTTACGATAATTCCGAGAGCACGTGAAGGCAGCATTATTAGTAGTTACTTGGCTAATTGCATGACAGGTCACATGACATCAAAATGGCGGCACCCATGAGGTGGTGACCCACTCCATGTAGAATATAACAGCTTTTTCTAGAAGAAAGACATGTCTGGAGTCTTAATTTAATGCAATGTACATAACTGCAATAATATTTTTCTCAAATGTCCAGTCCATTTTTCCATGTGCGAAATGTTTTTAATTAAAAAAAAAAAAAAAACTCAAAAATGTACATTTTAAAATTAGGCCTACATAGATGTATGTGTTAGTTTGTAATCTAACAGCAAACTTTGCATTCCTGTTCATGATTTGCATGAGTGTTTTTGAAGCAATGCTGTAACACAGCACCTCTGGCCTTCAGTATGTACTCAAATCACTTCCTACTTCCACTCAACAAACCTCATCTGACATGAGGAGGATAAATATATTTGAAATTGTATTATATGTTTAATATTTTACTATTGCATTTTAGGCAACAATCACATCAGTATATCTGAATGAAATGTATAACAGCCTTGTTTAGTTCATTTTAAGACCAATATAATGAGCATTGAGAGGCAACTTACCCTAAAGTGCTGATAAATCCATTGACAGTTCCCTCCGCGTACAGAGACACGATATCCCCAATGTGAAGGAAACTGGACCTGTGTTCCGACATATCTGCAAATGTTTCAGAAGATTTTCTGATACTTTAACCACTCTGTTTCAGCGCAATGTGTCCAGTCGACTCAATGTCTCAATCCACTTGCTTCTGCGCTTTGGCAGTAACACATTTTAATCCAGCCGCCCAGAGAAGAGATGTGCTGAGCCCGTGACTTTTGACTTGTGATTCCTCTAACTGTCGCGTTTCTTCATGTTTTCAACTTCTTCCTGTGAGACAAACGAGGCTTTTTCTCACCAATATGCCACTCGAGTGGGAGGAGACTCACCCTCTGTCCCGTGAAATCAAGGAAGTGATGCTGTCTGTCTTTGCTGTGGTATGCAACTCACTAACAGCAAAAAGTGAGAATGCAACTTGTGTGTTTGCGCAGTCGTGCATGCCTGTGTCGGTGAGGTGGTGCAAAATTATTAAAATTGTTTCTCGTCAAACTTTTTGATTTTATTAAAAATACTGTAATGTTTTTGTATTCGTGAAAAAGCCTAATAGAGCATTTAACATTTAATATATCAGTGAAAAGGCATTATTTGTTTTTTTAATTGTACATACATGCAACCATGCAACATTTAGCAAAAAAAAAAAAAAAAATTCATAATATTACTTTATAAACCATTCTGTTTTTGCCATTACACAATAATTGAAAATGTTTTAGATGTTTGTTTGATAATTTAATGGCTTTCCGTGCTACTGGAAAAAAATAAAAAATAAAATAAAGTTCCTTATCATATACAACGCATGAATACTGGTAAAATACTTCTGAATATGAGAATGTTTTGTAACCTCTTAAAGGTCAGATAAAGTTTCTTTGAATAATCTATAGGCCTTTTCAAAAATGAAAATGTTGTGATCATTTACTCACCCTCATGTTGTTTCAAACCTGTATGAGTTTCTTTCTTCTGCTGAACACAAAAGACGATATTTTAACAAATGTGGGTTACCAGACAGTTGATGGCACCCACTGACTTCCACAGTATTTTTTTTTTTTTTTCAAAGGGTGCCATCAACTGTCTGGTTACCTACATTCTGTGTTCAAAAGAAGAAAGATTTGGAACCACTTGACGGTGAGTAAATAATGACAAAATGTTCATTTTTTTGGGTGAACTGTCCCTTTAATTCATTCCCCCAACCTCAGGTTTGATTAAACTCGCATGTACTGCCATCTAGTGTCATTGGGATAAAATAAACAAAATAAAGCCACATGGTCACGTTTTCTCGTTTTTTACTGAATTTTGGTTTTATAATGTAATATAGCTCCACAGCCACGTAATGTTTAATCGTTTACAAAACAATTGATTGATTTGAATTGTGACCTAGATGTGGATGATACTGATGATAGAAATCCCCCATATTTAAAATAAATGTATACATATGTGTAATTATATTTAATTAATTATATAGGCCTGGGTTTTGCTGGGTTTCTTACTGACACACATACACAGAGAGAGAGAGAGAGAGAGAGAGAGAACGAGAGATATTAGATAGGTTACAAAGAATCTCATATGTTTTTCAAAGCATAAACATTCATGAATTAAAAGGACATTTCTAACAGCTTGGCATGTTATTGTTTTTTCTTTTACTAGACTTTACAATTTATAATATCAGTCATCCCAATTTGTCACTGACAATAATACAACGTCCAATAAATAAATAAATAGATAAAGCATCAACCCTATCACGTGGTCACTGAGGAAAACTTAGATGCTTGACATTTGCTCACAGTTTCCATGAGGTTATAGCTCATGTGTGACTGCGACACTGTACCTGTCATTTACTTTCTTACCTGTCTGAATAAGCATGAGGTCGTCACGACACCACACGCAGTACGAGATTACACCGCACACACGCATATCAACACAATACAGCTATGCTCCACCTCCATTGACCTTAGGCGACAAGGCAGCAGAGCAAACCTCCCTCACACAATACCTGCTGAGCTTCAGAGCTCATGCTTGCAGTGTTTATCATACGCTTATTTCACTTTAAACGGAGCAGGATTCTGTTGTTGCGTCTAACATTTTGCGGATAAAAAACTAGTTTGAATACATAGCAGAGACTTTGTACATTTGGTCCAACTGTTTTCCCTCCAGCAGCCCGATTCGCAGATCACCCGGGAACAACTAAAGGGTAAGTGGCACAGACTTAAAGAATCGAGACTTATAGCTGTCAAATATCCTAAAACTCGCTTGTCTGAAAAGATGCAACTGCGAGGATAAACGTTTCTGATCACTGAACAAAGAACTAAGCTAATGTATTTTAAGATTGCATGTTTTTTTTTTTTTTTTTACGAGAGCATTATACAACAACAGCATGCCTGTACTATAGTTTATTCATAAATAAAGTGGATTTATTATTATCATCATCACTGTAAACCTACACTAGTTACCAATGTATGCTAGAGCAGGATCAGGTGCCTTTTCCCACGCTGCACTGTCACAGTGATGGTGCAAGTCAAGTTTCTTATTATTAAATACTCAACGATAACGCATGCAGTATTCATTAAAATGTAGGCTAATGTTGGAAATGTAGTTGGGTCTTTCCTCATAAAAGGTGCCTTTTTGTGTCTCGCATGAAAATATGTGACAAAGAACACTAACTTTTACTTGTTAAAGGCATATTTCCTAACACTTCAACAACAACAACAACAAAAGTTGTTTTGTTTGTGTGTTGTGTGTTCAGGTTACCATCATAACCCATCCTTACTGAAATGTTATATCTTTTTTATCACGTTATCCTAGATTCTGTTTGGTTTCTTATATAGTCACCCCCTTAAACCATAATTTTTGTATAAACAATTTATTATTGAAAACTGGATATTTGATTGATATTTGATAATGACTAAATTAACTGTAAAACCATCAAGCACGTTAACTTTTTATGTAGCTGATTGCACATCGGTTTTGTAACGCCAAATATGTTATTTTCTGATAGAATATGTAAACACTTTTATGTACAGTATATCCATTAAATACACTTTTTTTAAATAACATTTTTATATGGAAAAGGCACCCATTTCATGTAATAACCCAGTTTCTCCAGGCTCCACAAAAGAAAACAGAGACAATTTTAGATATAAGCTAAGAGCTAAAAGTTAGAAATTGAACATAGAACGATGTTGAATAGAAACGATACAGTATGATGGACTGTATAGGTTACAACATAAGGAATATCACTTTAAACATGCTGAACGAAAAACTACAAAACTACAGACTGCCTATTGAGAGTGTGGTAAAAAAAAATAAAAAAATAATCCTCCTGAATTGTTTGCTTGAAAATTGCATAACATTTGTTGGGGCTTTCAATGTCTGAGTATTAGTGAATGCAGATTAACCCATTTAATCCCATTTGTGACAAATTTATGTTGAAGAGTTTGGAGGTTCTAAAAAAGAGTTGTTGTATTATACACCGTTATAAACTACAAATGAAAGTCCAGGTTTTCTTTAATTTATGCAAACATTATTTTATCATTCCTGTTTTTACACAACTGATTACTAGAGGGGGAAAATTACTTTATTGTTTACAACTTTCCATTGGTTCTTACTGAGTAACTTTTTTTTTTTAGACAACTATTGTAGTTTGTTTCAATGGGTTATCAAACACATGTGCTGGGGAAAGTTTGGGCTTAAATGAGCTAAGGGTTTCAAACTGGCATACTGTACACGGCTAGTTCTACAAGAGTAGAAATACATAGTGGGTGGTTTTTCTAATCTTTTCTTGCATTTCAGAAGCTCCAGAGACATGGATTTTAGGATTGGACGCATTTTTGTGGGAATGACTCAAGCCAAACTTGCATCCGATTCTTAATCAGTCTTCTGTTGTTTGATATAATGCTGGATTACTCAAGATGACTGAGTTGAATTATGCTTTCATAAGCGAAAACGGGAAGGAAGTGGATACAACTTTGGACTGGAGTTGTATAGAATGGCATGCGAGGAAAACGGTAAAAGGGACAGATGCACAGACTCAAACCCAATGCGTGCAAAGCGAGGACAAAGACACACAAACGTCTAGTCCTTTCATAATGCGAATAGATTTAGGAAGGAAATCGTCCAGACTGAGGTATGGTTCCCTCACTGAGTCTGACGGCATACCCGCACATTTATTCCAGTTTGATAGACAAGCCCCGGCCCGCATCTCCACGTCCCCCACTCTGAGGAGGATGAGGAGTACAAGAATCTCCTACCGAGAGCCAAGCAAGTTGGACGGTCCTTTAGGAGAGGAGTCTCCCACTCCGACAAGTCCCCTTTCTCCATTATTCAGGCTGAAATCTCCACTGACTCTTCAGTTGGATGGAGAGAGCGGGAACTTTGAAACTTCAGTGATTCATGGGAAAATGAGATCACACAGATCAAAGACCCTTGACAATGGTGTCATTTGCAAAAGCAAAGAGTCTCGTGATTCAAAAGAGCCTGTTTCTGATGGTAATGAGAGCTCCACTGATGACAATGAGCAGGTATAATCTTTAAAATTATACAGTCTTTGTGTTTCTAACCCTACATATATCTGAACAGTAATTATGATAGACTTTATTGTTTTTTACATGGCACTCTGGAATACTTCATTCTGATTGGCCAGTCACCCTATCTACTCTTGTGTTCTGATATTTCCCAATATTTCCCATCGTCCATAACAACGCTGTATATCAGATTGCTCATTCAGATAAAAAACACTGTTATTTTCATGTTTGGTATTACTGTAATATTGTTGCAGTGTTTGTCTAGGCCAATTGTTTTGCTTGGTTTATATATATATATATATATATATATATATATATATATATATATATATAAGCAGGAGCTTTAAGGTAATATAAAAGTAAAATTATTAATTATACACTTAATATATATTTTATGTTCACTTATGTATTTATTTGGTAAGCAGCAGCGTAAAAAAGATCAGTGTCGATACTATTCTAGATTTTATTAGTATATATTATATTTTCAATTTTCATTGTAATTTTTGGCATTTTTATTCATTTAAAAAAATATTACTAGTTAAGTTATTAATTTATTTTTTGTTTTAGTTAAGTTGTAGTGTTTTTATTATTTGTATTATTATTTCAGTCAGTAGTTTTAGTGCTTCAACTTAAAACTATTTCAGTTAGTTTCCATTTAATTTAATTTTTAACTTATTTTTTAACTTTTTTAACAAAAAATAGGTTAAGTTTTAGTTAATGATAATTACCCTGGTCCCGATCACCATGTCAATGTTTATTTGATTTGCTGGCTATATATTATACTTTTCTAAATTGATAATAATCAGTTTCATATGATATATGATGATACAATCTTTTTTCCATGTGGCCTGTAAATGAAATGGCAAGAGTCTTTCCGCTTTTATCAAAGAAAGCCTCTTGTCTCTTGTCTCATTCTTCTTCGACCTCCTGAGGCAGTAGTTCACAATAAAAGCTTCTGACAGCAATTGAATCAGTAGTTTCATGCATTGACAGCTTCAAGCAAACCACGTCTCCTCTGATGAGGCTCCATTCAGCGCAGTCAGCAATCACCAAATAATGGAAGGGTCAGTGAAGAATCAAAAGTATAAAAGGGAAGCCCCATTCACTCCTTTCACACATTCATCCAAGCATTTCCACAATGGAGTGAGATATCTTTAGATGTGAAAACTTTAGAAGTCTTTAACTCACACCAGTTGTATGATGAAATCTTCTGAAATTGATATTATGCAGCTAATGACTTGTGTTCTTTCTTCATCAAGTACTTTGCTCACGTTTTGTTGTATCTGCTTTTAATTACAGGTCAAAGATCCCTGCCATAAAAGGTAGGTGAGCTGTCTCTATCTAATGTTTTGCATAAACCGTCCTTACCCGAGTCATATTTGCATGTGTACCATCATTATGTCCTTAGTGTCCTAGTCACTTTGTTCTGTGTCAAACCAGCATTTTCTTGTTCACTAAAACTACCCGACCAGTACTTGTTGCTCAACATCTCTAATTTGAATAGTTGTTTCATTAATCCAGGAATTTATTTGTGTGGAAACACAACGTTTGTGGTAATGAGGCCAAAACAGGACGCTTTTTCAGTAGAGCGCCACCATGCTGGCACAGGGGTTGCTGGGATAGAGGGAATTTCATTGTTCATTGTATTGCTGCTTTGTTAGCTGCACATGAACTTTAAATTGAGAGTTATTAAAGTTCCATCATTCGGCCCTGTACAGCCCAGACAAACTCTCATTAGTGACGCTTTTCCCCCTGTCGGGCCCACTCTGCTTGGACCACGGTTGTCTTTTCAGCGGTGGATAATTAGTGGCCTTAATTACAGTATGGCACCGTCTGATTGCAGTGCTCATCCCTGGACGGCGATTGGATGGGACAGTTATGTTAAGGGGGCATCTTTATTCCGTGGAGGTGCGAGGACAATGCTCCCTTCTTTGTGGTCATTCTGGGGCTGGGATAGTCGGCATAGAGGGCTGCTTCATTCTAGGACTGCATTGTGGATGCGCCTCTAGATAACAAGCCATTAACAGTGACCTGTTTTTAATGTCGGTAAAAAGGAGATGCGCTGAGTGACTTTTTACTGGTAGGGCTCCAAAGCCTAATGTACTGGCATCTGTGTTTCTGTTTGCATATGCAAAAGAGAAGTTGGAAGTGTAAATAGCGAAAACAGGTGTTTTTATGAGCCTTTCAGAGTATCTCTGAAAAGGTCCAGAAGGAAGAAAATGACAAAGTAAAAGGTTAATAAGGAAGTATTTGATGGGTTCATTGTGCCAGGTACTGTGAGAATGAGTGTTCCCTTATAATGCTAAAGAATTCATATCTCATAGCAACTTCATATGAGTCAAGTATTTATTGGTATATAAGCCAATTTTCACTGCGACGAACACGGAAAGACTGATAATAGTATCTGCAGTTGTTATTGTATTTAGTTCTTCAGTTGGGGTTCTTGTTATGTTCTTCACAAACTCAAGCTATGTACACCAGTCTGGGCATCCATCCATCCATCCATCCCAAACAATGGTGTAATAGCTTTATTCATGACAGATTTATTCAAACATACATTAAGTAATGAAGACAACAGGTTAAGTAAAAATACAATGAATATGTAAAAACATGCCAAATTTCTAGGCCTTTACATTTCAGATAAAGATTTGTAAAGCCAACAGTCAAAGTTTGCCTTGATCAACCTTTGTTTTTTACTTTATTGTTGTAGTAAAAACAGATTTGTATTTATTACATAGATGGAAGGTATGATTGACTCTTACTTCCAAGCTCTTATTGCTCCCCCATACCTGCATTTGAAGAAGCCCCTGTAAACTGTTTATTGACACCCATCACATAATGGCACATCATGGAGTTTCTGTACAGATGGATAGGCACAAAGCTGAGCGTGACTCAAACAAAAACCAGACCGTCGAGTTGTGTGTGAAAACAATCATAGCACTGCCTAAAAGCCCTTAGGATTTTATGTCAAAATGTAACATGGGAACTGAAGCTGAACAGAACAGAACAGAAATTCACTATAAGGATCTATAATCTTGTTGTATCTAATGTAGTGATTATAAACTATAATAATTATTATACAGTATAGGGAACTATACATTCTATAATATTTTTTTCTAAATTCCATTTTGTTTTCAATTTCTTATACATAGAGTAAATCTGTAATGTGAAGAACAATGATTACGGAAACGACTTTTATTTTGTTTTGTTTTTTCACTTTTAGTGTTCTAGTTTAATTTCATTTTAGTTTTGCATTGGCTTTGCAGTTAATGAAGGTTTTTAAACCAATAGTGTTTGTCTTAGTTTTGCTTCTCATCTATAATTGACCCAGGTTAAATACAACAGAGGCACAAGAGGGAAAAAAAACAGTCATTTGACTTGATTAATAATGACTTCACTCCTACTGCCGCAGGCTAAAAATCAGGCTGCTGGTTTTCCGCCCCTGCTGCTGCTCTTTGTTGTTAACCAGTGAATATAATAATCTGTATCTTCCAATATATCCTACTGCTCACTTGTCTGTTGACAGACTTTTAAATCCACCATGCAATGATGTGCAGGTACAGCTGTTACATGCTATGGTTTTGTTTATCATCTTTGCAAACGCAGTTCCGGCTACCTAATACTAGCGAGGCATGTTAGAAATGTGAACATGGAATTCTTTGATTTCCTGCTAAAGTAAATCTGGCTTGAAATTTCAAGTTTAGCATGGCTAGGCTCTGTGTAAAGAGATTACTACAGCACTTTGGCCAAGGTTTCTCAAACCTTCTCAGATTAATTTAGTGAAATAATTGTTTTCCGAGGTCTAAGGAGCTATTGTGCTATTCTGGACTGGATAAAGGTTGAATTAGTTTGGCAGAATTGCAATTCACGTGCAAATCTACACTCTAAGCTTGTGGTGAACTTGTAGAAAGTGTTGTTATACAAATTTGACGCAAATAAATGTTGAATGTGATGCTCTGTGGTTAACCAACATTTCAGTTTACATCCATCATGCATACTTTGACAGACTGGCTGCCTCAGGGACCGGAATGTTCTGTGAACTCACCTGTTCTCTTCTGGTTTGCTTTTTCTCAGGCTGCAGGAGAGGAGGCGGAGCTCCGTGGTTGTGAGTCTTCCTGGATTGGATGTTTCCCCTGGAGATTTGTTTGTGTCCAATGGCGTTGCTGATATTTTAAATAAATCAGCCTATTCAGGTTAGTCATGCCTCAGTCAATGTCATGACTCAGGGTTTGATATGAATTGCTAAAATATATTTATATTCACAGAACTAAATCTTAAAGAAAGAATAAGAGTATTTAAGTTGTTTTACAGCATAATCTCCAAATTACAATACTTTAACCTTGTTTTGCTTTTATGTGTTGTATAAAGTTAAAGGATTAGTTTACTTCAGAATGAAAATTTCCTGATAATTTACTCACCCCCATGACATCCAAGATGTTCATGTCTTTCTTTCTTCAGTCGAAAAGAAATTAAGGTTTTTGAGGAAAACATTCCAGGATTTTGCTCCTTATAGTGGACTTCACTATACGGGTTGAAGGTCCAAATTGGAGTTTCAGTGCAGCTTCAAAGGGCTCTACACGATCCCAGACGAGGAATAAAGGTCTTGTCTAGTGAAACGAACGGTCATTTTGAAAAAAAAATTTTTTTTTTAAATTTATATACTTTTTAACCACAAATGTTCACTGCTCTGCGTAATCACATTGGAAAGGTCCAAAGCTCCTCCAACTTCAAAATCGTCTGACATCGTTCTTTTACCATTTTTTTTTTTTTTTTTTTAAAGGGCGTTTGTAGTCTTTGTACGTTCGCTTTGTAGACACTGGATCGGTACTTTCGCCTAAGTGATTATGTAATGCGTGGCGCATTGTAGAGCAGTGCAAGACGAGCATTTGTGGTAAAAAAGTATAGAAATTTTAATTTTTTTTAGAAAATGAACGATCGTTTCGCTAGATAAGGAAGCTGCACTGAAACTACAATTTGGACCTTCAACCTGTTGTACCCCATTGAAGTCCACTATATGGAGAAAAATCCTGGAATGTTTTCTTCAAAAACCTTAATTTCTTTTCGACTAAGAAAGAAAGACACAAACATCTTGGAATACATGGGGGTGAATCAGGATCATGAAATTTTAATTCTGAAGTGAACTAATCCTTTAAGCTTTTTATTATTGCATTTTTTTACAGACACTAAGAAATCAAAGTGGCCCTTCTTGAGGCGTAGTACAGTAAGTGCAGATATTCCCGTATTTTAAAGTTTCAATACCATCATGCAGTTATCTCTTCCAGAACGTTTTGATCTGCTGCCAGTTCTGTGGTTGTTTCCATCTGCAGATACTGTTGTAATTTTTCAGATGCTTCGTGTTATTCGGATGATGTCTAGCACATAGTGTTCACTGACCCACATTGAGCTAAATCAGATTTTAATGCACGCATACCCTCCCCCCAATTAATTCCATTAACAGTAAACAACAATAAAACGGCATGTCTAACAGAGCTCAAACATGTCCTGCTATCCAATCTGCTACACAGTTTGTGCTCAAAAACAAAGAGACCTGTTGAGGGCAGAACAGTGTGACGTTGAATAAATGTGAGTGGTGTTTTCAATAGACAAAAGGGAAGATTCGCAGCGTGGCCGACATTGACAAGTGTCTCGCTGGCATTCAGATCCAGGAATGGAGAGACACAGACTTTCAGACATATAAGGTAAGAGTTCAAAACTGATGCTTGCTATCAGTTGAAAACCACCTGAGATCAGCTTCAGAGCTCAAGTCAAGTCACCTAGGAGTATACACATGTAAAAAATGTAACTAATAGATATCACCATACTTCCCCAGTTGATTGATTACATTAAGAATTACAAAATTCCTCAAATGTTATGTTTAAGTATGCAAATGAGGCATTATCTAATTAAAATACAGAAATATGAACACTGGATTTTGGAGTTCTCTTTTTATCACTCCATGAAACAGAAAATTTTAAAAAGGTAATTGCGCCTTTTACCTCAAAATACTGACTTTTTTTCTCACAATTGCGAGTTTATATCTCACAATTCTGACTTTTTTTCAGAACTGTGAGATATAAACTCGCAAATATGATTTATAAAGTCAGAATTGTGGGATATAAACTTGCAACCGTGAGAAAAATCTCAGAATTGTGATATAAACTCGCAAATGTGATTTATAAAGTCAGAATTGTGGGATATAAATTTTCAACTGTGAGAAAATGTCAGAATTGTGAGCTGAATTTTTTCTCAGAATTGCAAGTTTATATCTTGCTATTCAGACTTTATAACTCGCAATTGTGAGGTTACATCTTGCAGTTCTGACTTTATATTTTTATTTCTGCATGAAAAAGTGTCCTGCCTTAAGGACTCTCTCTCTCCTTTTTCAGGATATGTCTTTGGAGGACTTTTTGAGAGGTCGCTCTGAGCTGGAAGCAGCGGAAAATCCAAAAGCCTACCGAAAACAGGAGGCAATTTGGGAGCTTTTCACCAGTGAATGTGTCTACTTCCTTGATCAGCTTATGGTTTTAAAAGAGGTATGAACATGGTACCTTCAAATAGAAGACAAATACAATTTTGGCTACTATTTATGGCATGGTTACAGTAACTGAAATTTACCATTGAACTACCAGCTAACACAAATAGTCTGGTGCCATCCGACCATTTTGTCGCTCCGTAAGAATAGAGCCTAAATGTGCTTGCTTTTGTTCTCCATATAGGTGTTTTTGACCACACTGTCAGAACTGCAGATGAGAGATTGTCTACAGGACATTGACTCCTGGAGACTCTTTGCAAATCTCAATGAGCTCTGTCTGGTAAGACTTCAATGAGTAAAAATGTGACTGGAAATTTAGCAACTGCAGTTTTTTGACTGTAGTCTGGCTTATAATATAAAATATTGTTCTTGGTTCTTTTTTTTGCCTTACTGTATTTCAGGTTAGCTTCGGCTTCCTTACTAGTTTCTTGCGTGTCATTAAGGAGATGTGGACCATTCCAGACAGCAATAGTACTCAATCTCTTCTTGAACTCCTTAGAAAGGTAGGATAGCATAGGTTTATGTATTTTAAAATGTAATTTATTCCTGTTTTCAGCATATTAGATATGACAGTCAATTTAATCTGGTAAATTTAAAGTTCAACAGCATATATTTGAAGTAGAAATGTAAAAGTCTTTACTGTCTCTTGTTATAAACGTACATACAAAATAACTCATACAATCTAAAAAAAAAAAAAAATGCTCACAGAAATGGAAAGTCACGGTCAGTTACCTTTAAACACAATATATAACTGCCTAAACGCACACATGAGATCTAACCCCTGAGCTATGTTGTGTTTACATAATGTATTATTATATTAGACAATGATTGTTTTAGGCAAATGATTGTTTTAGAAAACAAAAAAACTGAACACTACTAAACTTCCTTTTTTTCTAAAAGATAAAGAGAACGATTTCCCTATTGTTCTTTTCTGATCACTCTCCCATATTAACTGTTGACTTTACAGGCGTTTGGTGAGAGCATTTGCCATTGTCTACAGAAATACTGCCTGAATTACAGTACGGCCATCTTTTATCTGGACAGCCTGAAGCTCAGGGAGGACTTTGGCTCTTTTGTGAAGGTAACCATGGCAGGCAAGATTTGATATGGTAAATCAGGGCTTGGTCTCAATGTACTGACAAGATCTAGGGAACAGGGCAAATGTTACCACACGAGGTTCAGGCCATGCAGGAACATGGTGACCAGGTCGCTGGTGAAAAAGTGTTGACTTAGCTACTTTCCCTCTCTTATATTATCAGCTCTCGCCGAATATTGTTTACTGTTGTATACTTAAGCTGTCTCCACATCAATTTTGGCCTGTCACTTCTTGCTTTTCCTCTCAGTTGCACACAGAGGATCTGATTTGTCAGTTGACAGTATTATATTCATGACAAGAAGTACAGTATTATTAAAAAACATGCCCCTCTTATGCTTTTTCAGATGTTACCTTTATGTGTAATATAGCTGTTTGTGAATGTAAAAGGTCTGCAAAATTTAAAAGATCAAAGTGCATGACAAACAGAGTTGTCACCCAAAAGAAATAATCTATTCTAATCTTCCTGAAACGAGTCATCAGTAATTCCAGTCTTCCTGCACGCACCTATGTACATTTTCCCGACAACAACATCTACTTTGACCTGCTCTCAAACACTTTAGTAGTATCTGAGGCTTGGATTGATACGGTAAAACCAAAGCCATTGTTACTGTTCGTATCACTGTGCATACAAGCACTGAGGAAGCCTTAACAGCTAAAATTCAGACTGGGCCATCTGACCAATCAGAGCAGAGTAGACTCTTGGTAGGGAGCGTTTTAGTAAGGAAAGAATCCTTTATTGAACCATTTCAAACACTGAGAAAACCTCAAAAAAAATTATGCCCCTTTTTACAAGATGTAATATAAGTCTCTGGTTTCCCCAGAGTGTGTCTGTGAAGTTTCAGCTCAAAATTCCCCACAGATAATTTATTATACCATGTTGTAAATGCCCATTTTTGAGTGAAAGGAAAAAAATGCTGTTTTGGTGCATGTGTCTTTAAATGCAAATGAGCTGCTGCTCCCCACCCCGCTTTCCAGAAGAGCGTGGAGCCTACAACTCGTGCCTCAGATACTAACAAAACATCTGTTTGGTTTTTGATTATCATCTCTATCGCGGTCAATATCACTTGACATTGCAGTTCTTCATCATCATGAAAGTTTATTATCTGCATGCGTTTTAAAGCCATATCAGTCTAAACTTCTGATATATGGTTTTCTGAGCGCACACATCCGAAGCATGTGCACAGATAGCTGGCTGTCAGATGATGCGTCCTGTGAGTATTAAACTAAGTTCTCTTTCACGTGTTATTGCCATTTTAAACTGTCAAATACACACAAGGTTATGTCAAAAACGCACAAAATTCACATTAACACAGTTGGTTATGTAAACAGCAAGTAAAGAAATCACATGTGTAAATTAGATCTGTGTATTAAAGTGAAAGTAGCATAATATACAGTACCTACTGCTATATATGCTGTTAATATGAATCAAACAACAAAAGAAAAACAGAAAATCACTCACTGTTCTTGAGTGAATAACTTGGTAGCTTTAATAAGAATAAATTTCTTACTTGAATGCTGTTGTTAAATGCTCTGGCGAGGAGATAAATATGGCAGACTGTGTACAGCGCACTCAGGACGGGGTCTATTCTAAATTGCTAATAGGGCAGAGTCCGTCAGCAGTCATGGGTGGGGCCTAAGCATTTGTGACGTCACAAAAGCTACAGTCTGCAAAAGGCTTGTTCTGAGGCACTGCTTATGATTTATGGGGATTAAAAAAGAGGAGTGGGTAGATTTTCACCATTATAGGGTGGTTGTGCACACACTGCCGACACATTTATGTTCAAACACCATGTAAAAGTGAATTTTGCATAACCGGTCCCCTTTTATACTACATCTTTCTTCCCATCCCTCGCTCTTTCTCTCATTCAGTGGTGTGAACGTAACGAGCAGTGTCGCAGGCTGCAGTTGAAGGATCTGCTGGTGATTCCTCTGCAGAGGTTTACACGGTACCCTCTGCTGTTGAAGAACATTGGGAAGAGGAGTTGCTCGGAGGCTGAGGAGAACACTATACAGAGCATTGTGGATCTTGTTGACAGAGCAATCTGTAAGTCAATGGCATTATTGTGACAGTTGGAAGTACAGATGCACAATATGAAAATTAATGCCAATACCAACAAGCAGAAAATTATTTTCATGTTATGTCTGGTAAAATGATAAATGGCAGACATTAAAACTTTATACTATTTTGTCTAAATAAGTTAAAAAATAAAACTGTTAAAACTAAAATAAGTAGTTTTAAATGCTAAAAGTGAATATAATATAATATACAAACTCCATTCCAAAAAAGTTGGGACAAATTGTGAATAAAAAAGGAATGCAATGATGTGGAAGTTTCAAATTTCAATATTTTATTCAGAATACAACATAGATGACATATCAAATGTTTAAACTGAGAAAATGTACCATTTTAAGGGAAAAATAAGTTGATTTTAAATTTCATGGCATCAACACATCTCAAAAAAGTTAGGACAAGGCCATGTTTACCACTGTGTGGCATCCCCTCTTCTTTTTATAACAGTCTGCAAACGTCTGGGGACTGAGGAGACAAGTTGCTCAAGTTTAGGAATAGGAATGTTGTCCCATTCTTGTCTAATACAGGCTTCTAGTTGCTCGGCTGTCTTAGGTCTTCTTTGTCGCATCTTCCTCTTTATGATGCGCCAAATATTTTCTATGGGTGAAAGATCTGGACTGCAGGCTGGCCATTTCAGTACCCGGATCCTTCTTCTACGCAGCCATGATGTTGTAGTTGATGCAGTATGTGGTCTGGCATTGTCATGTTGGAAAATGCAAGGTCTTCCCTGAAAGAGACGACGTCTGGATGGGAGCATATGTTGTTCTAGAACTTGGATATACCTTTCAGCATTGATGGTGCCTTTCCAGATGTGTAAGCTGCCCATGCCACACGCACTCATGCAACCCCATACCATCAGAGATGCAGACTTCTGAACTGAGCACTGATAACAACTTGGGTTGTCCTTGTCCTCTTTAGTCCAGATGACATGGCATCCCAGTTTTCCAAAAAGAACTTCAAATTTTGATTTGTCTGACCACAGAATGGTTTTCCACTTTGCCACAGTCCATTTTAAATGAGCCTTGGCCCAGAGAAAACACCTGCGCTTCTGGATCATGTTTAGATAGGGCTTCTTTTTTGACCTATAGAGATATAGCCGGCAACGGCGAATGGCACGGTGGATTGTGTTCACAGACAATGTTTTCTGGAAGTATTCCTGAGCCCATGTTGTGATTTCCATTACATTAGCATTCCTGTATGTGATGCAGTGCCATCTAAGGGCCCGAAGATCACGGGCATCCAGTATGGTTTTCCGGCCTTGACCCTTACGCACAGAGATTGTTCCAGATTCTCTGAATCTTTGGATGATATTATGCACTGTAGATGATGATAACTTCAAACTCTTTGCAATTTTTCTCTGAGAAACTCCTTTCTGATATTGCTCCACTATTTTTCGGCACAGCATTGGGGAAATTGGTGATCCTTTGCCCATCTTGACTTCTGAGAGACACTGCCACTCTGAGAGGCTCTTTTTATACCCAATCATGTTGCCAATTGACCTAATAAGTTGCAAATTGGTCCTCCAGCTGTTCCTTATATGTACATTTAACTTTTCTGGCCTCTTATTGCTACCTGTCTCAACCTTTTTGGAATGTGTAGCTCTCATGAAATCCAAAATGAAAATGACATTTCAAAATGTCTCACTTTCAACATTTGATATGTTATCTATATTCTATTGTGAATAAAATACAAGTTTATGAGATTTGTAAATTATTGCATTCCTTTTTTATTCACAATTTATACAGTGTCCCAACTTTTTTGGAATCGGGTTTGTAATAAAAATATATAATGTACTACAAGAACAATTGATTGAACTGTTTAAGTGAACATTTAAGATGACAGCAAAGGAAGTGAGCATAAACCTATTAAATATCCATTATCAATTGATACCAATAAAATAAAAAACTTTTTTAAGCAATACTTGTGTGGGGAAATAGATAGTTTTTACTTTCTACAGCTATGCTGCTTTATTTCTCATATGAAGATGCTCTGATCCCGTTTGTGTAAAATGCTCACGTCAAACCAAGAATTAGAAGCAGTAAAAGGTGACTTTTCCAGTTCTCAAAGAGAAGCTATTTGTGAGGCATGTAGTGACAGCCACTGTGAGAAAAGATATGCAGAGTGACAGCTGCAAAATTAGATTGAAAGACAGAGCTATTTTTGACTGGAAGATGTGAGCCAAAACAGTTGATGCCAAGTATGCTATGTTTTAGTTAGCCATGAAGCGTGACAGTGCATTTTAATTTCCGTGTCGTGTGAAAGCCCAGTTATCTTTTCTGAAGCATTACACACCTTGTCATAAATCCATTACATTTTCATCATGTCATGTACACTGTTTTGATAAGGAAATGATATTAATACACCATCTGTGTTTTCATGCATTCTTTGTTAGCCCTTTTGTGTTAAAATAATTTAAAAAATTATACTTTTTTTAAAAGATATTGTTTATAAAATTATATTAATTAAAATATATGTTTGTTTTTTTATATATATAAAATGGATGAATTAATATATATAATTTACTAAGACAAACTTGTTAATCAGAAATGTCGCTATGATGGTAATAACCATGTGGTAGAGATACAAGATTTTGCTATTGACACACAACAGGGTCTTGTCCTATATTTAGTCATTTTAAAAGACAAAATATTTTTATCTTATTTTGAAACAAATAACCCATTAACTGACTATGTGTGATGGTATACATTTAACTTTCAACATAAAAATGCAGTGAAATTTATGGAGGTTTGTTTCTGTCACGGAATAAAAAATTTAAAAGGCAAAATTGCAACTTTTTATCTCACAATTCTGTCTTTTTTTCTCACAATTCTGACTTAATGACTCACATTTGTGAGTTATTAACTTGGAATTGCAAGATATAAACACAGTTCTGACTTTTTTTGCGATTGTGAGTTTATAACTCACAATTTTGACTTTTTTTCTAAGAATTGTGAAATATAAACTCGCAATTGCGAGAAAAAAGTCGCAATTAACTTTTTTTTATTTTTTTTTATTCCTTGGCGAAAACAAGCTTCCATAGAAGCTTTTATGATTTCAACAATATTCTTGATGTTTGTCGTGATGGTAATGATTGCATTTGACTTGTTGACCTGCTTCAGGGCTGATTTATGCCTAGACAGGCTTGAAATGAATAATAATAGGTTAATCTTCTATACAAAAGCAATTTTCTTAATCCAAAACATTCCAAGATGGCAGCAGCTCATTTCAACACACTTTATGACACAGTTTAACCGATATAAGGGTGTATGTACTCTTCTACTGGTGACTTTCAGTTGATGGGTGTGGGGTTCAAACAACATGAATGTTTGTCATTGTTGATGAAAGAGCCTTTACTTGGAACGCATTAGGAAGAGTCTAGAATTTAAAAAAAGTCGATTGTCTCCAACTGAACAACCAAAAACAGGATCTGTGGTTGTACAAAAGCATTAATGTTTGTTTGGGGAGGTGTGGATTAACTCACTGAACGTTTCACAGCCAACCACCTTTGTGTGGGCTGATGATACAATAAGATACCCACCCAAATCTCTCTCTCTCTCTCTCTCTCTCTCTCTCTTGCTCCGTACAGATGATCTTGAAGGAAAAGTAAAGTGGTTGGACAACTACCAGAAGGTGAAGCAGTTGAAGGAATCTCTAGTGTGGCTTCCTGTGTGGGAGCAAGACAAGAAGACAAATGTTCCTGAGGTCTGTGTCAAGTGTCCAAATCAAAAGCACACATTATCCTTAATAATGTTATTTTATAGCTTCGTTTGAACTGTATTCGGGTCATTGACAAATAAGTTTTTTAAAAGTATTAAAAAAAAAAACTAATGGAGATATAATTAATTTTTAAGTTTTTTAAGTGTTAATAATGAGATTATGTGGTTTTTATAATCAATTAACATTGCTTTTGTCATTATTTTTACAAGATGGACAAAATTTGTCACCAAAAAAGTCATTCGGTTTAACCAAAATTTCGGTATTACTGAATGACACTTTTGGTTATACTGAATGACGATATTTTCAAACAATACTAACAGGCTGATATCTATCTATCTAGCTAGCTAGGAAAAGGACAATCAGACATATTATATTTAGTACAAATTTTTAAAATATTACAACATTTTCCATGTTTTATAGCGGTTGTACTGAATGACCTGATGTTTTGGGACACACATATGAGCAAGTGAAAACATTAATTTTTCAAATAGTTAAGAGAGAGTTAGTAACTTTGCTTCACAACCATGTGGTCTTTTGCAGGCATCTGAATGATGTCACATCCTGTCACATGATATTGAATGCATGACTTGATCTAAAATGGTCCCTTTATATTGGTTACTCCGAATGACATCAATAAAATTCATTTTTCCGGACATTTCTCTCATAACAAAGCAACAACTTCTACACATAATTTTAATACCATTTTGCACTATGTTGATATATGATATTATAAATGTATATAAAAAAATATATACATTTATTACACTTTAAGATATTTTAATCACTAATGAAATGGCTGTATTGGTTTTTGGACGGTTAAACCGAATGACCTTTTGACACTTCAAAATCTTTAAAATACCTTTATATGTAGCTAAATATAATTAAAACCTTTTGGATTCAGTAAAAATGATCTAGTTGTACTACCTTACATACTTTGGATGTCATATCTTCGTTTTTTATTATTATTAAGGCCTTTGGACAAAAAAAATTACCCGTCACGTCATTGACCCATTTATAGAGATTTAATGGCTGTGCATGTTTGATCCTTCACAGAATCTGAAGCACTTGCTAAAACCTGTAACCCTGGAGAACCTGGTGTCTCACCGTTGTCTTCTGCATGATGGGAAGCTCGTTCTAATAGGTCAGATGGCTGAAGCAGTTTTTCTCATTGGTCCACTTATGCATTTAGGATAGTTGTGTATTGTGAACTTAAATTATTTCTTCTTTTGCACATAGAAAATGCAAAGTTGCATGAGGTCTACCTATTTCTCTTTGACGAATTCCTTCTAATCACGAAGATCAAGAGAAGCAAAAAGGTGCGGTTATGTATGATTTTTAAGGTTGTATATAAGGATTCAAGGGAAGTGTGGCTGTTGTTTAGTACTATTACTGTAAAAGGCCTAGCAGCCCTGCCTCTATTGACATAAATCAAAGCATTGGTGACGCGTATGAGCGTGTGACGGTAATGTGAAAATGGATTTGTTGATTCTGTCTGGGAGTGATTATTGATTCAAGCCATTACTCCCTACATGCTAAGTTTAAATAGAGATCAGTAGATTATGACAGATCATAGCACTGTACTGACTACTGTAAATGGAGATTAAAAGTTGAATATATTTATATGAATGTATTTTAACTTTTATATGAGATGCGGTTAGATTCACAATGATACAAAAAGTTAATATACAGATTATAGTGCTAAAATCACGAAAAGTCATGAAATCAAAAAAATGACCCCATTTACTTTTTAAATACACTACTGTTCAAAGGTTTGGGGTTAGTAAGATTTTTGTTTAGCAATGATGCATTAAATCGATCAAAACATTTTAAAAAATCATACAGACCCCAAACTTTTGAACAGTAATAATGTACATTTTCCTGTAGTTATTTGAGGAAAAATAAAATTAATAATAATATATAATTTCATGATAAATGTAATACATTTAGCCTTACTAAAATCTTACCAATAGATTTTATTTAAATGTAATATCATTTAAAGTTGTATTTAAATAATGCAGCATCAAGGCCACTTTTCACAATCCAATCAATTCCTGGTTAAAAGATGGATAAATAAAGTGGATGGACTGGATACAAGTCCAGTTCCGTCCTACATTTATTTTAAGTTTTGAATATTTAGTTTCACTTGGAAATACAGCACAATCCAGAAGTAAAACAGGTTACATGTTTTAAGTTGCCTTTAAGTACAAGTTAGCAGTCATCTATTTGAGAATGGCCAAACTTTTAAACAACTAATATTACAAGCATGTGTTTTTGTATTGCAGAAGTCTGGCATAGTGGAGTCAAACGGCCTGCGTCCAGCTGCGGGCCAAGAGCTTGAGCTCTTATTGCAGGAGGGCTGTAGTTTTACTGTCCTGGACCAGCCCATCTCTCTGGACCGCCTACAGTTAAAGAACATAGACCAGTTCAATGCCACAGGTGTTGACGACACACACAGACATACCATGACACATTCTTTGGATTAAGGTCATGTCAGTTGTTTAGTACAGAATCCATGTGATCAGCACTGATAATGATGTAGATAAAAAAGTTGTGTGTTTACTGTTGTCTTTGAATGTTTCAGCATCTGGTCTGCCCAATTCATTCATAATAATGCACCAGAATCGTTACCAGCAGTGCATTGGAGTCTTCATTTTACAAGCCCAGACTGAATCTATGAAGGTGAATATGAGATCCAATATGAAGGTGGTAACAAGATCCAGCTTATTTATGTTGGATTTCAACAGGCCCAGGCTTTAATTTCCACCCAACACCCCTAATTTGCAAGCTCAACCAGTTCTGACATGCCATACATCATAAAGTTACAGTATTAATGTCACATTTACATGACATTACATTGACTGCTCTTAGCAGATGCTTTTTTTTTTTTGCAGAATTTCAACGGTTTTAATAACTTGACATTGCTCAAGTAGAAGAACCAAAGTCCTTTTAGGATTAGTCAGTTGAGCAACTATATTAAAAACTGAAGTAATGGCTGCTGAAAATTCAGCTTTGTCATCACAGGAATAAGTTACAATAGAAAACTGTTATTTTAAATTGTAATAATATTTCACAATATTACTGTTTACTGTGTTTTTGTTCAAATAAATGCAGCAAAAAATGTGTCCAGGTAACATTTCAATAACATATTTAAAATTGGCAATTAAATCTGACAACAATGGTATTATAAACTTAGCTTTTAGCTCAAATCAAGCTAAAAAACAACAACAAACTAATCAGGCTGTATGTTGTGTATGTTTCAGAAAGCATGGGTGTCTGTGATTGAGGATGCCATCAATTCTCTGCTGAAGCAGGACTGTCAGCAGCCGCGGGTCAAGAACTCTTGTCTTTATCTGGAGTCTTCACAGATCTAATTTATACAGAGACTTTCTGTAGAATCTCCTCCAGAGTGCCAAAAGACCACTGCAATGCAGAATGCATCTCATTTACTTTCAAGGAGAAGTTCTGCCAGATATGAAAATTTTGTCATCATTTACTCTCCCTCATGTCGTTCCAAACCTGTGTGACCTTTTCTTTTCTGTGGAACAGAAGTTTAACCGAATACAGTACAATGGGAACTGAGGCTGTCTAACTCTTAAAAGGACCGAAGTATTATAAAAGTCCTCCATATGGCTCACACTGTGCTAAACATCTCCTTTTATGTCCCAGAAAGAAAGTCATAGAGGTATGGAACAATGGTATTTGACAGTTAGGGTTGATTTTAAAGCAACGTTTTCCACAAAACATTAATTTATTCCTTTTTTGTTGTTGTTGTTGTTAAAAATGGATATACAGCACAGCTGTAACAGTGGTGACCCAGAGCAATTTTTGGAGAATGAACAATGTTGCATGTTCCTGTCGCAAATAAAGTTGATGAACTTGTGTTTCTGTCACATGGACATGTATTGTGGGGAAAGATGAATGCTTAGAAAAAGAGCCCATGTAGATTGCAATACAGTGTTTGTAAGTTAGCAGTTGTTCACATTTTTTTGTATAAATTAAAAATGTCTTTAAAACAATATGCTCTACACTGTGTTGGGAATAATTTCCATGTTTGACCATTTAAAATAAAATATTGTCAATTTGTTTTTACACATTGTAACCAAAGTGTTTCATTTACCAGTGTTAACTAAGGGAATGTTTACACAACAACGATGCTAAAAACTGAGAAGTTTTTCCTTAGCATTTTTCGTGTACAGGCGACACTATGGTCAAAACTATCCCCGTTCACACCAATCTGCAAAAAAAAAAAAAGACTAAAAACTCTGTATTATTCTGCCAGGCCATTAGATGGCGATGTCAATTTGTAAAGAAACACTACACACCCATGATGTCACCATTTTCACAAATTCGCTTTTTTTTTTTTTTTTTTTTTTTACACTGATAATGGTATTCAAAAACTTGCAAAAAGTTTCACTTTAACAAAAATGAATGGCCAAAATGCATAAGTTTTCAATTTTTAGTTGAAAATGGTGTTGTGTAAAAGGCTCCTAAAAACAAAACTATTAATCGTTTTTGGTAATTGAAATAAAGCTGAAATAAACTACAGGGCCGTTTACATGACATTTTCAACTAAAAATTGAAAACTTTTTATGCGTTTTGGCCGTTCATTTACATGACAATGGCATTTTGGAGGCCTGAAAATGCGAACTTTTGAAAACAGGATTCAAAGTGCACTTTTTGTAAACTAGACCATTTTCTTTAAATGCAAATTTGTGAAAAAGTGATGTCATGCGCATGCGTTTTACATGTTAAGTCTACAGGCCTGTAGTGTTTCTTTACAAAGTGACATCGTCAACTACTGGCCTGGCATGCATAATACAGCGTTTTTTTAAGTCATTTTCATGGATCCATATGAACAGGAATCGTTTTGACAATGTTGTCATCGTTTTTAATACATCGTTGTCGTGTAAATGTAAAATATAAATATTAGATGAGAAATTACTAAAACTACAACTGAAATAAAAAATAAGCTATGCAGAAATATAAAGAAAAGAATAAACTGACAAAAGCACATAAAATTACTAAAATTAAAAAGAAAAAAGCTAATTCAAAATATTAATAAAGACTGTAATAGTAACACTGCATGACACTGAAAGAAAATAGAAACAACTAGTTTATTATTTACTCTTAAACATGATGGAAAATTAGAAAACACATAATACTTTTGAACATTTTTTTCCTCCATAACATCAGTAACAAACTACGGGTATTTCACCCATTCTTTATTTGAGTCATGACTAGGGCTGGGTATCGAATTCGATACTTTTTAGGTACCGACCGATTTGCCTCGATACTATCGAGTATCGAAAGGTGTCTTGTCATTCGGTACCAAATTTCGATACCTCCAAACGGAGCCGGGGAGAGGGGGCGAAGTTGTCTCGTTGAGCACTGTAATAACGTTGCACTACATTGTTATTTCTATGTAAATGTATAAAACTATGCGCGCGAGAGAGACCCTGAGTGCGTGAGAGCGAGTGAATCAACGGTTTCATTTTCAGCTTATCTCCAAAAAGGATGGGTGAGAGCACCGGCTGTTTATGCGAGCATCCGGTTCACTACTGTCACTCCAGATACTGTGAACAGCAAAACAGAAGTGCCGCACTGCCTGCACAAACAGCGGGACGCGCAGTCTTTTTCAGACTAGTTATGGACAGGTACAACACACAGCAGCGTTACATCAGCGTTCGTTTCTCAAGTCTATGGAAACACTCGACCGGTTCGTGACGGGCTCTAGTTCGCCTGTACGAGCACAGGATCTGGCTCCAGAACGCGAACAATTCTGGTGGAAAAGGGGTATCGGCGTCCTCCTGATACTACCACTGTGTGCAAGCATCACCCTCAGAGCAGACATTTTCAAACGGTTGTCTCCTGAAAAAGCAGAATGATAAATCATTAACGTGTTGATTTTAATAAAGACACGGAACTCTCTCATTTCACGGCAAGACGCAACGAGCATGTCACTCTTTTACTTTCGTTTTCAACTGAACGTATTTCTCTTCAGGGAAAACCAATCAAGGAAAGCATGTGCCTAGAGCACCTCCTGGTGGTCATTATATGAAACACAAAGGAAAACCCTACATGAGATATTGCTTTATAACTTAACAGCTTTAACTAAAAATATACACAAGCTTAACTAACAGATATTATATAATTATGTTATATATAATTATATATCCAACAATGATGTAAGGAAACAGTGACCAAATATAAGTTTGAAGGGAGTAAAGCCTGTGTTTTGGAGCTCTTTATTTTGAACTCTCAAAGTGCACCATATTAATGAATTTATCATTAAAATGTACAAAATTGTCTATATATACTGTTAATAATAATACTTTTTTTTTAAGAAGAACAATTGCTGTGTGATTTAAAGGTCTGCAGTGAGCCTCACATATACTGTTCATTTTGCATTGAAAACTATTTGAACTTTATTATGTTGGTTACATTTTGTTAATTTGTGCTTTTTTACTCCTTTGAGCAGTGGCTCAGGAGTCTTTGAGTCTGTAAAATAGTCAACAAACTTAAAATATAAAACCAAAGTTTTTCTTAGGTAATGTAATCTTGTTAAAACAGATTTTATAAAATTGGTATCGAAAAAAAAAAGGTATCCTTCAGGAATTGGTATCGAAGTCAAGGTATCGGTATCGGCATCGATATCGAACATTTTTGAACGATACCCAGCCCTAGTCACGATCCCTAGGCAAACAAACCATTTAACCTGAAATCACCTTTGGAATTTGACATTTTTATGCATTTTATAATATTCTGATTGATTTTTAATCTATGTCCGATACTGCTTTCACATCACAAATATGTAGAAACCTGCGAAATGAATCAACATATAGTATATCGGATTGTTGTTTTTTTTCCAAGTGGGACATTTCTGCATTCAGAAATACACAAAGATGACCGAAACAAAGCTTGACATAAGGCACACACCTACATCACCACAACATGAATGTGAATACCCTGCTGTGAGAATATGAATCAATCAGTAATAACAATAATGCATGACAACCATATAACAGATACTGTTACTGTGTAGTGCTGATACAAGTGATGCACTTTGCATATGCGATCACAACCTAGCTTTATTTGCAAGCTGCACAACCTGTATTTCTTCTGAACGTGCTACAAACACTTTGCTAATAATTACAGCATTGTTAATGGTTAGAGAAAACAGGAAGTGATGTCAGATGGACGGTTTTGGCCAGTTATATGGCACTGAGTGATATGATACTGTTGTTGACTGCAGCACACATTTAATTAAAAATCAAGTTAAAGGGCATATAATATTCAAATTTCCGAAGTCACGTCACTTGACTTAGCTGGTGATGAACGCAAAACATCCTGAGACACGTCTGATTTTTCTTAGGATGCATAAAAATCATAACGCATTATGCTCCTGAATCCATCTACCGACACAAACAGCAAGTAATCAATACATCAAAATCACACCGACAACAAACAGTGCCATTAATGCCGCAAGTCCATCTATAAAGCAGAGCGAAAACACCAGAACATGGCTACTGGACAAACCACATACAGTGAAGCGTACTTTACAGCAGTTAGTTGCAGTGCACTCGCTCACATTCAGTTCTACACTAAGCATTTACCCAACTAACAGGGAATGTTCTCTCAAAGTTACAAACTGACGTTCTTACAGTAACCTTATAATAGAATGTTCGTTCAAAGTTATCTGGTTTTTAATAATGTTCTCAAAATGTTAGCACAAAAACATTATTTCGTTTATACATCGTTCATGAAATGTTTTTAAAACGTTTCGATGTTCGTCTAACATTTTTAAATTTGTTACTAGTTTCAGAATGTTCAGAGACCATTTAAAAGTAATTTTCGCAAAACTGAATGTTCCCTTAATCTTTGCATAACCATGAAAAGATGGTTTTCTGTACGTTTTAAACGAGAACATTCAGAAATATTTTCATAACTTAATGGCAACGTTAGCAAAACATTCATAGAACATATTTTTGTTAGCTGGGTATAATGACGCTCGGACCATCTCGCCACACTTACGGCTTCTAAACAAATAGTTTACAAAAAAAATGAAACAAAAATGGTCTCATCATTTACGCATTCTCATGTTGTTTCAAAACTCGATGACAGGAACACAATAGAAGAGATTTTGAAAAATGTGTTTTTGATGAAAATTGAAATTTATTAAAGTTAATGGGGTCCAAAAGTTACACAATGCCTACGTCACGTCGCAACAGCTAAAAGCCAGCTACACTTGGACTTGGTTAGAAATAGAACGGGGAATCCATTTACTGTCGGGAATTTAATTGTTGCGTCGCCAGGGTTGCCAGGTTTTCACAACAAAACCCGCCCAAATGCTCCTCAAAACTAGCCCAATTGCATTTCAGGGGGATCCCATGGTAAAAAAAAATTGCGTTGCGGGGGGTAAAATTTGCGTTTTTGGCAGGACTCCCCTGGTAAAATAGGCATTCCAGGGGCTAAATATCACGTTATTTTGGGTCAATTCAACCCCTGGACATGAAAAACAACCTGCGACAACAGCGTAAAAGTAGCCCAATTTGACTTGGCAACACTGCGCACCGCATCCAGTGTAGACAATATCACTGATTATGATGGGTTTTATTGTCTTTTGACAAGTCGCATCACGCCGCTCGCATCCGGTGTTAATGGGGTCCATTGTATGGCGAAAAAAATATAATAATTTTCAAAGATTTTTCATATTTTGTATTCTGCAGAATAAATAAAGTCATACCGATTTGGAACGGCAAAAATTATGACCAAAAGTTAAACCATGTCTAAACCATACGTGACAAAACCGACCATTGCAAAGCACTTGGACTACGTCAGAAATAGAACAGGGAATCCATTTACTGTCGGGAATTTGTTGTGTCGTGTCATGTCGCGCCGCGCCAAATCCACAATGTAGACAATATCACTGATTATAATGGGTTTTATTGTCTTTTGATGCATTACGTCACGCCGCTTGCGTCCGGTGTAGACACTGTGTTAATGGGGTCCATTGTATGGAGAAAAAAATATAATAATAATTTTCAAAGATTATTTAGATTTTGTGTTCTGCAAAATAAAGAAAGTCATATCGGTTTGGAACGACAAAGTATGAGTAAATTATGACCGAAATTTCATTTTTGGTTGAACTACACATTTAAGTCTAAAATGTTGGCTCCCAACTCACGCGTAGATGCCATGAAAAAGAAAAACCGTTCAGGTTCACGAGAAATGTAGCAGCTGAGATTTTAAAAACAATCAGCGGTCTGTCATTCATTTTCAGTATGCTAGCAGGCACACAATCACACCCAATGCACAGTTATTGCTTAAAAGCAGGGCATGTATATCTGACGTGTACAATTTGATTAAAAAGAAAAAAAAATGTTGTGTGTGTAAATCTTTAAAATAATCACCAACTTCTACTGGTGAGATTATGAATGCAAAACAAACATCAAGTGTTTCATTTCAACAGACATAAGAGCAGCAAAGCAAGCATGTACATTACACCCACATACCTTATTTGAACATGCCCACACTGAATGACAAATGTTAAAGTCTCCATAGAGTGACAATTAAATCTAAATTATTCACATGTGCCTCTTTTGTCTGTACATTTACTTACAAATACGATATATCAAATTAGGACCCTGCGAGCAGCTTTGGTTCTACTCAGAACTCCTCTGTATATACTCTCGGTTTCTTATAGTTAAATCTTTTAAAAGACGATATCAATGTAAACCTTAATCCTGAGTGCCAAAGCTGCTGTACTTTAGCACAAGACATCTGTAAGGAGCTGATCTTTATATTACAAATAATACATATGCTCAAGCGGTCTCTCCCTTTTAATTCCTCTGGGTCTGAAAGTGGCCCTGTAAGTGGCAAAGGCACTGGACAGATGAGGACAGCCATTCTGGTCGGGCTAATTTAGTGTTCCCTCTATCTGATTGGCAGCATCATGCGACCACCGCAACATGCTGTTCCTCAATGGTCCCTGCAGCTTCTGCATCTGCCCTCAGCCCTCAGGTGAGCGGGGTGCAGAGGGCTGCAGGGGACGAGTTTGTGTGTGGGGGGGCCCATCAACCCTGGAGCTCGTCAAAGCAACCATCACACACTCGGACAGGTTTCTTGGAGGAGGGCGTCAGGGCGCTGCGGGCAGAGCATTCTGCACAGAAGATGTTGCCGCAGTGTCGACAGTGGTGCTAGAGGAATAAAGAGAGAGGTCATGATTCAGGTCAGGTGGTTAAGTTAGGTTAAAGTGACACTGATAAATAGAATGGAATAGAAGTGAAAAAAGTTGCTGGGTGAGAACTGATTTGATTCAACAGATTTGGATACTGATACTGATTCATTTAGAAATATTTCAGTTATTCAGATATTTCTTTCTGATGCAAGGAACTTTTATTAGCATCTTGGTGTTACGATTCATATATTTATACTGTATGGAAACACCAAAACATTCTTTTTCAAAATGCAATTTTTTTTTTAGTAAAACATAAAATATTTTATGAATTAAGAAGACATGGCACACCTGCAGGACGGGAGGCACACTTCAAATAATGCTTGAAAAAAATTATGATTTTATATTATATTATTATGTAAAGCATTATTTGTAGTGCGCCACCCGTCCTGCAGGTCAGCCGTTTGTGTGAATAAATAATAATAGCTACTATTATCATTATTATTATTACTATTATTATTATTATTATTTCATGCATCCACCGTAAAAAAGGCATGGATTAAAATACTGATGATGGGATTTTAAGAATTGATATCAGGTAACTCAAATGGCATAAATCAGTGGACCCACATTTTCACAATGGTCACTGAGCCACACACACACAGTATCTCACAAAAATGAGTACACCCCTCACATTTAAGTAACTTTATTATATCTTCTCAAGGGACAAGACTATAGAAATGAAACTTATATATATTTTAGAGTAGTCAATGTGCTGTTTGTATAGCAGTATAGATTTACTGTCTTCTGAAAATAACTCAACATACAGCCATTATTGTCAAAATAGCTGGCAAAAAAAGTGAGTACACCCTAAGTGATAACAGCTCTACATCTTTTAACCATGCAAAGCCACATGTCCTATTCATCATGTTCATGTTTTTGTCTGCTTGATAGGACAATACAAATTTGCGTATCTTGTGTTAGAGAAGTTAAAATTTGGTGCTTTGAGTACAATTCTCTCATACTGACCACTGGATGTTCAACATGGCACCTCATGGCAAAGAACTCTCTGAGGATTTGAGAATTAGAATTGTTACTCTCTACAAAGTTGGCCTAGGCTATAAGAAGATCAGTAACACCATGAAACTGAGTTACAGTACAGTGGCCAGGGTCATACAGAGATTTTCCAAGAGGGGTTCCACTCGGAACAGGCCTCGCAAGGGTCAATCAAATTAGTTGAGTCCTCGTGCTGTGCGTCAGGTGCAGAAGCTGGCTTAAAAAAAAAAAAACAGAGTGCTGCCAGCATTGCTTTAGAGGTTGCAGAAGCAGAAGGTCAGCTTGTCAGTGCTCAGACCATACGCCGCACACTGCAACAAGTCAGTTTGTATGGCTGTCGTCCCAGAAAGAAGCCCCTTCTGAAGCTGGCTCACAAGAAAGCCCACAAACAGTTTGCTGAAGACAACCTGTCTAAGAGCATGAATTACTGGAACCATGTCCTGTGGTCTGATGAGGCCAAGATAAACTTGTTTGACTCAGATGATGTCCAGCATATGTTGCGACGTCCTGGTGAGAAGTACTAAGAAAATTGTGTCTTGCCTACAGTCAAGCATGGTGGTGGTAGCATCATAGTCTGAGGCTGCATGAGTGCTGCTGAGACTAGGGAACTGCACTTCATTGAGGGGAACATGGATTCCAACATGTACTGTGACATTCTGAAGCAGAACATGCCATCCCTTTAGAAACTGGGGCGAACAGCAGTTTTCCAACATGATAATGACCCTAAACACACCGCCAAGATGACAACTGCCTTGCTGAGGAAGCTGAAGGTGATGGAGTGGCCAAGTATGTTTTCAGACCTGAACCCTATTGAGCACCTGTGGGGCATCCTCAAGCGGAAGGTGGAGAAGCGCCATGTGTCTAACATCCAGCAACTCCGTGATGTTATTATGGAGGAGTGGAAGAGGATCCCAGCAACAACCTGTGCAGCTCTGGTGAATTATTGTCGCTTAAGATATACTAAAATGGTTGCTGAAATGTGAGGAGCGTACTCACTTTTGTGAGATACTGTGTGTATATATATATATATATATATATATATATATATATAAAATTTCAATATAACGCTTTTAAAAAAGGACGTATGACGTAGGTGTAGCGCAAGTTTAGACAAACGCGGCTGTCACAAATTAGAAGTCTAAAAACGAGAAGTTTTAAAGAAAAATGTCAGGATTTCGATATAAGAGAAGAGTAGCTACATCATACATCAGGTCAGAGGTCATCCTTCCACCGGAACTCGACTATCTCATGAACGCGCGTATGGACGTTGCCGGAAGTCAGTGATTATGGTTTTTAAAGTTATAAATATGGATATTTTTCTTATAAAAAGCCCATCGCTTCACTTCAGAAGGCCTTTATTAACCCACTGGAGTCGTATGGATTACTTTTATGATGGATAGATGCGCTTTTTGGAGCTTCAAAAACTCTGGCACTATTCAATATCATTACAAAGGAGAGTAAACAGCTTTCATGCACGTCTTTCAAAATAAAAGCCTCACACCATAAAAACATTTAGAATTACGTTTTTTTTTTTTTTTTCCCCTTTGACTACACTCTTTGACCCACTTTTGGGTCATGAACCACCAGTTGAGAAACACCAGGATTGATCATTAACACTGTATTGATTCTTTGATCCACTGGAGAGGCAGCTTCATCAAACAGTAATGCGAGTGTGTGTCAATGTGTGATGCAGACCTTTCTGACAGTGACAGAGAAGCCTTTCCCACAAGCCATACAGTTCTGCACCTCGTGATCTTCTGCCCACTTCCGTGTGAGGGACTGCGACTGTTTTATCTGGAACAGGAAAAAGTATTTAGTCACATATGACTAAATACTAAAGTTTCCATAGCTAGAGATCCAGAACAACATTGTAAGGTCAGAAAATTCAATTTATCTGGTGTTGGGGTCAGTCTGACCTGTAAAGACTGGTTTTCACGGCCAAGCTCCTGCATGGCGGCAGTGGTGTCATCCAGCTTCCTGCGCATCTCCACCATCTTAGCCTGAAGCTTCTCAATCTCACCCTCACCCTGGACACACCTGGAACAGGAGCGACAGCATGAGCGAGAAAATAGATAAATTAAAATATATGAATGGACCTAATGGTTACTGTCACTTTCTATTTGTTTATTTAAGCCTAAAAAATGTCTAGAACTATCAAACCTCTCCAGCAGTGCACGTCTCTCATCCTGGTTGTTCTGGACGGTGGCCTCCAGCACGGCAATCTCCCCTCTCAGCTCATCCGTCTGTTTCTCCAGCTCACCCACCCGCCTCTGGCTGCTCTGCCACTCCCGCTTCAGCGTGGCCACATTCTCATTCAGTGCCGTCACCTGCATTGACATCTTCACCTCAGCCTCTTCCCTCTGCTTCTCCACCTCCTCTTTAGCCTTCACTTCTGATGCCTGAAGAGGAAGAGAATAAAACTTTTCTGTGAAAAATGTAGAAAGCAATTTTGCTAAATAAGTCAGCAGTAGAGGTTACTTGCAAATTAGTAATAAAAATAATAAACAATAATATTAGAGCTGTCCCCTAATAGTCGACTAAATGGTAGTCAATCAAGATTTTATTAGTCGGTTAGTCGCAGGAAAAGAAGAAAAAAAAAAAAACTTCACAGGAAGTAGCGAAGTCAAGCAGTCCGTGAGGGACAGAACGTTAACGGTGGGTCCTTGTGGTAATTATAGCACGTCGGGCAGGAAATTCAAACATTCGCCTTTCATCCATCAACCTCAATTATGGCTTATCATTTGAAACATGTAAGTAGTAGCAACTTTACATGACTGCTCGCTCTTAACGTTAACCTAGACAAATGTGCGCTATTATATATCCAAGTGTTCATGCAGAGTGTGGAAGGTGAAGTATAGCGCGCTTACTGCAAGACATGGAGGCGCTGTCACGATCACTTGCATTTTTTCAACTTAAAATATTTTTAAAATATTTTTTGTCATACAGATAAGAGTAATACATCATTCCGAACTGTAAAAGGAACTGTAAAGGGTCTACTTGTACACCCATATAACAACAAAACGGTGTGCATTTGTAAAAAAAAAAACGAAAAAAAAAAACAGGATGAGCTTTCTGCTGTCTCCCTGAACAGCAGTGCGTCACATAAATGAACCGAAACTCAGCGTATACTTGCCTCACAGACATATAGAAAGTTTAAAACGTCTACTTTTAATCAAAAACAAATACTCTTATTATGTAATCCATATGAAGGTGCATTTTTCTCTATAGGCGTGTTACTGCGGAGATGACGAGTCATCTTTGCAGCTGACACTGACTCAGAAAACACTAGTTTATTAATAAACAATTAAAATGTTATTTTATAATAATAAACTTGCTACTTTTTCCACCATTCAAAATCATTACTTTTGCCAGAGCTTTGCGGTAAGCTTTATGCGTGCGCTTGAGCGCGAGGCATATATTCTGTCCTCCAGTATATTTAAGTAATTAAATTAATATAAATGTGCGCTTGGTCGATTAATGGCTTAAATGAATGACTACTAGTCAACTAGAAAAATCTTTAGCCAGGGGCAGCCCTGAACAATATTAATAATAATTATTATTGTTAATAATTAATTATAAAGAAATAAAAAATTAAATTTTGCTAAATAAGTCCGCAATAGAGATTACTTGCAAATCATTAATAATAATTATAAATATTAATATTAACAACAATAATGATTAATAATATAATATAATATAATATAATATAATATAATATAATGTTGATATTATCAGTACCAGTTGCTGCTGTAGTTTGTCAGTCTCAGCTTTGAGCAGTTGCTGTTTTTGTTTGATTGAGTCTCTGGTCTTCTGATGCTCTCTCTGCTCCTGTTCCAGAGATGCCTGAGCGGTTTCCACTTTACCCTGCAGCTCCACCTTCTGCTGGATCAACAGCTGCTTCGCCGCCTGGAGCTCCTTCAGCTCCTGTGACATACAAACGATTATGCAAGTTATAAACATATAGTGGGATTTGAATCTGTCTGTTGTCATCGTTTTGGTTACAAGCCCAGATCTTCAAACCATGCTACATAATGCATAAGAATCCAAAAGTAATCAAAAAACTTAAGATAGCGGGCAATGAAATATAGACAATGATACTATATGTCATTTTAAGGTGCATCTTTGTTCATGTTTCACGGCCTGATCCACTGGTGGTCCATTGGTGGTCTTGGACTTTTTACTCGCATCTATCAGCATAAATATACTACCGTTCAAAAGTATGCAAAAAGCAAAAGCATTGATGCTAATAATTCAGCTTTGCCATTACAGGGATAAATTACATTTTAAAATATATATATATATATATATATATATATATATATTTTTTTTTTTTTTTTTTTTTTTTTTTTTTTTTTTTTTTTTTAAACAGGTATTTTAACAAATAATATTTCACAATAGTATTGTTTTAGTGTATTTTTGATAAAAGAAATGTAGCCTTGGTGAGCGTAAGAGACTTCTTTCAAATACTTTTTAAAAAATCTTAGCTTTGAACGCTAATGTAGTCACACACACAAAGGCAAAGTATTTCACCATTCCAGATGCCATTATAGAAGTACCCACGTATTCAGTAACCCGAAAATATCTAAAAATAGGTTTCTGAATTAGAGTAATTTTGGCTGGACATTTAATCTCGACATCCCTATGAGGGGGCGATCTGTGTGGAATAAAGCAGCTGTTTTTAGTTTACTGATATGATTCATTCATAGTTCAAATGTTCCCTGCTAGTGGAATGACCTGCCTAACTCAACTCAAGCAGCTGAGTCTTTAGCCATTTTCAAGAAACTGATAAAGACGCATCTTTTCCGTCAACACTTGACCCATCAATTCTAACACTTACTATTCTATTTCTATTACTTTTTTTTATTAAAAAACAAAACAAAAAACAAACAAACCTTGATGTGTGTACTGTGCTAGATTAAATGGGTCTTGTCACAGCACTTGCATATTGTTGTCCTATTGTTGATTTGATTGCTTCTATTGTTCTCATTTGGAAAAAAGTGTCTGCTAAATGATTAAATGTAAATACTTTTGAGAAAAAAAACAATTAGCAATTAACTAATAATAATAGTAACTTTTTTTTTTACAATGGAAAAGTGCACCATTAAACAACAGATTTTAAAGTTGCTTTGATTAAAAAATGTGTATATAAAGTGGTATGGGTTCAGAGGTCAACAGACTAACCTTCTCATTCTTCTCAGCCAGAGCTTTGAGATCAGCAGACAATTTGTTTTTGTCTTTCTCTAGAGCGCTCTGGCATTCTCTCAGCTCTTCACATTGAGCTTTCTCCTTCTTCAGCTGCTCCTCAGTTTGTTCCTGCAAAAGACACAAAGACACAGTCAGCTGAACAACTTGACATTTCCATAAACATTCTGAAATAACATTCTCCATATCTGTGTTGATAAGCAAATTAAAATTATGACTATTCCTGGTTAGAATAGAAGGTTGTACTGTAGTTTCACTGTGTCTGGAACAGAACAGATTATCGCCACAATCGAGGCAGAGGGCATTTATTTTTGTAACTTTCACACGACAGAAAAACCTGTGGTTTAAGGCATTTGCCTGAGGGCACAACGGTCATATCTCAAAAATCTGTAGCATATTTTGTTACCTGTTGTTTTTGGAGTTTCTGTAGAGCCTCCACCTGCTGTTTGATCTTCTCGTCTCTCTTGCCGAGGTCTTTCTCCAGCGTTGTGCGGCCAGTCCTCAGCTCATGGATCTGGGTTTCGTGAGCACTAAGCTGGTTCCTGTTGGCCACCAGGTCTTCCTGAGCTAGAACCAGCTTCTCCTCACACACCTACATGGCAAATAATAGATAATAATCAGATACGGCACATAATGATTTATTAAGATGTGCTTGTACTTCATAAAACAGACCTTGAGGTCCTGGCGTAGAGCAGAAAGCTCTGACTCTTTGCCGTAGTAATCAGACTGAATGGCGGCGAGACTCTCTTTGGTGCTGTCAGTGGTCTTCTGTAGCTCTGCACAGCGATTCTTTTCAGAGGATAAATCTTTAGACAACGCCGTCAACTGCTCCTTCAGCTTGGCCTCCTCTTCGGCCTGAAACACAATTCAATTTTATTTTATGAAGAAGTATTTCAGTCACAACGTCCAACAACATGTTAAATTTAAAATTCTGCCATCATTTACTCACCCTCATGTTCTTCTGAACCCATATGTCTTTCTTTCTTCTGCAGAACGCAAAAGAAGATATTTTGAAGAATGTTGGTAAGTTTTGGTTCCTATTGACTTCCATTGTATAGACAAAACATCAATGGAAACAGAAACGGTTTGGTTCCCAACATTCTTCAAAATATTTTCAGTTGTGTTTGACAGAAGTAAAAGTTATACAGATTTGGAATGACATGGAGGTTCAAAAAATGATGGCAGAATTTTCACTTTTGGGTGGACTATCCTTTAAGAACAGGAAATGAAACAGTCGATTTGGGTGTGTTAAGTGTACATGTATGTGCATTTTAGGGCACGTCAGTGCGTAAGAAGACTGTACATGCCTTTTTAGCGAGGGAAGCCTGCAACTCAGATACTTGTGCATTAAGTTTCTTCACTTCCTGGCTGTAGGACCCCTGCATAGTCTTCAGCTCTGCTTGTAGCTGCTGTGCACTCTTTTCTTTTTCTTTCAGTGTATCTTGAGATTGTTTCAGCTGAGCGTTCAGTAAAGTCAGCTGAGATTGAAGATCCTTTTCTGCCTAAAAAAAGTCAACATAATTGTGAAATATCATAAAATTAATGCTTCATTGAAACTTTATTTCAGTTATATTTCACAATCTTACCTCTATCGATTTCTCGAGCTGACCTTTAACATGGCCGAGCTCTTTAGAAGTGGTCTCTGTGTTTTTCTGAAGTTCTTGCTGTGCTTTCTGATAAATCTTCTCCTAAAATTGAGAGAAAAGTTGATATTTAAACTTCTTTTTGTGAAATGTTTTGCTTGAAAACTGTTCTTGTGCTTTATTACTTTAAAATAAATGCCGAATGGATTAAGATTTGTTACACAATTCCATGACTTTCATTTATTTTTATACATACACAACTTTTTGAGGCCAGACTCTGTCATGTGACCCACCTTCTCTTCCAAAGTGGCCTTGCTGCTCTTCTTTTCTTTCTCTAGTTGAGTCTGGCTCTCTTTCAGGGCTTTAGAAGCTTTGCTCAGAGCCTCTTTCACCGTTACCATTTCTTTAGTCAGAGCTTCCTTCTCCTCCTGAGCTTTCTGGAGATCTGCGCTCAGACCCTGAACTTTCTTGTCCAGCTCCGCCTGGTGCTTCTGACCCTCCTGAGACAGTTTATCCAGGCTGACCTGCAGGGTTCCACGCTCTTGCTCTGCCTTCTCCAGCTGTTGTCTTGTTTCGGAGAGGGCTGAGGTTTTCTTCTTCAACTCCTCTTGCTGGGTGGCAGCTCTGAGAGGAAAGGGAAGACTGACAAGTCACGTCTGTGATCTATACTCATCATATTAAAGGTCTGGGGTTGGTACATTTTTTAAATGTTTTTTAAATCTCTTATGATAACCAAGGATACATTTATTTGATCAAAAGTACAGTAACATTTTGAAATATTAGTACAATTTAAAGTAACTGTAATAAATTACATTTTAGAATAAAATGCTGAATTTCCAGCAGCCATTACTCCAGACTTCAGTGTCACATGATCCTTCAGAAATCATTCTAATATGCTAATTTTGGTGCTCAAGAAACATTTTTTTCTTATTGTCACTGTTGAAAACATGTCTTTACTGCCACTTTTGATCAGTTTAATGCATCTTAAAAACTGTAATCTCAAACTGTATGCGTGTACGCACATTTGATATGCCCTACTCTAATTTTCAGTTTCAAGAGGAAACACCAACGTAGGGAGAAAAACTGTGCTCAAAATACTTCGTTTTTAATAAAATAAGGCACCAATTGGCTGATCAAATGTATCTCAGGACAGAATAACAAATACTAATCAATAAAAGCGCAAAAAAGACCAAAACATGACCAACAGGGGTCCATTTTGTGTCCTGTTTCAGCACATGTGCACGTCACATGGCTCCATATTTTATTTATTTATTATTTATTTTATTTCTCTAATGAAAAGTGCTTTTTTTCCCACTTGTTTGTATCCATTTAAAATCACCCACAAAAAATACGAGTCACCTTCACTGGCAAGTAAAGAAGTATTTTCAAGAACTTGCACATTTTCCAATATAAAGTACCTACCCTTGTTTTTCAGAGTCTAAAAGACGGTTCAGCTCCTTCGTCTTCATCTCCAGCTCACTAATCTGCTTTTTCAATGTCTGCTGCTCCTTTTGAGCTTGTTCCTTTCCAGAGCGAAGCTCAGTTAACTCAACCTCAGCTTTCTGTATCAGACAAAAACACACAGAAAACACATCAGATCACAGATATTTCATATATATAATATATATATATATATATATATATATATATATATATATATATATATATATATAATGAAAAAAAATAATAATAATATATATATATATATATATATATATAGCAACAATACATATTAACAAAATCAATTAATACAATGGCATGTAGCTTTCAAGTATTTCCCAATCAAGTAAATATTCCAAATAATTATTAGTAAGTAAACAGAGAATAACCAATTTCTTGTCAATATTGTTTTCTGATTATAGACATTTGACATCTCTAATATACACAACAGACATGAAACATTTCTAAAATGAAGTCATGGTGACGAAGCAGAAATGTGCTGCAGTGACGCTGACCTTGGTCTGGGTCTCCAGTGTCTCTATCCTCTGCTCTGCAGTCAGCAGTTTGTCTCTGCTGTCTTTCAGAGCAGTCTCCAGCTGAGAGCACTGCTCCTGCTTCTCCTGCAGCCTGCGGCCCTGCTCCTCCAGCTGAGCCTGCACTTTACTCAACTCCTGCGTAAACACACACAAAAACACTTCTATGAACTTACAACACTCGTGACACTCTTGTGTTGGACTAATTCAAATGGTGTCAAAGCAATAGTACATACTTGTTGCTTGTCTTGCAGTGCATTCTGGGCAGTCTCTAGGTGGTTCTCTAAGTCAGCTCGCTGGGCATTTCTTGCTGCTTCGGCAGACAATAGCATCTCTGTCTTGGCTTTTAGCTAAGAAAAAAAGTAATGAGTGTTATTTTTAATATTTTAGTATTTTTTTTATTTTTTTCTATTTACCTTTCATTTATTTTATTGCAGTTTTAGTTTTGATAATTTTAGTACTTCATTTTTTAAGTTTAAGTTTGTCATCTATTATTTGGATTTTACTTTCTACAAACACAACACAACACAAGTACCTGTGTGTCTAGCTGGGCAATCTTCTCTTTGCTCTCTGTGAGCTGAGTGTTAAGTTCAGAGATGGTGGTCTCTAGGCCGTGGCAGCGGTCTTGCGCTGAACGCAGCTGGGTCTTCTGCTCCTGTACCTGCTCATGAAGGTTGTCCTGAGCCTGTTTGTGGCTCTCTGACTGGTTCTTGAGCTTGTCAGTAAGCTGCGTAATCTGAATTAACACATGGGTGGAAAACTAGGGTCAGATTCTGCCCTGTTCTAAGAGTTGGATTGTGTAGTCATACTAGTGCAGTGTCCAGTACTTGTTCCTGTAGCGAGTGATTTTTCTCTTGTAGTTGGTTCAGCACAGCTGCCTCTCCTTCACCGGCCTGGATCTTAGCACACAGATCCTCTCTCTCTGCCTCCAGCTGGCTCACACTGTCCTTACTTTTCTGCAGCAGAGCTTCAAGATTCTGGATCTTCTGGTCCTTGTCCCCGATCTGACGCAACACCTGCTCCAGGTCGTTCTGCATAGGAAGGTCAAAGAAACATGTATTAAGCAGCACAACTGTTTTTAACTTTGATAATAATACAAAATGTTTCTGGAGCAGCGAATTATCATATTAGAATGATTTCTGAAGGATCATGTGACACTAAAGACTGGAGTAATGATGCTGAAAATTCAGTTTTACCATTACAGGAATAAGTTATATTTTAAAATATATTAAAAAAAGACTAAAGTTATTTTAAATTGTAATAATATTTCACAATATTACGTTTTTTTCTGATCAAATAAATGAAGCCTTAGTGAGCATAAGAGACAACACAAAACAATCAAAACAATCGTACTGACCACAAACTTTTGATTTTTAGAACCATAGATAGAACCAAAGAATAAAATACAAATAATTTACAAATACAAATAAAATACAAATAATTATGTTTTAATCTAAATAACATCTTGAAATTATATAGCTATAATGTCATAAATACATAAACACTTTTTTAAAAATAGCATATACTGTAAAAATGGGTCATCCTTAATGTTGAGCCCTGTCCGTGACAATAAATAGCAATATCCTGACATATGTCTAAACATTTTTTCATGCACAGTGGAGCAAATATTGTTTTTTTTTTCTAGAAAAAGGACTCTTCATAGGACTCTTAATGAGATACCAGAGTTATGTTTACCTGTGCTTCTCTAAGTTTGCCATTAGTGCTCTGTTGCAGTGTTTGTAGTTCTTGATGTTGCTGTTTGGATTTGTCCAGCTGATGTTGCAGGTCAGTAGACTTGGTAGAGGTCTCCTTTAACTACACAAACATAGTCACAGATATATACAGTCATACTGAGAGAGACACATGCAGTGGTTAAGAGTGAAAACAAGACACTCAAGCCCACCATAGTAATAATTATTCTGTCTGGCTTGTGCACATAAATACACACATTATTAATTAAGAAGCTGACTAAACTAATAATTACTCTTAGTGTGCACTTCTAGCTTGTATGTCCATTCCTGTAAAAATTTCTGTCTTTACCTGTTCCTCCAGGCGGGACAGTTTAAGCTGCAGGTCTGTCACCTGCTGTTCCCGATCTTTGAGTTTCTCTCCCGACAGTTGTCTTTGCTCTTTCAGCCGGCCCTGCAGCTCCCCCAATTGACGCTCGGCATCCAGCAGCTTCGCATGCAGCTGAAGAGGATGAAAATATGAGAGCCTGATTATGACGATACAGCTTGATATTAATGTAGGTTGCTACTGTACACGCATAGTATGTGTAATGGATGGATAGGACTGATTTTGGATAAACAGATTTGATTTTAATTTCACCTTGATCTTATACTGATTCTAAATGGATTTGATTTTGATTGTTAAAAAAAAAAAAATAGAATTACATGTATGGATGAATGGGTTTGATTCTGAACTAAAGGATGGATAGATTTTATTTTCTGAACCAAAAGATGTATGGATTTGATTCTGAACTAAAGGATAAATGGATTTGATTCTGGATAGTTTATTCTAACAGGACTGATGTTTTTTTTTTTTAATTGTGCATCTCTTTCTGACCTGGCTGATCTCACTTTGCTGCTGCAGGCCCTGGTTTTCTTTATCCTCTCTCTGCTGTTGGAGTTGTTTCCTCTCTGCCTTCAACACCTGGTGGTTCTTCTCCAGCTCACTGAGTTCCCGCTTGAGTCGTGCGACCTCCTCCCCGCGTTCAGTCGATTCAGCCTGGGCCCGACTCAGAGCTGCCTCCCCTAATGATACCCGTGCTTGGCTCTCCTGGAGCTCCAAGTCTTTCTGGTGCAAACTAGCCTGAAGACTCTTCTTAGAGCCCTGTTCCTGACCCAGACGCTCCTCAAGTTCCTGATTCTCCTTCTCCTTACGAGATAATTTCTCTGACAAAAGCTGAGGAGAGGCAGAAAGATTAGACACTTATTGCGTAAAAAGACAACTCATTCACACAACATTTATTGTCTTATGACAACCTATACAAATGCAGTAAAACAAGAATTCATCAGACCAGTCTATGCATACTGTACAGAACATCAACATTCAATAAGATGCCAAACAACAGTGTTGCGGTATGCTGCTGACAAAATGTCTGAGAATTCTGGGATATCTCTGAGACCTCTTTTATGAGTTTTATGAGGGCAGGGCTGGGTAATTGTGCTCTGACCTTTACTTGTGACAGCTATAAAAAGGGCAAGGAGGATAAGGGCGCAGTGACTAACACAATGGTGACACGAAGACGATAAATACATCATATCCTGAGCTTTGCGTCAGTTCATAATGTCAAGGTTAAGAGCAGCTGAATACCCTTTCTCTTTTCTTCCAACATCTTTGTAAGCTAGAGCAAAGGGCTGCAGTCTCATTTGGTCATGTGTTGCTGTTAACAGTGTCTTCTGGCATTATCCCATTTTCTATTTAGTCCTCTGAGTGTTTCTATTTTAGTGGTGTAATGGTACACAGAAGTTATGGTTCAATTCACAGTTCAGTACAATAGGAAAAATGGTCACACTTTAGTTTTAGGGTCCAATTCTCACTATTAACTTCTGCCTCAAACCCTTAATTACTGCTTATTAGTTAGTAAGTTAGTAAGGTTGTTAAATGTAGGTATTGGGTAGGATTAAGGGATGTCGAATATGGTCATGTAGAATAAGGCATTAATATGTGCTTTATAAGTACTAATAAACAGCCAATATCTTATTAATATACATGCTAATAAGCAACTAGTTAATGAGAAGTGGACCCTTAACTAAAGTGTTACCAGAAAAAGCAACAAATCCAAAATGCTAGGTTTCTTTTCATTTATTTTGAACAGACAGTAGAGTAAATTGCAGTTTGTTCCACCTAGTGGCATTTAGTCCCCCTGAGGTAGTTGGTACAGTACAGCCTCCTATAGTGTATTAAGGACTAAGCAGTAAACAGAATGCACTCTCGCACATGTCTTTTTTTTTTTTTTAATAGCCTCTGCCAATACTGAGCCAGCGCTCGGACATAAACACGGAAGCACTGAACTGCGTTCACTGCGTACAAGACTGGCACGGTAGAGAAGAAATTCTTGAATAAAGTCATTATTTTTGTTTTGTTTTTGCGCACAAAAAGTATTCTCGTCACTTCATAACATTAAGGTTGAACCACTGTAGTCATGTTGACGATTTTAACGATGTCTTTACTACTTTTCTGGACCTTGAATGACTGTAATTACGTTGCTTTCTATGGGGGATATAAAAAAAAAACCTTGGATTTCATCAAAAATATCTTAAGTCATTCACACGTGCTGTTCTTCTTCTGCTCTCTTTCCTGTTGTGGCAGTTAGCAAACAGTGTTGCATTACCATTCTCTATTCATGATGCGCAATGCATTAACTAATGTTAACAAATTAAACCTCATTATAAAGTGTTACCAATACATAAAGTTGAAACAAGTGAGTAGCAAGTTTAAGTTCTCCCTTTCTCTTATTACTGTCCTTGAAAGTATCTTCCCTTTGAACTTGAAATTATCGTTTATATTTATCCCACAGGGCATTTCACAGGGATGTTTCTATTAACGACCCCTTAATCGCCTCTATTTCACTTCCCATCAGTACCATGTTCCACATTTTTCAGAAGTCAGCAAGCCTTTGGACTCTGATCTCCTAATCCCATCCTGACAACTTGAACAATGGACTAGAAAGTTGTGGGTCATTACCTGTGGCCATATATCGTTTTGACCGCCAAAACAGGCACGAGACGAATCCTCCCCTGCTGCTTTAATTACACAGCATCTGTGATGCGTATGTCAACACTCTTTAATGGCCAATCAAATCACACAGTGTGCTGACAGGTCAGTGGGGCCACTTTGGACTGGATACAGAGGGCCAGCACCCCGAGCAGCTACCTGAGAAATGTGTGAAGCCGTTTCCTGAAAGCCAACTGGTAGTGCTTGTAAACAGAGGTACAGTAAACTTAAATTTGGAAGTGGGTGCAGAGGCTGGCAGGTCTTAACATAGTCGGCATTGGCGGGTGTTCTGTGAAGCCATTAAAGTAGGCCATCAAAATATACAGCTGGATTTGCTGTGAGCATAGAGCACATTCCTCGTTGCTTAGGGTGCTCCAGTGACTCTGGACACAACATATATGCATCTGTTTGTGTATGTGAGTGTTACCTGGGTCTGCTGCTGGAAGTTGTTCAGGTTGCTCTGTAATTGGTGGATCTGTTGGGTGTAGACCGCTGTTTCCTGAGGACCCTTCTCCAGTTCCGCCTTCAACTGAGCAATTGTCGTCTATAAACAAGCACACCAATGTGAGACCGCCACAGAAAACAATTCTATTCAGAGTATGCCCTGTAATTTGTTTTGAAGCAAACAAAATAGAAGCTGTGAGGGACAGAAGTGCAGTCTGTTATGGTGCACTGAAAAAATGTATCACAGTTTCCACAAAATTATTAAGCAGCACAACACTGATAATAAGAAGAACCAGATCAGCATATTATTAGAATGATTTCTGAAGGATCATGTGATACTGAAGACAGGAATAATAGCTGCTGAAAATTTAGCGTTGCCATCACAGGAATAAATTCTATGTTTGTCATCACATTTTAAATTTATTAAAACAGAAAGCAGTTATTTTAAACTGTAATATCCCACAATATTATTGTTTTCTAATAAGACTTCTTTCGATCCTAAACTTTTGAATAGCAGTGTATTTGTCCATATGCTGTTATTTAAGTATTCTACTCAGATGACCAAGCAACATCTGAATGACCCAATAAATATTCATACATCATTTCTTAATTGTGCATCATATTACAGAGTACCCTCTTTAATAATATTGTTGAATGGGGGAAAAAACAAAAACAGATCATTTTTGTCTCTCAAATGCTACTGAAATGTTCATACTGTAGAACTCTAGATGGTTATTTAATTTCTGTGAAATTCTTTGATGTGTACGGATACCATGTTGTCCCAGACATGACCTAGGACTTAAAGACTGTACTTCCTTCCCTCACAGTGTTAGTTTTGCTCGCATCAGTCATCTACTCTGTTTAATATTTTGTACATGTAAAAAACAAGAAAAAGAATTTCAATGTACAATACACTTTTCATTGGATGAAGTACTCTAGAAGTGAGGGAGAAATTGAAAAGAACATTGCATTTTGGTAGAGAATGCGGATAAAAACTGTAAAGCTGGTACAGAACATAAAAGAGGGTATGCTGTGCCCCAATTCGCATACTATCCATCCTAAAAAGTATTCAAAATTAGAATTAGTGTTTCCCAAATCGTAGTATGTTGAAATGAATATTCCAAAGATACCCGGATGGTTTACTTTTTCTAGTTAGAATCCAAAGAACAGATCTATGCACACTCTAAGGGCTAATATTGCCCACAACCCATTGTGTGTTAATTAGAACTACAAACACAAATAAAAAGTGTTAAAAAACTACAAACATGGCAGATATGTGAGACTGACGGTTAAGTAGAGAGGTTTAGATAAAAGGGTTTGAGTGATTAATAGCCGGTATGTACCCTGACAAAAAGATATTTATTCAATGTTATCCACATTATATTTCATCCTAACAGCACTGTGAACTTTTATAGATATGTTTGGTCATTAACTTTTAAATGCATCATTATGCAAACATGAGGAGAGTTCTCTAAGTCTGCATGAAAGACGCATAACTGGCAGATCAACGTGCAACTACATTTCTCTCTGAAACAGTAGGAAATTAAATTAAATTGGTTGTGGAGGATTTTACCTGTGACAAGATGACTGACAGGGCAGTTTAAACAATGGCAGGATGCACATGACTAAGCGACAGCGGTCCATTAAAGACGCAATTATGATGTAGTAGTATGTCCCAAAGCTTGCCTACTCTTTTGTTAAACTCTCAAAAGTAAGTATTTTTTCTTCACAAAAACAGTACATACTTTTAGGGCATAGTATAAGTAGACGAATTGGGATGCCGCGATAGACATTAAGAGGGACTACTTCAATGCTGTATAACAATAACTGAAAATTTCTAATGAAAAAAGTGACATTCAGGCAGAATTATGAAAAAGAATTGACAGACACTGAGGCATTCAAGAGGAAAACTGTTACCTCGAGTTTACGAATCTCCATGAGAACGCAAAGCAGGTGCAGTGTTAAGTGAAGGGTGAGAGAGAACGAGGGAGAAGGACACAAAAACCAGTGAGGTGAGACAGGACACACATGGTACAGAGACAGAAGTGCCAATACACTGCTGCTAAAGGTTATGACAAGCACACTGGAGCAAAACACTGGCTGTGTTTCAAACCCTGGTGAGCCGCCAACCTAGGTGCCATTTTTAGTTTTATTGAGCCCCAAATCAGCATATTATAATAACTTCTAAAGGAACGTGTGAGACTGATGACTGGAGAAATGGCTGCTGAAAAGGTAGCTTTGTCATCATAGGATTAAATTACATTTTAAAACTAGAAAAGATATTTTTTAATTGTAACAATATTTCACAATTATAGTCTTTACTGTGATTTTAATTTTTTTTTAAATGCAGCCTTGGTGAGCATAAGAGACTGCTTTCAAAAATATTTTAAAAATCTTTCTGACACTTTTGAAAGGAAGTGTAACTATATTATGTTTAGTGAAGAATGATGTCTGCATCCTTAATATGTCCTTATACGGTCACTAGATGGCAGCCTTTGAATTGTGTAAACTAGAATATCTGGGGGAAAAAAGTGCACTCAAGTAACCTGTCTGTAATGATCTATGAACCAGGACTATTCCCGCTTTTGTGAGATCTTATATAATGAGAAGCAATTTTTAGGTCAAAAGTGCAGGCGATTACAGGCATGTTTACAGGTAACACTCAGTGGTGGAAGGCCGGCCAGGGGGTTAATGGTTAACCTCAGGAATCTGTTAGAAAGGACAGTCAGTGTGACCCTTAGACATTTAACAAACACGTTTGGATACTACATTATGATTGGAACCTACTGTATGAAATCCCTTCTGTGTCTTCATAGTTTTTGTTTAGACAGCGTAACCAGTAATCTACAATCGGTCATAGTCTTGGTTTGCTTCAATGGGCAGAGTGACGTCACTGGTGCACCCATTCAAAGGTCACCTGCTTGTCTCTGTCTCAAAATGACCTCTCATTATCCCTGCCTTTACGAGCTATTGATTCTGGCATGAGTCACCATATTTGCCAGCTTCTATCGATACCTACATTTTCCGAATAAACAGCTCAGAGATCAATTGTATATAAAGCAGGCATCATTGTAACTCTGTCCTTATGTCAGTTGTACAGTGCAGACAAGGTCACAGCAGGTTTGAGCTCACCTCTGAGGTAGTGAAGTTGGCCTGCAGCTGTTCGTATTGGCTCTTGAGGCGCTCAGACTCCTCCTCCCTCTCTCGGGTCATGTTGTCCATGAGAGTCTGCACCTGCACCAGCTCTTTCTTCAACACCTCTACATCTTCCACTCCAGGCCTCTGAAGCTGGAGGAGAGCCAGTGACAGACAGGATTAAGCTGGGAGAGATTGATGAAGTATGCGCAGCAGCAGCTGAGTGGATGCAAACTCATTAATTATAATGAGACAATAAAGGAAATGTTACCAGCTCTGCAGCCAATTTCTCCTTCTCCTGTTTCTCTCTCTGCAGATCTTGGTTTAGATTGGCCAGCCTCTGCTCCAAGGCTTCTCTCATGCTTTTCTCCTCATCATAACGAGATTTGATGTCTGAGATATGAAACACATACTCATTTTAAAGCCATTCACTATTTATTTTATTTCATAAAAGAAATAAACTGCATAAATATAAAAGGCAGGAATTTTCCTGCAAACTTACCAACTATCTCAGTTGCGAGCTGAGCAGCTTTCTGTTCAAACAAGTCTTTCATCTGTTTGATGTTGAACTTCTCCGTCTCAGATTCATTGAGCCTTATCTCAAGCTCTGAGAAGACAGAAATACTGACTGCAGCTTCACAAAATGAACCTTTATGCTTTAAAAATTGTCAAACCACCACTTAAACAAAGGTTCAAGATTCAATACAAGATACATTCTGTTGACCACATATGTGCAAAAAATTATTTTCATTAATTAAAAAAAAAAAAAAAAAATTATGCTACTGTACCACACCATACTTGGCCAGAAAGTTTAAAAGCCAAATTGTAAAGCTCTTATTTTTAACTGTGATTTTTTGCTTTTTTAATGATTAAAAAAAAACATATTTAATATATATATATATATATATATATATATATATATATATACACACACACACACACACACACACGAGAAGAGCTCATTTGCAAAAAACAATAAACGGCACTTTAAGAACTGTGTATATATATTTTTTTAATTACATATACATATTTTGTTTTTTTTTGTTTTTTATATATTATATACATTTTTTAATTATAATTTAAAAATTATATATATATATATATATACACACACACACACACAGTATATATATTTTAATAATTAAAAAAAAATATTTATATTTATAATTAAAAACTATATATATATATATATATATATATATATATAGATAGATAGATAGATAGATAAAAAATGAACTGTATATATATACAGTGCACAGTACACCCCCTCTGAAGCTTCTGAAAGTCAGTAATTACTCAATTACTTAGAAGACTTTTTAGGATTATTTAGAGATATAATGTTCCAGCAAGTCTGCTGAATCAATTACCAAAGAAGCATGTCAAAATTATTGAGGAAAATAATATTTTCTTATCAAGGTGATAAGATGTTGTGTAGCAAAAATGAGTATACCCTCCTAAAAGTTACTAAATAAAACAAAATAAAATTGTTCTGGTGTAAGTTTAAGGCAATGTTTGATCAACAGGTAAGTAACATTTAAAGAGAAGTAATTAAAAGTGTTATATAGCCAACTGAATCATTCTCAGACTTAATGCTGACAACAATGGAGCCACTTGGGAGGGAACTGTCAGGAGACTTATTTCTTAGCACAAAAGAGGACAGTGGTACAAGAGGATTACTAAATCATTGTTTTAAGTGTGAAAATATAGCAAAAGTAACACACATTCAAAAACATTTGGACTTGTGACAAGGCCCCTGAAATAATCAGGCCTTCATTTTAAGCTTTCATTTAGTGATGAGGGATTTTTGTGCTAGACAAAAGAGCAGGAGAAATACCAAGGGAGTGTCTCAGAGCCAGCAAAAGCTATGAAAAGAGTGACTGTTTATCTCACAGAGTAAGATGCAGCCTGCAGAAATTACATGCATAGTTGTTGTTCTCACTGGAACTACCTACTGTAGCCAAAGCACAATAAAGTCAGTTAGCCATTTCCAAAGCCCATATTTACAAAATATAGATTCTGGGAATCAATACTCTGGTCTCATGAGACCAAATCAATCATTTTGGATCTAACAGCATCCAAAATGTTATGGTGTTGCTAGAGGAGGAGTACAGTGAGAAGTGCCTGGTTCCCACAGTAAAGTTCAGTGGTAGTAAAGCTCTTATAGAGGGATGAATGAGTGAGGAAGCTGTGCTTTATCAATGCTGTCATGAATTCCCACACCACTGTGTAATTTAATACACAAACTTGAAACAGAAGATGTTACCCTTTCCTCATTCCCTGCATTGTTGGGCATTTTTTCAACATGACAATGAGGATATGCATTCTCCCAAGGTGAAAAACCTTCTGTGGACATGTATTGCACTCAATCTTAACACTCTTGAGCACACTCCCCATTAAAGATCAGGGCATTTAAGGTGCTCATCATCCAGGAGTTAAACAGGACAGATGTGACAATTTGTCATGAACTTGTACACTCTGTGCCAAGAAGGGTCAGAGCAGTATATTCAAAATTAAGGAGGGCATACTAAGTACTAGAATAGTATACATAAATCTAGGGTGTACTAATTTCTGCAATCCTTATTTTAAACAAAATTGGCTAATTTACTTATTTTATGGCTATTAATGAATTTTAAGTTATTATTATGTATATGTTTAATACATTTTAGTTTTGCCATCTCTCACTGAATTGTATTAGTGATCATAAAGAAAATACATCTTTTGTATTTGTTCAGAGGGGGTGTACTCATTTATGCTGTGCACTGCATGTGTGTATATATATATATATATATATATATATATATATATATATATATATATATATATATATATATATATATATATATATTATTTTTTTATTTTTTAGTTATATATATAATATTTTAAAATTGAGATTACAGGATATTGCTAAGATTGCAATCAATGTAATCCCACAGATCTATTGAGCTTAACTTCTATTGAACCCGCTACATTCCTTTAAAGAACTAATTAACACTACTCACTAACCTGATGGTTCTCCACTGTTACCACCACTCTGTGAGACCTAAATTCGATACACATCCAGCAATTCAATTAGAGAACACAGCAAACATTCCTTCAGTAATCATTAGACATTATTAAAAGTGTAAACATTTCTTAAACCATCTGTGTGAAAAACCAAGCATTTCAAAGAATTTACTTTATTAGTTGCTAGTTGTCCTTGTACTTTGTCTAATTCTTTTTTCAATTCCTCAGAAAACCAACGTTCCTCCTGAAAACACACAAAAACTGCACATCAGCCATTTCAAACTCACATCCAAAGAGAAATAACATCATTGAGTAATAGTGCTATGAGTAGTGCACAATTCAGGCATACTAAGGCTGATAAGAAGGGTGGAACTCAAAGGCAGAATACCTTCAGTGAAGCCTGTAAATCCTGGACTTCCTGTCGAAGAAGGACTAGATCCTCCCTTAGCAAAAAAACACACGCCTTTATTATAAACTTGTCATATTTTTTATATTTCGACATTTCTTTCAAATCACATTTTTTCATATTTCAACTTTTCTTTGGAATAACATGTTGCAATACATGATGTTTCTTTGATAATGTAAATTATGGTTTTTTTTTAAATAACATGTATTGCTACAGGTTATTCCAAAGAAAAACGGCCACAATAAAAACAATATGACTATTTCTTTCTTTTCTGAAATTCTTACTTTATATTATATTTCACTTTAAGATTAAATGTAGCCTAAATCCCAGGATGGCAAGATTATCTGACTGAACAACTGAGTTTTTCTGACAGGAAAGGGAGCAAGAAGGGTTTAATAATACAGAAGCCCACCTGCCAGGGCTGAAGGGAGACGGCTGGTCTCCTGGCTCATGGAACACCTCATAATGTTTGAAGAGCTCCTCGGCAGAGTTATGTGACTTCATACACTGGGGACAAATGAAGCCCTGCAGACAAACAAATTAACACCACAATGAAAGCCGGGGAAGATACAAAAGAGCAAAGAACACATAACTTAACATCATCGTACATCCGTTATTAAAATTAGAGTTAAAGAAAGAGTTCACCCAAAAATTAATATCCTCTCATCATTTATTAACACCAATTTTATTCCAAACCCATTTGATTTTATTTCTTCCATTGAACACAAAAGGAGATGTTAGGCAGAATGTTCAAGATATTCTTTACCATTAACACAGAACGTATATTTGCATTTAAAAAAAAAAAAACATGAGACAGTGGAATGAAAAAAAGACACATTGTGTCTCGTCTCAGTCATTAAGAATGTGTACGCACAAATTTGTGCCTAAAATGCATACGAACGTTTTCACAAACAAATCATGATTCCCCAAAAACTTTCATACTAAAATGTATTCTAAATTTATGGAAAAAAAAATGTAGGAACGACAAACCACACGTACGCAAAAAGCACTTTCTCTGTGCGGCCTTATAATCATGTTAAAGGATTTCAGAAAACTAAACTAACCCTTTAAGAAGTTACATTTCATCTTAACACAGCTATAATTATATTATATAAAATTATATAATAAAATTAATAAATAATACAATTTCATTTCATTTTAAATACATTTCATCATATACAGTGAAAGAGTAAGAAAAGCTGCGTTATAGCTTCAGCTGTGAGGTTTCTCTGAATAATGCAGATTTATGCGTATGTACAGCTGGATAATGAGATGTCTGTAAAGTGGGTCTATATAAAAGGTGTTTATTGCGTTTGAAATGAATTGGTTTTGAGAATGATACGCTTGGCACAAACCAACCAAATTTTGGAAACTTCCCCTGCTCAAACTTTTGATTTTGTTAATATTTTTTTCTGTAGAAAGACAAACATAAATAGTGATGAAAGCCAAAATATTAAAATGTCAAAGATGTATATTTACTGAGTAATCCACTATTTTGTAGAGGGAGGCCAAAAAGACTATTTTCGATTTGGAACCAAATTAGAGGGGTGTAAAAATGACTTTAGAAAGATGGCAGCATTTACTCAGAGATTGGTAGGTCTATTAGTAAAATCTGTTGATTTTAGCAATTTTTGTTTCATTACATGCCAACAGTAACAGTTCAAAAATGGCAAAAAGCACATTTTGTTTTTTGCCTCAAGTTTGCATGCCTGTAACTTAAGTATTACAGATATATTTTTATCTTTTCTTTTTAGTATTAAAGATGTCCTTTTAGATTCTGCTTCATAACCAACTGTCCTTTTGGTATCTGCATTTTAAAAGTCCTCGATGGTCCAATCCCAGAGATATGGAGATCTTAACGCAGCTACATGAGTAAATTGGTCAATTGTACACATTTTCAGTGGTCAAAAATCAAATGTGGGTCACTTTTGAGAGTTGTGTTTTATGCTATTCTTTTTTTATTCTATTATTTATTCTTCAGACATTCCTCTTTAAATGCAATAAGTATCACTAAATTCATACTGTATCATGTGCAAGACACTGCAAAACATGGTAGACATAAAGCAATAGTCAAATATGATCCCCTGGTCACTATTCACTTTCACTGTATGAAAAAGAGTGGCGTGAACGTCACTGATAAACTTCTAATTTTGAAAGAAAATCCTAATAAGAGTGAGCAAATGATAGCAGAACTTTCATTTCTGGGTGAACTTTCCATAAAATCTATCCTTAAAGTCTTGAATACAACACTAATATAATTTTAGCAAATGACATAAAAAGATTTGAAGGCATTGAGGCATTTGGCAGTAATATGGTTATACATTTAATTCGGCTTACCTCTGAGGACTCATTATTCACATCAGCAGACGGCTGCTCAGACTCCGAGCTCTGGGAGCCTCCTTTCCCAGGAGTCTATTTCCACAAAGATATGGGCAGAGAAAGTAAAGAAAGGAAGGATTTGAATCAGATGTCAGCTGCAATGAAACTCATCTCATTATATCACACTATTCATGTCTGGCACAGCTGATCAGGTATCTGGGCAGCTGATCAAGAATGAGCACTGCTTTGGAGTGCTCCTCATTTCATGTCATTCACAAGGTGTAAAGGCAAATATCGCTCTGTTCACTTCTTGGGGTGTGCTCGGCATGGCTGTCATTCATCAGAGGACATGCATCGGGCTGAAACGGTATACTCCGCAAGAGGATCGTTTAACGCTTCCCTCAATCTTGGCAACTGAGAGCAGTATGATGTCAAACAATACTGTTCTCTAACATTGATACGCCCTTGACATTTCATATGTGCCTACTATCAGATCACAAGATGTCACAGGGATACAAGTGGCCAAAAACTACTGTTTAATCACCATTAGACCTTACTTTCAGCTTCCTTTCAACTGACACTCCACCACGTAACACACTGGCTTGGTTCAAGACATCTTTTTACTAGTACAGTATATGCACTGATCAGGCATAACATTATGACCACCTTCCTAATATTGTGTTGGTCCCCCTTTTGCTGCCAAAACAGCCCTGACCCGTTGAGGCATGGACTCCACTAGACCCCTGAGGGTGTGTTGTGGTATCTGGCACCAAGATGTTAGCAGCAGATCCTTTAAGTCCTGTAAGTTGCGAGGTGGGGCCTCCATGGATCAGACTTGTTTGTTCAGCACATCCTACAGATGCTCGATTGGATTGAGATCTGGAGAATTTGAAGGCCAAGTCAACACCTCAAACTCGTTGTTGTGCTCCTCAAACCATTCCTGAACTATTTTTGCTTTGTGGCAGGGCGCATTATCCTGCTAAAAGAGGCCACAGCCACCAGGGAATAACGTTTCCATGAAAGGGTGTACGTGGTCTGCAACAATGCTTAGGTAGGTGCTACTTGTCAAAGTAACATCCACGTGAATGGCAGGACCCAAGGTTTCCCAGCAGAACATTGCCCAAAGCATCACACTGCCTCCGCCGGCTTGCCTTCTTCCCATAGTGCATCCTGGTGCCATGTGTTCCCCAGGTAAGCAACGCACACGCACCCGGCCATCCACGTGATGTAAAAGAAAGCGTGACTCATCAGACCAGGCCACCTTCTTCCATGCTCCGTGGTCCATTTCCGATGCTCACGTGCCCACTGTTGGCACTTCCGGCAGCGGACGGGGTCAGCATGGTCACCCTGACTGGTCTAATATATATGTATATTTAGAGATGTTCATGTAACACCCCAAAATCAAAGGGAAAAAGAACCTTTATTTTGCATAATTTTATTTTGATATAATCTACAGTTAAGCCCCTTGGAACTTTTTGCACTATGATCATATTTTTTAGGACAAATAGAAACATTTTATCCTTCAATTCTCATTACTGTAATGCAGTTATTTACTGTACTTCAGTCGCAAAAACTGTTTTGCAATGATTTAAAATAAATTAACTTTTAAATAAAGGCAGTGCAGTAAATGCTACCAAGATGCATAAATACTTAACTATAATACTTACTTACTTTGAATGAAATTATTACTTTTATTTAGCAGGGATGCATTAGATAAATTAAAGGTAACATTAAAGACATTTAATGTAATTGTAATGTAATACATAATGTAATTTTTTAATAATTTAAAAAAGATTTCTATTTTAAATGTTTTTTCTTTGCAACATTTAATTCATTAAAGAATCATATATATATATATATATATATATATATATATATATATATATATATAATTTATTTATTTATTTATTTATCAGCACCAGAGAGTGCAATATTGATGATAATAATAAGAAATGTTTCCTGAGCATCAAAAAATCAGCATATTAGAAAGATTTCTGAAGATCATGTGACACTGAAGATTGGAGTAATGATGCTGAAAATTCAGCTTTGCATCACAGGAATAAATTAGAATTTAAAATATCATAACACAGAAAACAGCTATTTGAAATTGTAATAATATTTTACAGTGTTTCTGATCAAATAAATGCAGCCTTGGTGATAATAAAAGACTTTCAAAAACATTAGAAACATTATAAACAGTAAAATGATTTTTGCATGGTACTGCAAGGCACTTTAAAAGGTTACATGGTATTATCATGTTGCATGTCCAAAACAAACCAACAAAAACAATTATATTACCATGATGGTTGACACCAAATTTTGCTAGACCAAAAACCTATGGTAGATCCATAGTATCTTACAGGAATGTTATTAAGCAGAAATGAAAGATTCAAGGACTGTCACCTGCTGCCTAAAAGATAAGGCTGTATAACTATAGCAAAAAGATCCGACAGATCAGACATTTCTATTAATGTGGAAATAATCTAATGTGAGTCACAGCTTGACAGATCACAGAAAAATACATTCATATCAGCTATTTCAAGAGGACACATCTTTTCTTCAAAATTAACAAAGCTGACACCTTGTCATTGCTTGTCGTTAATCATAAAACGACTTATGAATAAGTAATTTTACAAAGCTATGTAGCCCGCTAACCGGCTAACAGCTCAGTCTCCATGTCAACATTCACGCAGAGTTACATTATCAGAATATTCACTGTTCCTCAAGAACAAAAGCGATATTCTCCAGTCGCGCTTTGAGACTGTCGTCAAGAAACCACATGCGAAAAGACATTTTAATCAATCTTGCACAAGGCCATCATTCAGTGTCAGGCCCGACGAGCTACAAATCACTTACAACTGAATGAGTGTCTGTGTGTATTCCACTCACCATCTGTAATATTCGTCTTAACATTCTGGTCCTTTCTCTGGCTAGAACTATGAAAAATCTAATCTTAAAAGTTTTGTTCTAATGAGGGAGTGTTTTAATATTTTGTTGTTGACACCTGCAAACACACACTGCTGCTTCTGTACAAGCCCACCGTTTCCCGATAAGTCCCGCCCGTCATCTAATCAATGTTTGCGATGATTGGGCCGCCTGCATGAACGGCATCTAAGCTGCCCAATCGTAGGCTGTCTGTAAGGAGCGTCCACCAATCATTGAAACGAGAGATTAGGTCAAAGGCGGGATTTGACGGTTAGAAGCGCAACAGTGACCGCCCACTTTTTCTTTGATTCCGGAAGTATTTTCCCATTCATCTTTTCAATTAGGATTTTTTTTTAAATTCCCCAGTAAAATGTCATTAACAAATGCAACCAGATAAGAGATTAATCACAACATAACAAACATTATTTTGCAAAAAAAGTATTAGAAAATCGGAGAAGTACACAAAGGTAAAAGACTAATGCATTTTATGAGGCCATTAACTACGAATCCCATGAAGCATTTCGAATGACGTAATAGAATCCAAGGCGACGACAAACTTTTTTTATTATAAAAAAAAAAAAATTAAGCTTATTAGAGAAATAGACAAATATATGCGGATATATAAGTTGTTTAAGAGTGTGGGTCGTCTGATTCTTTATTCGCATTGCTAATGGGAGTGGAAGTTCCTTGCTCTGTATCCAGCCAAAAGCGTTAGAGATTTCATTAAGATTGATTATTCCTGTGATTTTTGTTCAACAGAAAAAGAATATGTTGTCCTTTTTTGTAATTGTGTATACACAAAGATTTTTGGGGTGGATTATATGGAACATTTTGTTGGAAGGAAAGCAGATTTTATATTCAAGATTAACAATTTTGATTTAGGCTATGTATTATTCCAGTGAAAATAATCTTGTACAAAATTATTATCAGGGGACAATTTTACATTCACAAGACGAAATGGTCAGGGTCCGAGCCACATTTTATCCATTTCCTCCAGGAGACCAAGGACTGCTGTTTGAAGAACAATAAAAAGCAAAGAAGGCTTGTAATATTTTTCATTAATACCGCATTTTTGATTCATGAATGGTTGATATGTTCACGTTATGTGCATTTTTGTGTATAAATGTGTACATTTTTGTATACTTTGTTCTAATAAAAAAAGAGAGAAAGTCAGCTGTTCTCTGTTGATGCATTCACCTATGCCTCCAATAGAGGACTTACCACATGACTTTCCAAGAAAGTCCTTACCTGATTATACAGGTGCATCTCAAAAAATTAGAATATCATGAAAAAAGTTTTTTTTTTCTTCTGTAATTTAATTCAAAAAGTAAAACTTAAATATATTCTAGATTTATTACACATAAAGTAAAATATTTCCAGACTTTTTTGTTTTCATTTTGATGATTACAGCTTGCTGCTCATCAAAATAAAATAAAAAATCAGTATCTCAAATTATTAGAATATTTAATTTCAAGTTCTATTAAATTACCATTCTCAGGGTATAAATACTGGGTTTAGGTCAGTAATCCCAACAGCAGTCATGGGGAAGTCTGCTGACTTGACAGTTGTCCAGAAGACGATCATCAAGACCCTCTACAATGAGGGTAAGCCACAGAGGGTCATTGCTGAAAGACCTGGCTGTTCTCAGAGTGCTGTGCCAAAGCATATTCATGGAAAGTTGACTGGAAGGAAAAAGTGTGGTAGGAAAAGGTGTACAAGTGAAAGGAATGACCGCAGGCTTGAGAAGATTGTCAGGCGAAGCCGATTTAAGAACTTAGGAGAGCTTCAAAAGGAGTGGACTGAAGCTGGAGTCAGTGCATCAAGAGCCACCACACACAGACGTCTTCAGGAAATGGGCTACAACTGTCACAATCCACGTACCAAGCCACTTCTGAACCAAACACAACGCCAGAAGCATCTTACCTGGGCTAAGGAGAAAAAGAACCGGACTGTTGCTCAGTGGTCCAAAGTCCTCTTTTCAGATGAAAGTAAATTTTGCATTTCATTTGGAAATCAAGGTCCCAGAGACTGGAGGAAGAGTGGAGAGGCACAGAAACCATGTTGCTTGAAGTCCAGTGTGAAGTTTCCACAGTCAGTGATGATTTGGGCTGCCATGTCATCTGCTGGTGTTGGTCCACTGTGTTTTCCACAGTCAACGCAGCCATCTACCAGGAAATTTTAGAGCACTTCATGCTTCCTTCTGCTGACAAGCTTTATGGAGATGCTGATTTCATTTTCCAGCAGGATTTGGCACCTGCCCACACTTCTCCAAAAGCTGGTTCAATGACCATGGTGTTACCGTGCTTGATTGGCCAATCTATGGGGTATTGTCAAGAGGAAGATGAGTGACACCAGACCCAACAATGCAGATGAGCTGAAGGCCGCTATCAAAGCAACCTGGGCTTCCAGTACACCTGAGCAGTGCCACAGGCTGATCGCCTCCATGCCATGCCGTATTGATGCAGTAATTTATGCAAAAGGAGGCCCAACCAAGTATTGGGTGCATAGAAATGAACATACTTTTCAGAAGCCTGACATTCCTGTATATCCTTTTTTTTATTGATCTTATGAAGTATTCTAATTTATTGAGATAGTGAATTGGTGGGTTTTTGTTAAATGTGAGCCAAAATCATCACAATTAAAAGAACCAAAGACTTAAAGTACTTCAGTCTGTGTGCATTGAATTTATTTAATACACGAGCTCCACAATTTGAGTTGAATTACTGAAATAAATTAACTTTTCCATGACATTCGAATTTATTGAGATGCACCTGTATGTTATCCTGCCGAATCCCTCTTTTAGCCATGTTTGTGTATATGCACATACACACAAGCTATTACAAATCACATTTAACATCCCAACTGGATTTTCTTTACAGATTTTATCATGAGTTTGGAACACAGAGATGAGTTTATTTTGTTTGAAAGTTTTCAAGGTATTTCTGATTTCCGAAGACAGGCAAAAAAAAAAAAAAAAAATAGTTGTAATTTCTGTCAAATCACAATTGGGGCATTCCCAAACTACTTCACGTTCTTTCGCCCACAGAGGTATGAGTGAGAAAATGATTTTTCACACTGAAATTTCCCTGCTGGAAAAAAAAAAAAAAAAAAAAAAGCATCTTGACTTGAACCAGCCTAAAGTTGTTTTATTAGGGAAAACAGCTAAAACCACCAAAGCTTAGTCAGTTTTTTTTTCTTCAGCAGATTTTAGGAACAATACAGATGTTTAGTTTTGGCAAAAAAAAAAAAAAAAAAAAAAAAAAGGGAAAATCCAGAAAAATAGCCTGTGGTTTTCAAATAGAATGCAAACACATTTGCTGTGTTTTTGCAACCTCATAATAAGATCATACTTTTAGCTAGGGTAAAAGCAGGTAAAGTGCCACTTTTTGTTAAACTTGTAATTTAGATAGGCTACCTAGATTGTTTTTCTTTCTTTTCTTTCTTACTTTTGTTAAGTTTAAGGTCCATCTATAATATTTCAGTTTGAATACAGTTCATGTTATTTGCAAGGTATATACCAATAAAACATTTTAGATCATACACTCCAGACAAATTTCCTTTCAGGTAAAGTGGGCCGTATCTGATTTATCAAAAATGATTCTGTATCTTCATTAAAAACACATGATTTATTAACACATATTATCAAACATATTCAACATCATATTTAACAAACCCAAAAACTTATAGCCTAGGGCTTTGAGTATTCATCAGTTCACACAATGCATGTGTAAAATTCAAAACAACTGATAGAACATGTTGCGTTGACATTACATTTGAATATCAGAATATTCAGAAATCAGAATATTGATGAAAATGAACTCTACAACATATTAAAAGTGTGACTATAACACATGCAGGCTTTACGAGGCTTTATACTCTGCATCTAAATTTTGCTCCTCTCGTCGTTTCTTCACTCCACAGATTGAACTTAATGTCTTGCCTTCCCTTCTGCTCTTTCCTTTCTTCCATCTCTAACTTGAATTTCTGACTGCACACTCATTTCTGTTTTCTAAAAAAGTAGATTATACATGTCAACTAAAAAATAACAAGTGAATGTCAATTTATTTAATGAATTTGAGTATAACTTTAAGTATAAGGTTAAAGGTCGCCCACTTTACCTGAATCCAACTGGACAATATTTACACCTTAAAAGAAAACTAACAAATTTTTAAACATTTAATTCTTTGCACTTTATTCCTTGTTAACTGTAGTAACCAACAAAATGGTAACCGTCACAATAATATTTGTTTACATTCAGTGAGCAACCTTAAGTTAGAAATGAACATCTTATGTTAAAGGGTTTTCTACCTTTCACCTTAAGGGAGGTCTTCTTTTGAAGTGTGGCCACACCCCCTAGTGTCATATTGCATCAACCAAAACTATTTTATCATTTAAAGAAATAGTGTCTCTTTAATATAGCCCATTGTTATGCTCTGAAAGCATTGAGGGCAGTACAATCAAGCTTAAACGGCCCACTTTACCTGCATTCACCTATATGCCTTCAATAGAGGACTTACCACATGACTTTCCAAGAAAGCCCTTACCTGATTATATGTTGTCCTGCCGAACCCGTCTTTTAGCCATGTTTATGTATATGCACGTACTCACAAGCTATTACAAATCACATTTAACATCCCATTCTTTACAGACTTTATCATGAGTTTGGAACACAGAGATGAGTTTATTTTGTTTGAAAGTTTTCAATGTATTTCTGATTTCCAAAGACAGGCAAAAAAATAATAATAATAACTGTAATTTCTGTCAAATCACAATCACATTGTGGACATTTTAACACCTTAATCTTTACATTAAACAGTGTTAATTTTGCCTCTCTGATAAACAAGTAAAGAGCTGAGGTGCCTGTGTTTTTAGCAGTGCAATAATTTAACTTTAAATGTCTAAAACAATCTGTGGGACTTATAATACTAAATAAACTACTTAGGCAGAAGCTGACATTTTTAATATTAAAACATATTTACAACCTAACATGCAATCTTCCCTCTGAAGAAAGATAAGTATGCCTGTTTACCATTTACAGTCTTAATAAAACAGTTTGGCCACATATTCCATCCCGTTCAGTGAATTCCGCATAAAAATTCCACTGACAAAAAAAACCATAGTGGAAGATTACAAAGGCCTCAAAGGAAAAACATATGCACAATTAAATAAAATTCCTCCTCAGCTATTTAAACTTCCAAGATTGAGTTATTGATGCGTGAATTATTACTATAATCAAAATACATGTATATTGCATTTCTGCGGACCTTAGAAAACACTGGTTTGACAAGATATATTAGAGTTTACATTAGGTGTTTTGCCTTTTCTTTTTCTGAAATATTCAGAATATCACTTCAGGCAATATAAACAGCATAACATTACATTGTCTTTCATGGACCAATGATACCAGATGCATTTTTTTGCTCACATTTTACCAAATGCCATTGTGTCTTAAAGAGACAGTGGCTCAGAAGTAATTACAGGAGATGGAAAATTAAACCTTTTTGTGCAAAGAGAAAGAAAGGTAATCAGATTGCACTGCTTAATGTGGCAAATTCACATTTAAGACCAAACTGTGAAAAGACCTCCAACTTCACAGCATGTTAAACCTATATTACAGGTAGATATCTGTGATGAAGGCATATAATATAATAAAAAGTAGCCCAAATCATCTTTTAGACTATTTAGGTATTCTATAGTTCATTATTATAATTTTTTTTTTTCCTATTTGGTTCTTTATCAAGAATTTTAACCAATACCTAACAAATATGCCTAGTTATCTATTAGATATAAATAGACAGCATTTCAAAAGACCCATTCCAGTTATTCATTCTAAACAACAATCAAACCATTTCACATCCATCATTGTCTTCCTCCACCTAAAATGTCCATCACGGCACGCGTCTCCATTAATCTCCGCTTAATACTTGACGTCACGCTTCTTCTAATAACGTTACCTTATTTGGCTTGAAATGCACGTTTACAAATGAAAAATTATGAAAATAGCTCTCCTTGTTCTTATTGACCCGGAAACTTGCAGGCATTTCACGACAAGCCTTTGGTTTCTACACTTTAAAAAAAGTTTCAAATAGTAAACATTGAAATTATACATGCAAAACTGTCTTTTCCAGTCCAAGGATAGTTTCCCTTGCATCGGTGCCCTCTGGTGGCAGTTCTATCTGTGCAAATGGGCCAGTCCACAGTCCTGTGAGGCTGTCTGGAGGAGGGGGGCGTTGTCATCTGCGTTCGCCGGCTCCTGAGCATTGCCATTTGTGGGGCCGCAGCGAGGAGTGAGCTTGCGGAGATACTCTGCGTGGACAGGTTTGTGGCACTGTAGCACCCGGATCGCCTCGTCGATCTTGAACCATTTCCGCTTGCGACCTGCAAAACATATTTCAGAGCATTTTGCAATACTGAAACCAATACGTAATATTTAAAAGCATAAACTACAGTAGTCTACGGAGCCCCTAAAGGGACATGGTGAAGGGAAAAATATAAGATGGGAGAAGAAATGATGTAAATGCTCACCAAATGTTTTGCGCTCCCCTGAGAAATGTTCTCTGAACATTCAGAAACAAGTAGTAACATTTAAAAAAACTACACAAATATCCAACTAAAACGTTTCAGAAAAAGTTTAATGAACAATGTACAAATAACATTTTTGTGCTAATGTTTTGAAAACATAATTAAAGACCAAATAACTGTGAATAAATGTTCTATTAACATTACTGGAAGAATGTTTGCCCGTAACCTAGAGCAAATAGGGTAAAGGGAGGCAACAGACATATTTTATTTTTTTTAAATCTAATCTTATACAGTCCAGTATATGGAACGATAAGGATTTCCAGGCATCTATAGTAGCAGGTTTAGCTTTGTTAAGTTGTGCTATTGTACATTCATATTTTACTATGTTTAGAAAGTTATTTATCCAGTATGTTTCTGCCGTATGTGGTGCAAGACTGCACGATTTATCGCGATTAAACCGCACGCGATTTGGCAAAGTCTGTGATTATTTTAAGCGCAGCTTGCCAGAGCTGTACGACTCTGTGATCAGTAGTAAATGCTTCTCCATCTGAAAGCCAGAGGGCGCTCTTGAGCAGAAACTCCAAATATGCCCTGCCATAGAAGTAGATAACACATGTCATTCCAGGAAATCCATATGGCATCATACTATCGCTGTAGCTGAATACACAGAAGATTTAAACGCTTTGATTGATTAAACTTGACTAATAAACACACGACTGCCTTATTCTATGTAAGAAGCCACATCATCTCACAGAAGGATGCTCAACTGGTCGTTATGAAGTGAGTCTGGAGTAAAAACATGTTATTAAATGTTGTCTTTTGTTGGACAAGATGTTAATAAATGCTTCTCATGTCTGGAAAGATGTTTGATGCGTGTTGCTTTTTCAAATGTATATTATAAGCGACTCAAACGCGCAGTGCTTTCAGATGGATTAGCATTTGGAGCCAATACTTCACTGACAAACTGTGCATAAAAAAAATAAAACAATCGCAGCCTTTGCGATTTCATAATCGCACTAAGAATTGTGTTTAAGCGCAATTTCAATGTTATTTTTTGTATCGTTCCATAAATCACACAGCCCTAATGTGGTGTGAACCAATTTTGAATTGTTTTGGGGTTTTTTTACGGACACAAAACCAGCGAACAACATTTTCTTCTGTATTAAGTTTATACAAAGATCAGAATCATCATTAAGGGGAGACAGACGTGGATTAAAGATCTAGACAGTTTGAAGACTTGCTGCTCAGTTTTAAAAATGCACAGCTTTATTTAAATACAGTACAAAAGGTCAACTTCACAGTGAACTTGTCAGACATTTGGCTGCCCAACCATCTGACTGACAAACATTCCTCTGTATTTATAGTCCTCAAAACGGTCTCTCACAAAGTGCTGAAACTTAAACATTCACCTTAAGCACTTTTAAATATGTCATATATGTAGGAAGGTTAAAGGTCTTTACTTTGACAACCAGACTATTGACCTTTTCTTTGCATTCTAGTCAGCTCTGTGTCAAGTAAACTCGTTTCCTCTGTGTATTGAGGTTATGATGCCCTATTTGGCAGCCGAAACTATGGTACAGGCAGAGCGAGGCCAGCGATAGGGGAGTGTAGTGACGCTAACTGGAAAACAACTGTGCCCCTGCTAACAGCACGCCTCCCTGTGAACAAACTTCGGTCTATTTATACAGCTACTGGGAGTGAAGGATTACCTGTTTTTTTTCTTTCCTCACCATCTACAAATAGTGCAAGTTTTGAATTGCGCTGTCTGTGGGAAAATGTTATTATTGTGTATCCTTCCTGACAACAAAAATTCAGTAAGTAGAAGGTTTTAAGTGGCTAATCCACATGCCTGCTCTATATCTGTAATAGCTTTGGAAAATAGTTACATAAATCCCCATATTTGCAGCTGCTTACAGATCAGCAGTTGTGTCTTATGAAAAGAAATGAGCTGGTTATGATAAGCTTGTCTAAAACGATTTAAATTCTGTCCTGTTAGCAGACTAAGCTGTTTGCAGACAAATAAAGTCCCAACTATTGATTTGCTGCAGACTTGGGAAGAGGTCACTTTGTTACAGGTGAACTTTTCCGGAGGACCCAATTTCCATAGACCTGTGTGCTGCTATATTCCAAGTCTTCTGAAGCCATATGATAGCTTTGTTTGAGGAAAACTGTACATCTTATAATGGACATCATTCTTGCGGATGCATCTTGCATTAGATTTGAGAACTATAGCAGAGAGGAGGATTTTTAGTGAACAACTTTATCAAATGGCTTCAGAAGAACTGTAATATAGCACACAAGTTAGACTACTTTTCTAAGTTTTTTTTTAATCAGCCTAATAAGTGGTACGTTTACACATCAACGATGAACTAAAATCGGAAAAGTTTTTCCTTTGCGGTTTTTACGTAAGGATGACATCATTGTCAAAACGATCCCGTTCACACGAATCTGTAAAAACGACTAAAAACTCTGTATTACGCATACCAGGCCAGTAGGTGGCGATGTCAATTTGTTAAGAAACAGTACATGCCTATAAACTTAAGTAATATGCATGCGCATGATGTCGCTGTTTTCACAAATTTGCATTTTTGTTTTTCAAAGTTTTTGTTTGCAGGCCCCCAAAATGCTGTTGTTGGGTAAACGAATGGCCAAAAAAGTAAAAAGTTTTACATTTTTATTTAAAAATGGTGTTGTGTAAAAGGCCCCTTAGTCATCATTAGGGCTGGGTATCGATTCAGATGTCCCAATTCGATTCGATTTTCAGATTCGATTCTCGTTTTTTTTAGTCAATGAATTCAATACATTTTCACTGGCCCCAACACAAAAAAATAATAATAAATGAATAAAATAGTTATTGTTTTTGACCCACGTATAGCCTACCTATATTGTAATAAATAAGTTTGACACCCAATATTTCAGATACCAGTGAAATTTAACAATTTTTGATTCCATCTGAGACCACAGCTAAAACTAGTAATATAAATTTCAAAGATTAATAAAGACAAGTAAATAGTCATTAATAGAAAAAGAACAAATAATTAAACTACAAGCAATAGCACAAATAAACACTGTATATAATCTTCACTGTACAAAATAAACGAAGGTTAATTAAAGTTATTAAAGTTACAAAAACATTATTCAGTGAAGATCGGAGTGATTTTTCTCTTTAGTTTGATTAACATTAAAACACAGACAGCTTCTGGAGTTTTAGGTGGCTGTCACTTTAAAACTAATGCACTGATGCATATAATAATGACACGTATGCGTTCTTTCTCTACTGCTTACCATAACCGTAACCGACTATGTTTACCGAGATACTCGCAATAGCGGAGATTGAGATAAATTTGTGTGAATTTGTCCATTTAGACGCAAGGAGAGGTGAAAGAGAATTTATTTTCTTATTTGCACGCTGTCTGAGGCACGCAGCTCTGATCTCTTCGGGTGTGCGTGTTCCATGTTCAGCACTAAATGAATGACACCGGCCAGGTTTGTAATATCACGCAAGGTAAATAAGAGGATGAAATCTAGAGGAGAAGACTAGTAATAAGATTAACGTGCAGATATTATGTCCAATGTTTGCGGAAATAACTACGGAAAAAAAAAAAAAAATCGATACGTGGCTTTTGAAAATTGATTTCGTATCAACCACATTTTAAAAAACGATTAATCGAAAAATCAAATTTTTTTTTTTTTTTTTGCCCAGCCCTAGTCATCATTATGATGAAAAGTTCTCTAGAAATTCTGCAATAGAAATTTTGTGTTCCATAAAATAAAAAGTCGATCAAGACTGAGTAAACCTTTTTTTAACCTTTTAAAATAACAGTTTACCTTATAGTTTGGGATGTTTAAGATGTTTAAATGTTTTTGAAAGACTGCACAGAGTTCACCAAGGCTGCATTTATTTGATCAAAAATACAGTAAAAACAGCAATAATGTAAAACATTATTATAATTTAAAATAACAGTTTTATTATTTTAATATATTCAAAATAGTAGCTGAATTTTCAGCATCATTACTCCAGTCTTCAGTGTCACATGATCCTTCAGAAATCATTCTAATATACTGATTTGGTGCTCAAAAACATTTTTTGTCATTATAAATGTTGTAATGCTGCTTCATATTTTTGTGGAAATGTGGTACATTTTCACAGGGTTTTTTGATGAATAGAAAGTTTAAAATAGCATTTATTTGAAATAGAAATTTTGTTTGCAACATTATAAATGACTTTACTGTCACTTTTGATCAACTTAATGCATCCTTGCTGAATAAAAATATTAATTTCATTAAAAAAGTCAATCAAATCAAAAGAGAATCAAAATCATACAATGCAAGTTGAATAGCTCTTTTGAGTCAGTTCATTTTAGTGAATCAAAAACAATTATAAATCACTTGGAGCAGTTACTGAATGAATATGAATCGTTTAACAAAGAAGACACAGTCTTACGCATTACACCAACTCACCAATATTGACCGAGTCCTCCCAGTCTTCCAGTGTCTCTGTAACAGTAAGCACATACACATATGTCCGATGCTTGCTGTCCTGGTTCTGCTGTACAGAATGAGAAACAAAGTTATCACATGGCTACACAATGTGGGAAACATATGAAAAAGTGCACTGAGTAGGTGTGAAGATAAGATATTTATGAATGTTTATGAAATAAAGCCTTGTTTATTAAAGTATCAGTGACATGCTAAGTGTAGCGTCTTATTTTATACAAGGCAGTTTGGCAGCCTTACCTCAAACACCCCCAGTAGCCTGCCAAGGGTGCCCCTCACACCAGCCTGTTTAAGCAGGAATAGACATGGAAAAAGCATTAGAGAGACTCACTTTTTTCCCAACTCACAAGCCTTTTTGGTTTTAAACATGGTTATGGCCTCAAACTGAAAATCAATCATAAAGGCCTCAAAAAACTGAAAAAAGAAATAACTAAAAACACTCCAACAGGTCCCATAACAAATCAAATATATATATGAGGCTATGATGCTTTATTGTGCAGATTATGGCACTTTAAAAAAGGAAATGACTTCAGCTATGACATAAGCTGCAACATGAGTCTATCAGTGTTAACAGCGGCTTAACATGAAGATGAACACACCAAATTTCTGGAACCGTACCAGCTGACACGACACATCAGGCCAAAACATTAGCCCCGGCTCACTGATCCGGGAGACCGGAGCTGCATGTTTCCATAACACAGGAGATTCCCGGACAACATAATGCTCACAAGGGAACATCATGTCTTCATTCAGACACTGCAAAATGCCCCAACCAGCCCGAGCTCACCCTGCAAATTGGATTGATACGACGGCTCACGATCGGAACTGACAAACAACAGGGGGCGATTTCAGGGACTATGAGAGATTTGTCTATTTAAAATGCCCTGAGCGTGTTTCTGTCATCTCTTTGTATCCTCATCTGACATGGTCACATGACATGTGCATGGCCCTAGACAAACCCTGAAAACAAACAGCAACTTTCATTCTGTCATAGCTGAAAAAGGACCAAATTTAAACATTTAATGAGGTCAAATGTCATTTTTATGCCCCATCCAGAGTTTTGGCCTGGCTACATTCTTTAAAGAGGACCTATTATACCAGTTTACAAAATTTTGATTTTGTTTTTGGGGTCTATTAGAATAGATTTTCATGCTTGAATGTTCAAAAAACACCTTATTTTTCACATATTTTACATTGTTGCAGCACCTATCTTTCCAGTCTGTCAGTAACACTCTGTTTAGTTCCGGTCTCTATGAAGCCCCTCCTTTCGAAAAAAGTGCAATGTGCTCTGATTGGTTGGCTGGACCAGTGTGTTGTGATTGGTCAACCGCTTTTCAGCATGTTTCAGAAATGTCACGCCCCTTCACATTACCAAGTTTCAACACTACGAACACAACACCAGGACTTTTTTTTTTTGCGTATGCCTTGGGCAGGAAATATTTCAATGTAGGATATTGTGGCATGTACGTTCCCGGAAGAAAACTGAAAGACTACACTCCTGGGCAAAAACAATGGGTCAAGCCAAAAATGGCTAAATATTTAGAGGTCTTTTAATGGTCTTAACCATTTCAATCACAAATCAGGAAATTAGCAAGAATTGACAAATACTGTAGCTAAAGCATGGAATATAGCCTTCCTCAACTTCCAGACAGCTTTCTACAGGCAGAAGAGTCATTGTTGTTCCACTCAATGGCTTGAAACAGTTGAAAAATGTCTCCAAGTTCATTTGAGTTTAATGTGAGACCAAATATTCACTATAGGGTTCAAATTTGGACTCTGACCAGGCCAAAACATGAGCCTGATTGACTTGTTCTCAAGCAACTTGGTTGTCTTTGCCATTTGGGCAAGTGCATTGTCTTGTTGAAAAATAACATCTGATCATCTTTAGATAACAACTTTTAATTTGTGGGAAGCAAGCCATTCTACAATATTCTCCTGTACTCCAAAGCATTAAATTATTTTTCACAGTGAAACAGCTCACCAATACCAGCAGCTAAAAAGGCTCCCCACACAATGACACTTCTTCCTCCATGCTTCACTGTGGTAGAGATGCATTTATTATTATATTTCTCAGCAGATTTTCAAAGACACCGTTCTGGAACATCACCATGGAACTTGTGTTTCATTGTGATTCAACAATCCACACACAACTTCCCATATTTTGCCAAAAACTTAATTCTCTCTTTGATGTTTTTCTGAGACAGCAATGGCTTTTTAAGTAGTGCATTTGCTTAAATTTAGCTAATTTCCTGACCAATAATCTGTGGTTAAGACAATTAAAGGTGCCCTAGAATTGAAAATTGAATTTACCTTGGCATAGTTGAATAATAAGAGTTCTGTACATGACAATGACATACCATGAGCCTCAAACACAATTGTTTCCTCCTTCATATGTAAATCTTGTGCGTGAAAAACACCACGGAAAACAGGTGAATCTCAACATAACACCGACTGTGACGCAACAGTCGGGATCATTAATATGTACGCCCCCAACTTTTGCATATACCAGCCCATGTTCAAGGCAGTATTAATGTTGTGGAGCTGCAGGTATTGTGAAGCATGCAAGCAATGACAATAGCGAAAATGGCAGATGGATCCATAATAACTGTTCATGATCCATGATATCATGATATATTTAGTGATATTTGTAAATTGTCTTTCTAAAGGTTTTGTTAGCATGTTGCTGTTCTGTTAAATGTGGTTAAAGTTACTATTGTTTCTTACTGTATTCACGTTTCTTACTGTATTCACGGAGACCAGAGCCATGTCCTTATTTTCATTTTTAACACGAAAACGCTTGTAGTCTGTATAATTCATAAACGTGTCTTTATTCTTATCGAGTCTCTCCAACTGTGTGTAGCTTTAGCCCCGTTAGCCTGCAGCACTATCAAACTCATTCAGAATCAAATGTTAGCAAACATCCACAAAATACATGCCATACTTACATGATCTGATATGCTGCATCACCAACAGTTTGTAAAGATCCATTTTGAGAATTTTATTGTGAACTTCAGTATTGTTTATGCTATTTTTATTGGAGTCGTGAGTTTGGGGGCAGGGAGCACGAGCATTTAAAGGTGTACACACCCCAAATCAAAGCATTTTTAATGCCACCCAAAAATAGGCAGTTAAAACATGGTATAATAAAAAAAATATATGGGGTATTTTGAGCTGAAACTTCACAGACACATTCTAGGGACACCTTAGACTTATATTACATCTTGTAAAATGTCAATTCTAGGGCACCTTTAAAATCTCAGTGTTCAGCCATTTTGGGCTTAGTCCTTTTTTTGCCCAGGACTGTACAATCGAGGCGTTTCAGGGAGTTCAGAAACAGTGCTTACTGATATAAAGAATAACTCCCTTTGGAGCTAACTTTGTTCTTTGTAATTTTGCAGACCTTTTTTAATGCGTAAACAGCAACATTACACTCTAAAGACTTGAAAATGTAAAAATAAATATGTTAAAGAGGACCGATTATGCTTTAAGTTATCATTAAATACATTCTTCTTTAAATGCAGGGTTCCTCCTTAAAAGAGGCTTGTTATAAAAAAAATGACGCGATTCGCAAGAGCTTTGGGACATCCCATCCCTGGCAAAGCCCCTGGGGGTAGTAGTTTTGGTCCCATGAGTGTTGCCATAGCCAGCAGCAAGCTGTAATTCACAGACAGGTTTATGGTCTCCTCCAGGGTCTCCCTAACACTCGAATGGCTTGAGTTACACCTTTTAAACCATTATGTAACAAATAAATCCCTCGAAGTACAAAATAAAGTCTTGTGCATGAAGGATAAAATGGAAAAAAATAGGCCAAATATGGCTTAGCTGTGTAGATTTTTTCTCTCTCAGTGTTATGCAATTATGCTTCAGTTAACTGAAATGTAAAACTCATTCATTCGATTTGAAATTATTGAGTTAAATTTAACATGTTATTGAAGAAAACATCACAAGCCGGCTGATTTATTTTGTTATACAGCCAGATAGTGTGTCTAGCCCTGTTGTAAATGTCACTATTCATTTAGGGTACCATAATTAATTTCATACTTTTGGGTGCTGTAATTAGGCTGCATTCAAATTGGGCAACCGCAAGAGTCCAAACACCGTGACTCTTGAACCTTAGGGACATGTACATTTCAGACGGACGAGGCCAACGGTAACAGGACACGGTTTCTAAATGTCGCTGTAATGCTTCACAGCTGTCAACAAATTACCCTCTTGGCAACCTCTACGATGGCCCTTCAATGTCATGACACAGCCCATCCTTGAAACGAATCGCATAACCATTAGCTGAGATAGACATGAAAAGATTCATTTAGTGAAGCCTCTTAAATTGAAGATGACAGAAAACGTGCTGATGTACAGATTGTGAATGATGATTGAGGAATTGAGGTGGTGGTGGTATCACTTGACCATAGCTCTCATACCAAAATCTATAACAGCGGAGTCAAAGGTGTGGGCAAAAACTGAGTGGAATGCAGAGTGAATGAGAGCGTTTAAAGGACTTTTTAATGGATAATTTAACTGCATAAAACACATTTAAAAAAGTTAAACAAAGATGTGAGCTTAAAATACTTTTTTTCAAAATATCTTCTATGTTCCACAGAAGAAAGAAAGTTTTATAACAGCATTAGGAAATTTTGAGATGACAGATTTTTAGTTATTCGGTGTACTATCCCTGCAATATTATGTAATATTTTACGTTTAAGACATTTTTCCACAACTGGATTAAAAATTGGATTAACGAGATTTTTATTGGTTGAAAAGAACTTGCTGTACTGTGTTACTTTTTAAAAATAGTATGCAGCATATAGTATATACTGCTAAGTATGCAATAAGCAGTATGCATGGTGTAAAGTGAAAAAAAAAATCTTGGTGACAAGATATGAGACAGCTGCAAACCATAACTCTCACCTAAATATGAGCAAGATCTCTATGCTGGTGCTGTAAACATAGCACTACAGTATAGTCAGGCCTCATTTAGGACCTTGGACCTACCGACAGACCCTCAAAAGCCTGAGGGACCACCATTACCCAACAGACCACCTGATGATGCAACCCCCTTCAGTAAATCAGTAAAGATAAGACAAGATTTTACTCTAATAAATACATAAATGTTTCAGTTATTTAGCAGGACTTATCAGTTGATCTCTGTGTTATTTAAGGTTGTAAAAAAAAAAAAAATTACAGATGGGAACTGAAATACTCCTCATATTTATGAATGTTGTTTTTATGTTGAACTAAACATTATCACATTCTAACTTGCATGTAAAAATATACACTACAGTTCAAAAGCTTGCTGTTAGTCTCTTATGCTCACCAAGGCTGCACTTATTTGATCAAAACTACAGTAATACTGTGAAAAAACATTACAATTTTAAATAATTGCTTTCGCTTTTGATGCATTTTAAAAAATTTTCTTGTGATGGCAAAGTTAAGTTTTCAGCAGTCATTACTCCAGTCTACAGTGTCACATGATTCTTCAGAAATCATTCTAATTCGCAGATTTGGTGTTTCGGAAACATTTCTTATTATCAATGTTGAAAACAGTTGTGCTGCTTGAAATGTTTGTGGGAACCATGATACATTTTTCAGGATTCTTTGATAAATATAAAGTTCAAAAGAACAGCATTTATTTGAAATCTTTTCTATCATTATAAAAGTCTTTACTATCACTTTTGATCAAATTAATGTGCCCTTGCTAAATAAAAGTATTAATTTCTTTAAAAAAAACATTGTCTCCATCAGACCTTTACGTGGTAATTCATTAAACTCATCCAAAAACACAAGAAAATATATAACCATCATTAATAAAGTGTTCAATAACAACGTTAAGTTCTTAGAAATTCTTGTAACTTCTTCCTTTATCTGAAGAACAGGTAAATCAGGAGTTCTCAACTCTGGCCCAACTCTGGAGTTTAGCTACAATCTTGATCAAACTCACCTGCCTGTAAAGGTGCGTTCACACTAGGGATGTACCGATACCACTTTTTTCAGAACGAGGCAGACATCGATACTTTCATTTTTGGTACTCACCGATACGCTGTATTTCACTGCATTTGTAACTTTTAAATATACTAGGTATATAATTTGTTTAGCAAATATATATTTCTAGTTATTTTCATGCATACTTATGCCTGTTCAAATGTATTATACACACATCTGTTACTATCACTATTTATTCTATAGCTCATATTTTATCTTTCATTTAATAGCACAGCACATATTTAGAGCTTCAGCAGGGCTCAATGCAAATGATATTTTTTTTCTACTGGCCTGGATGGGTCAGTGGTTCAAATGTTTAGATAACAGTGAAATATCACAATTCTCTATTACAATTTTGATACCACAGCAAAAACTACTAGACTAATGAACGTAAATTTAAAACATTATTAAAGACACGTAAACAGTCAGTAATAAAATAAGAACAAATGATCCAATAACAAATAGCACAAATAAATACAATATAACAAAGATACAAATGTAATAAACAGTGCTATTCAGGTTTTCAGGTACAGATTTTGAATAAATTAATCAAATGTAAAATAACACTGCGTAGTCCTCACTGTATAAATATAGATTAATCTTTATTAAAGTTAAAAAAGTCATCCTTTAAGAGCAGTGAGTGATTTCTTTGTCCTTTGTTGACTGATTAATAATAAAAACACAGCAGCAGGTTTATTAAGCTGCTGTCCCTTTAAGACTGAATGCACAGATCCAAATATATTGTTACACGTTTTATTTCTCAACTGTTTATGTTCACTTAAGACATAACCAACTATATTTCCTAGGATACTCACAAAGATGGGCGTTTTTAAATAATTTTTTGTGAATTTGTCAGTTCATGTGCAAGAAGACATGAAAGAGAATTCAATGCAGTATTCAAAAGCTGCTTCGGATGTTTGCGTACAGTAAATTTCTTGTCCTGTAAATGTCCTGTAATCATGTAGGAAACCATTTGTTATACATAAATCAAGTAACAGTTCAAGTTTTTACTTACATATACAATACAGTTTTAATCCAAATGATGCATGTGTACTGAGTGAGCAATCAGCAATCAAAATCATTCAACGGTTTTTACCATCAGTTAAAGTCAGTAATATGTGCCTCATTTGACCTTCTTTGCTATCCATTCTGCTCTCAGTTTGCTCGGTTGTCTGTGTTTCTTTGTCAGAAGCACAGCACTGTACACACTTGCATGGTATCAGTTGCTGGTATTGGACCATTTCAATGAGTACATGAGCGCAGTATCGGTGCATTCCTAGTTCACACCATGACGTAATTACCGTAATTACAAGAGTGACACTTGTAAAAAGCGCTCACGTCCTCGTAGAACTTTTAATTACAACTTGTAAACTGATAATGCCACATGACTGCAGATTCATTTAGGTGTTGATAGTGTTGCCATAGAAATGCATAATTCCCAGTTCAAGGATGTAGAGAACATCACATGTTGTCATCTCGAAATTACGGTATTTACGACTTGGCATGAACGCAGCATAACTGTCTAGTAATCGTAAAGACCTTGATTAGCTCGAGCTAAACTCTGCAGGAAAGTGGACCTTGAGGGCCAGATTTGAGAACCCCTGAGGTAGAAACCTCAAGGACAGAGCTCACCTCCTCATAGACCTCTCGAACCGCAGCTCCTCCAGGCTCCTCTTCTGGCTCCATCCCTCCTCCTGGAACGATCCATTGATCTGGGTGTCGACTGCTGCTAACGAGCAAAACCTGCCACACACACATTCACAAACAGAGCTTAGTCAGCTAGTCCAAATCCAAATGCTCATCAACACTTTGCCAGAACTTCTTGATTACATAACTAAGCCTAACCTGACACTGCTCACAGTGCTATCAGTACCAAAAATACCATCCATCTGATAAACTTCCTTGCACTCTAGGAGAAATACTGGCCTCAACATGTACTGGTAGCAATTCATTCCATTCCATTTCATTACATTAAGAGTGATAGTTCATGTTGCTCCAAACCTGTATGAGTTTCTTGGTTAATATTTTGAATGTTCATGAAACAAAACATTGGAACCCATTGCCTTTCATTGTATGGCCAAAAAAAGACATTTCCCAACGTTTAATCACTGTCTTTTACTAAAAAAATGTATATATAACAATTGCATTTATGCTTCCATAATGAGCTACTGCGATTCCAGTGCATTAATCTCATTCAATGCCGTCACTCTGCACCACTCTTCTAGAAGGCAATCTTATATCTGTGGAATCACTTCTTATAAATAAACTACCAACAACAGCTGCCTCAGCCATAGCGACAGATTCTGTGTGCTGAGAGTCAAGCTCTGCTTTGGGCTATGAGGTGTGGGAGCAAAAACAGCTGCGGCTGGACCAGGTGATCATGAGCGATCAAGAAATCTCACAGGTTCTGCATTAACATTGCTCCGGAAGGATCACATGGTTCAATCATAGCCCTAGTTTGGGAAAACCTAAGAATCAATATGCCCACTAATGCAGTTACAGTAGTTGTTTAAGGATAAAAATACAGCATGGTAGTTAGAGTTAAAGTTGTTCACCTTTATTTTTAGCAATTTAGTGCACTTTTTTATTCCAGGAAGCATTGCAGTCAATTTTTGGCTATGTGATATGTCAGGAAAAATTCCCCACCCACTGACAGCTATGAAAGCTATTATCATTCAACTCTTTATATAAAGTAATATAATAAAGTAATAAACCTAAGGTCACAAAGATATAGCAAACCTTTTGACTAACAGCACAAAACAGCAAAGATATTTACATGAATCTGTCCAAATCAACTCAAATTTTGAATAATTATGGCTGACAGGTAGAATGTATTCCCTGATACGTAAACTTTTAGACATATTAGCCATCAAATCAAGAATCTTGAATATTTTTATTTTATATTACGTTGAGTAAATCAGAGCATTCTGGGAAATTAAAGGGATAGTTCACCCAAAAATGAAAATTATGCCATGATTTACTCACCCTCAAGCCATCCTAGGTGTATATGACTAACACAGACGAACACGACGAACATTTAAAAAAATATCCTTGCTCCTCCAAGGTTTATAATGGTAGTGAATGGCGCTCCTGATTTTGAAGTCCAAAAAAGTGCTTCCATCCATCATAAAAGATATCCACACGGCTTCAGGGGGTTAATAAAGGCCTTCTGAAGCGAAGTGATGTGTTTTTGAAAGAAAAATATACATATTTAAAATTTTATAAACCAAAATAACTAGGAATTTAAATTCTCAATACAGTTTAAAATGGTGCACAGCCCTGCTGTTTATAGCACATTCTACCAGCTGATGATGTTAAAAATCAAGGGTAAAGAAAATATTCTCTTTACAGATAAGGACTGAATCAAGGACTGTCTGAAAGCCACAACAAATGGATAACAGTTTCTATGACTTATAACCCCTTCCCCCAACACATTAATCTTAATAACACTACTTAAACAACTGTAATCAATTAATTACTCAATCTTTTTCACCATTATAAAAGGATCATTTAGCTTTATTACTCCAACCCTTAATAGTCCTGAGCATCTGCTGACATACTGACCTAGTTCAGAGCCCAACTGACACTCAAGATGAAGTGCATGTTAAATCCCAGCATGAGTCTGAGGGACACGTGTGGCCCCATCATCATAAACATGACCAAAGAGAGAGCGAATCTTTTCAGTTGGGCAAACCCCAGCAGACAGTGGCTGTCTTCCAGTCATGATATGGCATCAGGGCAAGGCTGTGTTTGATGTTTCAGGAAAGTCTGTAAATCTATTTGTGAATTAGATTTTACAAGTTTCACAGATAGTTTGCAACTGCTTGAAATGTAAAACACACATTTGGCAAATGCTTTTACCCTAAACTTCTTAGAGTGGATTCAATCTATATATTGCAACAGTGTGTGTGTGTATACCCAGGGAATCAAACCCATGACCTTCCAGTTTCTAACGTTATATTGTACCAGACGAGCTACTGACATGCTAAAACAACTCACATGCATAACAGCATGTCAACACAAAACTCGGCTACCAAGACATTCACGCTTTTTAAACCTTTCACTTCATTTGCAAGTTTGAAAGGTAAAGCTCACAAGCTAAAGGTGGAAACGCTTACGGCTTAAAATCAGTCACGTACAGCACGCAACTGAGTGCCGTTTCATTCTGGCTTGTTTTAAGGGTCATTGTTCAGGTTCAGTCCACTGTATCATGTTCGCATTTAAGGGGATCACTGTTGCTATGACAACTCTGGCACCACTGTTATTGAACCAGTCTGCTGAGCTTGACAATTCAAAAACTGAAATAAAGTCCCTGAGGTGAATGCGGTCCTCTTGGTAGACCAGAAATGACTGTTTATCGCTAACATAATTGTTTGTATATTTGAAGCTAAAGTTATAAAATCTACTTTTGTTTAGGACAACTCCATCCAAAGAAAAACAGTTCAAGATTTTACCAAGATACAAAACAAAAACAAGCAAAGCCACCACATTCAATAGTCATAAGTGGGCGACAGAATGACAGTGGTTCAACTCAAACACCCCAAAACACAAACATTTTTTCAAACTGTATCAGCAGTATTCTTTTTGAATGTAAATACACATCCTAACCATACTGTCAAGAGAATTGTGTTGATTGGAAAGTCAACAAACCATGTTTATGTAAAGAATTACTACTGTTTTACTAATAAAATGCCATGCTTATTACTGCTGTAGTATTTACTATTCAATACACACTATGCAAATTAATTGCAAAGCACATTGTTTGGAATATTGTATCCCACAATTCAGTATGCTCAACTTTTGACCTTTCCAGTGTGACGAATGAACCAGATGTTCTGCATAATTTTTTAACCTCCTTTTCAAGAGATTATTTGACTGAACTGGCCTTTTTTTTTTTTTTTTTTTAAAGGCATTTCTATACAAAACTGGAAAAAAAATGCAATTTTGTAACCATTTTTATTTAAGAAATGACTGGGTGCCATTTGTGATGAGGTTGTGTAACAAATGTAGTTGTTTGATTGTTTAAAACATTTGTAGTAAAATAATGCAGTTTCACTTACTGTTTAGTAGGCAGTATATATTTAGTATGTAGAATTCAGTATTTACGAAGTAGCAAGCTAGTATTCCATTCCGAACATACACTACCGTTCAAAGTTCAGTTTGGGGTCCAAATCTTTAAAAATGTATTTGAAAGGTGATGGCAAAGCTGAATTTTCAGCATCATTAAGGCCTGTTCACACCAAGAACGATAACGATAATCTAAAAAAAAATCGTAAAAAAAAAAAAAGGAATAGCACTGTCCACATCACAGCTATAACAATAATGATATAGAGAAACAATATAATTGGGATAACTTTCAGAATGATTTTTTCCAGCTGCTGAACGATAGAACACTGACAACCAATCAGAATACATCCTAATTTAAGGGGTTGTGCATTCAATGCGGAGAACTTAATCGAAGTCCAGGAAAAGCCATCACTGTTTGACAAGTCAAACCCCCTTTTCAAGGATACTTTAAAGAAAATGGATATGGAAAACAATCGGTCATACCCTCGGAATAAATGGTGTTAAGTATTAACAATGAAATCATGCCAGGCTGCGGCAAACAGTGTAACATAAAATTACCTCAGATATCCAGCGCTAGTTTCGACAACACTGTCTTGCATCCTTTGAAGTTGCAGTGAAAAAGACTAGGCATTTTTTTTATTCCACTCAGTCTTCCTCAGCTAAATTCACTGTAAGATTAAATCGATTACACTAGCTATTCACTCGAAACATAGCATGCTGAGGACATCTGTGGTTAAAGCCATGTAAATGCAACAAGAACAGCAAAACCATGCTGTACACACGTTGAAACCACAGCACGTGAGTTTAAAATAAACAGACCATTATCGTTCGTTGGTGTGGACACAGATATAGTTATCATTATAGTCAGAGCTTGACATTAACACCCGCACAGATTTCAGCTGTGGCGAGTAAGACAGCCACTCCCACTAGCCACTTTGGCAGGTTGAAAATAATTTCAGCCTACAGTCAAATGAAAGGTAGCTAAGCTCGTCGTAGCACAAAATTACAATCCGATCATAATTCATTATCGATTAACTAGTGAAGGCGGGATCGCCGGAATCGCGCTGAATGACACACAACAGGCGCGTGCTCTCTCTCTCTCTCTGCCGCGCGCAATCAGATCTTCTTGCGCCCGAATAGTCAAATTCACGCACACAATGATATCAGAATGTCCATCGTGTGGAGTATCTCGCGTAAACAGGTGGGTAAAAACTGGATGTGTGTCAGTATATTACGTACATGCATTCAGCTACATAAATATCTGTATGTAGTTAATGTTAATCAAACAACAGAAGATGTTAAATAAATGTTAAATAAACCTACTGTATCTGAAAAAAGAGTTTAGGCTATTTAATTTACTACTGTATTTGTAATTTGCTTCTTTGTTCTTTTTATATTGCCTTACAAAAATAATTATTAATTATAAAATGTATCATATTATGTTCATATTACCCCTTGCCCACCCGTATATACCGGCTGATATACCATGTAGGCCTAGTCTTGATTTAGGTGGTCAATCTGCATTTGAAAGTTTAAAAAGGTTTTAAATCTAGCTAATCAAGTAAAATGACTCAAAATCAAGTAATTTTAGCATGCCAAAGTCAACTTTAATCATATAAAATGTAATTTCCCAACAGCAAAATTGTGAAAATGCTGAATGGCTAGTAACTTTGGAAAACCACTAGCCACAGTGGCTGGTGAGCAAAAAAGTTAATGTCGAGCCCTGGTTATAGTTATCTTTATAGTTATTGTTCTTGGTGTGAACGGGCCTTTACTCCAGTCTTTAGTGTCACAAGATCCTTCAGAAAGCTTTCTATAGGCTACTGATTTGTTGCTCAGGAAATATATCTAATTATTATCAATGTAATGTAAATGTAAAAAAATCTAACATATTAGCAAATGCCCTGACAGATGCCTTTCTGGAGATTGATATTGTGTAAATAAAGTGGTAAATTATGTTTTTTTTTGTGCAAAGCACTTGTGTCGCTTCATAAAATTAAGGTTAAACCACTGGAGTCAAATGGATTACTTTATGATGTCTTTATTACCCTTCTAGGGCTTTAAAGTGGTAGTTGCGTAGGCTGTCAAAGGAGGGCAGAAAGCTCTCATATTTCATTAAAAAGATCTTAATTTGTGTTCCAAAGATAAACGAAAGTCTTATGGGCTTGGAACGACATGAGGGTGAATAATTAATGGCATAATTTTCATTTTTGGGTGAACTAACCCTTTAATTTTTCTAGCTGACTAACGAGTTTATGAACATTGGATGTCTTTTCTGAGGTAAATGTGATGTTATAGGCTACCTGATATATAGTTTACAAGCTACTGAAGTATTTCCGTGGTTGAAAGACTGATTGAGTGATTACATGAGACATGATACAGATTTTGGTAAGTTGTACTGTATCTTTCAACATACTTTATGATGTTCATTCATATTTATTCATGCATCTAGTAGTAAAGATCAGTTCACTGATTGGCGGTATACAGGCTTAAAGGGTTAATCAACTGAAAACAACATAGACCAAAAGATCAAAATGAGAAATCAATTAAAGAGAAATCAACCCATCCCTATTATGAGGCTTTGTGAGGTTTTATAGGACAAGAGCACAAACAGCAGACAAGCTGAAGGGCTGCACTTCTCGAGAGTGTGCTATGTTGTTGCTTGTACTCGGCTAACTATCACTACGGCAGGAATGTATTGACGTCCACAGTATAAGGTTCCTGTACTCAACACTTAAAATGATCAGAAGTGAATAGAAATACACAAAAACAGGTAAAATCCTTCCCAAAGATGAGGATAAAAGAGAGCTAAATAACAATCGTTTGAATAAATGAGAAATAAAGAGACAGATAAAAAAAAGTGGGGAAAAGGACTCTGTCAGGGGACAGTGAGTGTCTGTCGTTCTATAAATTGCTGCTGATATGTCACTTGGAGCCTTAGAACATAGTGTAACTTACCCCCTCCCCTCCCCCTCTCTTAGTGCTAATCACATGGAGGAGCAAACCTGGGAGACCAGGTCCTGTTGCAATGCGGAACATTCAGGGTCTGAGGCTCCCATGCCTCAACATGTTTTATGTAATCAAACTTAGACAACTCTCGTAGTACTTCTTAATTAAAAATACACTGACTTGGTAGTTTCGACAAGTTCAAGTTCATTTAAGGAAAAGAAGACATCTATGGTGGAGTATTTGTATATACAACAGCATTTTCCTGTAATTTATGAGTGCACTTCCCATATCAGGTCAAGCCCTCGCCTCAGAAGTCAAGAACACCTAGACTGTGACTGACACGTTTCATAATAGACAGTATTTTTAGTCTAAGGAGAACCTTCTTTCGAGGAGGTCGCAAAATGCTGTGGGTGATCAATTTGATAGTAACAGCTCTTCAATGACTTAATGAGAGATTTTCAATTTTGTAGAACATAAATTATATTTTAAAAAGTCTTTATTGAGTGACTTTCAATGTATGGAAAAAATACACGCACACAATGATATTAGAATGTCCATCATGTGGAGTATCTCGCGTGGATACAGTCGGTTATGGCTTAAGTGGACGTAAACAGGTGGGTAAAAACTGGATGTGTGTCAGTATATTAAGTACATGCATTCAGCAACCCATTTAAATATCTGTATGTAGTTAATGTTAATCAAACAATGTTAAATAAATGTTAAATAAACCTACTGTATCTGAAAAAAAGAGTTTGGGCTATTTAATTTACTACTGTATTTGTATTTGCTAATTTGCTTCTTTGTCCTTTTTATATAGCCTAACAAAAATATTACCCCTTGCCCACCCGTATATACCAGCTGATATACCATGTAGGCCTAGTCTTGACTTAGGTGGTCAATCTGCATTTGAAAGTTTAAAAGGGTTTTAAATCTAGCTAATCAAGTAAAATGACTCAAAATCAAGTAATTTTAGCCTAAAAAAATTACTTGATAAATAAAGCCTAAAGGTGCATGTTCATAAATTGTCTGTACATGTCAAACATTCGCCAGTCAATCACAAAAAAATTAGCTGTTGGATTTACTTAAAGCAGTGTCAAGTGGTTCCATGCAACTATACTGAGTAATTTGTACAAAAAACAATTTAGTTGTATGAACAAAAGAAATTCAAGTAAAGCTGACAAAATTACAAATCATTTGAATGTCACAGTTATGTTATATTTATATAAGCAGTTTACTTAATAATGTTATGTTTATTACGTAAGGTGGACATTTATTTACTTAATTTACCTTATTAAATTAACTACTATTTGCTCTACAAAATGCACTCAAAATATAACTCGTTGAACAAACTCAATTGAATTGAGAGCAGGAATTCCATCCTATAAACATGCGTATATGAGCGCTCACAATCTAAACACAGGCGCCACTCTTCTGCATAATGGTAACCAAAATTCAAAAACATTAAAGAAACTCCTCTAAATGACCAACATAAATGAACATTAAACACTGACATAAACTAACAACATATTTCCCCTTACTGAAAAACACTTTGATAATAAAATAACACTTTAATCCCTAAATTTATTCTCCTAATGCAGTCCTTTGCAAAGCATGCTGGGAATTACGGATCCACTGCCCAGTTAGTTATGTCAACATTAATTTGTGCGTTTCACCCAGCAATGTTAAGTTGACTGAACAAACACTTATTAGGTAAAGCTGACAATACTAATTTTAGTACAAACAACTGAGTGAAACTAACAACAGTAAAAAGTTCATTTTTTGAGTGTATACAGTACATTTAAAGAGATTAGGTAACAAACCTTCTGATTAAGAACATTGTGTCCCCTTCTCTCTCTCATATAGACCACAAAACAGTATAGATATGAATTCCTTAAAGCGCAAAAACTATGAAAACATTAAACTGGAGAATGAGTAACAGCTGTGAGATATGATCTGTCATGTCTTAAGCAGAAGGTCAGTTGTTACCTGTTGTGGATAGCTGTCATTACTCAGGAGTAAAGCTCACTGCTGGCTTTTAGTGTGCTGATCTCATTGATTACATTTACAACACCTGCCATCAGTCCTCCATGCAGTCATATATTTCTAGACATGAATCATGAATTAGTGGTCGGTGAGTGAGTTAATAATGTTAACAAATGGAAGCTTATTGTAAAGTGTTACCTTTATTTGTAATATTATTTAGATACTTTTAACTATTCAGATTCATTTGGTTATAATATTCCTGCTTTTGTGGTACTATTTAAATAGAATTCATACTAGTAACTATAAATAAGTACTAGTACATATTAAATAGTTACTGGTAAAAATGGATTAGATAACTGCTGCATCTGTTATACATACTAGTCAGAAGGTAATAGTTGATATCTGGACCATAGTCACTACTTGGATAGTGATTAGTAACTAATTAAGTTGTCACACGTTACAATAAAGCTCCATTTGTTAACATGAACAATAAAAAATACTTCTATATCGTTCATTTACATTAGTTTACATTCATTTTAAACATTTACTAATAATAAATTATTAAAATCAAAAGTTCCATCTGTTAATATTATTTAATGCGCCTGAGGTAAAATACAAACAATGAATAGCCTAGCTGTATTGTTATTAACTAACGTCAACAAAAATTAATAAACATTGAAATAAACGTATTGTTCATTGTTAGTTAATGCATTACCTCTAAGGTTAATGTGACCTTATGGTGAGGTGTTATCGAATAAGTATCTAATGATCCTAGTCACTAATGGTTGGCTTACATCGATTTAAGAAATAAGCCCTGGTAAAATAAAATATATAGCCTAGACTACTAGTTAGTAACAAGGTATACTATTCTAAAACAGGTAGCAACATCTCTTTCTGACGTCTCTGTGGGCGACAGTAGTAGTAGTACATGTAAACCACCAACATTTGCACTTTTCACAGGCTTACCTCGTCCTCCCGATCGTTCTTGAAACATAGACATGCTGCTCGTTTTTTAAAGCCCTCTCCGTCATATGTCCTTGTCTGATTTGGCTTGAATTTCATCATGTGGGGTTTTCTCCGAACAAAACAAGAATAAAAGTGTTCTCGGTTGCCTAGTTTTTGGATCTCAAGCGCAACGCAACTGCCTTTCAGGCCAAGAGCTGAAAGTCGTCCCAGATTTTCCAGGCTGATCATACAGTTTGCATTTACAAGACGTGCCTCATGTTGAAGACATAATTCCTCTCTTGACAGCGGAGATTGTGAGTTTAGGTGTTCTCGTCTTGACCATGATGGCTGGTTAGTGCTGTGTGTGTGAACACTCCTCTGCTGCGGCTCTTCAGCTCTGCGCAGTCGCCTTAAATCAGCTGCAATAGGATCTGCGTTACAAACCCAAGATGCCATCAACAGATAGGCGTTTCCCTTTTCGAAAATATGAATGAGACATCATCCCAGCTGCCAAAGGGGGAAATTGATTAATCAACGCTTGAAGTGGGTAGAATTGAACTATGATGCATCGATATAAATTTGATACAAATGTCAGTTATTGAGTCGAAGTAGCACTAGAGACATAAAGCCACACTGACTGCAGCGTTATAACAGGGATTGTAGTGCTATGTTGTACTGGCGCCATCTGCTGGTACCCGTGTATTAATTGAATCATTTTAAGAGTAAACTAGACAGAAGCAAATTATGTATTATTTTAAGTCGATGTAGAACCGTTGAACATGAAAAGACAGAGATTAGCTTATATAACGGACTGAACCCGTCCGAAATTATCTTGAATCGACGACTCACTGAGCCAAACCACCACTTTTTTTTAAGGTTAGGCTTGATAACCAAGAGTGAATCGAGGATTTGACTGAAAAGAACGTTATTTTAATAGTTGAAATGATACAAATAAAACGTACTGGAACTTTTTATTAAAACGTGCAGCAACTTTGCAGCCAACAGATGTGTTAGTTTTAGAATTGTCTCGTTATAATAATGTAATACAGGAGACTGGCCTTCCCCGCGATGTCAGGCAGCCTAATCACTGAACCGTTTAACTGCTTCTTTGAAACCAGTCGAGTGAGAGAACCGAGTCACTGAAAAGAACCGATTCACAGAAAGGAGTCGGACTTCGCGTCACTAAATAAACAAATGAGGTGCTCTGTGAAACTGTATGGACAACACACTTAAATGTTTAATAAACCCTTAATTATTAATAGTTAATAAAATGTAATTGTGATGATGAACAGCAATCTTCAGAACTTAAAAACAAGCTTTAAAAGATGTGCGTGGTGGAATTTCTTCAAATGAAATAAATTAGTAATTGATCACTCCAAGTTCTTTTGTAGTAATGATAAACTTTACAATGTGACTAACATTTTCTCTAGGTTATGAAAGCTTACTGAAAGGCAGGAAAACAGCATATGAAAAACAAATGAGCAGTTAACCTGCCTGTCATTCTCAGAAATGTAATAAAACCACCACATAAATATTTCTTATTAATCAACAGATTTTATTTACATAAAGAACAGAAATATGTGTGTGGACTGTTGTCATCACATTTTATAAAGCAGGATCTCTTCCCCTTTCTATAGAAAGCAGGAATTTACAAACAGACTTGAAATTGACATTTGAACTAAAGACCAATCATGGAAATTGAGACAAAGCCTTTATTGATCTTTTGTAATGTTTCTGCAAACATTCCCACCCCTCACCCCTTTACTAAAATCTCACTATTTATCATTCGTCTCCAGCCCCCTGCAACCTTGGCGTTTCAAAATAAATGCTGAAGGGAAGAAACAGACAAATGAATCTCAATGCACTGGACTGTGATGGACACAAGAAAAGAAAAAAAAAATAGCACGCAATGGAGTTTCAAGAGTGCAATTAGTACAGCGATGGCAAGATAGATAAAACAAAACACTAAAAACCGGACACGGTAACAGAATTGTTATACTAAAGAAATATTACGCAAAATCTCCCTTCTCTCTAGCTCTACCTTACCCATAGTCCAAAACAAAGTCTACATTAGGGTTTACATCTTTAACAGTTTCTGTGATGGTGGAAAGACTTTCCAGTTGAACCATTTCCTAGGAGAAATTACTGTTTGCATGTGGTTTAAATCTGGTGTCTCTATTCCGTTTTAAAGAACCTATACTTTTTTACCTGGTTTTCTAAGAGGGTAGGTCTGACAGAAATGGTGCTCTAAACGGGGGCTAGTCTGTTGCTCCTCATTAACAAAGAGCAATAAGAAGAAAAAAAGGTTAAAAGAAATATAAAAAGTTACACCCACCCCTCCCCCCCAAAAAATGCAATGGGACAGACAAAATGACGGTCAGTTTTAATGCACGCTTCATAGCAGACGTCTGTGGCTACCTCCCCAACCACTGTAAAACAAAGCCGTATGAGTAGATCATCTGCCCATGCATCAGAACAGCAGTGAATCAGGACAAAGACGTGTTTTTTTGTTTTTTTTTTGTACTAATGTGCATTTAAATCACAAATTGCCTGAAGTTTTCTTTTTACTTTTGTGTTAATATATTCTTTTCAGTTTATCATAATTTTTTTGTTTCCTAAGACTGTGTCCTTTACATGAAAATGAATAGGTCTTGGCAGAACATGGAGTTGTTCACTCTTGACTTCCATTTTTTTTCTCTCTCTCTTTTTGTGCCCCCATACATTTCTAGACTTCAATATTGTTTCCGGCATAAAGCCTGGTCCATGTTCGGGCTGAAAAAGACAAACAAATGCAGAGTTAATACACCCCCAAATGCTTTCTCACACTCTGTAAAGATAAATTACTTGGTATCTTCAGCACAAAGCTGACTTCAATAAATAAAAGCAAAAGGGTGTGAATAAAAAGGATGTGGATTTTCTCAAATGATTACGCCTAACTGTAAAAAGCAATTAGCAATAGCCAAACAATGTAATTCAAAGACAGCTATATGAGATAAGAACTATTCTGCATTAAGTCCTTTTCGACACACGGATTAGTAATAGGGCTGGAATGGCGCATCTACGTAATCAATTGCGCTAATGGCTAGTATGGCAGCGCCGCTTAATACAAGCTAGCACATTTTCAGGACTCACAACTGCAGCGACAGTATCAAAAATGGTGATGTCCATAACATTGTAATTAAAAAACCTGTCCAACCGAGGTTCATCCATCAGATATTTTAAACAACCAACAAGGACTTGAAGTGCTTAGTAGCTGAATGCAGAGAATACATTTGACACCCACTGCAGCTCTGGTGGATCTGTGAATGAATGCAAATAATTTTTCTGTCTCCGTAAGTAAAATAAACCGGTCATTATTATACAGTCCACTGTGGCTCTATCATTATATAGCCGTGTTTCCACAGCAGGAACTTTCCCCTGGAACTAGGGACTTTGTGGTGGTACTCGGTGTGTTTCGACTGCAGAGACCAGGGTCTAAATGAAGTTTCAGATAAAAATGTCCCCCTCAGAAAGTCCCTGCTCATGAGGTAGTACTTTTTCAAAGTTCAGGAAATTTCAGGGGTGAGATTTGGGTGCTGAACATGCTGATTGGTTGAGTTGAAGCAGCATTTTATATCAACCACCATTTTTAAAAGTCTGTTGTGGTGAATAGTAAGAGTTGCTATTTAAATCTACAACGAGTTTAAAAAAAACACAACCAATGGACCTGCGACGAGGTTCAGGCTTTAAGCTTATATGCGGAGGACGAAATCCAGCAGGAACTGGCAAGTCGCACACAGTCCTACGTCACTTGCCTAATTCCCACCCCCAAAAGTTCCGGAACTTTGAAAAAGTACTACCTAGTGAGCAGATACTTTCAGAGGGGAGATTTTCTACCCGGAACTTTATTTAGACCCTGGTTCATGTGGTCGAAACACACTGAGTACCACCCCAAAGTTCCTGGGGAAATTTCCTGCAGTGAAAACACGACTTAGTTGTCCAGTGCGGTTCTGTTCATTCAGCGCAGGCTTATCAAGAATCCTGAAAATGTGCAGGTGTCAGTTTGGTTATAGAATGGGGTTGTCAAAACCGCTGTATAAATGGAATTGTATTTAGCGCCGCTGCCATACTAGCCATTAGCATCTGCTCTAGAGTTTTGTTTTGTGTGAAACATGACAGGAGATTAGGAAAGAACATAAACAGTTAGTAATTGACTGCGTCATTCCAGCTCTAATTATAAATAGCCAATTTTCCACTGTCAGGCCAGTGCGAGCCAGGGCTAACAGCATGCCGGGCGGGACCGATAGCCTAGGACCTCAAGGCTAAAATCAAGCTGCGTTTCCACTGTTGGGCCAGTAGCCCCGCAGTGCTACCCCTAAAACCCACCCTTAACACCTCCATAGAACAACGCCACACAACTAGCTGACTGAAAACTACATAAAAAGAGAACACATGCTTATTCCGTTGCGTCTGCTTCCATTTATTGGTTTACATCACATTTCTTTAGAAAGAATAAGCATTTCTATTAATTTCTAACAAAATTATGCGATCTGAAGAGGTTTGAGTGATCTCTCCCTTTTCACTATACTGTTATCCTGGAATTTCAAACACTTGTTGGTGTCTGAAAGTGAGTTTGAGCTCAAAACACTCCTCAAACCCCAGTTGGACCGCTTTGGACCAAGGTATTCGGCGTGCCTAAAACCCCTGCCCGTAGGCACAGAGGAAGCCCAGAGGAGGCCCAATCAAGCCAGTTGAAACACGAATGGCACTAGCACGCTCGCTTTTGGCCCAACAGTGGAAACGCAGCTAATTAAGTAGTGCCACTGGCCTCTTAAAGCTTCCCACCCAGAAAAAACTTTTTAAGTGAGTGTAGAACAATTGGACAAATAAATATTAGCAATATCTATTCTTCATTGAACTATCCCTTTAAAAATGAATTTAACTAGCACCCACCTGTCTCTATGGCTTGAGCTTCATTAGTCTTCCACTGCTCTGCAACGTCATTTGCTAGAGGATCATCAGGGTTGGGTGCGCTTAGTAATGCCTGGATTGATAGCAGCACTGTGCGGATCTGCAAGGCTGGAGACCACTTATCTGCGAGACATCATACCATGGAGAGAGATCAACAAGAGAAAAAGCATTAGGAGAAAAGTAGCTGTTAGCTTTCATATGTGCCAAATCCAGCTCTGTACAGTTGAGCAGAGAGATCATTCTCTATGGGGTTAAAAGTGTAATCTGAGATCCTCAATCTTCCTACAGAAATTAATTGTGCAAATCTTTCACAGTATACACACGTTAGGTAAGGGAGCTATAAAATTGAATAGCCTCAAACTGCCATTGCTCTGAGGTAAAGATAAAATGAGTCTTTTTTAATTCATTTTTCTCCAATATAATACTCGGGGGACAAGAACATAATTTTCCTCATTTTAATAGTACATTTTATTGCTTACTTCAATTGAGAGAGGTTGAAAAAGGACAAGATATCATTTAACATTTTTACTGTCCACTATTTCGCCAGTAATGGGACAGACTTCAGAAATAATTGAAATTATATATATATAATAAAGAATTATTTTAAATAAAAAAGTTAAATATGTTCTTATGTATGTGTTTGTTTTGGCAAACTTTTTTCTGTGCTCTCTATATGGATACAAACAAACAATTATGACAATGAATGAATGAATGAATGAATACATTTTCAGCATCATTACTCCAGTCTTCAGTGTCACATGATCCTTCAGAAATCATTCTAATATGCTGATTTGGTGCTCAAGAAACATTTCTTAATATTTTCAATGTTTAAAATGTTCTGCTTAATATTTTTGTGGAAAACATGATCTATATACAAACACCTATATACTGTATATATATATATATATATATATATATAAAATTCATCAGAGTCTGCATGACATGTAGGAAAATCTAGTGATCATCTCAGATTAATTTCAAAGTTGAAATACTGCCATTTTAAAAATAAATGGCATTCCATTACAACAGAATTACATATATTCATGTTTAGGTCATTATGAGTAAAATCAGTAATAACTGAAAGTTTTAGAAGATGGAATAAAATGGTCTCTCACCTTTCAAAATATCTAGACATATTCTTCCCAGCTTGTCTACATTAGGGTGATATATTTTGGTCATGAAGCGTACTTTCGGAGCTGCCATGGGATATTCTTCAGGAAGAAAGAGTTCAAGTTTAAAAGTGCCCCCCTCAAAGGGGGAGTCTTGAGGTCCGGCGATGACCACGTGGAAGTAGCGAGCATTCCCCTCATCTGGCTCTGCCTTTATACCTGGCACCGGCTCTGCCAACAAACGCTGTGTTTCCTACATAGACACAAATGGAAACAGGACCAATTAGGCTGGAACATGAGGCATCTCTATACATTCAGCTAATTAGCAATTAGCCAAAGCACTGGTAGTGAGACAGTCCAGTACACAGGAGTAAACAAAACAGTAGAAAGAGCCAACATATTATGCGCACAGTGACAACAGCTTTTTGTCTTTGAAAAACTGTAAAACTTCACCTTGTAACTTTGCACAATGGCTATGTAACCAAGACTAAATGTCCTGCATCAACACAGCACATTCCAATGACAAACAAACCTGTACAGCAAGGTGATACTTCATGGACTGACAGGTCATGAATAATTTTATGTTCTGGATTTTACTGGTATGGCCAGGCCCGGATAGACTTTCAGCAAAATGGGATTGGGATATATAAATTTTGTAAAAACTTGTTCCAATTCCGTGGAAATCCGCAGGTTCAAACTTGTACACTACACCATTTAAAAGTTTAGGGTCAGTAAGTTTTTTATTTTTACATGCAAAGATGATCAAAAGTGACAGTGAAGACATTTATAATGTTACAAAAGTTTTCTATTTCAAATAAATGCTATTTTTAACTTTTTTATTTAATCCTGAAAAAAATATAACTGTTTTCAACACTGATAAAAATAAAATGTTTCTTGAGCACCAAATCTGCATATTAAAATGATTCCTGAAGGATCATGTGACACTGAAGACTGGACGAATAATGCCATCACAGGAACAAATTACATTTTAATTTATATTCAAATACAAACCATTTATTTCACAATAATAATGATCAAGTACATGCAGCATGAAACTTCTTTCCAAAAAAAAAAAAAAAAAACCCTCACTGACCCCAAACCATGAAAAGTTACATGAAAAAAAAAATATGCATCTTTAATAGGCAAAGTTGTAAATTTCAACAAAGTCACAACTTTATGTGTGCTTAAATATAGTTACCAATGACAGAACTACAATATTTAGAGATAATACAGATAATACAAATATCCTTAACCTTCAGTAGGGCAGAGGACGATCTTACATCACCACAAATGTTGCTGGTTAGACTAGATGTTTTCAGTAAACACTCTCTTTGCATAACACATTAGAAAAGACTGTATCTTGCAATTTCAATATCAAGAACGGTTTGATATCTTTTTATTCCATGATCAGTCTTTATGTTGTCATGTAGCGGTATCTTGCACTGCTTAACAAAATTTAGCATTGAGTTATATCTCAAAGGTGTGCATTACTCATAAATACAACCCGAAACATTTTCATCTAAAACCAAGATTACAAGGGTTAATTTGACAGCCATTATAAACCAATCAAGTCTTTGTGTTCAGTTAGAGAGAGAAACAGGGCTGACCCTTACAGTCGTTTTGAAACACACACCCATATGACTAATGAGAATGTGATATCACCTGTGGAATGCTTGAGTCTGGAGACGCTGTTCATCTGAGAACTGCTGTACTATGCTGCTCTCTACACCTGATAGATTGCCTAACTGGCATCTAAAAACTTGTGCCAAAAAGAGGATATTACAATCCCAGAGTCATAAACCTATTTCCAAAAGCTACCACACCTGCTCTGCAACCTGGTTCAAAAAAAGAGGGCCATATGAAAATGAAACTGTAAAACAAGATTCTTCTAGAAGGATCTTCAGGATTTTACAAATTTTGATATTGGTCATATACAATTAGAAATCAACCTATCAGTCAAGAAAGCTCTAATATACACTACCCTTCAAGTGTTTGGGGTTGGACCATTTTTTAAATGTTTTTGAAATTTGATTTTAAAATAAATTAATTAAAATTCATCCCTGTAATGGCAAAGCTGAATTTTCAGCATCATTACTCTAGTCTTTAGTGTCACATGATCCTTAAGAAATCATTCTAATATGCTGATTTGCTGCTCCATAAAAATTTCTTATCATCATCATAATCAATATACAAACATTATTTCAGGAATCTTTAATGAATAGAAAGTTCAAAAGAACAACATTTAATTCAAATAGAAATCTTTTGTAATATTATAAATCTTCAGTCACTTTTGATTAATTAAATATATCATTGCTGAATAAACATTTTTTTTTTTTAATACTGACCCCAAACATTTGAACAGTAGTGTATAATAACCATATAGCACAACCATGCATAGGAATAATGTATATTCATTATTACTAATTAACCCCTGACAGCATATTCAGAACCTTAATGTGACAATCTAGAGGGGTTTATTGTGTGATAATGACTCTCTAACTGCATATTTTCACTTTCATCACATGATTACTTTACTTTGACTATTTTAACCTAGCATATACATTGTGCTCAGAATGAAATTCCTCACGTGTTTCAGATATCCCACAGACAAAACCATGCAGAGCAAACACAGACAAGAGAGGGGCTCCCTGTCATGCTTGGGGGACATGCCATCAAGGATGCGTTCCCAGCCCTCCCACTCACATCAGTCAGTGCATTTCACAGGCTAACCTACTGCAACAGTTTTAATGTCTTATTCAGAGAAAGTATATGTTTGTAGGTGCAAATAAATTAACAGTTTCCTCCCGGTGTCAAAAAAAAAAAACCTGCAAGTGCACAACATATAATCACAAATTACTGGACAACAGCAGTAATAGACAACCCGAAGCGAGAAACCTTGATAATATACACAAAAAAAATGCAGCAGCAATAAAATACCAGGGCAGGACCTAATCTATTGAATCTAAACAAAACACAGAAATATATGCATTCAGACTGGACTCAGAGTTGTGATTTTATCAGGAGGAAGCTGCTTACGTCATTTCACTAGCCATAAATCTGTTCACTGGCAACTGAGTTTTGTTTGGGTTTTGTCTTTGAAAGAAGATTTTGTCATTATTTGTTCATTTTCCTGTTGTTCAAAAAAGTATGACACTTATCTGAGGAACACAAAAGGAAACTAGAATATTACACATTTTTTCCATCATGCAATGACACTTCTGTCTAACGATTTATTCTGTGTTCCAGACTGACATACAACTTTTGTTTCTGGTTTGACAAGATCCAAGTTGAACAAACGATGACGATTTTAATATGAATTTTGGATGAACTGTTGCTTTGATTCAGCGTTACAAATGTTTTATTCATTCTGTGAGAATAAACAGTTCATATTTAGGATGGGCTGTTCTTTAATTAATGTCTTTCTTAGTTACCTCATATTGTATTTTATTTGACATTTCTGTTGTCTGGGGCCTGCAGTCATTAGCTCATTTAGCAGAAGAAGCACCGCAACAGCTTCCCTAGCCAACAGGAAGCGAGCGAGACGAATTATTTCGCTAACGATCCTGCCTTAAAAGGCAAGATAATCATCATGCACGCAGTAAAACACATATATACATAATCTGTATGTGAACTCGTTGTAAAAATAATTATGACTACTTGAATTGGCTTATATTGCCAAGTTTTTACGCCTAGCTAGCCGTCTCTGGAGCGGTTAGCTCGCGAGCTCCACACACAACAGCTTGAGCTTAAGCAATGAATGACCGCGAGCAAGCCACTCTCACCATTTATACTTCAGTTAGTATGGGAACGTATGTCATTTTTTAATGCTTTTGATTCCGGGCCCCAAATAGTAATGAATAAGACACAGGCCCTGCGCCATCTTTCACAGCGGTGGATGTATTTTTAACCCACCCTTATTCGGGATACGAGTGAATGTACCGAAACGGAAGTGGCTAACAAACAGAGTGCCAAACGCTAAGCCAGCTGTCGCTTCTCTTTGGCTGATAATTTCAATGATATCGTGGATTTCGTGGTGTTATGATTCAAAAGAAAGACTAAAAATGTGCAGTGTGTCTCACTTCACGATTACCTTAATGATCCTGCGGGGCAACCCTGCCATCTTGTCTTGAATGCGGATTTTAGCTTTGACTCTCGGTGCCTCTTACTTCGTTTGCATTGACGGCGGAGACGCAGTGCACACACGCCTTCCGGCGCGTTGCGTCCAGACGCACACGGAAACGTGCGAATTTGATGACGATGATGATATCGAAGTTGTAGTTTTGTATTGAGGAAAAATCTGTTTCCTTCACCGAAAAACACACGACTGAAGTGTTTAATATTGAAACTTTTTTCCACGGAATAAAAAATAAAGAGTTAATTGCGACTTTTTATCTCACAATTCTGACTTTTGTAAAATCGAGAACTAAGAGTTTATATCTAGCATTTCGGACTTTATAACTCGCGAGTTTATATCAGTTTTGAAGGGGGAAAAAAAATCTGAATTATGGGACATAAACTCGCAATTCTGAGAGAAAAAAAAGTCAGAACCGTGTGATATCAACTCGGCACATTTAGAAATTAGCACTTTTGAGAAATATTATAAATTAAGCCTACGTTGCCATATTTTCAGTCTTTAAATAATCAAACTTAATGACATAAAACTGAATAAAAATATATTGAAAAGTGTATTCATGAAGCACCTCCTCTTTCTCTCTTTCTCTCTTTCTCTCTGTCTCTCTCTCTCTCTCTCTCTCTCTCTCTCTCTCTCTCTCTCACTCTCTTTCCCCTAATGCCTCTTTTATTTGAATGGGAGGCTCTTTAGTTTGCGGTGAGAATAGATGCCAGACAGAATTAACTTTTGGACCTCTTCACAGCGGTGTACAAACTGAGGCTTACAGGAGACAAAGGAGCAGGTCATCGCAGATATGAAGTTTCTGCAGATACTTAGACCAGGTATGAAATCTTTATTTGCTTAAAAAGTTTATTATTCTTATAGTTTTTAATCAGTATGATTTATGCTCAAATACTGTGTTACAGTAATGGTAGACAATATAATTATTTTATTTGTTTGAATCTATAGTGCATTCTAATGTCATTTAATTTAAACTGAATAACAGAACCTGTTTAATAACACCTGTTTAATATTAGCAATTCCAATGAGTCATAAAACTTATCTAAAACATTAAGATTGATAGTCCTATTTTTATGTTATGGTCTACATTTTTACTATAAGCATTCATATTTATTTATATTATGTTTATAAGCATTTACACATAAAGTATATTCAAAAGTAAGGATGGATGAATATATCTTAAATTGAAATACTGAAATGTAGGCCTTTTTATATCTAAAAAAAAAAAAAAAAACATAATTAACATTAAAGTTTTAGTTTGATACTTTATGACTTTTTCCTAATCTCATGATAACTGATTAATAAAAAAGACACCTACTTTAATTATGTTTACGGTGTGCACTGAAGTGTTAAAAGAACATTAAAAGAATTTGAAGGGACAATTTTGTAATTACTATTATTATTACTTTACATTTACAACAAGTATAAATAATGAAGTAGTAATATATAAAAAGTAGGTACAGAGGAACATCACATGATGAATATAATAATGTAGTTGTAGGAATTTTTGGCTAAACCTTTCCTGATTTTCAACAGTAAGTCAAAATGAGAGGAAATACTACCAGTGACCCCTTATTCCCTAATTGACCCTTAATGTGTCTTATTATGGTCTTCGGTGTGTTCTTCATCTGTTACTAACTGACTAGGTCTTCACTTGACCATGAAGTCTCCCATGGATCTGCACCCGTGACATGTTTCAATTCTCCCTCCCAAATATGCCTTTGTTCCAGCACATAAGAGCAGATGAACCAATGTCTAATCTATTGCCTTTTCCCGGTGCACACTGTGAACAGACAATGCCAGCTGAATTAGAGGGACTACTGCTTCCACTGAGCACTTGATATGAACGGCAGAATCCATTCTGACAGCGCTAAACCTAACGTCCTAGCATGGTTATATCGCATTTTAACCAGTTCATTACACATTTCCATATCCCATAAGTGCAGGACTTTGAAGTTGTTTTTTGAGTGATTAACAGTGAAAAAAGATAGATTAGATAAAGATAGACTAGATTAGATAAAAATCTTTATTTAACCCTTTGGTAATCCTCACTTGTGAACTTTGACGGTCAAAACAGACTAAAAGCAATAAGCATAACTTTTTTAAATAAAGGAATGTATTATATTTTGTTCTGATAATATTTATTCTTTAATATTTTGTATTTTGAGGGGATTTCATTGTACATGACAATATTCTCCTTTAAATTATGCACCATTTATTTCTACATAAAAAATATATATTGCATTGGGCTGCGTATTCCCTATTTGCTTATAAGGACATTTTCAGACATTACTTTTATTAGATTTTTCCTTTTTCCCATTTTTCCCATGCTTTATCATGGCTGATTTGTAGACTGTACCTCAAAAAATTGCTTTGTATTTTTGTATTTTTTATATTTCCCTTTCATTTCCTATGCCTGTCATTTTTAACTGAAAAAAAAAAAAAAAACAACACACAAGTGTGGCTGTTTTGTGGCTAAGTTTTGTATCATTCCTATTAAGTGAAAAATTCCCTATGTAAAATATTTCATACCGACCGAAGACCACCAGAGAGTTAAAACATCCCATTAACTGCCATTAATTACATAATTAAAAGAATTCAAAGAAAATTTTTGGTTTTAAAGTGTTATACAGCAATAAAGTGATTCAGTTTGTACCTTTGGTGCAAAATATACAATGACACACTGATTCATTTTTGAATAATTACTTGGGAGTTGTTTGAGAACTATTTTTTACATTTTCAACAGTGCCAAGAAGTGACATTGAACATCTTTGATAACAATAATGTCTTTTTACTGCAGCTGGCGTGACTTTATGGAGACCAAGCAGTAGTGTTTCCTGTTTACTTGGGCTGGTCACATGTCTGGGCTATGCAGCATCCTTCAACATCACCCCAATGACTTCAGGCATGCGCTCTGCCTTTTCTGCCACACGTAGCAGCAGCGTGTTGGGTGGCACTCAGCGAGCTGTGACCTTTGACCGCCTTCTAGTGAACATCGGTAATGACTTCAACCCAGATACAGGCAGTTTTCGATGTCGCCTGCCTGGTGCGTACTACTTCTCTTTCACTGTGGGAAAGTTCCCGAAGAAGATGCTGTCGGTCATGCTGGTGAAGAACAGGATGGAGGTGCAGGCCATGGCGTACGACGGATACCAGAAACAGGGTCGCAAGGTTCAGAGCCAGAGTGTGATGGTCAGTCTGAAGCCCATGGATATGGTCTACCTGCTGCTTCAGGAGAATTCTGACTATGCCATCTACAGCAACGTTGGACCATACATCACATTTAGTGGTTATCTAGTCTACCCAGACTCCACATCGTCTGTTGGATATCTCAATAACCACCTATCTCCTCCAGGCCTCCATCTTCCAGGTTGTCCTCCCTCTATAGATCCCTATTATGATTGGAGAAGAACAACACCCAGTGAGGAACCACGTTCTGCATTTTCAGTGGCAAGAACATTATCAGCGTTGGGAGAAAGCAGAGGGCGTCGCGAAAGACAAGCTCTCACATTTGACGTCGAATACGTTAACATAGGCGGCCATTTTAACAAAACATCTGGACGTTTCACCTGCCACTTCCCCGGCGCGTACTACTTTGCGTTTACTGTGGGGAAACACCCTCATCGGGCGGTGTCGGTGAAGCTGATGACGGGCAGAGGGGAGGTGCGGGCCATGGTTTTCAATGAGGGCATGTCGCGACGGAGAGAGATGCAGAGTCAGAGTCTGCTGTTGTCACTGAAAATAGGAGACAGCGTCTGGCTGTACAGTCAGCAGGAAGACGGATACGCTGTTTACAGCAACCAGGGACGTTTCACGACCTTCTCTGGATTCCTGGTCTATCCTGATGTCGAATTCATGTACAGAGACCGCCTTTAATAGCTCCGCCTTTAACTTTTTGTTTTTGTACTAAATCTGTCAATACTTGTGGTCCTTAACATAGTGTTATTGTTATGTGCTTTTACACATCACAAATTATAATGTAAATATTGTATAATTTTTGGGGGTAAAACTTAAAAGAAATAGTAACAGCTTTTATTAATGACATTAACAAACATTACATTGCTTATGCTTAGCAGATCATTAGTGAATGTACATTAAGATGGAATTCATATATATTCATATTTGAATGTAAATGAACTACTGATCTAAGCCTATAATTTGTATTACTTAAAAATATTAGTTTAACAAAACTATCATTGTCGAAGATCTTTTTCATGGGTACTTTGGATATAAACTAATCTAAATAAACTTTAACTTAACCTTGTGTGTGTGTGTGTATTTTGTGTTTGTGTGTGTATTTTGTGTGTGTGTGTTTTGTGTGCTTTGTGTGTTTGTGTGTGTGGTCAGTGTTGGCCTACATTGTGAGGATTAATATTGGCAGTATAGGAAACCAAATATCTTATAAATTAATTTATAAATCAAGATGCCAAACTGGCATTTAAACATTAACAAGTAAACATTACCATCTGTCTTTTTATAATTAATACATAAATTAAAATGCATCTTTCATGTGTCACATTGATAATGGCATAACACTGTGATCTAAAAGTGTTTTGCATAATAGTGTAATGTATAATATAATAATGTTTTTTTTGTGCAATTTATCATAACCCACATAAAACAATAAAATAATTATTAGCAACTAGCAATTTTCAAAAAACAAAAAAAAAAAACAAAAAAAAAAGTAGCACTTTCAACAGGTAGGGCTGGGCAATATGGCAAAAAATAAATAAAATCTTGATTGACCGATTCATGATTTCTTTTTTTTTTTTTCTGTTTTTTTTTTGTTTTACTAGTCAACTTAAAAACTTAACTACAATATGATTTAAGTAACATTCTCTTTATTAACAATCTGGTTAAAAAAAAGTTCCATTCCAAGTGCACCACACATGAAGTGATCAACATGGTGTAAATGTAAAACAATTTGTTAAATATCTTTGCAGAAAATATGCCTGAAATATGAAAGCAAATGTTGTACAATCTTATCTTAAACTCATCCTATATACTCAGAAATAATATAAAATAAGAAAATGCTAAATATTTCTTAGCCAAAAAGTAATAGCAATAAATAACACGAGTAATAGGCTATTATTAACAGCAAATGCTTTGTAAAAACAGAAAACAACAGCAGCTTTCAGCCTGTCACCATCATGTAAACATGAAATATCAAACAGGTTTACAGGTTTTTGCATCCCATTGCGCTATAGGCCTATTTCACACTTCCGGAATGATCCACGCTGGGTAAAAGTTTTTCCGGTTACAGTGATAGATAGCTTCGATCAGAACCAGCTCGGGAATCAAAGTAGTTTTACGAATTAAATGTCATGAAAATGTTTGAACGGTCTTGGTGAATTATTGGTGAGACTACAGAGCTCTTATTAAGTGTAACGAGTCGGGACACGACGTGGGATCCATAAGCAGGCTTTATTAGACAAAGTTCGTAGTGAGACAGGCAATGGTCAAACAACAGCAGACAGGTACAGCAGAGAGCAGACAGAATTGTAGTCGTAGAACAGGCAGTAGGTCAGGGCAGGCAGATATCAATCATAAGTCCAAGACAGAGCAAATAGTCCAAAGGGCAGGCAGCAGAGAATAGTGAACGAGGAACAAATAGGGTCAACAACAGGCAGACAAACAAGATGATAAACGCTCAGAATTGCAACCAGAGTATACAAGACCCCTCGCCCTGAGTGTCGGTGATTGCGGATTGGTGGAGTGAGTGCAGGTGATTGGCAGGGAGAATGCTAGGAAATGTAGTCCGGGAATGACTGGAACGTGACATTAAGAGCTAAATTTAATAAATAATTCGAAGTGATAGCGGTTAAACTGGTTATATTCCCCGTGTTTGGCGCGGATGTGCATTATCGCACTCCATGTGCTGTAAAGACAGTGCCTGCGTCTCAACGTGCATACTATCCATCCTAAATAGTAGTCTATGTGACATTAGTAATATTCTATGGCAAGCCGTTTTGACTTTTATTCACATCTCAGGATATGAATTCTTGATATCAACAATTCAATTCTTGATATCAGGAATTACATTTCCACTATAACAATGTTAATTCTTGATATCAACAATTCAGTTTTTGATATCAGCAATTCCAGTTCTTGATATCTGTAATTGTATTTTCACTAGTGAAATGTCACCATAAGCTGCCATTCAAATTAAATTGTTGATATCAAGAATTGATTTCTTTCTAGTAGAAATTCCAATTTCAGATATCAGAAATACATTCTTACTAGTAAAAATCATATTTTTTTTTACTAGTAACAATGCGATTTTTTTATATCAATGATTCAGTTGTCACTAGTTGAAATGTCACTTCTTGATAGCAACAATTGAATTGCTACTAGTAAAAATCACATTCATGATATCAGAAACTAACATTGTCACTAATGACAATCAGATTATTGATATCAAAAATTAACATTGTTACTAGTACCAATTCAATTGTTGATATCAAGAATAGACATTTGCACTAGTAACATAGTAATTAATTATATCAAAAATTAAGTAAGTAATTAAGTAAGAATGTATTTCTGATATGTGAAATTGGAATTTCAGTTAGAACGAAATGCATTTTTGATATCTGTAATAGTTTTGTTGCCCTTTTAACATTTAAACACATGAATTGTTGATATCAACAATTCAATTCTTGATATCAGAAATGCAATTTCCACTAGTGGAAATGCTGATTGTTGATATCAGGAATTACATTTCTTGATATCAACAATGACGTCATCACTCGCAGAAAAACATTTATGATATCAAAAATCAAATCACAACTAGTAAAAAACATACTTCTTGATATCTGTAACTTAATTCTTACATGTTAAAATTTAATTTTCACTAGTAAAAACTGTTACTGCTGATATCATGAATTCCTTTTTGGATATGTGCATAATGACGACTGCTTGTAAATATTCAAATAAGAGCGTGATGTTTTTACGATGAACTTTGAACAAACTGGTAATGGCAGAGCAGGTTTTGAGGCAAATTGGTCCGTTTAACGCTTCACAATTCAGTTTTCAGACCACAATGCAAATGCAAAAATGAAAAATTGAAACCAGGCGTTCGTTTTTCTTGTTTTTCGGTTAGGCCTACATCATCAATAGATATTTGCCATTTCCCCCTTTTTTCAATTTTACTTTCCCTAAATTATGACTTTAGAAACAATCATTTGAATAAATGAAATCTAACCGATTTTCTATTTTTCCATTTTTTGTCTTGTAATTTGCGCCGTGGGCTGTACCATTAGCACGGGGGGGTGGCCGCGGACTACTATCATTTCATTAATGTAACTGCTTTATTTACACTGCATGCACGTTGAGGAGTAGTTTAGAAGACTGTAGATGATGACCTTTTTCACCCGAAGTGCTATCATTTTTATTATTAATATAATAACTGTGCTAAATATAAGGCAGTCTCGGACTGGCCATCACCAGCAGCCGGGAAAAGTGAAATCCCGAAGGCCTGCCCAGCTTGTTTGTATTTACCTACTTATTCGTCATTACTTTATTTATTCTTCATACTCTTGGTCAGGGGGGTGCATTTACGCGGTACGGTACAATCACGAGATCCCAGTTCATTTTCAGTGGGATAGGCAGCAAGATCCTTCACATCAATATAGCATGAAAGATTAAACGACCAAGCGAAAATATACAAAAAATGTAGCATAATTGTTTCTTATTTTTGTTAGGATTTTAGCTCTCGTTTGTAATACAATATTTAACAGTAATGCAGATGTTTTCTTTAGCGGGCATTGTTCGTTACCACGGCAACCGCTTGAGCTTCTGCCCTTCACAAGCTTCTCGTTCGCTTAAAAAGCACTTAAATCTAGCAGTTATTAACTCTGTTTATTACAGTAGAGGAAGTTCGCCGGAGATGAGGCGAATCTGATATATCTATAGTGCTGCAAGTCAAGAGCACTATGATTTATTTATTTTCAATTATTAATTTCAATAAATAAATACAAATAGGCCTAGTTTGATTTAGTACAATGCCAGTCTTGTTTGTAGTTATTTATTCATTATTACTTTATTTAATTCTATGCATGTGGTGTAACGTACCCAAATGATTACTACAAGAATCCAACATTCGATAATGAACCAAAATAAAACGTATAACAAATAAGTAGGTAAATACAAACGAGCTGGGCAATGTGCCAAATCAGCCAGGCCTTCGGGATTTCACTTTTCCCGGCTGCTGGTGATGGCCAGTCCGAGACTGCCTTATATTTAGCACAGTTATTATATTAATAATAAAAATGATAGCACTTCGGGCGAAAAAGGTCATTCTCTACAGTCTTTTAAACTACTCCTCAACGTGCATGCAGTGTAAATAAAGCAGTTACATTAATGAAATGATAGTAGTCCGCGGCCACCCCCCCCCGTGCTAATGGTACAGCCCACGGCGCAAATTACAAGACAAAAAATGGAAAAATAGAAAATCGGTTAGATTTCATTTATTCAAATGATTGTTTCTAAAGTCATAATTTAGCAAAAGTATCAAGCGGTTCACGAAAAAAAAAAAAAAAATGAACACCTGTTTTAAATTTAATATTTTTGCATTTGCATTGTATGGTCTGAAAGCTGAATTGTGAAGCTTTACATGGACCAATATAATTTCAGATATTTAAATGGCTTTCTTACTAGTAACAATCACATTCATGATATCAGAAACTAACATTGTCACTAGTGACAATCAAATTATTGATATCAAAAATTAACATTGTTACTAGTAACAATTCAAATGTTAATATCAAGAATAGATATTTGCACTAGTAACCACGTAATTATTGATATCAAAAATTATGATTTTTACTAGTAAGAATGTATTTCTGATATGTGAAATTAGAATTTCAACTAGTAAGAAATCAATTCTTGATATCAACAATTGAATTTGAATGGCAGCCTATGGCGACATTTCACTAGTGAAAATACAATTACAGATATCAAGAATTATAGTTTTTACTAGTGGAAATTCAAATGTTGATATCAAGAATACATATTTCTGCGAGTGATGACATCATTATTGATGTCAAGAATTAACATTTTTACTAGTAGAAATGTAATTCCTGATATCAAGAATTAGCATTTTAACTAGTGAAAATTGAATTGTTGACATCAAGAATTCATATCCTGGGAATGATTAAAAGTCAATACGGCTTGCCTATTGCCATTCCCAGGATATAAATGGCTGATATCAAGAATTCTAGTTTTTACTAGTGGAAATGTAATTCTTGATATAAAAAAAATAGCATTTTAACTAGTGAAAATGTAATTCCTGATATCAAAAATTGCCATGGTTACTAGTGGAAATGTAATTCCTGATATCAGAATTAGCATTTTAACTAGTAAAAATTGAATTGTTGATATCAAGAATTCATATCCTGAGAATGAATAAAAGTCAAAACGGCTTGCCATAATATTCAGTACTATGTAGGGTGGATAGTATGCACATTGGGATGTATAGAGTGTTTTTCGCGACGTGCTGGGGAAATGATCCGCTGGCAGCTCCCTTATCACGCAAGCCTCTGATTCATGAAACAGGACTGCTCGCACCCTGGATATTTCTGGATATATATAAACACTTAAGTCATCTCTCACTCATATTTTCGTGTTGTCATCATCTTAAAGTGTGTATTATGCACATTATTGTGCTGTTGCAACATTAATGCAAAGACTGATAGTTGTGTACAGTGTGGTGTTAGAATTTTATTATGTCTTCGTTTAATCATTTTAATCGATCAGGATTAGTTATAACATGCTTGAATGTGGGATGTAATGCCATATGAGATTAATACATGCTATATATATATTTTTTTAAAACGTATTAAACTCACGACAATATTATGTATCTAACGACTTTATATCCCCCATTGAAGTATATATTAGGAGTTAATTTTTTTAATGAATAAATTATAGATTAGACTTTGTCCAATTGTTGGACTTTGTTTTTATGTTTGGCGGACATGTTTAGGTGTTGCACTTATGTCTCGCGTCTTTTGCAGTGTCTCAATGGCATTCTAAAAACACGGCAGTCAAGTTAAAAAAAAACTCTCGTTTAATATCTTTTTTTCCCTCATTCCACTGCCCGAGTCTCATTTTTATAACGCAATAAAACATTTCTGAATGAACAGTCGCTTAAGAATAGTGATGTGTTCTAAGTTCATAGAATGTCACATGAGAGCGCAAAATCATGCGCGCCGGCGCCATCATGAGGTCGGATAATTTTCTTCTCCTAATACGGTTATCATTGCTGTATTGTCAACATGTCTAATTGTAAGGCTTGTTAACATTTTTATTAAAAATCGCGATTTCTCGATTTAAAAAATAATAAAATCGAGGCAAAACATTAAATTTATCGAAAAAATCACCACCTACCAACAGGTGGCACAAAACTCCGTCAAGTATACTGTAGTAGCCTATATGGGATATTGAAGTAAATGTAAATACGTATATGATTATTAATGAGATTACATCAAAGTCCCACTAGAGGGCAGTGTTACGAAGTTTAAGCGAGTTGTTACATCCTGCCTGTGTGTGTGAGTGCAGCACTAAAAGACAACTAACAGTCACAGTGGTCTCTCTCATGCTTTATTAATAAAAACCCACATATGATATATATACAAGTATGAACATAAACTGAACTTCTATTCAATAACAAAACTTAAGGACTCACAATGAGAGACGATTTCACAAGAGACTAGATCATTTTTATATATTTAAATACACTCTACAGTAAATATGTAGGCCTACAAAGAAATCATTTAAAATATTTTTTATGATTGTCAATTTAACATGAATCAATTGCCTTCAGAGATCACTTCTTGCAATGTTCATAATATCCAAAGCTTTAGCTGGCAAAAATAATGTAATATCATTGTTTGGGGGCTTTTCTTAGCAAATACTGTCTGATATAGGCTAGTTGATTGATTGCTGATTGATTAATCTGATTATTAATTGGTATATCATGTAATTAATAAAAAATCATTAATTGACACATTTTTTACTCTACAACAAGACATTGAGGTTAATATATTAAATATTTCAGAATATTTTATTTGCACTATATTAGTATCTATAGGTTGATAAACCTTAAGAATTAAATACAAGTCCTTATACTAAAGTCACAGCTTTTCCCAAAACAGAAGGGTTCTGAAAACATAAGGCTGTGTCTGGCTCATCCGTCTCATGCTGGTAGTTTAAGTACTGGATCTGTGCAACCTATTGAAACGTTGACATCGTTAATTAAAAAACAAACAAAAAAAACAACAACAACAACAACAACAAAAAAACATTTAAAATGCTAATTTAGTGTGTGATCCATTGGCTCACCTGACGTGACTGCTTTCTACAAGCTTTAATTTCTGTATCAGCATATGACACAAAATGGATTAATGTGTAGATTCTGAAACCAAAGAACATAATACTGTTACTAAAAATAGGAATAAAACTGAATATTCATCTTCAGACTTTAGACTGGTTTTACATTTATAATGTACTGTATAATCTCCACTTTAAGATTTAGTGAAATACTAAAACTAAAAGGTTTGACAAGATTTGATTCTTGTATGCATGTTTAGTTACCTGTGGTATAGCATTGCAACAAATTGCACTATCAGCAGTAATGCAAAGCTCAGTAGAAACATCAGTGCAATTGGATCAAGGGAAAACTCTTTTTTGTCATAAGTCCCATTGGGAAAGACTTTTGGGATCTTTATGGAGATTAAGCCACCAATTGCCTGAAGGAAGAAAGTTGCCACTAGCCAAAGTGCATTGCAGAAGAAAAAGGCAAATGTAACCTGTATGAAAGAAAAAAGCAAAACAGTATGGAGACAAACCTTTACTGTTTCTAGAGCATATAGACAAAACCACATAAAGTCATTTTTGCATATTGACAAGCTCATGAGTCTTACTTTATTTCGAAGTTCTCTCAGATCATTAGCAATTTTTTCCTGTTCTTCTTTATTCTCTTTAAGAGGTTCTAGATATTTTTTTTGCAATTCTCTCCAGAAATGGATTTCATCCTGCATGTGGTAAAACGGTAAATTTAAATTATGTATATGCAACTCACATATCTGCAGCAACCAAGTGCACAAAGTTTAGGCCAGTTAGCTTGGCAAAAAAAAAAAAAAACACACAACCAACCAATCAACCAAAAAAAGCTTCAAAAAGCATGATTCTCCATTGAAAGCCATGTATTATGGCAGAATAATTTTTTTTTTTTTTTTTTTTTTTGCAAAATAAATAAAATAATAAATTAATATAATATAATATAATATGATATTTCTTCCAATTTGTCTTACCTTTGGAAGTGCAGATTCATGAAAGGGAAAGTCGTAAGATTTCATTTGCAGATGTTCAATCCAAGCTTTTGGAATTAAATATATAATAGTTTTAATGGTAGTCTAATTCAATAAGTCAACAGCTAGAATATTAGGATATTAAGTATGGAAGGCATACTTACTTTGATGAGGATGGAGTGGGAACTTGTGTGCCCTACAATGTAGGTATACACTATTAGTTGTAAAAGTAGTAGTAGTAGTAGTAGTATTAAAAAACATCCATGTTTTTTTTCATATCTATATAGTTCAAAAATTCTACACAGATGGATACAACTGGCATGAAACAATGTGAAATTGTGTTATAGTGTGTATTTTTTTTACCTTTGTGTTTCCAAAGGAATATGTGTCTTTTCAGTTTTTGTTAAGGTTCCTGCTGGTAGTATCTCCTGGCTCGAATCTTCTTCAGGTTCCAAGCATGGACATTTGCAACATGTGGCATTCATGACCTTCTTCTTGATGGTTTTGACTGCAGTACTCTTAGCCTGGGTGATGGTTTCACGAGTGCCCCACGCGACATTGTTCATGTTGACTATAGAGTATATGGCTAAGAGTAAATACCCGCTGGGAATGCAAAGGAAATATAACAATCCATAGATGATCAGTGAGAACTCCTGAGGGTGTAAACCTGCCGTGATGAGGTACAACACCACCATGCCGATGAGAAACAGACCACTAGGGGTCAGAAAAGTGTTTTGCTTCACTAAATCACCTATGAGAGTTGAGGTGAAGAAAGAAAGTATTAGGCCTATAGATAGAGATGCATTTGTTACCCATCAAGATGTTGAGCTACTTTACATGTTTGCTCTTTTGACATGAATATTTAGAGACCTCAGGAAATTCAAAATTAGAGTTATGTAGCTTTTAGTCACTGTCTTTGATTCCAAGAATAGATAGTACCTCTATCTTTTAGCATATATGCATTTAAAATGTGCAGTCTGAAAATACTGATGGACTAAAACATACACAACCGTTCAAAGGTTTTTAAAAGAAGTCTTTTATGCTGACCAAGGCTACATTTATTTGATCAAAAATACAGTAAAAACTGTAGTATTCTGAAATATTATTACAATTTAAAAGGACTGTATTCTATTTTAATATATTTTAAAATATAATTTATTCTTGTGATGGCAAAGCTGAATTTTCAGCAGCCATTACTCCAGTGTGCGAATTTTGTGCTTTAAGAAACATTATTATTAGCATTGAAAACAGTTAATATTTTTGCCACATTTTGTCACAAATATTTTTTTTATAAATTTTCAGGATTCTTTGATGAACAGAAAGTTCAAAAGAACAGCATTTATTTGAAATAGAAGACAGTTACCTATGATGGAGAGAATTAATCCCGCCATGAGAAATGCATAGAGCACACTCATAATTGCTGCAATTTTAATCTGTATATCAGATTTCAGTTTGAAGCATAAGATGAGATAGACAGCAGGGGGCACTATGGCCAAAGCAAGAGCTATATTTCCATTCATATTAAAAATGAACACAAAGCTTCCTGCAAGAAAAAGAAAAAGAAAGCACTTTAATAGAAATACTGGACAAATGTTACTGGAGAAACATTGCTAAAACAGCATAATGACTCTAATATGCTTTAATTACTGACAATTTTTCTATGGAAAACCTTACCTGATATCATTAGACAGATAGTGGCAGGGCCCAAGATGGAAGCGCCCATGCTGATAATCTGGTACAAGATGTAAAGTTTTGAGATAGAGCTGTTCCTCTGAGAGGTCAATCCTCCTGAGCCCAAGAGATCGATGGTGTTGGCCATGGTAGAAGGTCCCCAGCGTCTGCGCTGGTTGTAGAACTCTTTAAAGTCTTGTGGTGCATTGGTGTAGGCATCAGATGCTGCGTTGTACTCAACCCTCCACCCCTGCTGCAGCAGCAGAGTGCACAACCAGCGGTCCTCACCTGACATTACACCAAAAGGAGGATGAATTAATTTAGTCTAGGCTGAATTGATATTATTTGTTATGTGGTTAGCTTCAAGACGTTACCTTGATCATACTGGACGTAGTGGCTGGCTTCAGTTGCTTTAGTTGTGTACCTCTTCATGACATTGTCGTCCATGAGTGCGGCTCCTCTGAAAAGACTGAAACATCCAGGGCTGCACAGTACACAGCCGAACACATGCTCTGCAGTCTTTTGCAGCCAGTGGCCTACTGCATATTCAAACTTCTGATACCACACCATGGGCCCTTCAAGCATAGTTATCTGTCAGTATATATCCTTTATAATCTATACTACAAGTAGTCACAAGTGCATTTTTCTTTAGACTATGTGAGTGGATCTCAAATACATCAAGCAGTGAAATGGTTAAATATTGTACCATATTTAATGTATATTTTTCCATAGTTTTAAAAGATAAGTGCATGCCTATACTGGCATTTAGCTACTTTGACTAGTTCTACCAAATGACAGATGCATTTTCTGCACAGTGTAAATGGATACATGGTTTTCGATGTAAACAACAAAAATATACAAAACTTTTAACTGTAATAATATCTGTCAACAAAAAAAAAAAAAAAAAAAAAAAAAAAAAAAAAAACTTTTTGTTTTTTGCATGTGCAGAATAGGAGCAGACGTCACGGTTACGTCACTGCAGTTGCCTCATTGTGGTGGCAGAAGAACGGAAGACTCAAGGACTGAGTTCACGAAAAAAGCCACGGAATAAAAGGATAAAAACAGGTGATTTCGAGTTTATATTTCACAGAACTGACTTTTCTTTTTCCTAACAATTGCTAGAAACTGTAGGGCTAATACATTATGCTCCCTAGAAATTGCGTATGTGAATATTATGTAGCTTTATTGCTTATGTCAAATTTATGCTTTAATAGTAGGGTGACGTTAATCGTCGCAGGTTTCATCAGTCCAGTCTGTCCGTTGCAACCGTAGACGTCTGCTTTTAGCTTCAAAGGGCGTTTTTTAACGACGATACTTTGTAAAAATGAAGACTCATCTTTTCCTGACATCTAGAGGCACAACAAGACCACCAGGTAGACTCCACCCACAAAATGTCATCGCTGTTTGCAAACACCAAAATGGTCAATAGGTATAACTGGAATTTGCTTGCCTGTTTGGTTACTTTTTAATTTATTTATCTTTTATTTTGATTATCTTTGAATTATTTTTTTAATTATTTCATTTATATTAGTTTTATCTGGTTAATTATTACACTTCCTCAGACTTTAAAAACCATTCTAGAAGATATACTATCGTTCAAAATTTGGGGTCAAGATAGATTTTTTAAATCTTTTTGATATATGTCTCTTATGCTCACCAAGGTTGCATTTATTTGATCAAAAATACAGTAAAAACAGTAATATTAGAGTTTTGTGGCTTAGTCAATGTCTATTATCTTAATATAGTCCATATAGTAGTGTACTCCTTAAAGTTTTTGGTAGATGTGAAATAATCTTATTACCAACAAACTAAAATAAATGTTTTTTATTTATTATTTTAATATATTTTGTAATTGTAATTCCTGTGACAGCAAAGCTGAATTTTCAGCATCATTACTCCAGTCTTCAGTGTCACACGATCCTTCAGAAATCATTCTAATATGCTGATTTGATGCTCAAGAAACATTTCTTATTACTATCAGTGCTGAAAACAGTTGTGCTGCTTAATAATTAAATTTATCTGTGATACATTTTTTTTTCAGGATTCTTTTAAAAAATAACAGCTTTTACTTCAAATAGAAACCTTTTGTAACATTATAAATGTCTTTGCTGTCACTTTTGATCAAATTAATGTGCCCTTGCTAAAGTATTAATTTCTTTTAAAGAATAAAACCTTACTGACCCAAAAGTTTTGAACGGTAGAGTATATCTGTACTCTAGACATTTAGATACAATGAAAATAGAAAAAGACATGCATTTTTAAAGAAAGTAATCAAAAACAATAAAAATTAAAGCTGCAAGCAGCACTTATTGGGGTTCAAGCATTTAAGGCCGTTTGCATAAAAAGGAATTGTCTTATTTAGCAAGCATGTAACCACTGAAATCATAGAGGAACAGCTATGATATATGCTAAAACAAACACACAGAAAGAAAAGGCTTAAACAATAATACTTGATACATATGAAACATTCTTACACACACACACACACACACATTTTCTTGTAGATTCAGTAATTGAAATATATGAATGGTAAAGATGTTTTCTGCAAATCTCAGTAAAACATCATTTCAGGTTTCCTTTTACTTAATGTGGCACAACTGTTAAAAGTAATACTCTAATTGAAATGTAGATGCATTTTGACAAAAAAAAGTGTTAGTAAATGTTAAAATAATGATTTTATTAAGTCTACTTATGAATTATAGAACAATATTAGTGAGTAGTATGACAAAATTACTATTTTAGACAGCAGGTGGCAGCAGAGGACCTCTTATGGGCTCACTTTAATTTTAAAAGTGTCTGTTTTGTCTAAAGTTTATTTTACATGTTAACTCCATTAATTAAACGTGCTTACACACACATTTTGTTGCAGAAATGGATATTTGAAATCAATAATGAGGTAAGAAATGCAGATTCCAGGTTTCCTCTTTAAAAATAATAATTTTCAGGTCTCAGTGTAATTGTAATGTTACATTACTGCAAAAACATATGTCAAATGAACAAATGAAGTGGTAAACCTTGACAAAATGTGATTTGTAATGTTATTATAAGGATTTAGTTTAAAGGGATTATAAATGACAAAACCTTGAAACCTTGAATTATATTAATGGCCTTCTGCTGCCATCTGGTGGCACAAAATGACAGTGTTGGGCAATTTAATATAGAAGAATATGGTTTTAAAGGTTTTTTGACAGTTATAGCGCCACCTATTGCGCGATCTTCCCCACTTTTTTTGGGTGTCCTCAGACTGTGCCCATACATATGCATGTCAATTTTGGTGAAAATATCTAATTTCGTTTTGAAGTTATAGACTCCGCCCACATCATACATTTTGGCGCCGTGACCGTGAATCAAAATTTCAACTTTGTTTTGATAATTATTGATATTCACATTACTGCACTGGTTTGGTTCCGATTGGGCGAAAAACCTAGGACTAGTTCGCAAAAGTAGGTTTTGGACAAAATTCAAAATGGCGGAAAATTTTTCCAGGCGGAAATGAAATCTGAGATATATTTTGTCCGTCTTGAGCCAAGGATTCCAATGATATGAGACACCTGACTCTAGGACAAACGGTCTAGGAGTTATTAGCGATTTACAACTTTTGATCGCTGTAGTGCCACCTATTGGCCGATTGGGGTCATACTCTGTCAACCTCTCCTCGATTTCTGACCTATCATCTGACGAAGTTTCAAGTCTCAAGCACTTACGGTTTGGGCTGCACGATCAGGCAGAAGAAGAATAATAAAAATCCTTACAAATACAATAGGGTTTCAGCACTAAATGGATTATACTTCATATATATCCAACCTGTGCCTGTTGGATGAATCCTGCCACAGGCAGCCCCAACCTCTGGGTAGAGTTTCAGTCTGTCAATTAACAGCATGACTGCAGACGGCTGGAAATCAGTATCTCCGTCCAGGGCCAAGATATACGTGTCCTCCTTGTCTCTCTAAGGAGTATTAAAAACTTTAAGAGTCTGACTGACATTGTATTATTCTGTAGAAATACTAGTAGTGAAGTTTAAAGTTAAGCCTCTAACCTTCAGTTCCTTCTTAAGGGATTCCAGTTCTTCTCCTGCCTCAAACTTTATGAAGTACTTTTTGTTAAGTCTCCAGCCAAGAATGTAATACAAGTACATTATCTGCAAACACAGATTATTAGAGAAGTTCTGGATTAGAAACATCTAACTGCATCTTTATTTAATGATTCTTACCTGAGACCATCTTTTTTTGTGACGGATAAGTTGCTTGTCTTTGAGGTGAACCATCAACAAATTGCCTTTAGGGAGGGTATATTCCAGCCGACCTCCATAGGGGGTTTTTATGATCTTCTGCCATGGTAGTGTTTGCATCTGCTTGAATATACATGGATCCTCTTCACTGAAAATGCTAATGTATATGAAATATTAGTAGGTTAGTTTTTGCGCATAAATTCTCAGTACACATAAACACATAAAACTAAGGAGGTTTCTTACGTGTAAACTTCTTTAATTACATCCACAAGAATTTCAGCGTATTCATTTGCATGCCGCTGCCTTCCATTATCAACATCCTTGAAAGCGTCATCAAAATAAATATGGAATTCAAACACGACATCGCTCTGTTTGTTGATCATGGGCCTGTATTTATCGAGCCTGGTAGTAAAATAAATATTATTGCAATTCAATTGGGATTTTACAAGCTGAGTAAGTGTAGTCAATGTTTACCTGAACATAGAGATGATTATCTTCATCATTTCATCGTAGGTCTCATGCCACATCGTTGCACACAGAAAAACTCTGATGGTTTCTTTTTTGCTGAGAAGAACATATTAAGAAAATTTAAATTGTTTAGAGGTTGCTCTCAGATATATGTCATGTAATTATTAACCTTGTCTCATATGTAAAATTACAAACAAGTGAATCAATTGACACACAGTGCGAGTATAAAACTGTAAAATGAGATCATTTGGACTTGGAAGAATGTGATGAGACATGTTTGAGTTCATACTGAAATTGAGTTTTATTGCAAACTTTGGTATTCTGGTAAATGTGAGTACAGTTTGAGATGCTGAAACTATTTTAAAACTATAGAGTTTAGGGACGCATGTGAGATTACAGTCTTTTTGTAAGACATAACACCTGAGAAAAATCTCAATTTCTGTCAGGACCACTATATGATTGATAATTGCATAGAGTTTGTATTGGTGGTATGGTTCTGTTCTGATGCGCAGGGAGAGCAGCAATACCCCGCAATGTTTATTTGGCCACGAGAGCCGGTGTTGTCATGGCACTGGGTTGAAATATGGATGCTCTAGAAACTGTAGACATAGCCAAATATACTAAGCTGAGTAGCCTAACTCTTTCCTTAAAACCAGTCAGTGACGGATTTAGGCATGGGCGACATGGGCAGTGGCCCAGGGCACATTCTTGCCGGGGGCAGCACGGGGCACCCGCGCAAGAAAAAAACAAAAAACAAACAAATGCGCAATCAGGTTTTTACCTCCCATTTGCACGTAACGTCAATTATATCATGTCACTCTGTGGGTAAATTAACCTGGTTGGGAGGGACTCGGAGTGTGCGCCCGGAGAAGACAACTTTTATACCACAAAAGTATACGGAAGAAGGGATGAGTTGACGCCTGTAGGGACAGTGGGACAAGTTCTAAATCAACACTAAACTATGGGAAGGCAAAAGGTCTAAGCCACCAGAGGCAGATTTAAGTAACGTAAATAAATAAAAAGGAAGAGGGAAAACATGCGAAAGATAAAGGCATTTGCTCATATCGTAATAATAGTAAGCAAATAATAAAATATAGGGCCTATCACTTATGTTATGTTGCTTGCTAATATGCTACACATTGGGCAACAATATTCATTTTTCTGTCCAACTAGCTTACATAACCAGACAGTAAAATGTGATTTTGTAACAAAATGTAACATTTTTTAAACAAACTCACTTTAATATTTTACTGTAAAGTTGTGCAATTTTGGGGGATTTAATTATTTTTTTGTTATTTATTTGGGTGGGGTATTTGAAGATATTTTTGAAAAATACAATTACAAACCCGATTCCAAAAAAGTTGGGACACTGTAAAAAAAATTTGAAAAAAAAAAAAAAAGGAATGCAATGATGTGGAAGTTTCAAATTTCAATATTTTATTCAGAATACAACATAGATGTTATACCAAATGTTTAAACTGAGAAAATGTATCATTTTAAGGGGAAAATAAGTTGATTTTAAATTTCATGGCATCAGCACATCTCAAAAAAGTTGGGACAAGGACATGTTTACCACTCTGTGGCATCCCCTCTTCTTTTTATAACAGTCTGCAAACGTCTGGGGACTGAGGAGACAAGTTGCTCAAGTTTAGGAATAGGAATGTTGTCCCATTCTTGTCTAATACAGGCTTCTAGTTGCTCAACTGTCTTAGGTCTTCTTTGTTGCATCTTCCTTTCTATGATGCACCAAATGTTTTCTATGGGTGAAAGATCTGGACTGCAGGCTGGCCATTTCAGTACCCGGATCCTTCTTCTACGCAGCCATGATGTTGTAATTGATGCAGTATGTGGTCTGGCATTGTCATGTTGGAAAATGCAAGGTCTTCCCTGAAAGAGACGACGTCTGGATGGGAGCATATGTTGTTCTAGAACTTGGATATACCTTTCAGCATTGTTGGTGCCTTTCCAGATGTGTAAGCTGCCCATGCCACACGCACTCATGCAACCCCATACCATCAGAGACTTCTGAACTGAGCACTGGTTGTCCTTGTCCTCTTTAGTCCGGATAACATGGCGTCCCAGTTTTCCAAAAAGAACTTAAAATTTAGATTCGTCTGACCACAAAACAGTTTTCCACTTTGCCACAGTCCATTTTAAATGAGCCTTGGCCCAGAAAAAAAACGCCTGCGCTTCTGGATCATGTTTAGATATGGCTTCTTTTTTGACCTATAGAGTTTTAACCAGCAACGGCGAATGGCACGGTGGATTGTGTTCACCGACAATGTTTTCTGGAAGTATTCCTGAGCCCATGTTGTGATTTCCATTACAGTAGCATTCCTGAATGCCTGACGGCATTCCAGTGCCGTCTAAGGGCCCGAAGATCACGGGCATCCAGTATGGTTTTCCGGCCTTGACCTTTACGCACAGAAATTGTTCCAGATTCTCTGAATCTTTGGATGATATTATGCACTGTAGATGCTTTTGCTCTTCCTGCTCTGCATTGCGCTACGGCCCCGAATCGCTGCTTGCAGCTATATTTTTATTATTTTTTTTTAAGTTTGTGATATATATTTTTACATGTGTTTTTAAATTTTTGATTCACGCTTATTATTTTTTGATCCGTGACTGCAATACTATTGGCGGGAATTTAATCCCATAGGAATCCGCCTGTGAGCGGAGAGATTCTTGCTCGCGCATTTGATGCTTTCTCGTGTTACAATAATGCGCTCTCTATGTTTATCAATATAATAATGCAATAGAAACACCCTTAAATGAACTATTAACGTGAGAAGAAAGTCATGTCTGAAAGTTGCAAGAAATTTTTTTTTATTGGTTAAAATGAATGGAGAATATCTAGCCTAATGTTTTTCCGTAGGTGCTCGGCTCGACTACTTCCGTGCTTGGTGCTCGAGCATCCACAGGATCGGCGCATGTTCGTTGGAAATATTTGCCATCAGGGTAGATGATTATATGCTTTTAATTTGGGCAGCTCTTGTGGTTCTTAACCAGTATGTGAGATGAAATCCTTCCTGGTGTGTTTACTGACTTTGCCGAGGCCCGCGAGGGAACGCAAATATCTTTGTTTTATAGTCATATAAATAGTTTTATAGTTTATATAGTCATTTATAGTTTTATATGTCAGAGTTTTATATCCTCCCGCCATTGTCATTTGTAGTAAATCTCAGGAACAACATTTTAGCCAATGCCAACAACGTGTTCTGTTTATCTGCCGCATGCGTGCACATGTACACAGACGCACATCTATCTCAACCATTAACGCAGCAAGCCATATTATTTTATAATTGTATATATTATTATTTTATAATTGTATAAAATAATCCCGGAAAAAAGCACAAACACGGCAGAGATGCCAAATTCAGCGGCTGGAATTAGCTGAGGTAACATGACGGCTCACAGACAGCAGCGGCAATCTACCTGTCACTTAAGTGACCACGCCCTTAATTATGCAGAGCTTTAAGGCTTAATATAATTTAAACAGATGAGTTATAAAAAAAAATTCACTTGTCATGAAGGGCAAAATTAGCTGTATAGACCAAAACCACAATTTGATCCAGGTTGTTAACACGTTATTTTCTGCTGTACAGTTGGCCATTTTAACATGGGACTCAATGAGATTCTGCTCTCTTTTGGAGCCTGTCCCTAGCGGCCAGTTGATGAATCGCAGTTTAAGTCACTTCCGTACTGGCTTCAAGAGAAACTGGGGGAGGTTGCAGCTTGGAATAAACTTGCCACAGTATGTGCTTATAGTATGCGGCAATGACATTAGATGCTTTGGTAATTTTTTTTTTTTTTTTTATACATTTGCCTTCCATAGCAACTAGATAGCCTTAAGAACAGCTTGTTCTTAATAGCAACTAATAGCTTTAAGAAGTAGCGTTTTTCCAATAGCAACTATACCTTTAAGAACAGCGTGAGGTTTACAATATGCTGCGCCATAAAATCTGTTTTCACCATGAATCGTTGTTTTCCTGTCTCTACTGCAAAGCTGCTTGTAGTGCTGGGCTGTTTACCGCTTCATATGGTATACCGGTTTCAATTTCAAGACCAATATGTATTTTTCAGAAACCGCCAGCTGGAACAGTTGCTGCCTGCTGGAACAGCTGCTGCCTGCTGTCTCTATTTAATGGCCATGAAGCGCTATGTAGAGTGTATAGAGAGCGTACTTCTATTCACTGCATACCCTTCTTACACTAATAGAAACAAATTTATAACACAACAATAAATAACTCACAAAACGATCTCTCTTTAATACTGCAAATACCATGTAGAGCCATATTCAGCGATGCAGAAAACACGGATGAAATCATGGAATCCGGTCACAAATAGAACTTACTGTAGAATTTGGCAATTTTTGGATGAATAAATCAAAAGTCGGGCTGTACAATGAATCAGATATCGATACAGACTAGTGTCTGTGAATATTAAAGCTAAAAAAGACTGCTATTGAAATCTGAAGTGTGTATGAATGAGCGCTGCATTTTCGTCTACAACACTAAAGCACGCGTGACGCTCGCAATGATTTCAGTGTCTGCTGTCTCACTATATACATGAACTTCATCTGCAGAGCTGCTCTTAGGGTCACTTTATGAACATTTCACCGTTTAATTTGATAAAACTATCGACATTTGTCGTATCATATACATAGGAAGTCAAGGGTCTTCACGACCCTGTCAAAATAAAAGTTTGGTATAACTTGAAATAAAAGAAATATACTATTGTACTATTGTATACTTTAATTAATTGTATACTTTAATTAATAGAGATAATAATAATAATGATAAACACTGTTTATTAAAACACAAACTCAAAGGTCTTCATTGACAGAAATGACAGTAAAAATGTAGCCTATACTTATTAATATTATTAACTTAAATAAATAATTAAATTATTTAATTACATTTTAAACTAAATTGTTAGCATTATGAACTGATTTGATTACAATTAATTTTTAATTGTCCTTACAATGTTTATATAATATATTCCCTGTACTCCTGACAGTAAAATATGCCAAAATAAAGGTCCAGTGCAAAAAACCGTGACATACCATGAAACCGCCAGAATCTTAAAAAAAAAAACATGATAAGAGATTTTTGGTCAAACCGCCCAGCACTAGCTGCTTGAATCTGCTATGTATAGCGCTAAACACAGGCGATCCGACCAGCGTGTATGTTGCTATACAAACGAAAGCGACCAGCCTGCGCAGCGATGGAGCCGGTTGCTAATAGCAACAGATAAGTAACGCACATTGCCAATACGATAGCAAAAGCTTGCACAAACATTTTTACTGAGAATGACTGGAAGCCTAAGCAACACTGATAAGGAGCTAGAATTATGACAATACTATTTGAATTGTGTAAATTTGAATTATAGACAAGTGTAATTTAATAAAATTGAATATTATGTGGCATTTTCTGAATTTGATTTTTTAAAACTTGAATATTAAACATTTGAAATTGAACACAACTGAAATGTTTTCATGGCAGAATATAGTTTTTATAGTTTATATACAGCTTCAAGTTTTCAAGATGAAGAAGAAATTCAAATTCAATATTGTAAATTCAAAGCGCAGAAATTCAGATTGTACAGAAAGTAGGTCAGAGGCCATCCGCAGGGAAGAGTAGAGGGTCTCAGAAAAGTCGAACGGAGCATTTCGGCCAATTACAGAGCTGCACTTGTTTTTCTGAGGCGAGTCTGTGCTTAAATATTTATGAGCTGTATTTATATGTTAGGTTGGCTTTTTCAGCACTTGAAACATTTGTCTAATTGTTTCTATTGTTTGTTTTAAAGTATATTTGGTGTAAAAGTGATTAGCGTGCGTCTATACAGGACGCGAGCGATGTGACAATAGGACCCACTGATTTTAATCAGTGATATAATGTCTACACTGGATGCAGGCGGCGTAGCGCAACACTGTGTCTATGACGGACGCGCCGCGCCGTGTTACAACAGCTTGTAGTGACCGATGCAAAGAGCGTGGACTGCGTCAGAAATAACGGGAATTCATTTGCTGTTGGGGATTTGACGTGCCGCGTCGGGCCGCGCCGCATTCAGTGTAAACAATATCACTGATTATAATCAATGGGTTCTTGCCTTTCTATTGACTAGTACAGACGCGCACTGTGTGAACATGAATAAATGGCTTACAATAATGTGTATTAAGTGGAAATTAATGGTATAATGCGTGGGCGTATGAACCATTGTATGTGGGTAGTGCAGGACCCATCCACTTTATAAGACCAATGATGTTGGACCCACTCACTTTTACCGTCTCTAATTCAGCGCGTCTGTTCACTTTTCAGAGCGCCGTCAGTCAAAACTATTCTACTTGAGGAATGCCCTAATAAATATAGTCAACAAACATGTAAAATAAGTATAAATAAAATATCAAACTGTGTGCGCGCGTGAGGCGCCAGCGAGATCACTTGAGCCAGTCACTTACTTACCACGGAAAACTACAGGTGCTGGTCATATAATTAGAATATCATCAAAAAGTTGATTTATTTCGCTAATTTCATTCAAAAAGTGAAACTTGTATATTATATTAATTCATTACACACAGACTGATATATTTCAAATGTTTATTTCTTTTAATTTTGATGATTATAACTGACAACTAAGGAAAATCCTAAATTCAGTATCTCAGAAAATTAGAATATAGTGAAAAGGCTCAATATTGAAGACACCTGGTGCCACACTCTAATAAGCTAATTAACTCAAAACACCTGCAAAGGCCTTTAAATGGTTTCTCAGTCTAGTTCTGTAGGTTACACAATCATGTGTCAAGCTACTCTTGAACAACAGACAGTGTCTCGCCTGGGCTAAAGACAAAAAGGACTGGACTGCTGCTGAGTGGTCCAAAGTTATGTTCTCTGATGAAAGTAAATTCTGCATTTCCTTTGGAAATCAGGGTCCCTGAAGAGAGGAGAGGCACACAATCCACGTTGCTTGAAGTCCAGTGTAAAGTTTCCACAGTCAGTGATGGTTTGGGGTGCCATGTCATCTGCTGGTGTTGGTCAACTGTGTTTTCTGAGGTCCAAGGTCAACGCAGCTGTATACCAGGAAGTTTTAGAGCACTTCATGCTTCCTGCTGCTGACCAACTTTATAGAGATGCAGATTTCACTTTCCAACAGGACTTGGCACCTGCACACAGTGCCAAAGCTACCAGTACCTGGTTTAAGGACCATGGTATCCCTGTTCTTAATTGGCCAGCAAACTCGCCTGACCTTAACCCCAATAGAAAATCTATGGGGTATTGTGAAGAGGAAGATGCGATATGCCAGACCCAACAATGCAGAAGAGCTGAAGGCCACTATCAGAGCAACCTGGGCTCTTATAACACCTGAGCAGTGCCACAGACTGATCGACTCCATGCCACGCCACATTGCTGCAGTAATTCAAGCAAAAGGAGCCCCAACTAAGTATTGAGTGCTGTACATGCTCATACTTTTCATGTTCATACTTTTCAGTTGGCCAAGATTTCTAAAAATCCTTTCTTTGTATTGGGTCTCAAGTAATATTCTACTTTTCTGAGATACTGAATTTGGGATTTTCCTCAGTTGTCAGTTATAATCATCAAAATTAAAAGAAATAAACATTTTAAATATATCAGTCTGTGTGTAATGAATGAATATAATATACAAGTTTCACTTTTTGAATGGAATTAGTGAAATAAATCAAATTTTTGCTGATATTCTAATTATATAACCAGCACCTATATATTCCATCATTAATGCTCATAGCCTACAAAAGCATCGTTTTAAACGGCAGATGGTCTACTTTAATTAATGTTCGTGTGATGGAGCAGGTCAAAACATAAACTCAGTAGGCTATACAGGCTACTACTTGTCGCAGTTTTTTTCTTTCATTTCGTTAATCTGTTAATTATTTGAGTGAAATATTTGACCTATTTAGTCTTTATAGGCTAGCCATATAATTTTATTCTGTCGATGTTTCCTCATGTTCTATTGCTTATGCTTTGCCCAAGTAAAACTAAACTCCTGGAAAACAAACTTTATTATTTTTAATGGGTCACAGACACTTATCCATTATTTCGTGAGGTATATGCAATCTCTTGATTCTTTTCCCCTATATTATGAAATCAAGTCATTTTGAGGCAGAAAGAACAGTTCACTTAATAAATAGAGGCTGTAATCACTTTTCGGCAAGTGTAAAACTGCATTATATGGGTTGTGTTGACCATTTAAAGGTATTTCAACAGGTAAAAAGGACTGAATGAGCTATAATCTGTCAAATATAAAGAAACTGCATGTTACAAAATATTTCACCTGGTAAAAAGGACTGGATCGGTTGGCACAAAGCAAGTAAAATAGGCTTCTGTTATTGCCTATAATCACGTAAATATCATGCTCGATTACGCAATAAACGGCAAATTAATTAAATTAATAATTTTGATTAATCTGTTACAGGAAAAGTTTCTTTGCTATTAGCACGGACATATTACCACGGACATTGTTATATATATTTACAGGTTATGGCCGTTTGATCCTGATAAAAGCAGCTGTAGACATCTAGAAACAGGGGCGATACCCTTTAAACATGCTGCGCGCGCTCCCGCAGACGGCAAAATTAGTTTTCGGCACACGATCAATTTTCGGCACAACACCTGTCCTCTTAACGCCCACACACCGAAACGTAGAATCATCAGAATATTAATTAATTGTATACAATGCGCATTCGGAGCTTTTATAATCTGTATAAACTAAACGGATCAATTGTCTGCGCAATATGACTGTGACTAAAGCCCAGTTGTTTAATTTTGCATGAGTGGCGCGCGAATCACTGTAAGCGCGTTCACCAACGCGCTCCAAAAGTGTAAAGATTTGCGCGAGCCGTTCCTATGCGACGCTGATGATAAAATGTGCAACCCATTTAGATTCTAAACGCTACGGAGAAAGTCGAACATGATCTAAAAACAGCAACTAAAATTAATGATGAAAAGAGGGGAAAACATCATCCTGCAAGCTTTTTAAACTCATGAAGACCACATTTACTAGAATTTATCATGATTTATCTATTGTATTTATTGTGTTTTATTGTATACATTTTGACTAGTTATAGAATTTATAATAGATAATCTGTTATATCTGGAATATATTTTTCAGTAAAGATTTATATTACAACTGTGGCATATTGTAGCTATAATTTCTAATTGTGTTGCTATTTTTCATAACAAATGACATGAAAAGAAAGAAAGAAAAAATGGTCTTACCTGTAATTATATCCTTATCGTAACAAATGCTATAGTTAACAATTACAAGAACTGTTATTTTAAGGCCGAGTACAAGTTAGAAAGAGCTTTAAAATATGGACCTTCTTGAATTTTTGACTTAACAATTTGTTTTGTGTAAGAATGTATGACTATGAATATTTGATTACTGTACTGTATTTTTTCTATTACAATCACATTTGCATAATAAATCATCTGCTAGTGCTAGCTACAGCCATGGGAGGCCTCTGACTAAATAATGATACATCGTGGTCAAAAGCACGATGTATCACGATATTTTGCTTCTCGGACTTGCGTGTTTTTCGCACGAGACATGCTCATTGCTTGAAGATCGATAAGCTTTATTTATATATATTTCTAGGGGAGGACCCCTAGAAATCTTTGCTCTTTGCAGCGGTCACTACAAGCTGTTGTGGCGCGTTGCGTCCGGCATAGACACAGTGTTGTGCCACACCGCCTGCATCCAGTGTAGACATTATATCACTGATTATAATCAGTGGGTTCTATTGTCACGTCGCTCGTGTCCTGTATAGACACGGTAACATGCTAATCACTTTCACACCAAATATACTTTAAAACAAACAATAGAAACAATTAGACAAATGTTTCAAGTGTTGAAAAAGCCAACCTAACATATAAATACAGCTCATAAATGTTTCAGCACAGACTCGCCTCAGAAAAACAAGTGCAGCTCTGTAATTGGCCGAAATGCTCCGTTTGACTTTTCTGAGACCCTCTACTCTTCCCTGCGGATGGCCTCTGACCTACTTTCTGTACAATCTGAATTTCTGTGCTTTGAATTTACAATATTGAATTTGATGTTCTGAATTTCTTCTTCATCTTGAAAACTTTATTTTTAAAAACTGGATATCAGAACGAAAAATCTGCTGTTTGAAAATACAGGTCTATAAAAATCTGCCATGAAAACATTTCAGTTGTGTTCAATTTCAAATGTTTAATATTCGAGTTTTAAAAAATCAAATTCAGAACTATGTAAAATGCCACATAATATTCAATTTTATTAAATTACACTTGTCTGTAATTCAAATTTACACAATTCAAATAGTATTGCCATAATTCTAGCTCCATACACTGATAGCCTTAGTAACAGCATGTTGCTAATATCTGATAGCTTTAAAACAGTGAGCATTAAAAGGAACTTAGCTTAGCTTCTGAAAATATTCAGAGATGAAGGAGAGTGAAATAGTTGGCTGTGACGTGGATGCTTGATCTTCTCTTGATATCCTTCTTCATGCGGGGAATGCAGATCCATCTGAACTTGTTCTTGAGTTAGTATTACTTCATCGAGTCCATGTCTAATTGCAGCGATCCGAGAAGCAATGCTAACGTTAACTCAGTCAATTCCAAATCAGGTGGCTTATGATCAGTGCGGAGAATTCGCGCGTTCAAGAGGCAAAATCCATGTGGGGAACGAATCCCTCTCGCTAAATTCCTGATTGCACAATTCCTAGTGAGATGATGGCCACGGTCACACTGTCAGTTTTTGGGACTGACAACCGCATTTACTTAGAGGTGTGAGTCTCGAAATGTCCTGTTCACACAGCAACTTACAGTAGAGTCTGGAACACTGTCTGTATGAACGTGCAACAAGAGTCAAACCCATATTCTCTTACTAGTAGTAACTATAACGACAGTGACGGAAGTGCCGCATTAAGTCTTTGCGGGGCCCTGGGCTAACCAAACCAAAGGGGCCCCCACTTCCCCTTCCCCTATTTCAAAAATGTAAAAAAAAAAAAAAGCATTTTTAACAAGTCCAAGTTTAAATTCGACCGATTCGACTCCAATTCGAAACCAATATGACTCATTTAAAACTACTTACATAACTGCATGCATAAGTTTCAGAAACCCACTTTAAAAATGACGGTCAAATACAATAGATCATCGCTAAGACATGGCATGGACCCTTTTGTCCATTTATTCAGCTTCTTAATGATTTTTAGTACATTTAATATAGATAGGCTATAGCCTAGTTATTGAGAACATTATTTCTATTATACTTCTTTTTTATGAACATATGTAGGCTACATGGCTTCTGTCTCGCACCCAGACGCGCATGTGAGCCTTTGAAAGTATTTGGCTGCAGAAAAACACGTTGGGCGTCTAGTAGTCTAGTGGACTTTTGTTTTCAAGCACTCAGTTCACTCTCGCATGAGCTGTTGCACAGTACACACACTGTTTGTGCTATCACAAAAACTGGGCTGCACGCGACGGGAAGTGCGGATGTCCGCGAACCCTCCTGATGACGAAAATTACGTGATGCGAACGCCCTAAGTATACTTTAGGGTTAAGCCCATTATAGCTTAACCCCTGCATACCCAAATGCTTCGCCACTGTCCTGGTTGTATTCATTGCTGCGTGTCCACTGCTCCTGTGACTCTTGATCCGGGAGTGTGACAACGATGCGTTTTAAAACGTAAAAGAGAATTGTCTCGGGGGCCCCCCAGTGTTTGGGGTCCTGGGCTGCAGCCCATGTTGCCCATTAGGATAACGTGGCCCTGCAGTGACCAATGTAATATTAAAGATGGCGATGTCCATAAAACTGAAAAGTCTCTTCACTTTTGACATGACAAGAGACCAGTTGAACCGTGAGTGTATCCATTCAAACTTCATTAACCAACAGCAGCATGTAAACACACAATAGCCGGAGTGTTTAACCGCTGCACTCGCGTGTCACATCCTTTGCGACGTAACCGTATTAAGGACTTAGATACAGGACTGACAACCATATTTTGCTGCTGTGTAAACGTGGCCGATGCTGTTTGACATTCACCATTTAATTAGCTCCTGATAAATGCAATAGCTGCTGATTATACTGAGGAGCTTATATATGGATGCTGTGATATGCGTCATATTCCTATAGGCAGACGTAAGTCACCTGGGAGTCAGCTGATGTGAGCTTGACTAACGTGACCTGCCAGAGATGACGCTAAAGTTATATTTGTTCTCCTTTTAATCTCACTGATGTCTTGATATTAAAGGGTAAATATTAAAAAACTAACCCTTTAAACTTTAAAGAGATCTCATATGTGATTTTTACTGGGAACACATTTACTATGTAAATTGCTTTGATTTAGAAAACGATAATAAAAAATCTGCCTGATACCAATAAGACAATAAATATTCATGTTAGAGCTGATAACCGATAAATAGATAATATAATTTTTTCTCAATATATTAAAGATAAAGCACTAAAAATAAAAGAAATAATTTTAAATCATCACAACATAATGTAAAGTATTAACAGTGTTATTAAATAATGTAGTGTTTTTATAGATTGACATGTCAAATGATGGAGGTAATATAAGTGTAAAAAAAATGAGAATGCACCATGAAATATTCAATATAGATACAGATCATTTTAAAATATTTAATATTGGCTGACATATTACCAATATATTCAACAATACTTAGAATAGAAACACTTACCACTGTTTCTCTTTGATTCTTTTTCTGATTTCAAAACGGGTGTTCAGCAACATGGACTGTTCCAGAAACGCTCCTTCATACATGCGTCGCACAAACAGATCTTGGGTTCTTTCTATTCGACGGATCTTCAGGAACCAGATGTAAAATGTACTGAGAATGAGTCCCAACCACCAGCTAAAAGCAGAGCAGATCAAACACGCCAGTTCTCCCGTCTCCACGTTTACCACAATGTCCCTGGCATGTAGAGTTTTCATAGCATCTGTCAACATCAACAGCAACAATTTGTCACTGGATATCCCCTGAATGTCTGTGTGATTAGACTCTGGGAGTTTGACTGCATATGAAATAAAAAACACTGGCAAAACTGTGATCGAGGCCAGGTATATGGGTAAAACGAAGCAGCGGTGCATGGCGTGCATCTTGCAAGCCACAACTACAAACCAGTGGCACAAGGCAGAGGATGCGATCTGAATCACCACCAATGAAATAACAACTGTTTCGAAGACGAGGTTGACCGATTTCCAGTCCTGACCTGACAGAGGAACGTAAGCTCCAACCACAGCTGAAGTAATCAGGATTCTCACCAAACTGGACATTATGCACACCACATTACGGGACTTAGCGATGTCTTTGGAAATGTCCTCTAGAGATGAAATGGAGAAGAGCGTGCTGTAGTTTTCCCACCAGTTCAAAGAAACACAGATGGTCCCCATGATGGCAAGACCAATTGATACTTTTATCCTAGGGGAACTTTCGAATACCAGAAAACTGACAGCAAAAAGCACATAACCTAGGACGATCAATAAAATGGAGCATACAGGGAGCATTATAAGCCGCTTCCTCTCTTTGGCGAGGCACTCAGCGACTACCTGGAACACTGCTGACAGGATGCTCACACTGTTTAGGATCATCACGTTAGTGATAATGTCGAAGTGTGGCATGGCTGCTATTGTTAGAACTGCAGCTCCCAATGCTACCAGGAACTCAACACACAGAACCTAGAGCAAAGGTCAAATCAAAGTCAGAAAGGTTACAGCCATAACAATCAGTTTCTCTGCTACTATACATCTGTTCATCAAAAACTGCTTACCCAAAAAAACGTTTTTTTAGAGGGCATGGCTGTTCTCTTGAAAATGAACTTCCATGTGCTTTTGAGCAGAAGGAGAACGCTCGGTCCGACCAGAACGAGGCCAATGCCAAGTAGGGCGGTGGGCTTTTTTTCTAAACTTACAATCTCGGTTTGATTGTTCGCAAATGTTATCAAAAGCATAAATGATGTCTGTAAATACAAAAAAAAAAAAAAAAAAAAAGTTTCAGTCTAAGCAAGCCTTTTGTGTAATATTCAATAGATAAGTTAAATGTTATCCTATCATCCAAAAATGATTAGCTAACGATTAAGAAAGAAGCTTACTTTACTGAGTAGTGCAAGCACAAAGACAAGTATGCCAACAATGGCACACGTAAACAATTTCAAACACTGCACTTGTTTCTTTGGTTTCTGCTCATCTTGAATGATTGGCACTTCTCTGCATGTATCCCAAAATCGTCTGTTTTGGAAGACAAAAAGGAAATAGCTTAATGGAAAATTGAAAGTTCACTTGAATGAGCAATTTAAAAGTTGTACAATGATAAGTATAATTGTGGTATTTATCATGCTGGAGAGACTGTAGAAAAATAATTGCAATTTTTTATAAACAATATATATATATATATATATATATATATATATATATATATATACACACACACACACACACACACATGTATTTATATATTCTTATTAAATGTTACCAGGAATAGGTAAATATATATATATTTTTTAAAGAAATTAAATTTGGAGTGGAATATTAAAAATATAAACATAATGTGAAAATAAGCATTTAGCTGCATAATTAAGTGTTTGTGGAAATCTAAATTTTAAATTATTGGTAACGCTTTACAATATGGTTCATTAGTTAACATTAGTTAATTAGTTCACATGAACTAATAATGAAATTCACTTATACAGCATTTATTAATCTTTGTTGTTAATGTTAATTTCAACATATACTAATACATTATTAAAATCTTGTTAACATTAGTTAATGCACTGTGAACTAACATGAACAAACTTAACTAACGTTAACGAAGATTAGTAAATGCAGTAAGAAATGTATTGCTCATGGTTAGTTCATGTTAGTTAATACATGAACTAATGTTTAACTAATGAACTTTTTTGTAAAGTATAACTTAATTGTTTAATAAAAGTTTGATAAATTAAAAAAATGATTACCTGAATTCATGTCTCTGCTGCTTTTCCATAGTGATGTGAGCCAAGCAGCAAAAACCTTTGAATAATCATTTGTAAAACAGACCAGAGCTTTATAACCTGATGGGAGGGAGCACTATGCTGTTATTTAACATGGTTTCTATGATGTGGGTTCTATCTTTATCTTTGCACAGAAATTATCTACCTGTCCAAATTCAGTTTAATTTTCCACTCCCTTTGATGATGAAAAAGGTTTCTCTAATACTTTAAGTGACTACCAGATAGGCATGGTAAACTTGGGCTAAATTATGAAAGACAGCAGTATTGATAAGATCTAACTGTACCAGTTGTGAAATTAAGAAAATACACATAGCCCACTATTTATTATTTCTATATAGACATTATCTTGCAAATTCTATCATGCCAGCCATTTCTATGACTAACCGACTATCATACACAGACAAAAATGTGTTAAAATGACCGGCTTAGAAAGTATTCACTTAAACACAGTTTATGCTTTAAATGGGCATAAATAGTTGGGAGAAAATATGTGTATTAGCCTATTAGATCTGCATTCGGTCTTAAAGTGGCAGTAGTGATGATACACGGGGCAACTTTTTGAGCAATATTGCCGGACAATGTTGCTGAGCGATGGGCTTGGGCACTTTCCCATTGAGAATGGGCAACAAATTTCTGGATACTTTAGATCGAAATTTGTTGCCCATTCTCAATGCGAAAGTGCCCAAGCAATGTCACTTGGCAACATTGCTTAAAAGTTGTTTTCTGTATCATTACATCAATGCTGACGACTGCACAATTAATGTGAATCAAACAACAAAAGGCAAAGAGAAAATTACTCACTATTCTTGAATGAATAGCTTTACCTTTAATAAGCATTAATCTGGCTATAATTTTATTACTTACCTGAACAGTAGGTAAACCTTCATGAAATTAAAGCACTGTTTATTTTATTTGTATATTTGTTTTATTGTGTATTTATTGTATTTATTTGACCATTTGGTTGTACTTTATTTTTTTTTGTTCTTTAGGGCCCGAGCACCAAAGTGCAAAATAGCTCGATAGCACCACCTATAAAACTTCAACGATGTGCGCCTCGGGCTACGTTTGGCGTACATGTACAAAATTCGGTACATGCATGTACCGTCCCATTTCCTACAAAAAAGTCTCTTGGAGCTAAGTCCTAAACGCAACAGGAAGTCAGCTATTTTTTTGCAGTTTTTGCCATTTTCAGGCCTTGTACTTTAACGAACTCCTCCTACAGTTCATCTTCAAATTTGGGTTGTATAATCACAAGGCTTGTGCGACGCTAAATTGCGAAGATCTTGAGTTTTTGTAAAAGGGTGTGTCCCTGGTGGCCTGACAAATTTTGATGTTTCGCCATGAAACAGGAAGTTGCTGTAACTAAGGCAGACAATGTCCGATCTGCCCCAAACTTCACACACTTGATAAAAGTCCTGTCCTGAACACATGTCCATGCCCATATTCAGTTATAGTCATAGCGCCACCTACTGGCAACAGGAAGTGACATGTTTAACACTGTTATGGACTCCTGACAGCATATTAAAATGTTAAAAAAATGTTAGCAAAACACTTAGATAAGTGCTAAAGCATGCTATTAATACAGTGAAAGAGGAAGTTGCTGTAACTCAGGCATGCAATGTCCAATCTACCCTAAACGTCATACATTTGATAAGAGTCCTGCCCTGAACACATCTACATGATAATATTTGGTTATAGTAATAGCGCCACCTACTGACAACAGGAAGTGACGTTTTTAACAATATGATGCACTATTAGCAACATAGTAAAATATGCAATTGAGTACTAAACATGCTAGAAACATTCTAAATCATGCTAGCAACACCTAGCTGACTGCTAAAGTATGCTATTATCGTCATGAAACAGGAATTTGTTGTAACTCAAGCATACAGTGTCTGATCACCCCTAAACTTCACATGTGTGATAAGAGTCCTGGCCTAAAGACATCTATTTGCCAATATTCAGTTAGTCATAGCGCCACCTGCTGGCAACAGGAAATGGCATGCTTTACACTGTAATTCACTCCCTGAAACACATTTCGATATGCCACTGAGTAGCAAACATACTACAAACATGTTAAAACATGCAACACTTGGCTAAGTGCTAATGTTTGCAATTAACGCCATGAAACAGGAAGTTGTTGTAACTCAGGCATATGATGTCCGATCTGCTCCAAACTTCACATGTTTGATAACAGTCCTGGCCTGGAGACATCAACATGGCAATATTCAGTTGCGCTCACAGTGCCACCTGTTGGCAGCAGGAAGTCTGGCACTTTTAAATGACTTTCCCATAATTCTCCTGTATTTACTCGCTTACATGCATGTCGCCCACTGTTCACAGTTTTCCTGAGGCCAACGGGTGGCGGTGAGACCGGGTGCAAGGGCCTTTTTATTGCTGCTTGCAGCTTTAATGTTCTTATTGTATCTTATTGTATCACAAAAAATACCTGCATACTGGTGCATTTACAAATAGATTTGTTTTGTTTAAACATTGCTGTTTCTTTTGTTATGGATATTTATTTTACATTTCAGAATATAAAGCAATGTTAATTATGTTCTTAATTGGTTTCTTTTTTAAATTAAAATTATAACAAAAAACCCTAATAAGAATACCATTAATGTACCGGATCGATAAGCAGTAGCGGTAAGAGTAGTAATGCTGTTAAAAGCTTAACAATACACATCCCTACTGGATACACTACTACATGGTCAAACAAATGTAGGAAATCCCTTCTAATTAACAGGAAAGAAATATTGTAATGTCACACTATACAGCGACATTCAAGAGAATTCTGTACATAAATGTAACTGTAGATATGCAAGACATACACTGATAAGCCACATTAAAACCACTGAAAGGTAAAGTAAATAACATTGATTATATCATTACAAGCAGCGTCATTTAGAGAAAATTCTTGACATTAACAGTACCGAGCCATACGACCTGCCAGCTACAGAATTGAAGAAAGACCCAGAAGCACGTTACCACCTGTCACATATCCTGACATCATCAATTACCTCGTTTATATGGTATCAGTGCCTACACAATGCAAGAGTTCAGACCCTTTAAGCAATTAGAAGCAAGTTTTTAAGTTTAAGTTATTAGCAAGTCGCATTATTTAGAGAAACCTGCTAGAAATACATATTCAGTTTTCATGTTATTTTAAGGTGGAGTAGAATAAAATGAACAGCACTTTTCACGTCAGTTTGAGAACCACTGCTGGATATCAGCCTGCACTTTGGTCCCAGATTTAGTCAGTAAACGAGCAGCGCAATCTCAAATCTCAAATGAAGATCGCTGAACTCCAGCTTACTTGTCTGTGTTTTCAGATCATCTGCGCTTCTTCCTCAGTGTAGAAAGCATGTGGTTGCCAGATTGCAAAGATTAAGTAAAACGTGTTCTTTTAATAGAAAAGCTCTGATAGGGGGTTTAAATTCGGGAAATCTGGCAACCGTACGCATGACCGCTCGTAAAGACAGTCTGTAATGTTTTGTCTCCTTTATTCGAAAAAAAACTAAAATTTTAAAAGAGTGATTTTGGAGTAAAGTGTTTAGTCTCTTAGCCACATTTCAGTCTCGTCTTTTTTCATCAACGATATTGCACGTGTAGTTTTAGTCACGTTATCGTTAAATGATATTGGTTTCCTCTCTCATCGTCTAGTCTTAGTCATGGAAAAAAAGGTTGTCAACGAACATTTTTCGTCATAGTTTTCTGGTACTGCTAAGAGTGCAATGTCAATACAGTCTGTTACCTTGATTCAAATTTTGCGTTCTACGCGTTCATCAAACAGCTGTGGTAAGTTGGATCACTCTATAAACACGGTGAGTCATGTCATCCTCTCCTTCTATTGTTACTTGCTCTGCCGGTCACATGCATAGTATAGCTTTCTCTGTCAGTGACGAGGGATTTACATGTCATAAATGTAGGGAAATAGTCAGGCTGACAGAGAAAATCTCAGAATTAAGATCCAATACACGCATCCAAACTTTAATCCAGGATAGTAAGAATGCAAGGGCTTTAGATACTGTTTTGGATGCGACTAGCTTAGTGAACTCTGTACATTGTTCGGTTCCGGCTGTAGAGCCCGTGCAGCAGGGCACTTGGGTGACGATGAGGCGGCATAGTCGCAGGGCAAAACACCACTCTTCCATTCTGATAAGAACATCCACAGGTTCTCCCCACTCAGTGACGCACCCACTGAGAATCCTGCTGAAAGTGCCCTAGTTATTGGTGATTCTATTACAAGGACCGTGGAAATAGAGACACCAGACACCATAGTCACATGTTTGCTGGGAGCCAGAGCACCTGACATCAAAGCAAATTTAAAAGTGCTGGCTAATGATAATCGTAAATACTCTAAAATTATTATTCACGTTGGCACTAATGACCGACTGGCACTACTTCGCCAGTCGGAGATCACTAAAATTAACATTAAAGAGGTGTGAGAACTCGCAAGTACAGTGTCGTAAACAGTAATTTGCTCTGGTCCCCTTCCTGTTCGTCGAACTGATGAGATAGTTAGCAGGTTATCATCACTCAATGGCTGGCTGTCTAAGTGGTGTCCGCAGAATAATATAGGTTTCATTTGGAAAACACAATTGGAAAAGTTTTTGGGGCAGACCTGACCTGTTGAAAAGAGATGGTATTCATCCCTCCTGGGATGGTGCTGCTCTTCTCTCTAGTAATATGGCACATAGTCTTAGAGCTGACTCATGACAAACTAGGGCCCAGGTCAGGAAGCAGACAGACCGGTTTAACCGACCGTCTGCTAGCTGTCTCACGTCCCAGAAGTCAAGATAAATACCAACACAAACTCTTTAACCTAGATATTATCACATAGAGACTGTGTGTACCCCGAATGACCAGTAATTTCCTAGTACTAAATTCAGAAAAAGCAGAGATTCTAATTTTTGGACCAAAAACTTCTTTACGTAATAACCTACAAACCCGATTCCAAAAAAGTTGGGACACTTTTAAATTTCATGGCATCAACACATCTAAAAAAAGTTGGGACAAGGTCATGTTTACCACTGTGTGGCATCCCCTCTTCTTTTTATAACAGTCTGCAAACGTCTGGGGACTGAGGAGACAAGTTGCTCAAGTTTAGGAATAGGAATGTTGTCCCATTCTTGTCTAATACAGGCTTCTAGTTGCTCAACTGTCTTAGGTCTTCTTTGTCGCAGCTTCCTCTTTATGATGCACCAAATGTTTTCTATGGGTGAAAGATCTGGACTGCAGGCTGGCCATTTCCGTACCCGGATCCTTCTTCTACGCAGCCATTATGTTGTAATTGATGCAGTATGTGGTCTGGCATTGTCATGTTGGAAAATGCAAGGTCTTCCCTGAAAGAGACGACGTCTGGATGGGAGCATATGTTGTTCTAGAACTTGGATATACCTTTCAGCATTGATGGTGCCTTTCCAGATGTGTAAGCTGCCCATGCCACACGCACTCATGCAACCCCATACCATCAGAGATGCAGGCTTCTGAACTGAGCACTGGTTGTCCTTGTCCTCTTTACTCCGGATGACATGGCATCCCAGTTTTCCAAAAAGAACTTCAAATTTTGATTCGTCTGACCACAGAACAGTTTTCCACTTTGCCACAGTCCATTTTAAATGAGCCCAGACAAAACGGCTGCGCTTCTGGATCATGTTTAGATATGGCTTCTTTTTTGACCTATTTTGACTGGCAACGGCGAATGGCACGGTGGATTGTGTTCACCAACAATGTTTTCTGGAAGTATTCCTGAGCCCATGTTGTGATTTCCATTACAGTAGCATTCCTGTATGTGATGCAGTGCCATCTAAGGGCCCGAAGATCATGGGCATCCAGTATGGTTTTCCGAGTACCGGAAAGATTTCTCTGAACCTTTGGATGATATTATGCACTGTAGATGATGATAACTTCATACTCTGCAATTTTTCTCCTTTCTGATATTGCTCCACTATTTTTCACCACAGCATTGGGGGAATTGGTGACCCTCTGATATGTTATCTATATTCTATTGTGAATAAAATATAAGTTTATGAGATTTGTAAATTATTGCATTCCTTTTTTATTCACAATTTGTACAGTGTCCCAACTTTTTTGGAATCGGGTTTGTAGAATACTGTCTAACACTTGATGGCTGCTCTGTTAAGTCTTTGTCGTCAGTTAGGAACCTGGGTGTGCTCTTTGATACCAATCTTTCATTTGAAAGCCATGTTTCTAGCATCTGTAAAAACACATTCTTCCATCTTAAAAATATATCTAAACTACGACATATGCTCTTTTTGACAAATGCAGAACAGTTAGTTCATGCGTTCATGACCTCAAGGCTAGATTACTGTAACGCTCTACTTGGTGGTTTCCCTGCTCGCTTGATAAATAAACTACAGCTTGTACAAAATGCAGCCTTACAAATGAGAATAGTAGAAGCAGTCGAATCAACATGAGTACAATACAAAAACAGTACGTAAGTGCCGTGTCAAGTCACAGTTTTATCACTAAAGTGCTCGTAGCAAGGTTTTTTTTTTTTTTTTTTTTTTTTTTTTAAATATATACGCAAATAGATGGAGAAAGAATAGAAAGTTGAAAAAGAAAGAGTAAAATATAAATAAAAAGATTTCTTACAGAGTTCTTACTAGAACTAGGAAGTATGAGACCAAGGACCTGCGCCTTGACACAACCACAACGCAGCCCTGAAGTATCAGCAGAGATTGAGTCAACTAGATCATCCACTGTGAAGGCCTCATCAACATGACAACCAGTGGCGCAGCTCCTCAACAACCGTCCATAACGGTGTGATGAATACGATCCTCAACTGGATGGAACTGAATTAAATACTTTGAATGTTGCGATCCTATCGGACTTATGATAGCAACCTGAGTCGTAACAAAGCACTGTTCGCCAGAGGAGAACTGGCCCCCAGACTAAGCCTGGTTTCTCCCAAGTTTTTTTTTCTTCTCCATTTTAACACCTATTTGCCACTTGTTTGCCACCTGATGTCACCTGTTGGCGTTTGGGTTCCTTGCTGCTGTCGCCTTTGGCTTGCTTAGTTGGGGACACTTGACATTTGACTTGACATTTGATATTCAACAGTGCTTTGACACTATTCTTTAAGAGCTGCTGTGCAGCCAAAATAATGTACCAGTTATCAATGTAAAGCTGCTTTGACACAATCTACATTGTAAAAAGCGCTATATAAATAAAGGTGACTTGACTACAGTTGATAGATCCCATTGCATGTTCATACAGAGAGTAGTAGGGCTTATTAAGGGCTTGCATATACAAAAAGAATGACATCTTTCTAATGTTATGTTATTTGAATTTATGCACTGATGAGCACAAATTGAAATATACTTACTAAGTGACGAGTGACATTTTTATTTGGAGTAGGTAGTCAGAACTGAACAATTGAGCAATGGAAGAAGGTTGCCTGGTCTGACAAATCATGTTTTCTTTAAGATTAGGTGGATTGCCTGGTGCATGTGTGTTGAAATGTACTGACTAAGTGACGAGTGACATTTTTATTTGGAGTAGGTCGTCAGAACTGAACGATTGAGCAATGGAAGAAGGTTGCCTGGTCTGATGAATCACGTTTTCTTTAAGATCAGGTGGATTGCCTGGCGCATATGCATTGTTTACCTGGGGAAAAGACCTACAGTGGGTACGGAAAGTATTCAGACCCCCTTACATTTTTCACTCTTTGTTATATTGCAGCCATTTGCTAAAATCATTTAAGTTCATTTTTTTTCCTTATTAATGTACACACAGCACCCCATATTGACAGAAAAACACAGAATTGTTGACATTTTTGCAGATTTATTAAAAAAGAAAAAAGCCTTGGTGAGAGAGGTAAAGAAGAACCCAAAGATCACTGTGGCTGAGCTCCAGAGATGCAGTCGGGAGATGGGAGAAAGTTGTAGAAAGTCAACCATCACTGCAGCCCTCCACCAGTCGGGGCTTTATGGCAAAGTGGCCCGACGGAAGCCTCTACTCAGTGCAAGACACATGAAAGCCTGCATGGAGTTTGCTAAAAAACACCTGAAGGACTCCAAGATGGTGATAAATAAGATTCACTGGTCTGATGAGACCAAGATAGAACTTTTTGGCCTCATTTCTAAGCGGTATGTGTGGAGAAAACCAGGCACTGCTCATCACCTGTCCAATACAGTCCCAGCAATGGAGCATGGTGGTGGCAGCATCATGCTGTGGGGGTGTTTTTCAGCTGCAGGGACAGGACGACTGGTTGCAATCGAGGGAAAGATGAATGCGGCCAAGTACAGGGATATCCTGGACGAAAACCTTCTCCAGAGTGCTCAGGACCTCAGACTGGGCCGAAGGTTTATCTTCCAACAAGACAATGACCCTAAGCACACAGCTAAAATAACGAAGGAGTGGCTTCACAACAACTCCGTGACTGTTCTTGAATGGTCCAGCCAGAGCCCTGACTTAAACCCAATCGAGCATCTCTGGAGAGACCTAAAAATGGCTGTCCACCAACGTTTACCATCCAACCTGACAGAACTGGAGAGGATCTGCAAGGAGGAATGGCAGAGTATCCCCAAATCCAGGTGTGAAAAACTTGTTGCATCTTTCCCAAAAAGACTCATGGCTGTATTTGATCAAAAGGGCGCTTCTACTAAAGACTGAGCAAAGGGTCTGAATACTTAGGACCATGTGATATTTCAATTTTTCTTTTTTAATAAATCTGCAAAAATGTCAACAATTCTGTGTTTTTCTGTCAATATAGGGTGCTGTGTATACATTAATGAGGAAAAAAATGAACTTAAATGATTTTAGCAAATGGCTGCAATATAACAAAGAGTGAAAAATTTAAGGGGGTCTGAATACTTTCCATACCCACTGTATACTTGAACAAATCCAATCCATGAAGGACCCACCTCACAACTTGCAGGTTTTTTATTACTTTAGTCACTTTAGTCACTGTCACTGTGGTTACAGTTGATAGATCCCATTGCATGTTCATACAGAGAGTAGTAGGGCTTATCAAGGGATTGCATGTACAAAAAGAATGAAATCTTTCTAATGTTATGTCATCTGAATTTATGCATGGATGAGCACAAATTGAAATGTATTGACTAAGTGACAAGTGACATTTTTAATTTTTTTGGGTAGGGTGTCGGAACTGAACAATTAAGCAAAGGAAGAAGGTTGCCTGGTCTGATGAATCACGTTTTCTTTACGAAAAGGTGGATTGCCCAGCGCCTATGCATTATTTACCTGGGGAAAAGACCTATACTTGAACAAATCCAATCCATGAAGGACCCACCTCACAACTTGCAGGTTTTTTGTCACTTTAGTCACTTTAGTCACTGTCACTGTGGTTACAGTTGATAGATCCCATTGCATGTTCATACAGAGAGTAGTAGGGCTTATCAAGGGATTGCATATACAAAAAGAATGAAATCTTTCTAATGTTATGTCATTTGAATTTATGCATGGATGAGCACAAATTGAAATGTATTGACTAAGTGACAAGTGACAATTTATTTGGAGTAGGTCGTCAGAACTGAACGATTGAGCAATGGAAGAAGGTTGCCTGGTTGATGAATCACGTTTTCTTTCAGATAAGGTGGATTGCTGGATGCATGTGTATTGTTTACCTGGGGAAAAGACCTATACTTGAACAAATCTAATCCATGAAGGACCCACCTCACAACTTGCAGGTTTTTTGTCACTTTAGTCACTGTTACTGTGGTTGCAGTTGATAGATCCCATTGCATGTTCATACAGAGAGTAGTAGGGCTTATCAAGGGATTGCATATACAAAAACAATGAAATCTTTCTAATGTTATGTCATCTGAATTTATACATGGATGAGCACAAATTGAAATGTATTGACTAAGTGACAAGTGACATTTTAAATTTTTTTGGGTAGGGTGTCGGAGCTGAACAATTGAGCAAAGGAAGAAGGTTGCCTGGTCTGATGAATCACGTTTTCTTTACGAACAGGTGGATTGCCCAGCGCCTATGCATTATTTACCTGGGGAAAAGACCTATACTTGAACAAATCCAATCCATGAAGGACCCACCTCACAACTTGCAGGTTTTTTGTCACTTTAGTCACTTTAGTCACTGTCACTGTGGTTACAGTTGATAGATCCCATTGCATGTTCATACAGAGAGTAGTAGGGCTTATCAAGGGATTGCATATACAAAAAGAATGAAATCTTTCTAATGTTATGTCATTTGAATTTATGCATGGATGAGCACAAATTGAAATGTATTGACTAAGTGACAAGTGACATTTTTAATTTTTTTGGGTAGGGTGTCGGAGCTGAACAATTGAGCAAAGGAAGAAGGTTGCCTGGTCTGATGAATCACGTTTTCTTTACGAACAGGTGGATTGCCCAGCGCCTATGCATTATTTACCTGGGGAAAAGACCTATACTTGAACAAATCCAATCCATGAAGGACCCACCTCACAACTTGCAGGTTTTTTGTCACTTTAGTCACTTTAGTCACTGTCACTGTGGTTACAGTTGATAGATCCCATTGCATGTTCATACAGAGAGTAGTAGGGCTTATCAAGGGATTGCATATACAAAAAGAATGAAATCTTTCTAATGTTATGTCATTTGAATTTATGCATGGATGAGCACAAATTGAAATGTATTGACTAAGTGACAAGTGACATTTTTAATTTTTTTGGGTAGGGTGTCGGAACTGAACAATTGAGCAATGGAAGAAGGTTGCCTGGTCTGACAAATCACGTTTTCTTTAAGATTAGGTGGATTGCCCAGCGCATGTGCATTAAAATGTACTGACTAAGTGACGAGTGACAATTTATTTGGAGTAGGTCGTCAGAACTGAACAACTAAGCAATGGAAGAAGGTTGCCTGGTCTGATGAATCACGCTTTCTTTAAGATCAGGTGGATTGCCTGGTGCATGTGCATTGTTTACCTGGGGAAAAGACCTATACTTGAACAAATCCAATCCATGAAGGACCCACCTCACAACTTGCAGGTTTTTTATTACTTTAGTCACTGTCACTGTGGTTACAGTTGATAGATCCCATTGCATGTTCATACAGAGAGTAGTAGGGCTTATCAAGGGATTGCATATACAAAAAGAATGAAATCTTTCTAATGTTATGTCATCTGAATTTATGCATGGATTAGCACAAATTGAAATGTACTCACTAAGTGACAAGTGACATTTTTAATTTTTCTTGGGTAGGGCGTTTGAACCAGAGTTGGGTAAAACGCCTAACTGTATTCTAATTACTTTTCCTGATAGCGCAGTAATGTAACGCATCACATTTTAAATTTATGTAATTTGATTATAGTTACTTACGTCAATAAAATTACGTTACTTGTGTTACAAGGAAAAATTATTAGGTAAAATGCATTTCTAAAAGAAATCACGTTTGGCGCAGATGCGTCATTTGATGAGCAAGCATGCGCTTTAATGAATCACTGGAGAATGCATGCTAAAATGGACAGAGATGAGTGTGCTGGTTGTTTATTCAAGTGGAAATACAAACATTATTTTGATTTCATTGTGCGTAAAAATAAAAAAAATATTACTGTTAAATGCAAACTGTGCGCAATTTCTAACAAACTTTCTACCGCTATTAACTCGACCATCAATTTGTTGAAGCACTCTACAGAAAGCATTCTACAACAAAACTCATTGCCAAGGAGGATACTGCGCCCAACACGAGAACGATACAACCTCGCCTATACAAGCTAGACTGGATTTCTGTTCAGGATCGGGAGGGAAGGTAATTTCTGAACAATACTGTTCAAAACTGTTTTCAAATGTTATTAGAAATGTTTTCAATTTAAGGCAATTGTTCCTGTCTTTAATGCAGTTACATACAAATATAAACACAGTTAAGTTCGCACACACATGCTACATACGGCAAGGAATGTTGTAGATAAGACATACTGTACAGACAAATTTAAAGAGACTACAGTTTTCATTGTTAGGCAGGTTCTAAGAACGTTAATTTAAATTCTAGTAGTGCATTGGAACTTTAAGTCAAGTCGCTGTTTTCATACTTCTGTAATATTTTTTCAGTCAATTTTAAATTACGGAAAGAACTATGTGTTTCAATTTGTGGTTTATTTTTGTACGTTTTAGAGGTTTTCAAAGTAACTTGAATGTAAAGTAATTAGTAATCTGATTACTTTTTACATGCAGTAATCAGTAATGTAATCAATTACAATTTTAATGTAGTAATTTTTAATTTGTAGTAGATTACTTTTTTGAGTAACTTACCCAACACTGGTTGGAACTGAACAACTGAGCAATGGAAGAAGGTTGCCTCGTCTGATGAATCACGTTTTCTTTAAGATCAGGTGGATTGCCCGACCCATGTGTGTTGAAATGTACTTACTAAGTGACAAGTGACTTTTTTTTTGGGGGGGTAGGTCGTCAGAACTGAACAACTGAGCAATGGAAGAAGGTTGCCTGGTCTGATGAATCACGTTTTCTTTAAGATCAGGTGGATTGCTCGACGCATGTGCGTTGAAATGTACATACTAAGTGACGAGTGACATTTTTATTTGGGGTAGGTCGTCAGAACTGAACAACTAAGCAATGGAAGAAGATTGCCTGGTCTGATGAATCACGTTTTCTTTAAGATCAGGTGGATTGCCGGGTGCATGTGTATTGTTTACCTGGAGAAAAGACCTATACTTGAACAAATCCAGTCCATGAAGGACCCACCTCACAACCCTACCCAAAAAAACTTTAATTTTTTTGGGTAGGGCGTCGGAACTGAACAATTGAGCAGTGCAAGAAGGTTGCCTGGTCTGATGAATCACATTCTCTTTCGAAAAGGAACTCAACACTGTGTTTGACACACTTTGGGGAACGCCTCCTCGTGAACCGGTGTCTGAAACAATTATCAAATAACGACAATCCTATTGGCCGGCGACAGCCTATGACATCTTAACTGGCACGACCCGGATATAAGGAGCACCTAGAGAAGCAGTCAGTATCTTTTCGAACTCAGGTTTTTGACACCTGATGACACACAATCTGTGCGTTTTCTGTCTGGGGGAAGAGCATGCATGGACAGTGCTTGAGGGTGCTGCCTGTGCAAATTGTGAGCATCTACCTATCAGGATGGTCCGCTCTCGTTTGGCCCTCTTCTCGAGGGAAGAGGGGCCGGCATCTGTGCTTGGTGGTTCTGGTGGTTTATTTAGTTAGTTTAATCATAAAGATTTTTAATTATAAATACAAATCTTATTTTTACTACTTTTTTTAATGCTGCTTTTTTACAAACTTTTTCCATGGACCCCTTAGCATTCCCTTGTGGCCTCCTGGCGGTCTCTGGACCCCAGTTTGTCATGGAATGCAACAACACTCACACACACCTTAGTTTAGTGTTGAGATAGCAGGCAGCACTGTACTGTTTTTCTGCTGTGAGACACCAGACCACCCGCGTCTGTGTGATCAATTCAGCGGCAACTGAAATCATGGGGTTCTCAGATGGAGCTGGCTGAGGAGTTTGAGAGAGGTGTAAATCTCTCGCGACCTTCAGTGGCTGACGAGGGTGAGCTGCTGGAGGATGATGTGTTGTCTTTAACATCATCGGATCCAGCAGTGAGTGCTCTTCGTCCAGCTCTCTCAGAAACACAGGCGGCCTGGCCAGTTCACCAGCCGCTGATTTCCTCAACCTACTACTCCACTGGGCATTCCCAGGGGCCCCTGCCAGATCTTACGCCCAAGCCGTCCAGGAGGAAGTCCTCCAAAAGGTCCAGGCGGCCCAAGAGAGTGGTCGCTACCTCACCTAAGCCACCTGTGAGTCCAGCCCTCCACGAGCCCACTCCAGTATTCCACGTGCCGTTAAAGGAGGATGAATGGCTGATAAGCTTTTTGGCACTCAAACTGCCTTGGTGGGAAAGGGGTACTAGAGAGCAGGAGATGGTGGTTGAAGAGGAGGTAGGCAAGCCTTCTAAATCTTCAAAACCATCCTGCACCGCGTATGCGGAGCTGCTGGAGGTTATGGAACATGCTTCTGGCAGGCTGCAGCTGCCATGGGAGCGCTCTAGGAAAGAAACCGCTTGAGGGCGGCTCAACGAGCGGTTCCTTTCCGATCATAACCCTGCAGCCCCCGTGAGCCTTCCATTCCTTCCAGATCTCCATGTAGAGATCGAGAAGGCATGGAAGAACCCGCACTCAGCTTGTATTTATCGACATTAGCGAGATAATTTCGCTGATGTTGAGGGAGCGAGCGAGCACGGGTATGCGTATCTGCCTAGACAGACAGAAGGTCCTGGCCCGTCCCGGATTGAGGATCGGAGGCAGGGCCAAAAGTCCAGTGTTGCCTCTCGGACACCTCCTCCTCCTAGGAGCAGGCTCTTGATTTACAGAGTTAGAATATCAGAGTTGCCAACTCTCTATTTTGAGAGTCTGTGTTAGAGGCTGCTGTTTCTTAGCCCCAGGCAGATCTATGCTTATGTGTGGCCTTATAGGCCCACAGCTATAGCTGGCCTAGACTAGAACTAGGGTTTAGGATTATATGCTAAAGCATTTAACCCTTTTTTACTACTCCTGTCACGTGAGTGTAGTTTCCTAGTTCTGGCCTCCTCTTATCAGAGTTGTCAGTAGGTGCAAGATCAGATAGCAGCTAGGGTAGCAGACTATTGTCTCCCTGGTGCTGTTGTCTCAGGTGGATAGGCCCCTTATCATTATGTGTATAAGAGACTAATATTGTTGCTGTGGCCCCATTTCCCCAGAACTATTTAATTGGTACTCTGACTTAAGTCTTTTCCCCTGAGCCCCTTGAACTATGTTCAAGCTTGAGTGAAACGGTTGTAGCTTTTTTCATAAAAGCTCCTGTTCCTTAGGGTTCAGTACAGATGTTTCTGTTTTTGTGTGAAGGACCCACCCTGTGTTTTCAGGGTAGGATGAATAGCACTAACCCCTGTTTCTCTGGGTTGTTTATGCTTTAGTACTGTTAGATCTGATACCTGCCCTACACTATGGGAGCTCCCGTATCTTCTGTAGTAGTAGGCCTGTGTTTTGGCCTCCTTCAGATTATGGTGACTAGTTCTACTCCCCTTGCTTTAAGGGTAAAAAGTGTTTTACTGAGTATACTGCCTACTGGAATGTATAAAGCTCAGGTTGAGTTTATTTATTTGAACCTGACTAGTTGTGCTTGTGTTGTTAGAAGTAGAAGGCCTCTTTTAGAGCATGGTAGCTTATATTACAAAGCTTGTTGGTAGATGTGTAGTATAGAGTTTGCTCACTTGGAGACTAGCACTGCCACAGGTTTATGCCCGTGATCTTTTGAGGTAGTAGGCCTGTTTTTGGGCCTCCCTCAGAGCATGGTGGCGTAATATTCTTTGTACTCCCCTTGCTTTAAGGGTATAAGGTGATTTTACTGAGTATATTGCCTGTTAGAATGTGTGGATGGATTTAAGCTCAGGTTGAGTTAAATTTGTTGACCTCACTGGATAGTTGGTTCTCATATATGGTTCCCTTAGAGCTTAGGCACTGCCACTAGCTGACGCCTGTGTCATTCTGAAGTCGCAGGTCCCGTTTGGACCTCCTTCAGAGCATGATGGCGTAAGTTTGTACTTCTCTTGCTTAAAGAGTAAAAAGTGTGTTTACTGAGTACACTGCTTGTTGGAATGTGTTGAGGTAGACTGATACATGGGCACTCTACAGTCTTATCTGCCAGTTAAACTCGTTTTCAATCAGAACGAGTTCCTATGTTTTGTGGGCTCTTGCATTGTCAGCAATTGAGTTGCTTTTAGGCATGTGGTCTTCACAGGCCGCCCTGTAAGCAAATCCCCCACATTTGGGTATCTCTCAGCAGATGTTAGAGATGTAAGGGTATGTTTCACATGGCTGGCCTTGCAGGGCTGCAGTAATTTTTCTACATTGGGTAGAATTAGTTCATGTTGCAGGCTCTCTGAGAGCCTCAATGATTTTGTGCCTACAGTATGATCTACTTGTTAGGTTGAGCTCAGTATTCCCCTCGGCTGGAGGGTTGTCTTTATAGCACTTGGCTCCCTAAGTCTGGTCAGTGGTTGAAGGCCTATTTAAGGCCTCCCTGTGGAAGACCAGCCCATAGGCTGGTTGTACTCCCCTTGTTTGGGTCCCCTTAGAGTGCACAGCCTCCTCAGTGCATAGATAAACAAGCGCTGAGTAGATCCTAGGATTGAGCAGAGTATACTCCCCTCACTTGTAAGGGTAAAAAGCTGAGTCCCGCTCTCCAGGATTCCCGTCTCTGCGATCTGGTCTGAGTTGATTACTGCTTTCTTGCAGTCACTCTTACTAGATATCTTCTCTGAAAAATGTGAATTGAGACTCTGTGATCAGACAGGTGGTTGGCCAAGACTAGGTCATTGTTAGACCAGGTTGGCCTCCCTGGTGGCAATCAGGGTCTAATTTCTTTCCCTGACAAGTGACTGACTAGGGTTCCTTCGGGTCCCCCTGGCTACATTTCCTAAAAGGTACCCCCTTTTTTCTTGAAAGAAGCTTGGTACCAGAAGCCTTTGAGCGGCCTTGGTAGGCCTTCTGTGGAAGGCCTCTTTGAGGCTTATAGCTTGGGCTGTTGGCCATAGGAAATGCTGTCACTGACAGCCTAAGTATGACCCGAGGGGGAGTGGCTCTGGCAGCTCAGTTGAACTGCTAGTTCTTGACATTTGTTTTGCAATTCTTTGGCATGCACTCCCCTCAAGCATGGGTATATCGTTCCCCAAAGCGTGTCAAACGCAGTGTTGAGTTCCCTTTCGAAAGGAAACGTCTCAGTTTATGTATTTAACCATGGTTCCCTGAGAACAGGGAACAAGACACTGCGTTTCCTGCCATGTATCGGGGCTGCCTGCTGAACAGTCCCTTCAGATGATACTTCTGCGTTGCACCAGTTATGACGTCATAGGCTGTCACCGGCCAATAGAATTGACGTTATTTGATAATTGTTTCAGACACTGGTTTCTTTAAGATCAGGTGGATTTCCTGGGGCATGTGCGTTGATATGTACTTACTAAGTGACGAGTGACATTTTTTTTTGGGGTAGGTCATCAGAACTGAACAATTAAACAATGTAAGAATGTTGCCTGGTCTGATGAATCATGTTTTTTTTAAGATCAGGTAGATTGCCGGGTGCATGTGTATTGTTTACCTGGGGAAAATACCTATACTTGAACAAATCCAATCCATGAAGGGCTTATCAAGGGCTTGCATATACAAAAAGAATGAAATCTTTCTAATGTTATGTCATTTGAATTTATGGATGGATGAGCACAAATTGAAAAGTGACATTTTTAATTTTTTGGGGTAGGGCGACATTTGACATTTTTGGGTAGGGCGACATTTTTGGGTAGGGCGACATTTTTGGGTAGGGCGACATTTGACATTTTTGACAAATGACATTTTTAAATGTACTTACTAAGTGACGAGTAGGGCTGAACGATTTTGGAAAATAATCTAATGCGATTATTTTTACCAATATTGCAATTGCGATTAAATATGCGATTTTTTTTTTCTTTTTCCTTCTTCTGTATTATTCAACAAAGACAAGCAATAAATGATTGTAGGGGTGTCTTTTTTTTTTTTTGAGGCACCTCACAATTCGATTCGGATTCTGGGAGTCACAGTCCGATTCGATCTTTTTTTCTTAATTACACATGTAATTATAAGTACTTTTTAAAATAATTACACATTATCCAAAACAAATACCGGCGGGTGAGACGACACACTGCAAGCGTCAACAAAGCACACGTTTCTCACAGCGCATCCTGTGCAATGAAGCGCCCAAACCTTTTCAACCTTTCTGAACTTTATTAAAGATTATTTTGTGGATGGTTCGAGTGGTGTGTGTGTGTGTGTGTCTGTGAGAGAGAGAGCGATTAGAAGCAAGCAGAATAAGTTTCTAAAGCACATGCAGCGCCATCGCACATCTGTGATTAAAAACTAAGCTCAGAATTGTTAGAGAGAGAATCTTTATTGTATAGTATGACCAGGCATATGTGTAGCGTTGATGCTTCCTCTGCAGACTGCTTACTCTCTCATGTCACGTGACGAGCGGGTAATCGCGATATTATCACAAATGCGATTAATCGTTCAGCCCTAGTGATGAGTGACATTTTTATTTGGTCATATACAAAAAGAATGAAATCTTTCTAATGTTATGTCATTTGAATTTATGCATAGACGAGCACAAATTGAAATGTACTAAGTGACAAGTGACATTTTAAATTTTTTCGGAACTGAACAATTGAGCAAAGGAAGAAGGTTGCCTGGTCTGTTGAATCACGTTTTCTTTAAGATCAGGTGGATTGCCGGGTGCATGTGCATTGTTTACCTGGGGAAAAGATCTATACTTGAACAAATCCAAGAAGGACCTACCTCACAACTTGCAGGACTTAAAGGATCTGCTGCTATTGTTTTTGTGCCAAATAGCACATAACACATTCAGAGGACTTGTGAAGTCCATGCCCACACATCAGAGCTCTTTTGATGATCTACACGACATAAGGCAGGTGATTTTAATGTTTTAGCTGATCATTGACAAGGAAGAAGGAAATGAAATTTTAAGGAGAAACCCCTTCATGATCTATGGTTTCCATTATTATGCTATGAGTAAAACATTCACAAGACAACAAGGAAGTTGATATTTTGGAAAAAAAAAAGAAAAGAAAAAAAGAGTTGGCCCTTTGGCAAATTATTACATAAATGTCATAGATATGCAAGACATACACTGATGAGCCACATTAAAACCACTGAAAAGGAAAGTGAATAACATTGATTATATCATTACACTGGCACCTGTTAAGGTGTAGGATATATTAGGCAGCAAGTGAACAGTCAGTTTTTTAATTTCATATATTGGAAGCAGGAAAAATGGGCAAGTGAAAATATCTGAGTGACTTTGTCAAGGAACTAAGATGACTTGGTCAGATCAACTCCAAATGGTCTTGTGGGGAGTTCCCGGTATGCATTGATTAGTTCCTGCCAAAAGTAGTGTAAGGAAGGTCGAACGGTGAACCGGTGTCAGGATCACGTGTGGCCAAGTCTCAGTGATTCGCATGAGGAGTGAAGGCTATAATCCATCTGGTCCGATAACACCGAAGAGCTACTGTAGCTAAAATTGCTGAAAAATGTAATGCTGCCCATAACAGAAGGTGTCAGCGTAAGGGACTGCGTGGCCACAGCCCAGTCAGAGTGCCCATGATGGCCCTGTCCACCGCCATGATTTACATTTAAATCATTGTATACATACATGGTTTTACATTGTACTTATATTTTAAAAAAATACCTGCATGTAACTACATCTGTAATTACTTTCTTAAATTACATATATATAATTACACTGTTGACCCATCCCTTACACCTTAACCCACCCTTAAACCTGCCCATACCATCAAATCTGTCCCTAACCTTACCCGTATCCCACCTCGATAGCAGCAAAAGTTTTTTGCAATACTATATGAACACAATAAGTACATTGTAATTACTTTTTGATGTAAGTACATAGTAGTTAAGGCCACCTAATATAAAGTGGGACCGTTCATTCAATCAAGGATTTATCAGACTGATTCTGCAACTCTGAATGATTCATTAAAAACTGACTCAAGTCATTTGTTTGTGAATCTGAAGGCTGAAAATAGTTAGCCACTTTTTTAGCCACTCATATTACGTCGTAGGTTGTTCTCTCCTATATGAATGCAAATAAACAAGAAAACTATTACAATATAAATCAAATGTATTGGAATATTGTTTATTTATTTTTATTCATTTATTTATTTATTACAGGGACAATGCATATTAATAAACATTACTGTCAATATGCCAGAGTTAGCCAGAAGGCTATTTTTCACCTGTAGTCCCTAGACATATGGTAATAGTCACCCTAAAAGAAAATAGAATTACATATTTACATAACAATAAAACAAATACAATACATTTAGGAAAAAGTACTATTAAGCTATGATGTACATTAGAAACACAACAAACCAACAATCAGACAAACATCAGACAAATACATGAACACATACACACACACACACACACACTAAGTAAGAAACCATTTTAATGTATCATTAATCATGCTAAATCTAATTTAATACTAAAATCGCTTTTAAATAAAGGCACGTGATAACATTAATGCTGCTGAATGGATGTACATGTATAATGTACCTGTATGACTTTCTTCGTTAGAAAACAAACAGTGACTTGTGAATGGTGACAATTTTTTACTGGTTTGTTGGTGAACTACCCCTTTAATTCAAGCGAATTCCAGTTAATGCTATGGCATACAATGACATTCTACAGAACCCTTTAGAGGGCCCCTTCTGTTTTGGAATAACAATATCCTGTTGATCTCACTGATTTTGTATCTGAATGAGAGCAAATCCCTTTGTGTTCCAGCATCTAATGTAAAGCCTGGTCACATGCTATATTATGTGTCTTTAACTACTATGTATTTACATCAACAAAACAAACAAACAAAAAAAGTTTAATGACAATGTACTTATTGTGTTCATGTTGCATGCAAAACACTTCTGCGGCTATTAAGGTGTGAAGCGGGTAAGTTCCGAGACAGATGTATAACAAAATATATAACACTGGCCTAGTGGTTTTTGGATATTTTACCACAAAAATATGACATATTGTAGCTTTAAAGACACTTAATATAAAGAGGGACTGAAAGCCTTCGCCAAAGAATGAAATTGTTATGGAGGACTAATCCCATCCCAGTCAACAATCTGATCTCACAGTGATCTCACCATAAGCTCCCAGGATACTCATGATGTGGTCACAATGTGAGGTCACAGCGAGCTAAAAGTGTAACTTCACAGTGCACTCACTGTGCGCTCATACTGTGAGCTTACCATGTGAGACCACTATGATATCACTGTGTTAAACTCTCATTCTGTTAGTTTAGTGTGAGTTCACTGTGATCTAAAATTTCTTTAATATTGGTCACTTCTCACAAACATCATGTAGAAGTTCATATTTTATTTCCATCAACAAAGTATTTCAAAAATTCAGTTTGTATTCTTTTCAGCCTGGTGTTGACATTTGACACAAATATTTCTATTTGACAGATGCATTCAGATTCTGGTGTTGTTTTGGTGACTCCTTTTCACTTCTTAATCACACTGGGAGTATCACAGTATGAGAATGGTGTGATGTAACTGCTCAACATTTTGAATTCACAATGAGCTCATGTATTAGTCATACTGTGAGTATCAAAGTATGGGGATCATCTGAATTCACAATGAGCTCACATATTAGTCACACTGAGTATCAAAGTATGGGGATCATCTGAATTCACAATGAGCTCACGTATTAGTCACACTGTGAGTATCAAAGTATGAGGATCGTTTGAATTCACAATGAGCTCACGTATTAGTCACACTGTGAGTATCAAAGTATGGGGATCATCTGAATTCACAATGAGCTCACATATTAGTCACACTGAGTATCAAAGTATGGGGATCATCTGAATTCACAATGAGCTCACGTATTAGTCACACTGTGAGTATCAAAGTATGAGGATCGTTTGAATTCACAATGAGCTCACGTATTCGTCACACTGTGAGTATCAAAGTATGGGGATCATCTGAATTCACAATGAGATCACGTATTAGTCACACTGAGTATCAAAGTATGAGGATCGTCTGAATTCACAATGAGATCACGTATTAGTCACACTGTGAGTATCAAAGTATGAGGATCGTTTGAATTCACAATGAGTTCAGGTATTAGTCACACTGTATCACGTACATTGCTCATGAATTTATGATAATTTAGTTTGATTAATCGCACACTGAAAAGATACAGACCAAAATGTGATAGATAGATCTGTATGCATTAATATACTCATAATGCATTGCATATAATGTATATATAGAATTTAACAGTGGTAAACACCTGCTTATAGATAAACACCTATATTTAAGCACAAAAGAAGACTGGAAGGTTACATGGTTCTCAAAATTTAAAAAGAGTGACCACAGGTCAGGAAGTACAGGTTTTGAGAACCTTAAAATATTTAGGTGAATTACACAATACACAAACAGACATAAAAGTGTAAAAAGCCATGTAATCCTCAGATGAAGCAGATTTTAAACAAATCAAGTAGCAAAGGCCAGGTAAACATTTACAAAGGCATTACAATATCAAAATGTGTCCATCAGTCTTTTCTTGAAGAGCTGATAATGTCTTAAAACCATTATTACTTCCCGTTTTACTTGACATTTGGCAATATATAATGTTCACATTTCATACTTTAACAGTCAACTTCTCTCAAAAGTGTGTAAACTCCTCTCTTTGGCAGCTTAGTAAAAGTCTTTGGCATTTCTCCTTCACCCACCCACTTTTTGTGCATTTTCTGCGTCACTGAACGTCCCAGATCTCACAGAGGAGGGGGGTGAACTTGTGGTCACTCATGCGCCATGACTCTAGCATTTCAGCGTGGTGGTGGTTGAGGGTGCGAAGCTCAGTTAGACGACCGAGAAGCCTTGCAAAGTGCTGGGGCTCCTGAGGGTGCTGTAGCTTACAGACCTTTCTCAGCACCTCCAACATGGGCTCCTGCAGACGCTCCACTGCCTGCTGGTCTTTTACATATGGTCTGTCTGTGGTTAGATAGAACAGTTTCAGTCAAATGGAACAAATTTTGTTGTGGCCCTCTGAAGCTTAAAACAATGACAAAAATCTGTTAGCTTCTCTATTGTGACCTTATTAATCATTTACAGTACCATTTAACTTATATTTGGAACAGTACAAATTGATTACATAAGAACCAAAATGGGTTTAAAGGTGCAGTAAGCAATTTCTGAGAACAGTGTTGATATTTGAAATCAGTCCAAACACACCCCTCCCTTCGTTGTTGTTTGGCGTCATGGCATCTTTGTTTCCATGCGGACCGTTAAAGAACGCAACTCCTGGAAGTCCTGTAGAATTCAACTAATCAGATGATGACTTTGAAACTCCTAAAGTGTTTCCAAATTTGTGTGCCATATGCATCAGATGTTCAGCAAACGGTCCATAGGTATGACATCTGTGGCTAAGACTAACTCCAGACAAACAATGACACTCAAATCTGTCCTGTTACTATAGCTATAATTACAACAGCAGCATATCTTTATTCTGTGAAACATAGTAAAACCAATGTTACTCATGTATGGAGCAGAAACAATGCAAACTTGGATTCCATTTTCAGACCTTCCCACTTATGTCTTTCCAGCACTGGAAATCTTATCTAATATTAATGCGGGTCCTAAAGCTCTTGCCAGATCATAACCCTTCTTTCTTTTTCCAGAGATATTCATCTGACCTTTTCTCTTTTATAATGTCTCTCAGCCATCTCTCTTTCTACAGTCTTTCTTCAAATCTCCCTCTTGCTCACTCTGTCTACTCCCCCATTATAAGTATACGCCCCCCCCCTACTGCTGATTGGCTACAAGTGTGTTATGGTGCTCAGTCCGATTTCAATGGTGTTTCTCAGAAATTGCTTACTGCACTTTTAAAAGATTTCCAAATAGCTACTAGGGACATCTGCCTTTGTATCAAACAGATATCACAGGAAAGGGGTCAGATAACATATTATATCCAAACTTTACAATGCATTTTTCTTTGTAATTGAGCAAGACATTATGGTCCACTGTATACAGTACCGTTCAAAAGTCTGGAGCCAGTAAGGTTATGTTGAAAAGAATTAATACTTTTATTCAGCAAGGATGCATTAGATTTATCAAAAGAGATAGTGAAGACATTTACAATGTTACAAAACATTTCTATTTCAAATAAATGATGTTCTTTTGAGCGTTCTATTTATCAAAGAACGAACAAATGTATCACGGTTTCCACAAAAATATTAAGCAGCATAACTCTTTTCAACACTGATAACAAATGTTTTTGAGCAGCAAATCAGCATATTAGAATGATTTCTGAAGGATCATGTGACACTGAAGACTGAAGTAATGGTTGCTAAGAAAAATCCGCTTTGCCATCACAGGAATAAATTACATTTTAAAATATATTAAAATAGAAAACAGTTATTTAAAATGTTTCATAATATTACTGTTTTTACTGTATTTTTTTATTAGATAAATGCAGCCTTAGTAATCATAAGAGACTTTTTTCAAAAACATTAAATAAAGTCTTACTGTCCCCAAACTTTTGCATGATTGTCTTTCATTTTGCTCAAATAACAATAAACTAATTTAATCTGCATTCTGCAACTTTTTATTTACAACATTAGGTGACCGATATCAGCTCACCTGGTGAGAGGATTGTGATAGCAGTAAGTAAAGCATGTTCTTCTTGCATCATCTGCAGCTCCCCGATGCTTTTATAGAAGTTAAACATGGGTGTCATAAACTCTTCGGATATTCCTGTGGAAGAAATAAAGCTATTCATGAAGATATACACCAAGCTTTGCAATTATTTTCTAAATCATTCGTAATAACGAGATAAGCCGTTAAAACATCTTTTTCTCGTTAAAACAACATTTTCTCGTAAAAACGAGATGTCGTTAAAACAACATATTTTCTCATAATGAGATGTCGTTAAAACAACATACTTTGTACATGAGGTGTACGTTTACCTTTACCTGATCTATAATAGAGAATTTATATAGCCTAAATCAGTGCCCAAAATATCCAAATATTTCTGTTTTTGCACTTGGACGCTTTGTACTTTACTCATGTCCCAGTATCCACGTAAAACAGCGTCCTTCACAGGCACAAAAACGTGTTTTGAAATAACAACACAATGGTAGAACGGTAGTCTCATACTTTAGTGCAATAGCCTAATATTGCTAACATTTTTTTTATTATTCATTCAAATTAATTTTACTGCACAAATGCAGAGTTAAAAAAAATAAGTGTTTAAAATATTACATGTATAGGAAAAAATATTTAAAAAAAATAATAATAATAATTTACCCACATATCGCCAATCTAGACAAATAGCCTAAAATAAAGTTTGTCCATATTCTTAATTAATTCATGAATATTAGCTGGTTATTTAGAATGATTAGAATTTAATTCAATATTCAGAAATATACTTGATAGGTAGTGTAGAGAACCTATTGTGTTGTTCATGCCTAATATACAAATAAACTCAAAAACCCAAGTCGGGACATTCTAAAACGCTGCTTAACATGGCTTAATGTAGCCTTACTAAGACCGTGATATTAACAGACCAAATTCGTAAACATCATACAAATAAACCATATGTACAGAAAAGCAGTTGAGCCCAGAATTTGAACGCAGAATTTTCATCATCTTCATCAGTTTGACAACACATGCAAATACAGAAACACGCTGCAAATGTTCACAACACATGCAAATACAAAAACGCGCTGCAAAAGTTCACAACACATGCAAATACAGAAACGCGCTGCAAATACTCACAACACAAATAAATACAGAAACGCGCTGTAAATAGCACATACCAGGCCCGGCAATCTTAAGCCCCCCTCTGCGATGATCTGGATGATGATGATGATGATGAGGCTACTTTTAGAATTAAATTAATATTTTAATTTGCCCCGCAATAGGGGAGAGCGTATATTTACTAGTTGCCATATCAACATTATATCAATTGTGAAAAAATTTAAAAAATTGTGCCAAAATTAAAAAACTTTGGAAGATATCACTGAACATTTATTTAACCATAGCAAAATTAAATTTCTTACTTAAGTTAATTTTTCAACTCTATTTTTTGTGTTTATTTAAAACAAGACAAATCTGATATTATTTATATCTTAAATAACAGATATAACAGTTGAGGTAGTTCTTTAATACTGATCTAACCAGCCGAAGACACGAGCCGGGTTTATATCGCAGTTGCGCAGGTGGGGTATAAGAAGTTGTTCTTGGTGGGTGAGTGGTTACTCACTAAGCTAACTCCCCACAGTTAAGCCCAGAAGATCAAAAGAGCCAGGAGACTTGAGTCATAAAAATAAAAGTAATCTTTACTAGAACAACAAAAGGTGCAAAATACAAATAAACTAGGAGAGCCGAGCTTCCATAAAACAGAGAAAACACAACAGACACGAGGGTCCAAAAAATATAAAACGAGATACACTTAACTTGACAACAGGCAGCAGGAAACTCAGGACGACTGCCTCAAGACTGAACACAATGGCAGGGAACAAACAGACATATAAAGGGACAAACCGGTGTGGTGATGAGCAGGATAATGAACATAATTGGGGTGATGGCGCCCCCTTCCAGAGTGGAGAGACTAGAGTTCATGTTGTAAGCGTCATCCACAGTTCTAGAGGAAGCATGACATAGAGGACTTAAGGAGAGCAACCCCTACTGGCCAGGATGAAAATAGCGCTCTGGAGACAAGACCATTACAGAGCCCATCCCCTAAGAATGGCTCCCGACGTTCCCCAGATGGTCACCTTGGGCTTGGTGAAAGTCTGAGATCAGAGCTGGATCAGAGATATCCCGAGCTGTAACCCAGATCCACTCCTCCGGGCCATAACCCTCCCAGTCTACCAGGTATTGCACCCTTCTGCGTACCTGGCGGCAATCCAATAGCCTTCGGACCGTGTATGCTGGCTGTCCATCAATCATACAGGGAGCCATAAAGACATTCAAAGGGGGACATGCCTAACGAAGAATGGTACAGAGCATTGTGAGCAAACTCAGCCCACATAAGTTGAGAGCTCCAAGTGGACTGGTTGTCAGTGACCAGACACCTCAGTGTCTTCTCAATCTCCTGATTTACCCTCTCAGTTTGGCCATTGGACTGGGGGTGGAAGTCAGAGGACAAGCTGATAAGAGGACCCGATGAGCCGATCAAACGCCTTCCAGAATCGAGACGTAAACTGTGGCCCCCGTCAGAAACCATATCCTGCGGAAAGCCATGGATTCTGAACACGTGTTTCATCATTATTTCTGCAGTCTGGCTAGCTGTGGGGAGCTTGGGTAAGGGTAAGAAACACAAGTCTTAGAAAATCTGTCCACCACCACCAAGATTACAGTGTTTCCCTGAGACTGAGGCAAGCCTGTAACAAAATCCAGTAAGATGTGAGACCAGGGACGTCCGGGGATGGGTAGTGGGTGCAGCAATCCTTGAGGACAGGTCCTTAGCTCCTTGTTCTGTGCACACATGGAGCAGGCAGAGATGAAGGCCGGAACATCTCTCTGTAACTTTGGCCACCAGAACTTCCTCTGAATCAGCTTGCAGGTTCTAGTGCTTCCCGTGTGTCCGGAGGAGAGGGAAGCGCGGGCCCACTGCAAGACCTCAGAGTGTATATGATTAGGGACAAAGAGACGCCCAGCTGGGCCATTACCTGGATCAGGCTGTTGCTGTTGGGCTCTCTTGACGGCTGTCTCTATATCCCACTGGATGGGGGCTACCACCTTGGAAGTGGGGAGGATGGTTTCTGGAATGGACTCCTTCTCAGGTGGTTCAAACTGCCTTGAGAGTGCATCTGGCTTGAGATTTTTTTTTAACCTGGGTGATAAGAGAGGATGAAATTTAATCGGTTAAAAAAGAGGGCCCAGCGGGCTTGTCTTGAGTTTATCCTCTTAGCGTCCTGGATGTAAGTGAGATTCCGACGGTCCGTCCAGATGAGAAGAGGGTGTTTCTCTCCAGCCAATGCCTCCACTGTTCCAGCGCCATCTTAACGGCCAGCAACTCCCAGTTCACAATGTCATAATTTCTCTGAGTAGGGGTAAGCTGGCGAGAGAAAAAAGCACATGAGTGAAATTTGTGATTGCTCTTACTTTTCTGTGACAACACAGCTCCTACCCCCACATCTGAGGTAGTGTGGAAGCTTGGACTTTCCTGAAGACTTCGAGGAGGTCTGTGTATTCTGGGGGAACTTGGGGTGGCTCAGGAGGGTGAGGTGGGAACTTGGTAGTGACAGGTTCCATTCTAGGAATGGCCATGATATCTGTTGGCTGGGCTTTGAGCACAAAGAGGGGGTTGTTCTTGGGTTTGGTTGGCGAGGGTTCTTGGAAAGTCTTAAGTAGCTCAGAGGGACAGCAAAAAACAGTACTTGAGATCTGGCAGTTGGTTTCCCACTCTCTGACAACTCCTCCAGACCAGTCAATATGTGTGTTGTGAGCAGTCAACCATGGAAAACCAAGGATTATAGGAAGTTTAGGGGTATGAATTAAGAAAAACTGTATCCATTCCCCCATCTGTAGCTGAAGCGGCGGAGTGCACTGAGTGACCTGACCTGACCCCAACGGACTGCCGTCAACTGCTGTAATGTTTTGGGGGGTTTGGAGATTCACAGGGTAAAAAGTAAGATTTTGGGCCATCTTAAAAAATTGCACATATTCGATGGTGTTGCTGGCCCTGGGTAATAGTAGCATGGATCGTCAAGCCAGAGGTCGCTGAGCAGGGGATGATTCCTATTCTCACCCCAGCCTCCCTGCTCCAGGACGAGACTTGGCTTTTCCCGACAACTCAGGACAGTCTGTGCGAAAATGGCCTGGCTTCCCACAGTAGAGGCAGCATCTCTCTCTAATCCTTTGATTGCGTTCGGCCTGGGATATCCGTGTCCCCCAAGCTGCATAAGTTCCTTTAAGTCAACAGGAGGAGAAGGCAATTTAACAGGACTGGCAGCCTCAAGTAAGCTGGTCTCCCGCTGGCGTTCTCTGAGGCGATGGTCGACCTGGATGGCCACATCAATGAGAGACTCAAGATCAGGTGCAGGGTCTCGGAATGGTAATTCATCCTTAAGCTCGGGGGACAAAGCATGGTGAAAGGTCGCTCTTAGTGCACGTTGATCCCAGCCACTGTCGGTCACGAGAGTACGAAACTCTATAGCGAAATCAGCTGCACTCTGAGTACCTTGAGAGAGATTCAACAGGCGGTGATCCACATCTACCCTACTGGCTGGGAGTTGAAACACTCTTTTCATCTCCTCAATGAAGTGTTGACTGTTTATGGTAAGTGGAGACATCTGATCCCACAAAGCTGAGGCCCAATCAAGCGCCTTGCCTGTGAGGAGTGTAATAATGTAGGCCACCTTACTGTTCTCAGTAGGAAAGCTGCTGGGTTGAAGCTGAAAGGCCAGAGTACACTGGGTAATAAATCCTCTGCATCTCTCAGAGGTACAAACCCGATTTCAAAAAAGTTGGGACACTGTACAAACTGTGAATAAAAAAGGTTCAATTTCAATATTTTATTCAGAATACAACATAGATGATATATCAAATGTTTAAACTGAGAAAATGTATCATTTTAAGGAAAACATAAGTTGATTTTAAATTTCATGGCATCAACACATCTCAAAAAAGTTGGGACAAGGCCATGTTTACCACTGTGTGGCATCCTCTCTTCTTTTTATAACAAACGTCTGGGGACTGAGGAGACAAGTTGCTCAAGTTTAGGAATAGGAATGTTGTCCCATTCTTGTCTAATACAGGCTTCTAGTTGCTCAACTGTCTTAGGTCTTCTTTGTTGCATCTTCCTCTCTATGATGCGCCAAATGTTTTCTATGGGTGAAAGATCTGGACTGCAGGCTGGCCATTTCAGTACCCGGATCCTTCTTCTACGCAGCCATGATGTTGTAATTGATGCAGTATGTGGTCTGGCATTGTCATGTTGGAAAATGCAAGGTCTTCCCTGAAAGAGACGACGTCTGGATGGGAGCATATGTTGTTCTAGAACTTGGATATACCTTTCAGCATTAATGGTGCCTTTCCAGATGTGTAAGCTGCCCATGCCACACGCACTCATGCAAGCCCATACCATCAGAGATGCAGGCCTCTGAACTGAGCGCTGATAACAACTTGGGTTGTCCTTGTCCTCTTTAGTCCGGATGACATGGCGTCCTAGTTTTCCGAAAAGAACTTCAAATTTTGATTCGTCTGACCACAGAACATTTTTCCACTTTGCCACAGTCCATTTTAAATTAGCCTTGGCCCAGAGAAAATGCCTGCGCTTCTGGATCATGTTTAGATATGGCTTCTTTTTTGACCTATAGAGTTTTAGCCGGCAACGCCGAATGGCACGGTGGATTGTGTTCACTGACAGTGTTTTCTGGAAGTATTCCTGAGCCCATGTTGTGATTTCCATTACAGTAGCATTCCTGTATGTGATGCAGTGCCATCTAAGGGCCCGAAGATCACAGGCATCCAGTATGGTTTTCTGGCCTTGACCCTTACGCACAGAGATTGTTCCAGACTTGATTTTCCTGCTTAGACAAAAATTGAGAACAAGCATCCTGCAATAAAGCTCATCTGGAGAGAAGATCTATCCTCACACGTCTTCAGGATCCCCCCCTAAAATAAGGTATCTGGTGTTCTTTCATGTTTGGTATCATTTTAAATGTCTCAGTGCGATTGGTAAAATGGTCTCAATTTCACAGCAGTCACTGGTATTTTGAAGACGATTGAAAACTAAGGGGAATTCTGCCATCTTTTTGGGTGGTGTTGTGAAAACCCACTCCTCTCCCCCCAAAACAGGTGCTGGTGTAATAAAGATTTATAATCCTTTTGTTCTGGTCTTGGTATTTAAGGTAAAGTACAAAGCAGTCATGTGGGATCTTCTGGATGCACACACACACACACACACACCCTCCTTCCTTTACCCCCTGACACAAGTCACTGAAAGTTCTTCAAGATGTATAAGGTATCTGGTGTCCTTTCATGTTAAATGTCTCAGTGCGATTGGTAAAATGGTCTCAATTTCACAGCAGTTACTGGTATTACAAAGAAGATTGAAAACTAAGGGGAATTCTGCCCTCTTTTTTGGTGTTGTGAAAACCCACTCCACTCCCCCCAAAACAGGTGTTGGTGTAATAAAAATTTACAATCCTTTTGTTCTGGTCTTGGTATATAAGGTTAAGTGCGAAGCAGTCATGTGGGATCTTCTGTAGCCAGAAACCCCCATACAGTGATGGACAAGTGTCTTAAAAACACTAATCCACCACTGTGCATATATGCAATTGTTACTCCTAGAGTCATCTTTGAGCAACTGATGTTATGTATTTCTGAATTGGCTTCAAATTGGTTATTTGTGTAATTGGCATGATACATTTTTACCTGACAAATAAAATATTATATTTGGTTTATTCTGTATTATTCTTAATTCATTATTTCTAGTAGATTAAAGCGAAGGTATTACCTCAAATCATGATCATACGGAAGGCTTAATAGATGGAGCATAGGGCACATCAATTAAGTCCAACTCGATTTCTGATTATCGCTGCCTTAAATAAGTTGCAGTTTTTGTAAATATATAAAAATTATGCTTTTTGTTACGAGTAAGCAGAGCGCGACTGACATAAAGGTAGATATTTACCCTGCATCCAATGTTTAAGGTCAGAACTGACGAGTTTGTGTCTGGCAAAAGCACTCAGTCGCCCGACGTGACTTTTCTAAAGCGATCCCAGGACCGCAGTGAACGAATAATTGAAGATATAAGGTAATTAGAATTATCAAAAATCTAAATGAATGCATAACCAATGATCAATTTCTAATTGGAAACACAACCTAAGAGTAATCATCATTTGAAACTGGAGTCAGATTAAATGAGTGAAATTAAGTGAACTTCACAGGGGCGCTGAAAAGACCTTTACCCAGGCCGGATTCCATTTTTGGGCCGATGGGGGGTTCCCTACAATATTATGCACTGTAGATGATTACAACTTCAAACTTTTTGCAATTTTTCTCTGAGAAACTCCTTTCTGATATTGCTCCACTATTTTTCGCCGCAGCATTGGGGGAATTGGTGATCTTCTGGCCATCTTGACTTCTGAGAGACACTGCCACTCTGAGAGGCTCTTTTTATACCCAATCATGTTGCCAATTGACCTAATAAGTTTAACATTTAACTTTTCCGGCCTCTTATTGCTACTTGTCCCAACTTTTTTGGAATGTGTAGCTCTCATGAAATTTAAAATGAGCCAATATTTGGCATGACATTTCAAAATGTCTCACTTTCAACATTTGATATGTTATCTATATTCTATCGTGGATAAAATATAAGTTTATGAGATTGTACAAATTGTGAATAAAAAAGGAATGCAATAATTTGCAAGTGTCCCAACTTTTTTGGAATTGGGTTTGTAGATCAAACTGCTCTGGGGCTGGTAATCTGGGCTCAGAAGGAAGTGCCAACATGGATCTGGACCCAGGAGACTGTTGGGGTTCTTGAAGTGAAGAGGTATGGGACTGGAGACTCAGAAAGTGGAGGATCTCAGACAGAGCCTGATCATGTAGCTGAATGACTTGAAAGACTTGAGTCATCAAAAAAAAAAAAGTAATCTTTACTAGAACAACAAAAGTTACAAAATACAAATAAACTAGAAGAGCTGAGCTTCCATAAAACAGAGCAAACAAAACCGACACGAGGGTCCAAAAAATATATAACGAGATACACTTAACTTGAAAACAGGAACAGGAAACTCAGGATGGGACTAGTTCAAGACTAAACACAATGGTAGGGAACAAACAGACTTATAAAGGGACAAACACAGGTGTAGGAAATCAGGGTGATGAGCAGGATAATGAACATAATTGGGGTAATGGCAACCCCTTCTGGAGTGGAGAGACTACAGTTCATGATGTAAGCGCCATCCACAGTTCTGGAGGAAGCATGACATAGAGGGCCTAAGGAAAGCGACCCCTACTGGCTAGGCTGAAAATAGCGCTCTGGAGACAAGACCATTACATGGGGCACGTTGTAACACTGTGTTACAATGTGCCCATATGGGAACTATGCTATACTTTTATGAATTCTATTTATAAACCATGAGAAAAAGGTGAATAAAGACTGAGAGTCAATGTTCAGAAATTATTAATTATTATTGTTTTGAACTAAGCTGTATAGCTGTGTTTTGCGGTGTGTTTGTTGTTAAATGCAAAAATTAGTTTATTTTTAATTATTAAAAAATGCCATTATTTTATATGAAAAGGTTAATAATTGTACTTTATTGACAAAATATTTTAGTTTGTCTTGTATATATTTTTTTATTAGATCAGATAACATTTTAAGCTGTTGTATGGTCATGTTACAATGTGCCCCTCACATGATTGTGTCCCACTTATGGGGCATGTTGTCACATTTCACTTCCAGTCTTTCAGGGAAGATCAAGAAAAAAGTATACACTGTATTAATGAAACAAAACCATATAATTTTACTGGACATGTGGGAAATTAATGTGGGAAAAAATAAATATTTGTGAAAAAATAAATGTGAATTTACACAAACTGAGAAAGTCAAAAAGTGTTACTTTGTGCCCCGCTCTCCCCTAATTTATAGCGCATCATGCATAACCGACGCACTGTAATAAGATTAGCTAACTCCTCATTAAAAAAATCAACATATGGGCTACATATGGGCCACGAGAGAAATAATAAGAAATAAATTAAGGTTAAATTAAGGCATGTGTTGTGAACTTTTGCAGTGCATTTTTGTATTTGCATGTGTTGTGAACTTTTGCAGCACGTTTTTGTATTTGCATGTGTTGTGAACTTTTGCAGCGCATGTGTTGTCAAACTGATGAAGATGTTTTCTTTATTTGCTGGTGTTTTTTTTCTATTTGCATGTGTTTTCTTCATTTGCAGCACGTTGAGTTCTCTCGGCCACCGTACTTAATGTACTAAAACAGTGATATTAAAAGACCGAACTCCGCAAAGATCATACTAATAAACCATATTATGTAGAGCAAAGCAGATGAACCCAGAATATGAACACAATTCGTTTAATTAGGCTAGACACGTTAAGTGTTTTCCTCTCATATAGAAAACCGATATAAAGAAAAAGCTTAACGTCGCATAATGTAGCCTACAAAGTGATATTAAAAGATAAAATTCTACACAAACCAATTTTTCTGTATAGTATGCTTTATTAGTATGGTGTTTACTATAGCCTACATGTTAGACAATGTAATCTTTTTGTAACATAGCCTACTAAAATTAGTTTGTTGTTTCTAGGCTACCTTAGGCCTAATACATTGTTTAAATTTAATACATTGTTCGTTAACTGCATGTGTAGCCTACATTTCTGAAATTACATAACTTGCACAGAGTTGACATGCAGTTCCTGTAAAGCTGCTTTGAAACTAGGCTATATGTATTGTGAAAAGCGCTAGGCCTATACAAATAAATGTGAACTGAATAACCTATTTAATTGATAAACTGATCTAGGCTATATAAATCTAAACTCTATTATAGATCAGATAAAGGTACTATATTTCGTACACATCACGTACAAAATAAAAAAATGTCGTTTTAACAACATATCTTGTTATTACGAGAAAAGATGTCGCTTTAACGACATATTTCGTTATTACGACATAATTGAGTAGAAAAAATATTATGTGGCAGCAATGCGCCACTATATTGTTAAATGTAAAAAAAAAAATAATAATAATAAATTGTATGAAATGTTTTATAAATGGCCTGTTTCATTATGGGACCTTTGGGTGGCAGTGTTGCCTATATTTAAAAGCAGCAATGAGTATGGATTTACTAAATCACAGTTTCCTCTAAAACAAAATCCATTATATTAATTAAAATGAATTAAGATTATATCTTTAATTTTATATCTTTAATTTTATATCTTTAATTTTAACGGATCCCCGCAGCTGTGCGTTTCCACATTCAGTGAAATTCTCGGTGACAGCAGTTCATTTGAAGCCTGTTTTTGAAGGGCTTTCCTGTTTTGTGTGAGGTTTTTGTCTTTATCATTATCATTAATATAATTATCATACTATGCTGGCTATGCAAGCCGAGAGCTCTTTTCTGATGTAAAGCGTCCAGTGTGAAGAGCCAAAAGGGTTTGGTTTACAGACCGACCAATCAGGGAAACCCTCAGTGGGAGCTGACACCAAAGACACACTGATGCAGCTGGGACATTAACAACATGACTTAACAATTTAGCTTACCAAAATGTTAATATTAAAGAAAAACAGTGCTGGACTGTAACAAACTGTTCAAAAACTCAGTGTATACAAACAGTCATCACCCTCGAGAGATGAAATGATCACAGTGCGCAGACTCCTTTCAACGGTTTCATTCATTTCCCTTCAGATGAAAGGATAACCTTTGTCATAACTTTCCAAAAAAAGGAAACCGCAAAAAAAAAAAAAAAAAAGTCCTGATGCATCAGAGAGGCTTCACGCCAGAAAAATGTCAGAGGCGCTGAGAGCCAGAGAGTGGGACAATAGGCCTCTCACTGTTTAGATAGAGAACAATAGTCTCTTTAGACAGTGTGTCTATTTCTCCCCCGCTGGCCTTTTGCGCGATTATTCCCAAACCCATGCTGGAGGACTCAAACAGTCTACGCCACTCTGCATTCATCTGTCTGCTCAGAAATATCACTAACTGGATGGTTTGTTAAAGCTTTTCAAATGCTGAGATGCTGAAAGCAACCGTCTTTGGAATAAAGGTGATTCAGTGTGGAGTAAATATAGGACATGCTTTTAAAGCAACCCACTTTGAAGTGAGAATTACCCCAAGCTTTACTCACCCTCAAGCCATCCTAGGTGTACATGACTTTCTTCTTTCTAAAGAACACAATCAGAGTTATACTGATAAATATTCTAATGCATCCATGCTTTATAATAGCAGTAAACGGGACGAATGAGTATGAAGCTGCATCTATCCACATCCATCCATCTTAAGCATACTCCACACTAGGCATGTGACAGTATCAAATTTTCATGTTGCGATTAATTGCTGAAGCTTTTATCACGGTATACGGTATTATCACGACATTGAAATAAGTTGCAAAAAAAAGTGTTGCCATAGTATAACAGGATTAAGAACTCTTTTTGTAATAAAAATACAATAATACAATACACAAAAAATATATAAAGTAAACTTTTCAAACAGATTAAAGTGCAAAAGAATTAGGCTATAAAGAACAACAGGTAACACTTTACAATAAGGTCTCATTATTTAATGCATTAACTAAGATTGAGCAATATCTACATTTGTTACAGAAAGTATTATTTTTTGTTAATGTTAGTTAAGAAATACAACTGATCATTGTTAGTTTTATCTCAGGTCAATTGAATAAGTTCTTTTGATATTAGTAATGTTATTAAACAGTAACTAAGAAATTAAGATTAACTAAGAATAATTAATGCTTTATAAGTATTTTTCATTGTCAGTTTGGTATAATGAATTAACATGTTAACTAATGAAACCGTATGTCTCAAAGTTTTACTGAACAATAACAAATAATCAGAACATTTCTAATCATTAGGGCATGTTGTAGTCCAGATTAAAATATAAAAATGTTTAAGTTTGAAAATAAGTAGCCTATTAAGTCTTTAAGTATTAAGTTTTTGGTGCTTTGATGAACAACATTGAGATTACAAAAAAATGAATGGCTGTTTTCAAGCATTTTAACCCTGAGCGGTACGGTCCCACATACGGGATTTTTATTTCTGTGCCCCTGGGCGTATGCTTTCGCGCTTTGGCTCTGACAGACGCGCTCAGCTCTTGTCATATATCACAGCTATGCAGTGTTTTCAGCCACATAATGTTTTTTTTTTTTAAGGTTTCAGACATTTAAATACGCATAAGCACCAGTAAAACAATACAGACATCAGTGGAAGCAGCAATAACAATCCATTCAAATATAATTTGCCGACATTTATTCATATCAGACACACATAATGGGCCTAAGCAGTGGTGTAGTCTACGTGATACGCAGGTATACGCAGGTATAGCCACTAGGAATGTTCAAGGATTTCCGTATACCAACTTAAAAAAGCGTGAGGATACGTAACCATCCAATAAATCACAAAATATGATTTGTGGTTTGTTGCTTTCGACATAAACAATGTCTCATATTTCTCAAAGTCTCAAGTTTCATATTTTGCCCATTTTACTTAGGAATTAAAAGGAAAAAAAAAAAAAAACCATAAATACCGTTTTGGCGCTTTTTAATGTGTAGTGACAGATCGCTGTAGCAGTTCAAGAGAAGCGGCAGCCTTGCGCGCACGTGAACTGATCCTCTCCTCCGCTTTAAGTTACCAGTTACAGCGCGAAATAAACATGAATGGACATCTCAAGGTATGATAAAAGATACACTACAACTTAACGGAAAGACGTTAATAACAGCTTGTCACGTGACATCACATTTACCTCAGAACAAACATATTCAGTGACCATAAACTCGTTAGTCAGCTAGAAAAATAAACTCTAGAGAGGAGCATTTAGCTAAATATATACACCATATTACATATTAACTGTAATTCTTAATGTTCTTCAATAGCCTGTATTATGCATGTTTGCATAAATCCGTCAAGTTGACAGCCACCATTTATGTTTATATTTCAAAAAACGAATTGGAGTTAGTAGGCCTATTATAACTTTATTATTATAAAAATTTCCTTAAGTGTAATTTAAGTTTGTATACAAATCAGTTCATTTTAACTTTCAAAAACCAACTGATTCCCATGTAGCCTATATTTTACAGCATTAGTTGAGATTTTTTTTCTTTTTGCCATGTACTGTACCTGATATACAGTATATCCAAAATAACTGATATTGACTGAAATTGCAAGCTTGTAAATCCAAATGCATAACTATGATGACAGACTGGCAGGAAATGGTGCAAAACAGAAAACAAAGTCCAAACAGGGTGATATTGTGAAGTACTGATAAGCTTCATCTTTCCATTATTGTCACACTCTAAAAAAATTCTGGGTTAAAGTTAGGCTGAAAATGGACAAACCCAGCAGTTGGGTTAAATGTTTGCCCAAACTGCTGGGTAGTTTTATTTAACCCAACTATTGTTTAAAAATGACTATATGGCTGGCTTAAAATGAACCCATAGGTTGGAATTTGAAAATCAGACACATAATTATTATAGAGGCAACAATAATAATCAAAAGGTGAACATTTATTAATAAACGATTTAATAAATGTTTATTGTTTGACTATTTTATATTTAATATTAATAAATGTTAATTTCCAACATATTTTGGGTTCAATTTAATCAAGCAATACAGCAATTTTTACAGAATAAAGTTGGGTTAAATAAAACTACCCAACCGCCTCCGAAATAAGGCACAAGAGACGCGCATATAGGACTGCACATGCACATTAGCTTGATCCAGCCTGAAAAATACAGTTTTTCGTCATGATTCGAGCATTTAGAAACAAAATTTATGAGACAGTTGTTATCAGATTTCAGTGGTGATTTCAAATATGAAATTTAATCAAAAACTTTGGAGAATTTGATGTTTCCCCATTCAAAGAGATAGGAGCTGCACTTCGATGCCCGAGAGGCGTTTCAAAGATGGCGCCGAGTGAAATGACTTGTCTTAAAGGGAGTTTGATATAGCCCATTGTGGCTGCGTTCAGCGCACGTGACACGCATGACGCGTCGCCATGGAAACAATAAGGGCAAACGTTCTAAAATAACGGTCGCCTTAAAAAAACTCACTCTGGGGGGTCAGTTAGAATATTTTAAACTCACGCTTAAAAGGGTTAAAAACTTCACTAGCGCAGTTGCTTTGTTTGCGGGGTTTCTGGGGTAACCACTGCATTCTGCTATTCCATCAGCGCCCTTTGCTGTCAAAGAGTGAACGTGCACTTTCATTCAGCGCGTCTCCTTCACTCGTTCCTCCATGTGCTTCTCATGCATGTTGGGCTTGTTTACATCTGAGCGCGTGTCCCTTTGACACAGAATACAGCGGTGTTGTGCATTTTATACGGTTGATGGGGAAAGTATTCTTAAATGCATTATAAAAATTTTAATAATTGGTAATAAATTATTATTTATGGTATTTTGAAGTGCCCACGATAACAATATTGTGCATATTCATTATCGTGATATATCGCATTACCGAATATCGGCACATGTCTACTCCACACCGCTCCGGGAGTTAATAAAGGCCTTCTGATGCGAAGCGATGCATTTGTGTAAGAAAAATATCCATATTTAACAAGTTAAAGTAGAGGTCTGCATTTAATCCCACGCAGCAAGAAATCTTACCCTAACCCGATAAGATTTCTTGCTGCGCGGGTTTAAATTTTGAATGAAAGGCGGATTGCGGTCAGTAACTATAGTGTACATTAGGTGGGAGCGGGCGGTCTGACAATAACCCGATCGCTCCTGAGATGCTTGACATCAGCGCATCTGTGCTTGAACTTGAAGTAAACAAAACCTTCTGCGGTGGTGGCGTTCACACAGTCCCCAGTTTTCTCTCCTGAGAAACCTGGCAAGATATGTTCTGTACATTACAGGTCTGTGCGAGTGCACCTTCAGAGAACATTCAACCTTTGTGATCGGATTTTAGAGGAGAGACGTTCTGAACGGTCATCAGTCAGCGTCATTCTGTTCTTGTGTGGATGTTAAAATAGATTTCATTTTGCAATATAGCTAAGCCAACAGTTTTCGTTTATATGTATTTTTGGCTTAGCCTATAGTTTTGAGGGACATGTTGTAGGCTATTTAATTTAGCCTATTTTTCTCTGTGATATTTAGCCTATTATTCTTTTTGACATTTTCTCTGACATTTTTTAGGGTGTTGACAGCATCATAAGACAGGTAACAAATAAAAATCTTGTATATGCTATGCATCATTTTATATTTGTTATCCCCAATCACTCTCTTTCTTTAGGGGAAGTTTAAATGCGGGATTCTGGAAACAATCTAAATTTAGCGGGACCCGTCGGGTTGGGAAGAAAATCACTATATGCGGATAGCAGGTGAACACAGAGTGAATTTTAGGCGGGAGCGGGTGCGTGCGGAATAGAACCTTGCGGGAGCGGAACGTAGTTTGCTTACACAAATGCATCGCTTCACTTCAAAAGGCCTTTTTTAACCCCCCGCAGCCGTGTGGAGAACGTTTATAATGAATGGAAGCACTTTCTTCAGCTCATACTCGTTGGTATTGCACACTGCCATTATAAAGTTCTGATGAGTCAGGATATTTATTAATATAACTCTGATTGTGTTCATCAGAAAGAAGAAAGTCATATACACCTGGGATTTCTTGAAGGTGAGTAAAGCTTGGGATCATTTTCATTTTAAATTAAACTAATCCTTTAAGAGACAGAATTGATTGTGCATCTTACTCTAACACAACCAAATGTTCAAAAAAATTCAGTGAGATGATATAAGGCAGAAGATATGATATTCACTAGCTGCATGCTATATGAGGGCTTTCCTCTTTGTGCTGTTCCTGGCAGTCATCCAGTGCTTAGACTTCTGTGAAACCGAAACCAGTTGGACTTTAGTGTCCTTTTACACATGTAACATACACCAGCCGATTATCAAGATGGCAAATTTCCTGACGTTATTTAGGGCGGACAGATACATTATTAATATAACGTGCCTAGTGAACTTTATGGACTTTGTTCTGAGCTTTGAGAGGCTCAAAAAGTATGGGGCATACTAGTTTGAACCCCATCCCAGTCATGATTCCATTGAACACTCCACAGAAGCAGTTCATGAATCATGCTGTAAATTATGCTGCAATCCAAATAATGAGCTTACCGCTCCTTCTGATCCTGTCTTCCAGCACCTCTGTGTGTCCGTTCGGCAGTTTCTTGGTGAAAACCTGGGCCGAACGCAAGAACATCGCCTCTACGGCGGAACCTTTCAATAAAGCGATCTGATCTTCATGATCCAGAGACTGAAAACCTGCTCAGAAAACGAAAATCTGAGTATGTTTGCTTAGAAATGGAGGAGTTTATTGCATCAGTGTAATACAAAGTGTCACATGACCTTTTCTTTAACTATGTTATCTTGTTTTTTTATTTTATTTCCAAACAAGTGGTATAGAGACTACTATAATAATAGCTGTTCTAGAATTTAAAATAATAACAGTACCTGGTATGTTTTTTGTGAACTCAACCAGCACCTGGACATGACTAGTTGCCATTTCGGTCAGTAGAAGGAAGTTTTCTTCTGCGTTAAATTGCTCTTGTAGCTGTGGACAGGTTAGAAGTGGGAAAAAATATCAGCATGCAAATAAGCCACTGTTTTATGACATTGGGTGGCAATAATCTTTGTTACATAATGATTTAACAGAGATAAGAAGAGGCAAAGTTTTTTACTGATTTTAACAGTAGCATTTGACTGCTTTGTACATTAATGAATCATAAAAAAATAAAAGAAGGTGATCTAAAATAAGATAAGTAAGAGTGTAAGGTTAATGTTTTTTTATTCCCAGACATACCAGTTTTTTTGCCATATCCTGAGGGATGCGATGTTTGTTGTGAGCGTCAACTATATAACTTATTAAAGCCTGCTGGTCTTGGCTCAGTTCTATATTTTCCTGAAATGAGAAAATGTGTCAAAAAAATCCAAAATGTATGAACCTTTTTCTGTGTTTGGAGCCGGGGGAATCAAGCTACGTGGAATAATGAATATAGATTGGTGGTGTCATTTTTTAATAACTAGCCAGTGTTTGATCCTGCACAGCCATTTTAAAACCCTTCATCATATAATCTTTCAGAAGTAACTGTATATGTGGGCAAAAGTGAGAAGAATGAGATTTTGTCGCCATGGTGGAGAGAATCATTGAGGTTGCCCTTTATAGCACTTCAATAAAAGTTGCCATAGAACACCCTTAACTTTAGTTTGCTTGAAAAGTTATACTATAAAAAGCATGGCGCCAAGAAAACTGTAAAGGGTTAGTTCACCCAAAAATGACAATTCTGTCATTAATTACTCACCCTCATGTCGTTCCAAACCTGCAAGAGGTTTGTTCTAATGCGTCAAGCAGGTTCTGTTGAACTTCTGTTTATGTTTGCTGATCATAAAATTCCTAAATTCAATCTGTTCATCATATAAAGCGATCATGTCTCTTCAGAAAATTTGGACTACACCACTCTATTAATATGGATTAGTTTTTACGATCTCTTTATGAACTTTTTGAAGCGTTAAAGTGATAGTTGCATAGCTGTCAATGGAGGGACAGAAATCGCTCAGATTTCATTAAAAATATCTTTTGTGTTTCGAACATGAACGAAAGTCTTATGGGTTTGGAACGACATGAGGGTGAGTAAATGATGACAGAATTTTTATTTTTGGGTGAACTAACCCTTTAAAAAGCTGAACGGATCAAAAAGTGACATTTTTTGCATCATTTGTTTTTCTAGAAAATCACCACTTATTATAATAATAATAACCCAATCAGACAGTACCTGTGCTCTTACCTTAGAGGGTTTTGTAGTAGATACAACCTGTTTAGCATCTCTACTATCACCAACATCATCCCCTATACTTTCGTCAGATGAGGCTTTTGTGTTTTTCCTTAGCCTTTTGGATTTGCACTGGATTTCGGTTAACAAGCCTGATGATGCAAATACAAAACTGATGACTAGACTGACTTACTGGATACAAGCAATCTGTTTCTCATCAAGGTTTATGTACAATATCTTTTGAACTACAGGTATACTCTGTTGTATGCTGATTCTATGAAACAATTCAATATTTTCATCCGTCTGCAATATTTATGTAAAAATCAATACACTATTTATGTGAAGCTTAGAAAAAAAGCTTTTTTTTCTTCCACACACTAATAATATTTTATCTCAAGTTATCCAATATTATTTTAACTCAAACCATCTCTTATCAGAACATTTGTGCCACTAGAGGCATTCTTTTTGTAAAATAAATGAAGTTGCTTTTGACTATTCCGATTAATAACATTTATTGAAAACCGCTGTTTCAGAGTTCAAAGTGTCTCATCTGATTTCACAATGTGTTTGACTCTCAGGCTGATGTATTAGCTGAACAGGAATAAGTTTTACAATGTTTACAGTGTTCTTACTCACATTCTGCGAGCATGCCCATCTCTTTGCACTTCCTGAGTCGACACTCTTGGCATTTCCTTCGCATGTACATGTCCATCTCACAGTTTCCTCCACTCTTACATTTATATACAGCATTCTTTGTGATACTCCTTCTGAAGAAACCTGGAAGAAAGACCATTGCATCAATAACTGAGTAACTGAAATGTTCAATATGACACACATTTCACATACGGTATATCATGCGGTGAGCCAACACAGAACTAAATTGTACAAAAGTAAAAGTAAAGATTGAAATGATTAATATTACCATGAACTGCAAAGCCTAAACAATATGCAACTTTTTTTTTTTTTTTTACATAGACTAATTACAAACATTTTGGTTTCTAAATGTCTTGAATTATGGTGGTTTCATGCATTTAATGTAGTCCATGTCATTTTTTTCACCTTTTTACTGTTTGAATTACGTTTGTGCTGTTTGAACTAAGAAGACACACTTATCAGAACATTTTTGGGTCACAGTTAACCCCCTGAAAGTTTTAGTAAATATGTATTTTTAGTTTTTCGCCTATTAGTTGTCTGACAAACAAATGGCAAGAATAGACATACAAAAGCATTCAGGTGCAGATTTCATTGCTGAATAATTTGCTCTATAACCATTATTCTGAAAACCATAGTAAAAATTCTAGAAGCAACAGTGGCTACCCTACATGTCTAAACTATTAGGAGAAACAAGAAGGTCACTTTGTAAACACAGATCAAGGAATAGGTTCATTGCAGCCAGTACATGTAACGTATATGGTGTAATGTTTAAGACATTACGTTCAGTACTGTAATACCGATACTCTTGGATGCTTGATTTTCAGTTCTAGGCAGCAGACAAACATGTGCAGTTTTTTTTCGGAACAGGTAATTATTCCAGCATGAGCCCATGAGCACAATGACACACATTAACTTTGCATGGCAGCGTGTGGCTCTGGTTGCCTACATCATTATTCAGCAGAAAGCTGAGAGGGAACCCAATACAAACTGAACGTGAAGGTGCAAACCCAGCTAAGCCTGTGGGACTCGGGACACATAGCCCAGCATCTGCCCTTTGGGCATTGTCCATGCACAGGTGGAATTACACTTGCAGTCATTCAGCCAATGATTTTCCAAAGAGCTAAAATTGGCACATGGGGTTCCATGTCATTTATTACGTCCTTCATAAGTTATGTAGCCATGGCTACACTGTATGGCCAGGCACACTGCAATGAAGGTTCAAAGAGGTCACAGAACAAAGGTGCAACTGTACATGTTATATATCACATAAAATAAAATTGGCAAAGCTATGTTTGGCCTTAAAATTAAAATGTGCAATTTCTAGGTCTCTAGCATGAAATCATATTGCGAAAATAATTGTTTTCAAGCAGTTTTCCTTTATGTCTTCTTTGAGTGAGATAGATAGTCCTGCATCACACTCACGCCATTGGTTGAGCCAATGTTGCTATGTCAGGCTGGTCAGATAAATATTTAAAATAATAATAATAATAATAATAATAAATTAATTAATTGCCAATGATGAGAATAATTAAAAAGAACACTAACTTTTTTTTGTTCAAAATTAACAACATTTAAATAATGATTCAATACATCACCAATCTTTCTTCCAAAATGTGTTTTTGTCTTACCATAATTTACTATGATAAGCCTATTATAAGTGTTTATTTTAGACCGGGCGGAATGGTTTTCTCGGGGAATTGGGAAATTTAGCGTGCTCGCACGTGCGTGTCTACTCATATCTGTAGAGAAACGTTGCTTCTGTTACTTTCTAGATTAGTTGTCACAACACAACTAGCAATAAAGTTTGACACGGAGCATGCTAAATTTTGAACATCCGGGGAATCGCCGTTTAAATAAATAAATAATAAATAAAAGAGAACGTTTTTTTTTTTTTTTCTGTAAACCTTACAACGTTTTTTTTTAATATATATATATATATATATATATATATATATATATTCATTAAAAAAAAAGTATGTATATTTATAACACTGTACTTAATATTATATTAACTTTGCATCAAATTACAAAAAAACTAGTTTTTTGTAGGGTGTTTAATACAGTGGCTATGGGAGTAATGGTAAAATTGACATATTTTTCTCTTCTGGCTGCTGTTATCAATCTCTCTGGGGTTTCCAGAGATGACCATATGTAGCTCTCTTAACAGTGTTTATTGTAAAGGATTATCTATTGTAAAGGTTCACTTTATTATGGTTGTTGTAGCTCAGTGCTGGAATTTATTTTCAAGGAAATACATGAATACTTCTTAAACTGGTTATATCCCTAAAGCCTAGTAGATAATGTTTTATGGGCACTAGGATAATCTCTCTCTTTCTTTCTTCTTCTTTTTTTTAGTTATGAGAAAGAACCATATTCATTCGAGCCGAAGCACAACCAAAACACTGTTCTTCCGCAAAATGCATGCAGTTATGTTTTTTAAAAACATTATGTAGCATAGTCTGTAAAAACCAAATTGTCTAATCGTATTAGACAACAACACTAACCAAACACCATATTAACATTTCAACATATCTAATTGATTCATATTTATATATAAACTGTTACTGAGAAACTCATAATGTAGGCCTATATCTTTATCTACATGTTATATGAACAACCTGTAACTATACTGATCTCAGTATAGCCTTTAGTTGTATGACGTGTGTCAAACTCACTTCTTGGAGGGCCACAGCCCTGCAGAATTTAGCTTCACCTTAAATTAAATACACCTGATCCAGCTAATCAAGTCCTTCAGGCTCATTTGAAAACCATACAGCTCGACCAGTGTAGTCAGGTTGAATGACTTTAATGAGTCAGCATTTTTTAGTAAATCAAAAACATACAGTGCAACCAGTGTAGTCAGATTCCCGAAAATAATTAATCTAATGAGTCAGGGTTTTTTTTAGTGAATCAAACACATACAGCTTACAACAGGGGTGTAAAACTCCGTTTCTGGAGGGCCACAGTCCTACATAGTTTAGTTCCAACCCTGCTCCAACACACATACCTTTTAAACCTAGTTTTGATTCACTTAAAAGAACCAGCAAAGATTCATTAGTTTAGGAATCGTACAGGTGTTAATTCAGTATTCCGTGGATATGCGAGAACCATAAACAGAACCAAATGGAACCATTAAGTACCGGTTCTCGGATCCCAGCCCTAAGAAAAGTTTGAGCATGCCAAAAAATCTCTTGTAAGTGAAAACAGCACCAAAAATATGGTAAATTATGGGATTCACCTTTACATCCTTCACATGTGAGTGCATTGTAGTGATACCCTGATGCTTTATCTCCACAGACCACACACAGTTCCTCGCCTTTGCTCCTTCCGGAGTGGGCTGCATTTCTGGACCTTCTACACACAGTCGGGACTACAGGGCAAGACTCATCAAGCTCATTATCAAAGCCGCCCTCCAACGATCCTTTCCTCATCTCAAACACAGTGGATGTAGAGTACCAATCCTCCCCACCGTACTGTGAGTAGCAGTGCTGATTGGAGTAGTATGATGGTGATGACATGGAGGGCTCCACCGAGGTGTACTGCATGCTGGGATAGTTGGTAAAGGGCATAACCTCCTGGTCATGTAGCAAAGGACTGTTCTGCTCTGCCAGAATATCTGAGGAGAAGATGGCAGGAGTGAGCAGTGCTTGTCAGTTTACATGTGTCATGGAGAAGCAAAGATCAAGTTCACCTTACTGATTTAGCCCAGCACATAGTGCTAATAGGTCTTATGCCAACAGGACGATTAGTGAAACTACAACACACTAACAGGTACTGTTACCTTGCAGACACATTAAAATCTCCACAACCTGATAAGTGAGTTTTAAAAGCTATCTAGGAACATAACCAGCCTCTATGCAAATAGTAGCACGGTAGGCGGACACACCCAGAAATAAAACAAGAAATCATTAACCAAGGACTTTTTTTCACATATCACTGTCTGAGGCATGGTCTTTGATTATAGACTTTTATGAGAATTTTTTAAATTACAATTTTGATTTGTTTTTATTTGATAATTGGACAGTTGAGTGCAACTTTTGTTGCCCAAAGTCTGTTTACGCGTACGCAAGAATCAGCAGACAGTGTGTGTGACGAATTTCGTCATCAGAAGAGTATGCAGGTACTGTATGCGCACAGCTGTATTGTTGTAACCGTACAGGTCGCACATGCGCATTTAATTTTTTTTGCAGTAATTTGTTCATCCACAAGGTGGCAACCATGTGCTGGGGGTGTCGATTCACAAGGTAGTCAAACTGCATAAACAGAACAGACCAGGGCTGCGTTCTAGTTTGTTTTTTTAAGCCCTTCCCTCACTAACTTCCCTCAGTCTCATTCACAAAGAGCAATGCACTTCAAAATGGCGGAAGGGAGACAATGGAGGCCTACGTAGACGCGAGATTGTGCAAAGAGGTTAGAAAGTACCCTCATTTATACAACTCTAGCATGAAAAAATACAAATATATTTACATGGGTTGTAACTCATGGCAAGAGATTGCTCAAAATTGCACATGCGTCGAATGCCTGTGTATGCGTACAAGTCAAATGAAGTATTTGAAGTAGACTAGCATACACGCAAAAAAACCCCAGGGCTTCACACTTTTTTACACAAGTACACAAATGCATATTGAAGTGCTAAGCCAATGTTTTGGTCTGTACCCCAGGGGGTGCTAGAGTTCATTTGAGATATATAGTCAGCATAAAATGAAAACTCACCCTATCCATTTTCTAAATTAATCTTATAGATCTCATTCTGAAAGATTCATCAATGCATTAGGTTTCTTTTTTTTTTTTGAGCTCGTGATTTTTAATCTTCCGGCGAAACGACAGACTTCTCTCTGATGTTGTATGCTGTACTAACATTTAGTCTGTTAAGCCTCGCCCCTTTCTTACTGTGCGTTCAGACTGCCGCTGGCGAGAGCGTCAAAATTCGCTTTGGCTGCACTGCCAACAACGCTGTACTGTACATTCAGACCACCGCCGGCGGGAACATCAAAGTAACTGGCAGCCAATCGGAATGTAGAAGTCCTACGCTTCAGAGGATTCCAGAGAACGCAGAAAACAAATTGCTTAGCTGGAGAAAATAATGATAAATGTCATTAGGTTTAAATATATAGTGCATACAGCTATATATTTATATAGTAAATATATAGGCATACAGCTATTTCAGATATAGCATGCAAACAATGGTCCATGCATCATTTTTCTTATTTATGCCCCTGTACGCAAACAGGGTTACACGTCGTATATTATTGACAAACCCGCCACCCGCAAATTCGTTTCACTTATATGTCATTATAACAAAGAAGAATAGATTTGTTGCTATTTCTGTTACATTGCGAAATTGCATTTGTTGTTATTCTGGTTAATTGCTGTAAACATGCTGACTTTAACTAACTTGCTTAGCAAGATTTTCTTCAAATTGCTAGTCCACCAAGACAGTAGGCTAGTTGGCCTAAATGGGAAAATGGCCATTAAAATAAGACACTTTATGCTAATAACACTAATAACAATTCTAATAACAATTCACACTTCTTAAATAACATAATATATAATGAGCAATGTGTCAGTATCATGAGATGGTACTGACCTGAAGCCTTCTCCTGAACCATGGCCATTTCAGTGCGACCCAGTAAGGGTACTGATGATCATTAGCTGTATTTATTTCTAACCATCCAACTACAGTACGTTCCTTCAACTCCTCAGAATGTGTCTTTGTGTCTCTTTTCACAAAGTTTTACTGTTCCTGAACACTTGAACACCTCAGAAGTGCTAGTGTGAACAAAGGTTGCTATAGTTGCTCATTAACCTGACAGTCACAGTTCCCTGTCTCCTTACAGGTAGGATTAATCTAGTTTCATAAATGTCATCTAGGACAAAACATGCTGACGTTTGGTGGTAAAATTAAAAGTGACAGTTTTACTTTTTTGCTTCTGCTAATAACAGAAATTTGCTTTAGTTTGTTTCATAGTGTCCGTTTATTTCATCACCCATAGCAAAATAAATATATAGGGTTAGCAAAACAACAAGAAAGAAATCAGTGTGAATTTCCAATATACTCACCAAAAAAGTGTGAGCCCTCTGATAGGGGGAACGCATCGCTGGGTGGGATCTGTAAAGGTCCCACCACATTGACGTCATGGCCCACCCACTCATTCATTCAGAAGCCTGTGTGTTAAGTCTTGGCGTTCAAAGATCTCTCAGTCCAGAATGGAAATCACGTTTCTTCAAGACAATAACAAATGGAGGAAGTGATTTCTTTACTTACAGATAGAGGCAGGTTTTATTGAAAATTAAGATATTGACGCAATATAGTAAAACCCTTTACATAAATTGTTACACTTTGATTTTAGGTGCTGCTGCTCAAGACAAAAAACAGTGATTAACCTTTTATACTATACGGCAATATCATTCAGATTTCATTCAGATTACTTTTGTGATTATGGGAAACCATTCAGGTGGACAATGTCCTGTGAATCTTATGGTGTAGAAGTCATTTCAGATATGCAGGACATAATGGTTGTGGTTTGTTTTTTTGTTTTTTCAATGGGAAATGCTACAAATGCTACAAATGATTGCAGTGACCTTTGCTCCACTTCCAGCTATGGTCATTCTGGACAATCTGGCTTTTAAATTTTTTGATGTCTTCTTTTTTTTTCTATGCTTTTCAATCACTAAATCATCTTCTTTTGCATTATTCACATTATGTTTTGATAGCACGCCACAATATTTCATCCAGTAATCTCAGATGTATTTTTCTCTACAGGCCAGGTTAGGCCAACTTTTTAACACTCCTCAGTGTTTATAAAAACCTTTTATAATCCTGACAGGTAGAGAGGAATAATTTTGTGTTCACCTACAGTATGTGGCTAAAACGAAATCTAATATTAGATTAATGTTCCAAAGTTCAACTACATTGGGACTTTAAATGAGGTTTTAATTACTTTAACTTTTAGCACACTGAAATTAGGTTTTAATTACTTTAATTCACAGTGCTATTGAGAAAGCATAAACTGAACACAAACTCATTATTTATTCATTTTCAGGTTATTATGCATTCATGGAAGATTTGTTTTTAAAAGTTCTTAAAATATCATTATTAACATGTCTGCTTATGTTCATCTGAAACAGTTCTAGTGACATTCCTTTGAATGCTTTGGAGGTAAGACACCATCAAGCCCAGCAGCAATGCTCTTTTTCCATCAGCAGTGCAGTTTTATGATGTTCACACCTTTAAATAATACAAGATGAAACACTGGTTCTTTTAAGAAAAGTAACAGCGCGGTGATTTATTATACGTAGAAAAAGCCAGAGTGTCACAATGAGACCAGGCCTCAATCAATCGTATTGATTGATACATCAGTCACAACAGCCAGTTTCCCATTTTATGTGTAATTAATCCAGTCTATAATTTCCCATGAGCTTACATGCTCGTACACACAGAGGGTCTCCATAACAGTGCAATTTCAAATCAGTAAATCTCGACACCCACCCTGATCGCCAAAAGTTATATAAGCCATCATAGCTGATTTATTTTAGTAACAAATATCAGAAATGTTTTTTTCTTACCTATTGCTTTAACAGATGTGGTGTGCTCTGAGGCCCAGTCTTGATATCCAAAGCCATCAGTATTTAGAAAGAGGCATCAAGTTGATTCTGTGTAACTAGACCGTTCTCTGAGCAGATGGGGTTATGGGGAAAAGGGACAGTGGTTATTAATTAAACTATCTATCTGTTTCTCCTCATGAGTACTAGCAGTCCCTCCCTCTCCCATCAGCTCCAAACTTTGGCTGACAGGCCTACAAATGCAGCATTACAGTACCTCCTTAATAGCGAGAGATAACCAGTACAGCCCAACACATTCCCCAGTAATGCAAACACATACCATAACACTCGTGTAAACAAAATGATTACTGAATAATGCTAATTTCTCATGCAATTTGAAGCTTTTAGATAGAAATTTTCATTTTGGCTCATTACTGAAAACTTTGATATCCTAAACTTGTCTTCAAATTATAAGCTTGATCTTTGATGGTTTGGTTCAAAGTTATCCATTGCAATTTGGTCACATTACATATTACATGTGGAGCTGAAGAGAACAGTATAGCCTACTTCAGGGTCTGATGAATTGCTCAATAACCAATTACTGCAACTCGGCTCATGATGTTATAAACGGGCATGACGACACATTTGGTAACACATGGCAGGGTGACACTAGTGTCAATTGCTGGAATTAAGCTTTAGACAATCTTGTTTCACAGAGTGCTTCTCAAAGACACTTCCGTAATATACACTGAAATGCACATTTACAAGATGTGTTTGCATCATTTGTGTTCCTAACTTTAGATTATAAGAATGTTTTCAATCTTTGCAGATCCAAGGAATTTTTACTTAATAATTTTCATTAATATATTAATCAAAATTAATAAAAAAAAGTATGCTTATTATACTATAATTTTTGAAAACACATTTAAATTGGATATTTCTAAAATGTTTTGCACTTTTTGTACTATGTTAGGTCCTCTAAATAAATAAATGATTTATGACAAAAAATAATTTTAAAAGTCCTACTTGAGTTAATAGTAACAGATTAAAAAAAAAAAAAAAAAAAATATATATATATATATATATGTTTGCAGAACCCCCAATATCTTTCTCGAAATGTTTCAGTAGTTTTATTTTGTTGAGGCAGTAACCAATACACTGTAAAAAAAAAAAAAAAAAAAAAAAGACATTGTAAAGATTATTAGATTATGTTATAAGGAAAAATGTCTTAAATGATTGCATAATTTCTTTCTTTTCCTTTTTTTTTTCCTCCCCTAGTGATAAAGCATGTTTACAAGCTGTTTAATTCCTAAAATTTAATTAAGGTTAAAAATCAACTAATGCAAAATTAAATAAGACTAAAAATGAACCCCTAAAAGGTTCTATTTGAAGCACCTGACAGACCATTTAAGGGTTCTATATAAAACTAAGAGTGTAATTTCTTCTCTATGCCATGACATTTACATGAGTCACACCCCACGTGAGGTGAAATTTGACCAAAACGTGATGAAGTCCAGCGTCTCAGTATAATTGCAGATGTATCTAAAAACAAGCTCTTAATCATTTACCGGCTGTTGCTTCATCCAAAGAGGGCCCTTCTGAGTCAACAGACAGCACTCTGAAATAAACAAAACCTTTGCCATAGGCTGGCGGCTGTTTGTGGAGCAGTCGTTCTGAGCATGGAGGGTGGGGGAGGTATGGATGGCCTTGTGAGAAGGACACGTTCATGGCTCCATTAAAAAACTCTTAACGCTATCATCAAACACTTCAGCTATTTTGTGAGTCACATGGCACACAGAACAGGCAGTTCTTTAAACATGAAGTCCATTTTAACAGATTTAAATGCATTTAAAAAAAAATGAAATTTCAAATCAAAAATACATTTTGCTGTTGTATTGAGGTGTCCAAGTGAATATAGTGATCGCTTAATCTTTCTCTATGTACTGTATGTGGTTTGATAAACCCAAGCCAAAGTAAACTAAAAGGTCTGAAATGCAAGAATGTGCAATGTGCAATGTATACATTCTGAGTAATTACAGATGAAATGTTTCAGAGATCACAATAATGGAGAGAAGCTATCACCCAAAGACCTTTTATGTTTGACATCTGGTAGTTAATCTCAAATAAAAAGTGCTTACTGTTTTAGAACCACACATCACATCATAAAAGCTAGATGTAGAGATAAGACCTTCAAACAGTACTACAAACCAGCGAGAGGCTGCATATCAGCATGTTAAACACGAGCTGTCAAGGACTGTGGCACAAAAAATGCCATTACACACCATAACAAGGTCCACAACCTTGAACTTTCCCAAGATTTACCTAAAAAAGACCTGTTAACACATAATAGTAGAGTAAACCAAGCAAATCAAAAGATGGTGCACTGAATTCAAACACACATTGCTAAAGTGTCACTGTACTGGAACTAGAGATACAAAAGGTTTATGTTTGATTATGATGGCACTGTTAATTGCACATTTTATGGTGGCAGTAACATTAAAAATTTTTATGTAATGTTCTTCCTTAAACTGGATAAAATAAAATTTGCATTAAAGATGTCATTACATTTTCTTTTTATAAAACATGGCAACCCATCAGGGTTATTTACTGTAACTACAAAAAAAAAAAAAAAAAAAAAATTTAGTGAAATGAAAATTTTATATATACAGGTGCTGGTCATATAATTAGAATATCATCAAAAAGTTGATTTATTTCACTAATTCCAATCAAAAAGTGAAACTTGTATATTATATTCATTCATTACACACAGACTGATATATTTCAAATGTTTATTTCTTTTAATTTTGATGATTATAACTGACAACTAAGGAAAATCCCAAATTCAGTATCTCAGAAAATTAGAATATAGTGAAAAGGTTCAATATTGAAGACACCTGGTGCCACACTCTAATCAGCTAATTAACTCAAAACACCTGCAAAGGCCTTTAAATGGTTTCTCAGTCTAGTTCTGTAGGCTACACAATCATGGGGAAGACTGCTGACTTGACAGTTGTCCAAAAGACGACCATTGACACCTTGCACAAGGAGGGCAAGACACAAAATGTCATTGCAAAAGAGGCTGGCTGTTCACAGAGCTCTGTGTCCAAGCACATTAATAGAGAGGCGAAGGGAAGGAAAAGATGTGGTAAATTTTTTTTACAAGCAATAGGGATAACCGCACCCTGGAGAGGATTGTGAAACAAAACCCATTCAAAAATGTGGGGGAGATTCACAAAGAGTGGACTGCAGCTGGAGTCAGTGCTTCAAGAACCACTACGCACAGACGTATGCAAGACATGGGTTTCAGCTGTCGCATTCCTTAGCCACTCTTGAACAACAGACAGCATCTCGCCTGGGCTAAAGACAAAAAGGACTGGACTGCTGCTAAGTGGTCCAAAGTTATGTTCTCTGATGAAAGTAAATTTTGCATTTCCTTTGGAAATCAGGGTCCCAGAGTCTGGAGGAAGAGATGAGAGGCACAGTCCACGTTGCTTGAGGTCCAATGTAAAGTTTCCACAGTCAGTGATGGTTTGGGGTGCCATGTCATCTGCTGGTGTTGGTCCACTGTGTTTTCTGAGGTCCAAGGTCAACGCAGCCGTATACCAGGAAGTTTTAGAGCACTTCATGCTTCCTGCTGCTCACCAACTTTATGGAGATGCAGATTTCATTTTCCAACAGGACTTGGCACCTGCACACAGTGCCAAAGCTACCAGTACCTGGTTTAAGGACCATGGTATCCCTGTTCTTAATTGGCCAGCAAACTCGCCTGACCTTAACCCCAATAGAAAATCTATGGGGTATTGTGAAGAGGAAGATGCGATATGCCAGACCCAACAATGCAGAAGAGCTGAAGGCCACTATCAGAGCAACCTGGGCTCTTATAACACCTGAGCAGTGCCACAGACTGATCGACTCCATGCCACGCCGCATTGCTGCAGTAATTCAGGCAAAAGAAGCCCCAACTAAGTATTGAGTGCTGTACATGCTCATACTTTTCATGTTCATACTTTTCAGTTGGCCAAGATTTCTAAAAATCCTTTCTTTGTATTGGTCTTAAGTAATATTCTAATTTTCTGAGATACTGAATTTGGGATTTTCCTCAGTTGTCAGTTATAATAATCAAAATGAAAAGAAATAAACATTTGAAATATATCAGTCTGTGTGTAATGAATGAATATAATATACAAGTTTCACTTTTTGAATAGAATTAGTGAAATAAATCAACTTTTTGATGATATTCTAATTATATGACCAGTACCTGTATATATTATGCACAAATTTTAAAATTAAAAAATTAATATTAATAAAAATTGTAATAGTATATAAATAATATACTAAAATAACACCAAGGGAGAACACTCATATAACATATAATTTATTTATTTAATCTTTAACTAGACCAGTTATGAAATGTATACTGTATATACACAGGAAAAAATTTAATTGATTTTTTTCGAATTTGAAGTTCTGCAGTTTTCTTTGTGACAAAGTGTCATTTTAATGCCCCAGTAAAGAGATTATTTAAAAATCTGTAATATTTGTAGCCAAGTAGTTCACAAAGCTTTGGGTGGTCAGATTAATTTGTTGTACACTGTAAAAAATGCTGCTGTGAATGTGAACATATGTGTTTAAGAATAGCGATAATGTGAAGGATGTTTACTCCCACATGACAGAAACCAGGAAAGTTCTGTTAGCTCCCAACAAAGACAAAGTGAGCTAATTTAAGAATCCCAGCATAAACAAGCCATTTGAAAAGCATCTATTTTCTCTGAGACAGAACATGGTGTGAGTTGGCGTAAGTCTCGGTTATGTGTACTTCAGTTTCTTTTGTTCCACACTCAACTCATTAATAGTGTAAGATGCTATTTAAACAGAAGAGAAGAACATTAATCTAATGTATGGGCCAAAGAGAATGAATTATGCATGTTATCTGAGCTATATTAAAACCCTACTATGTCAGCATTGCTTTATCACATGCTGTATAAATGTATTAAAATAGAAGATCAGTTGAAAGCATTTTTTTATTCTCCTCCAAATAAACATTTAAAGAGACATCAGTTACAGTGATGCAATGGTAAAGTGCACATTTCAAACAATCATCTTGACATCCATGTAAGCAATAAAATGTCTTTTCATCACAGGTATTGTGCAAAAAAAGAAAAAAAATCAGGCACATTGTGGATTGTTCTTTTTTTTTTTTTTTTATGAAATCCTTATTCAATTTAATAAGTTCTTCAGTAATAAAATGGTTAATTTCTATATATTCACCCAAACATAAACTCCATCCAAGCTCTTCCACCTATAAGCATATGTAAACGATAAACTGAACTATGAGATATTAATGGTCAAACTGTGTTTTTCAAAGGCATTCCACTAAATACACATCCCTTTTCAGAACATTATTAACTTTTATGATAATACAAGAAAATATATTTATTTTCTGAGATGTTAATCAAAGTCAGCAAAAATGTTTGTGGAGGCTGCATAACTGCATGCAAGAAAAGCCATAGAAATCCTGCTTATGCACCGTAAGTCTGCTTTCTTTGCATAGCTGACAACAGTGAAAACATAAAATAATCAAATAAAAAAGAACTGATGCAATTTTTTTGCTGTCAGCCTTATAGTACAGTAGGTATAAAAAAGACTTTGGGAAAGAATTATGATTTAAAATTGAGTTTAATTTTTTCTAGCACGGTCTATTTTACTGTAAAGCTTTTCAATGCACTGTTCTGTTTGTTTGTTTTTTTCTATTTGTTCGTTTATGTTCAGTTGCTAGACTGAATTACAGTGTCCTAACAAAAGTTTAATGTATGAATGTCATTGCATAAGTACAAAAAATATCAAATCCGGTGGCACTTATTATTTTAGAAATGTTTAGAAATATAGCACAAGCACACTTTTTAAACAAACAATTTACAAAAAGTAATATAATGAGGACTATTTGCAGTTCAGAACAGTGAAATTAGTTTTGAGAAAAGGTCTGGAATTATTTGATAGCAGATGCCACATGTTTTGATATGTATTACTGTATCTAATGCAATGACATTCAGACATTAAGTGTCACTTAAGTATCCACCTTTTGGGACCACTATATATACACTACTGTTTTACAGAGAAATTTAGTTGCGCATAACCCCCATTTAAAATAACTGTTTCTATTTTAATATATTTTAAAATGTAATTTATGTTATGGCAAAGCAGCCATTACTTCAGTCTTCAGTGTCACATGATCCTTCAGAAATCATTCTAAAAACATGATCCTTGTGGAAACTGAGATAATTTTTTTTAGGATTCTTTGATAAAAAGGAAAGTTTAAATGAGCAGCATTTACATGAAACCTTATAAATGCCTTTACTGTCACTTTTGATCAATTTAATGCATCCTTGCTCTATTAATTTCTTTCAAAAAATATTACTGACCAACTTTAGAACGGTAGTGTAGACTCCATTTGAAACTTTCTTTTCAGCTACAAATCTCCATCATGTCAAATGACCTACTAACAGATCATTCTCACGTGACTGTTCTATCAGGCAGGGTGAAATCATAAAGGAAACCATCCAAAATATTACTTCACAACCCAAATATACTGTTGTGTCAAATGTCAAGTGGAATGTTGTAGTACCTGGTTGGGGTTATTTCTGCAGTTACTTGAATAAATACTCCTACACCTCACCACTCAGTCTTGGGTGTTTAATAACCAAAATGTCATTGATATTGGTTCTGATATTCCCCATTTTCATAATGATTTGATCCGTGATCTTCATCAGCTTGCATGGTCACGCCTTTGTTCTTCTTCCAGCCCTGCCTGCGGCCTGCAGAGTTGTCTGTTGTTCCATAGGTCTTCTGCTTAGTCGCCAGGGCACTGTCGCTTTTGGGTTCGGTCTCGTCTGCCAGCTCATCTTCCCCGATGATGCCGCATTTTTCATCACTAGTGCTCTCAGGATCAGCCCAGTCCTGCTTCTCACCAGAGGCAAAGATGGCATAGAAGATCACGCCAGTGTAATGCACCATGGAAGCGATCACAAACACATGCTGCCACTCCAGGCGAGTCTGTTGAAGACAGAAATGTAATGAGGATATGCAATATATATTTGTGTAAAAAACTATATGCTTATTTGTTATTTGAGGGTTAAATTAGAGTTAAGTGCTTTGTTCCAAAGCAAAATAAAAGCTGATGGTGAACTTGTTAACTCTGTAGATTATGAATCACAACTTCTGGGGATTGAACCTAAAACCTTCTGGTTACTTTTCCAGTTTTTTATAACAACGTATGAAACGATGTAGAAAAGTGAAAATGTGCAGTTGATACCTTAAAGAGTAATTTCTACCTAATCTGATCGATAAAAAATATTTTTGCTGGTGTAACCTTATGTAGTCGGTTGATTTTATTATATATTTTTTCCTTTTCTTATATTAACGAATTGAATAAAATTAGTATATGTTTGGTTACCTGTGTAAACAAACAGTTGCATTGCACTCATTGAGATCAGTGGTTCTTAATTTTTTTTACTCAAAGGCCCCCTAATATAGGTAATTTCTGCCATAAATTGACAAAGCTGCTTGTTTTCAAGCTTTTTTTATTAATAGAAAGTGGGAGTATAGATGTACAGTGCGCAGCATAAATGAGTACAACCCTCTCTGAACAAATACAAAAGATGTATTTTCTTTATGATCACTAATACAATTCATGGAAAGATGGCAAAACCAAAATGTATTAAACATATACATAATGAAAACTGAGAAATATATGTCATTAATTTTGTTTAAATTAAGGACTGCAGAAATGAGTACACCCTAGATTTAATTCAACAAATGTATAATATTCTAGTACTTAGTATGCCCTCGTTAATTTTGAATATACTGCTCTGACCCTTCTTGGCAAAGAGTGTACAAGTTCATGACAAATTGTCACATCTGTCCTGTTTAACTCCTGGATGATGAGCTCCTTAAATGCCTTGTTCTTTAATGGGGATTGTGTTACCTGTCAAGAGTGTTACGATTGAGTGCAATACATGTCCACAGAAGGTTTTTGACCATTGGAGAATGCATATCCTCATTGTCATGTTGAAAAAATGAAAACAATGCAGGGAATGAGGAAAGAGTAACATCTTCTGTTTGAAGTTTGCATATTAAATTACACAGTGGTGTGGGAATTCATGACAGCATTGATAAAGCACAACTTCCTCACACATTCATCCCTCTATAAGAGCTTTACTACCACTGAACTTTACTATGGGAACCAGGGACTTCTCACCGTACTTCCTTCTCTAGCAACACCATAACATTTTGGATGCTGTTAGATCCAAAATTATTGATTTGGTCTCATGAGACCAGAGTATCGATTTCCAGAATCTATATTTTGTAAATATGGGCTTTGGAAATGGCTAACTGACTTTATTGTGCTTTGGCTACAGTAGGTAGTTCCAGTGAGAACAGCATGTAATTTCTGCAGGCTGCATCTTACTCTGTGAGATAAACAGTCACTCTTTTCATAGCTTTTGCTGGCTCTGAGACACTCCCTTGGTATTTCTCCTGCTCTTTGTCTAGCACAAAAATCCCTCATCACTAAATGAAGGCCTGATTATTTCAGGGGCCTTGTCACAAGTCCAAATGTTTTTGAATTTCTGTTACTTTTGCTATATTTTCACACTTAAAACAATGATTTGGTAATCCTCTTGTACCACTGTCCTCTTTTGTGCTAAGAAATAAGTCTCCTGACAGTTCTCTCCCAAGTGGCTCCATTGTTGTCAGTCTGAGAATGATTCAGTTGGCTATAACACTTTTTGCTGGTGTAACCTAATGTAGTCGGTTGATTTTATTATATATTTTTTCCTTTTCTTATATTAATAAATTGAATAAAATTGGTATATGTTTGGTTACCTGTGTAAACATTTTTTACAGTTGCAGTGCACTCAGTGAGATCAGTGGTTCTCAATTTTTTTTTTACTCACAGGCCCCCTGATAAAGGTAATTTCTGCCATAAATTGACAAAGCTGCTTGTTTTCAAGCTTTTTTTATTAATAGAAAGTGGGAGTATAGATGTACAGTGCGCAGCATAAATGAGTACACCCCCTCTGAACAAATACAAAAGATGTATTTTCTTTATGATCACTAATACAATTCATGGAAAGATGGCAAAACCAAAATGTATTAAACATATACATAATAAAAACTAAGAAATATATGTCATTAATAGCCATAAAATAAGTAAATTAGCCAATTTTATTTAAAATAAGGATTGCAGAAATTAGTACACCCTAGATTTATGTATACTATTCTAGTATTTAGTATGCCCTCCGTAATTTTGAATGTACTGCTCTGACCCTTCTTGGCACAGAGTGTACAAGTTCATGACAAATTGTCACATCTGTCCTGTTTAACTCCTGGATGATAAATGGCACCTTAAATGCCCTGATCTTTAATGGGGAGTGTTTCTCAACTTGTCTCTACAGAATTCCCCGCAGGTGCTCAAGGGTGTTACGATTGAGTGCAATACATGTCCACAGAAGGTTTTTCACCTTGAGAGAATGCATATCCTCATTGTCATGTTGAAAAAATGAAAACAATGCAGGGAATGAGGAAAGAGTAACATCTTATGTTTGAAGTTTGCATATTAAATTACACAGTGGTGTGGGAATTCATGACAGCATTGATAAAGCACAACTTCCTCACTCATTCATTCCTCTATAAGAGCTTTACTACCACTGAACTTTACTGTGGGAACAAGGCACTTCTCACCGTACTCCTTCTCTAGCAACACCATAACATTTTGGATGCTGTTAGATCCAAAATGATTGATTTGGTCTCATGAGACCAGTCTCCTGACAGTTCTCTCCCAAGTGGCTCCATTGTTGTCAGCATTAAGTCTGAGAATGATTCAGTTGGCTATATAACACTTTTAATTGTCAAGAAATGATTTCTCTTTAAATGTTTTGGTTCAACATACTTACCTGTTGATCAAACATTGCCTTAACATTTTTATTTTGTTTTATTTAGTAACTTTTAGGAGGGTGTACTCATTTTTGCTACACAACATCTTATCACCTTGATAAGAAAATATTATTTTCCTGAATAATTTTGACATGCTTCTTTGGTAATTGATTAAGCAGACTTGCTGGAACATTATATCCCTAAAGAACCTTAAAATGTCTTCTAAGTAATTGAGTAATTGCTGACTTTTAAAAGTTTCAGAGGGGGTGTACTCATTTATGCTGTGCACTGTATTTTAAATTAAATAACACAATTCATTTTGAGAATTTTCAAGAACTGTTCTTCAATAATAATAATACAAAAAAAAAAACAGTTATGGGAGAAATATATTTTTATTTTATTATTTATTATTTTCATTATATTATAATACTATATAAGAAATACATTTACATATTTTAGTTTGGATTAGAGTTAAATTATTTTAATATATTAATAATTATTATTAATTTAAGTACTTTTTTACTTGAGGCCCTCTTGGAAGTTTGCTGAGGCCCCCTAGTGGGCCCCAGCTGACTAGTTGAGCAACACTGCTATAAATATTCATGTCAAGTATTTAAATACCCAGGAATATTCACACACTCAAAAATTCCCCTTATCTAATTTATGGAAAATTACTTCATCATGAAAAAAGGAAGCTATTTGCATCGATTTGTATCTCTAATATATTGGCATCTTTAATACCTATGGTTTTCTATGCACAAGGATAAGCTGACTTAGTACCTTGTGTTTAGTGAGTGCTCCAACGATGAGGGGGCAAACCATGCCAGAGAGGGTGCCTACTCCATTAGAGATACCCATAAGAATACTGGCATAGCGAGGAGCTATGTCCAGATGGTTTACATTGAATCCTGTTGCAAAACAGAAATGCATTTCAGATATTTAGATGTTTTCCTGTGTAATTTCAGAAACCAATATTGCAGGTTGTATCATCATGCACTTTATACTTTCTTCTTCTCCTATAACAGCAACAAAGAAACTTAAAAATTATTTAACCATATTTTGAAGGAAAGGTTAGAATCAAAAATAGCAAAACGACAAAGGGTGTTGTTGATTGACACTCTGATGATTGACACCCGTCTCATGTGTCACCTGATATTGCAAATCCACTGAAGCCCACTGCCAGGATGAGGAATGAGATAGCCACGGCACGTGTGTGTGAGAACCCGACCACCAGCAGCAACGTGGCCTCCATGCCAAAACCTATGAATGATGGCAGAAGTTAGATCCGTCAAAACAACAACAACATCAACAAACGCCTCTCTAGACCTTTTCCCATTCATTTTTCCCATTCCCACTTCATGGAATAATTAAGTGTATGTATAATTAAGTGTATGTATGATGGTCAAATTCTCAACGAGTGGTCTGAATTTGGGGCGGGGCTACATGGAGAACTTAGCATACCTCCACAGTTCATGATTTTCCGCACTGTTGTAGTAGACAGGATTTTCCGACTCCTCAGGAAGTCAGCCAGCTGGCCTCCTATGGGCACAATGATCGTCATCACCATGTGCGGCACCGCTGACAAAATGCCCACCTGAAACAGCCCAACATCAATTAGTTAGCCTATTTCTAGAGTGAATTGTACTGCAAAGGATTGGTAGTTTAAATGACTGATGGTTCTGTAAGTATAAATCACATAACAGCTCACTTTGCTGATGGGGAACCCAAAGACCTCTTCAAAGTACGCTGGCTGGCTAATGAGCAGGAGGTAAAAGGTCCAGCTGCGGCAGAAGTTTGCCACAATGATGGCGTAGACAGGCATAGATGTAAAGAATTCACGCCAAGGAGTTTTAAATTTCTACAAAGCAGGGATGCAAACAGGTAAGGGGGGGGAAAGGTGAGAACATTGTGCGGGGCGGGGGCATGCTGCGCGCGGAATTTTTTAAAAAAGTTATTTGCTTTAAGTGCTCATTTGTAGTTACTTACAGGGTAATAAAAAATAAATGCAAAAAATCCCAAAACTATAATTTTTCGTGCAAAAGATTAACATATTGTTGCAATATTTTACCAAAAATCAACATTTGGTTAAAATCTCATGATATAAATAATGGAATGCTATGCTGGATACTTAAGACAATATTGGCTGATTAGACTGCAATACTGTTTGCCACATCTCAAAACTCAAATACATAAAATATTACCCATTATAGACATAGCTTTTTAAAGTAAAGAGTAAAGGTACTTATTGAAATAAACAGTTCTTTATTTACTCTTGTAAGTTCCCAAGTACCCTTGTAAGACCCCCCTCCCCCCCATAAAACACTTTCTCATTGGATCTGTGCAAATCCCATAGGTGACCTATTTTGAACTCAAAAAGGCAAGTTCTCACTGAAAGGTGAGGAGTTTGCATCTATGACAAAGAGAATATATTAATAAATATATGGGAAAACCTCCCTCTCCGTCCAAGACATTACATCTGAACATTAAATTAAATATATATAGTTTGTTGTACCGAATGCATGAAAGAAGACTTTGAAGTACCTCAGTAGAACTCATTAAATTGGCTCCTTCCCCAATAGAGGTCTCTATATATGTTCTTTCTTCTTCACTGATAGTGGGATGTATCGCTGGGCTATCATAAGCCAGCAGGAGCCAGAAAATATACCATATAATGCCAAACACACCTGGATATGAGCACAGAACCACATATTACTAAATGCAGTATATGAGCAACACATTTACTTGTGCAAATTGTAATTTTTTTGCTATTGGTGTCACGCTGTATTTATACCATGTTATTATGATATAACTGAATTTTATTAAATCAGTTCAGTTCCATTCTGTTTAACTGAGTTCAGCTCAATTTGATTTGATTCAGTTCAAAGTGATTCACTGGTATACAATGTGAAAATAAATTATTCTGATTTTCTTAACATTTTATAGAGCCCAAATCAGTTAATAAATAAGGGCAAAGAATGAAAATGTACATATTTAGAATGATCAGTTATACAGCTGAAAAAAATCGGAATCATTGATGTCATTGCTGATTTTTGGTGTATAAATCATTATTTACCAATACATTTCAAAGGCTTTTCCTGTCCTAACTCACCATATATATAGAAGACAGAGGGCCAGCCCACATACTGCACTAATATTCCAGCCAGTGGCATGGCTATCACAGCTCCTGCATAAGATCCTGTCAACCAGAACACACACACACAGTTTTAATTAAGAAAGTTAAATTAAAAGGGAGGGCATTAATCAACCTGTAATATTCACCTCGCATGACAGTTCAAAAATTTGAAGCCATTGCGGGGGTTACCTCATAGCTCACAGAGGAAAACTGAGTGGTTTATTCAGCTTTGAGAGAGCAGATTTGGTTTTGTTCATTTTTACTGTATTGAATTTTACATTTAGCTTCATATTCTCATATATTTGGTGAAATAGTTCACCCAAAAATGAAGATCCTGTTATTTACTCAACTGTAAGGACTTTTTAGCAATAAGTGCCAGAAGGCATTCAAGTCCTTCACAGGACGTAACGGATTTGTCAACTCAGTTGCATGTGCAACTATTTCACGCCTCAGTGCAACACGTGCCTCTGTCTGAAGGACAGGACAGCTGCAGGAAATGGGATTTTAATGAAAAGGTGTCTTAATGTATATTTTATTACTGGATGCACTTGTAAACCTTCCTGTTTGGCGCAGGAGAGGATTCTTGAGTGAGCTTTTGAACATAGAAGAGGGCGCTGCTTCATTTGTGTCATCTGGAGAAAGCCTCTTAGACATACAGAAGGTGAATCTGTGTACAGACCATCTTCATTTAGTGGTCATGTCAAGAGCTGTTTGAAGCAGAGGTTGTCATGGCACCTGTTTATTGTGGAAGATGGCTGTCTGAATGCATTTTAAGGGGTAATGAGCATTGGAATATAGACCCTCAGTTGGCTCTGACACTGGTCAACTGGACTGTGGGCAGTCTTGAGTGTTTACTTCTAATGCAGCCTGTTTCTGACACATCCCTTCTGACAAAATAATTAGCTAAAACCAGCCTAAGCTCTTCCAGTCTGGTCAAGGCTGGTTTGACAGGCTGGTTTTAGAGGGGTTTTGGTCACTTCTTTAAACGGTCAAGCTAGTAGACCATGCTAAAACCAGGTGGACACCAGTTTGGCCAGATTGGGAGACCAGCTTAAGCCAGTTACATACAGTTTAAACCAGCTAAGACCAGCCAAGCAGCTTAGGCTGGTTTTAGTGTTTTTGTTTGTTTCTTTGTTTGTTTTTAGGCATGCATTGGTATTGGTGGTATTTGAAGGAAAATCTTTGAAAAAGAGGGTGATGGACATTAGAACAGTAAAACAGAGAAAGACATCATTTTTCAATGAAACTTTCTGCAGGTTATTTCATTACGCCAGTCAATGAATCATTTATTCAAATGATTCATTAAAAACATTGTTTCATTCAAGAACTAAACAAGTTAATGAATTTGGAACTGCATATTCATAGAAAAATTGTTAAAATAGTAAGAATAGGATGCGGTTCCGAATTCAGCAAGTGATTGCGGGTAGTTGTCGACTGCGCCACTAGCAGTAGAAACTCGTTGAATCATTCACTCAAACGATTTGTTCAAAACACTGATTCATTCAGGAACATAAACACTGCTACTGTGTTGCTCATAATTATGTTGAGACATAATGGTCATTCTGCTTCAGCTTTGTTTCGTAAATACATTGATAAAGTAAAAGTTTTAAGTGTTTTCTTGTATTACATTAATTGTCTCCTGACCATTTATAAATAACAGGCCTAGCCTATGTCACAAACCTACTCACCACAGAACGAGGTAGTAGCCAGACGACTTCTCTCCAATGGAGGAGCCCATTTGCTCCACATCCCATGGCAGGCTGGATATGTGACGCCCTGTTAACATCATGCACTGTTAGTATGCTTTATTATTATTTTTAAACCAAAATGACTGATTCTAATGGCCATTTAATACTAAAAGGAACAGTTCACCCATATAATGACTTCATGAATCGTTGTTACTCAGAATCTACATATCGTATGGATTCAACCGACTTAGAATATAGTGCATGACTACTTTATGGTGCCTTAAGCTATTTTTAGAGCTTGAAAAATAGCATATGGAAAAACATGGTGTAAATATTCTCTTCTTATCTTGTGTTCCAGAAAAGAAAAAACTCATATGGGATTAGAATGAAATTTGAGTGAGTGAATGATGACAGAATTTACATTTTTTTCACTGATCATTAACTTACCATTCACAATGAATAAGTAATATACAAAGTTATGTTATATGTAAATTAATATTTAACAAGTAAATATTTTATGATGTGACATATTTGAAGATGAGGTCACTGATGACCACTCACCTCCACCAGTCCTTGTAAGATTCGCACAAATAAGACACAGCCGTAGTGAACCCTGGCAGCTGATGGAATAAACATGTTTAGCACTGACGTCAAGAAAATGGCTGCTCCAAACACCCTGAAAAACAATTCAGAGACATTCGGTAATGTTAGTTAATTCAGGTATGGACTGAATCAAAATGAAGCAATGTAAAATCAATGCAGCCATAAATAATGTAGAATTAAATAAGGTTTTTGTGGGGAAAATGAGCAGTCAGGATAGCTAATATTCCATAATATTATCTGAATAACTGAATTGAATAAATCTAACAACAGTTCTGGGATTCTGAAAGACATCAGTCATAAAATATTTATTTTATAACAAATATAAATGTGTTTCTCCTTGACTTAGTGAAACATTTTTGTAAATCAAATGGACAATTCTTGCTTTTTTTATGCAATATTGCAGTATTATTAATGATTATGATTTATCCATGCACATCATTATTTTTTCTTAAATTCATGTGCCCTCATAATCTTTATTCAAAATAATGTTCCCCACCAACTTGCAACAACACATCTTCTCTGATGATGTGTTTACTGTCACTCAAATGAGATCACAGCAATGATCTGGCAACCAAAGGCAACGATCCAATCTATTCCCGATGTAAAAACCAAGTCCTGCCCAACTTTTTTTTTTTGTTCAAGAAACTGACAAGACAATGCATTAGCTTTATATATTTTAATAAGACATGACCAAAGGCAAACATTTTTGTACTACTTAGATAGTCTAGTGGTAAAGCTATTATTTAGCATGCACAGGGGCCTGGGTTTAAATCTTAATCGATCATATATACATAAGCAAATGATCTGTGGACAGTGCAACTCGACTGGACTGACCAAATTAAGATTTGTTTTTACCTTGAATATTCATGTAATTTAATTATCACAGACCTTTTTTGCATTCAAAATCCATTTTGCTCAAAATCCCATTAGTTTGAATGGGCATGATGCTTGTGATTTTAACATTTTTAGAGGCCTTGCACACTCTCACACAGCTACATCAGCAGATCACACAGAAGAGAGTCATTTTGGTTCATTCATTTATCCTTTATCTCCATTTAATCCATCCATCTGCCTCTTTTTTTCCAAAACACTGTGTAAGTGACACTTGTAATATTCTAGTGGCTGGTGTTTCAGCGAGAGATCTGCTGCTGGATCTTTCATTATTAACTCTGTCAACCACGTGTCCTCTTTTCCTGTGAGGCTTTTATTACAAGACTGCTATCACCCCTCTAATCAGCACAAGGCACAAATTTAACCCTCACAGCCCTGACCACTGTGGTCCCTTTGTTCTTAAAACACCTCTGAGCATTGAATGTAATATGGTTATTCTATGGAACATACGTTTTCCTTCCAAACATGGCGTGAAGGCCCGTGTGTCAAGACGAAAGCTCACCTGTTAGCTGCTAGCTTATTGGAGATGAAACCTCCAGGGATTTGAGTGACAATGTAGCCCCAGAAAAAAGAGCCATGTATCAATCCCACTGTCTCTGGATCCCAATTAAACTGAGCTGGCTAAAGGAAACAAACATCAGAGAAGACCATATTAGCTTATAATAAAATAAAATAGAATAATAATAAAAAATACAAACTTGTTGCCCATTATTGTGATGATTTATCACAAGACATAAATAGTAAAATGACCTTGTGAATATGTGTGTATGAGTCATGTCTTCCTACCAATATCTCTTATGACAGGAAATTACAGGAAATTGTGGCCGCTAACTACTGAAAAATCATTGATGAGAATTAAATAAAATAAAAAAGAAGATAATCTGTCCTTTGAACTTGATAGCTGAAGAAATCAAAGGGATTGTGCAAAGTTGATTTGATTCAGTTTAAAGTGATTCAGTGGTAAACAATGTGAAAATAAATTATTCTGATTTTCTTGACATTTTATAATGTCAAGAAAATTGTTATAATGAACAAAAAAATTGTGCAAAGTTGAGTTTATTTATTTTCCAATCATATATATATATATATATATATATATATATATATATATATAATATGCATTTATTATACACATCTGATTAGAAAATATAATATTAGAAAATATAAATGAAATAGTAGTATTGAAAATTAGATGAGGGATGTATGGGAATGGCATTTTGGTATTTTCATTTTATATTTTCCTAGTTTCACCTGCATGACGGCAGTCCCATTGATGTAGACAGTGTTGTTGTTAACCATTTCTACAATGGCTACACCAAGGTTGCAGCGGATGCCAAACGAGATGCAAAAGCCAAGTCCGCTGAGGATGGCGATGATGTAACGTTTGGGAAGGCCAAAACAGCCACAATCCAAAAGGGGTGGGCTGTGTTTAGGGGCTGCCACTGGACGGCCATCTTCTGTCAGCTCAATGTTGTCCTCTTCAGCCACATTAGTACCATCGATCTTCCTAACATAGGATAAGAAATAGTTTAGAATTGGCTTGCAGTAACGATGAAAAAATTGCACACAATTTAAAGAAATTCTCACAAATTAAGCTGAGTTCTGTCATGACAACTCCCGGAGTGTTTGGCATGGTAATGGATATGACAATGTTGATATATTTTGTATTGACAGAATAGATCTGCTATGCTGCTGCTGCTGTTGGTTATTGCTGCTGCTGAAGAGCAAGTACATGACTTTCTACTGCCAATACATACACGACACTCTGCTGTGAGCAAGTAAGACATGCTGCTGCTGTACAATATCGCATATATAAATGACCTGTATCAGATCTATACAGGTGGAGCTGGGGAAGGTGGAGGGTTTCTGAAAGTACGCTGGAACTGCTACAGCAAATGCTGACCAAGTATTTGAAGATTGAGCAGCAAGCTCACTGGCAACTGATACAGCAGGAACCAATCAGCTTTGCCCTTTAGAGAATGATGTGATTGCAGGCAGAATGAGTTAAGGACCTATCAGCCTGTGCCATCTAGAGTTTCATGACAGAACTTTATATTAATGTTCAAGAAATATGTAAGAGATGTATGTCTCGCTCCTATGTGGAATCTTCAGGTTTTTAATCTCTTCATAGATATTAAATATGTATGGATACACCTATAAAGCTATATAATGTTTTTGAATTACTGGCCAAGGTTCAAAAGTGAATATATTAGGTTTGTGCATGATGATGTAGTGATACTGTGCTAGATGCCTTGGCAACATTTTGAACTGGACCACGTTTTGGATTGCAAATTTAGCTTCACCCATATTTATAATGTACTGGATGGACAGAGTGAATTCTCTGCTCAGTGGGGGCCAGCAAAGGGTTGCTAGAGTGTGGCGTTGAAAAGGTCACATTGTGTTTGGTGCTCCCTCCCTCTCACCCACACGCACCTGTTCCATTACTGAACCTGCATCTTTCCTCTCATCCTCCACCTCACAGGAATTACTTTCATCTGTCTATTTTGAAATGCACACCTGAGTTCTTCCATACACAGAGGAAGGAGCTCACTTAAAGCTGGATACTGGAAGATCATGAATGTAGGATCAAGAGGAATCATTTCAAGAGCCTTATTTGTGAACGCTGTTTTTGCACATAAGCCACTTTAAGGCGAAGTCCGGGTCTGGTACATTCTCAAAATGAATCTCGCATGTTTTTTCTATTGTGAACAATGCACACACTTATTCAGATCAGAAACACTTTATTTTTCGTCTCTGTTTTTGATTTTAAATGAATGCAAAACTCTCCAGATACTTTTTATCATTTTGATTTATTAAAGCATGAATGGAACCTATATAGATTTTTTTAAATCTATATGTATATACCCCCAGCTTATATATTATAAAGATTCAGCCAAGACAATACTTTATTCTCTTTTTACCACAAAAAAGTACAAATAAAATGCCATGTTCAGATGCCATTCTAAGCATTGTATTCTTTCAAATAAAACCTGTGGTAAACAGCCACCACTTATTTATATAATTATTATGTGATTATATTAATATATAATATATACAATATTTGTTGCTTTTGAAAATGGCATTGCTCTTGAGCAACTGATATACTTATTAAAATAAAATATACTGCATTTTATGCCTGCTTAGTTAATACACAAATCTAAATGAAGTCCTGTACAATTTAAACATGGAAAAATTAAGTAGTTTTAAGTAGTAATGAAAATAAATATTGCATGACTTGTTGTTAAATTATTTAGTGTGTCCATATATTCAATTTTCCCAATCACACTAGCTAGATGCCATTACACAGACACAGGAAATTATCTACATGATCTCACATATTAAGCTGTCTAATGTGCAAGAAATGTAAGAGACATATATCTATATAAGAGACATATTACATGGAATCTTCAGTTTTTTAATCTCTTCAGATGACGTAGATATTAAATATGTATGGATACACCTAGAACTCTATATAATATTTTTGAATTAGTGGCCAACATTCAAAGTGAATTTATTAGGTTTGTGCATGATGATGTTGTCATATTTAAAAGCTTAAATCTTACATTTATCAGAAATTCAGAGTAAGCAGTTTTTTGAACACTAAAACATTATGGCATCAAAATATATTAAAAACAAATGATTAAAAATAATATTTAGCAAAATTATGCTACCAAAATCCTTCACCACAAATGTTTGAAAACATTTATATACTATAAACATCATATCTATGTACTATATATACTGTACTTTATTTATTTTACCATTTCTTTATATATATATATATATATATATATATATATATATACACATATACAGTCAAACCAAAAATTATTCAGACATTTTTGATATTTTTTTACTAGTGGGTGCAGGACACAATAGTTCATTTATGTAAATGAGGATAGCAAAATAAAGTAAACTGTGACATATTATACCTAAACATTCTTCATACAGTGGACTATAAGTAAAATTGATAAAAATTTGGAACCAAAAATTATTCTGAAAATCAGCCGCTCAATAAATTTTGAGTTGATTTCTAAATCCCTTCTAATTTCATTCAATACTTAACACATGATACAGTATATATAACAAACACAAGTAACCTTCTCACATCTTACTTTCAGCGCTTAGATTCCAATTCAACTACCATCACACTTACTTCTGCAGGTTCCCCAGAGAGTCGCCCACATTGTTCTTCAACTCCTCCTTCCCCGGTTTGAGCTTCTCCTTTAGACCCGCAAACCCCCCCAGTGGCATCTCTCCTTCCCTTGCTCTTCTGTCCCTCAAACACTTATCTTCTCACTCTTTTGCTCTTGCAGAAAAAAAGAGCAGGATATCCACTAGGCACTGGTGTGCATCCTCTCCTGTACTGGACTGAGATGGTCTAGGTGTGCTGGAGGGGAGGAGGAGAGATGCTGAGCCAGGGATGACAAGGAGAGACACAGAGAGAAAGAAGAGGAGGGACTTTGGTTTTGATGGTCTGGGTACAATCCTTGATACGGTTTGGCCAGAGAACATTCAGAAACAAGGCACAAGGAGAGAAACGGGACGAATCCAGGTGTCTTCGGGTTCAGTGTATCAGCATTGCGAAAGTTATGCGGACATACATCAATAATGGAAACTCCGGCGTTCTCCTCGGTCCCATCACAGACAGTGACAGAAGAAGCAGAACACCTGCCTCTTCTCCAACCCCTCCCTTTTTGGTCTTGCCTATATGAAAGCAGGCCAAAAAGAGTGACTAGAGCTCATTAAATATTGATAGCGAAGTCAAGGATCGCAGGCTTGAGGTTGTATGATATGAGCAGGTGTAACAAGACACTGCTTCCTACAGTCCCAGTCTAACCCTTATCCTGAGAATCCGTTCCAGGGCTTCATGGGTCAAACGTATCAACGTCAACAACCAAACACTGACATAAAGGTTCAAACTGTGAGTGCCATTGCACTGTGGCTGATGTTCAAAAGTCACATTTGCAATGTAATTCTATTGCTTTTGTAAGTGAAGCACTGCACCTTTTACCTGTGAAAGCCTCTTATATGCAATAATCATCAAAAATGCAGTGTGCTTTAAAAATTCAGATATTGAGGTGTAAAAGATTCATTGTCTGCATGGTGTTGCGTTAGACTTGGGCTCTGTTTCACCATTGTCATGTACTGTGTACTCTATAAGTGATTTCAGTGCAGGCAATATATGACAAAAGAATAATAAATAAATTGGTCAAGTACTAGGTTTAGGCCTAATTTATGTCTATTTATTTATATGAAATGAACTTAAAATGTTTTATTTGACCAATTGGACTGTCTCTTTTTCAAGAAACACATAACAATCCAAGAACGGAGATCCTTTCCTGGACTATAGAGATGCACCACATGCTGCAAGGAGTTCCTCTGACTGTTCTGCAGTTCTGCTTTGTTTCACCCAACAAAGTTGAGCAAAGTGAAATCCCATTTGGAGAGCCATTTCAAACACACAGTTCTCTATGAATGTAACATATGCAAACACTCTTTTGGGAAATGCAATGTTATGATTAATTTAATTTGACCTCGATTCCTAGATCTGTGTATATTTCAATAAACAATTCTTTTGATAGACCATCATATATGGCCTGGCTGGGCTGCAGAATTTGTCTGCAGGATGCTGAGAAGGCCTTCTTCTCTGGTCCGGATTATCATCACAGGCAAGAATAGAAAATGTAATTTTTTTTACACAGTGTCCAATGTATAATTTTTTAAGCAATAACAGCATTTCTGTTAACCCAGCAGTGATTATGTTATCCATTTACTATTTCAGTGAAGTGGAAGAATTTAATAGAGTGACAGAGAAACAACTGAGAAAAGAGGGGAGGACATCCATCCATTGGTAGGTAGTGCTGCTGCATACTTCACAATCTGTGCTTTAAATATTTAAAGGTCAGGAAAAGTCATGTCAATAGCATGTTATTTCTATTCAGATTTCTTGCATCTATTTATTTATTTATTTTCTTAGTTCAGATGGGCTTTATTGACATGAAAGTTTTATTTTCTTGAAAACCTTTGTTCTCACAGCATCAAAATAAAATTTTTCCAAATCTTTGAACAGTATGCAATAACAGTAATATGAACATTAATTGGTATGAAGATTGATATAATTATTTTTGTATCGTATATAATGTGTGCTCTGTGGTCACTACGATCTTTTAAATATGAAATTTAAAATTAGAGAGTTGAACATGTTCAACTAAATGTTTCTTATTTCATTCACTTCTCTCTCTCTCTCTTTCTCTCTCTCTCTTAGGAGTCAGTGAAGATGTTGTCGCTGAAGTTCTTTTTGAGTGGTTCACGTCACGAACAAATTCGTTTTTGTGTGTTCAACTGATGTAATATATTATTTTATAAAATATACACAATGTTAAATATACCCCCAGAGTCATCCTTGTGTTTTCCCTCTGTACTTGAAAATGAGGTTGATCTGACTGAAAAGGCTATACCATGATTCCTTGTTTATTTTACTTAATGGGTTATTATATTATGCTAGTTAGTCACAATAATTACTCAACATTCAACTCTTAGCAACCAGGTTTAATTACAAAAATGAAAGTAGTATTTGGGTGTTATGAACCTTTAAAAAAAACTATTTAGTTAGAATTGGGTGGAAATACTGCCTTGGTGGCACTTTTTTTCGGTTCTCCAATACTAGGGTCCTGGAAATGCGGTCCTGGCACTGCGGTTCTCCGATTCGGTAGGTGGCGCTGTCACAAAAAATTAGGGTCCTAAGAATACGGTCCTAGAACCGCGGTCCTGAAAGTACAGCCTCCGGTATTGCAGACGGATAATATTGGAGTAGCGCGCGACTCACAAGATTACAAATGTGTTTACTTGCTGAGTGTCTGGAGTTCGGCGTAGAGGTCTCCGGTACAAGCTGCAAATCTGTCTGTGATTTAATTGAGTTTAAAGTCAGTTGAACCAGCGCTGACTTAACAACACTAAGGTGCAAATCAGGAGAAACATTGAGCCGATTCAGTTAGAATACTTTTCAGCCAACAATTCAACAACATTTATCATGGATTTACTGTGGTAACACTAACTGTAACCGTGGTATTTTGTCAGAAATGTAGGTTAATATCTAAGTTTATTTCATTTTTAATGTAGACATGAATTAAATGAGTAATAAAAGGCCAAATTACATACTATTTTTTTTTTTGTCATAAACTTGCAGTTTTGTGCATTCGTATTTATATTAAATGTGTTTATAGACTAAAGCCATTCTAGATATAGAAACAATATTTGTACTTTTTACCATATAGTGAGGTGCCGTGTGTGGTTTTACTTTCGGTGATCTAATTAGAGTACTTTTTAATTTAAATAAGAATAGAGTTCTAACTTCAATCTTACCCTTTAAAAACCAGGTTGTTAAAAGTTTTACAGATATTGTTTGTGTATTAAATTTACATCTGTGTCCTATCTCAAGCTACTCTACTGTAAGCTTCAAGAAACAAAACATATAATAAAAAAGGAAAAGGCCCCCTTTAAAAAAAAAACGTTTGGACACCCCTGGCATATAGTGTCCAAAGGACATTCTTGTCCATGCCACTTTCTTTTTAAATAACAGAGTGACATCTAGTGGTTCGCAGGAGCCAGTGTGCAGTTGCCAAGCCAATTTTTCTTTTTTCTTTTAATAAGTTGTATAACTATCGTCTTGATCGTTTGCCTTACCCTTACACTATGTCCATGAATAGACCAAATCTACCACTTTTCTTGTGTAAATATGCATTTGCAGAACATCAAATCTTTGCTGCCCAGTTCAACAGCTTTCTGTGAATTAAAGTTGATTCAAGGGATAGTTCCCACAAAAATGAAAATTCTGTCCACATTTACTCACCCTACTATGGAAGTCAATTGGGGCCCATCAAATGGTTATATATTCAAAATATCTTCTTTTGTGCTCAGCAGAAGAAAGTTATTCATTGTTCAATTACATTTGAGCTTTTCAGTGCTGAAGATCAGGGTTTTTAAAAAGAAATTAAGCATTTGTCTTGCATCATACAGGTTAAATTTATGGCCAATTTAAAGCATTATTACAAAATCTATGCTTTTTATGTATGCTTTTCTTGTGATTAATTTTACAGAACTTATGTATGCATGATTATGATTCTCTGTTCATCATTATAAGGGTGTTTAAAAAACAATTTATAGAGGAAAAAGGAGCAATTAGCATATACATATATAGAGCTGAGCAAATTTATTTAACTATATACATTTTCTTTACTTTTCTAAGCTTGGAAAAATTATTGAATCGTTTGTGGGTATTGTACGGAAGCCCTAAACGGCCATGGATTATTATTATTTTTCTATCTTGTTTTCTCGTGATCACGGTTTATTTTCTTGTCATCTCGAGATAACAAAAGTTGTTTTCTCGATATCACGACTTAATTTTCTCGTCATCTCGACATTAAATTTTTTTTCAATGATTGTTTCTGAAACACGAACACAACTTTTACGCGCATCAGATCGACGGATAAATCATGCGCTCTTATATCTTGTGGATATTTCAGCAAAATGTTTACTTCGCTTAATAATAAAGTTTACAATAAATAACTACATGTAGGCTAATCAATCACTGTTCAATAAATGTATGCTAAACATTTTATTTGTGTAATTAACATGTTTAATAATCAACAGCATTCAACTTTTAAACCCACTTTATTTTCCTCATTTGCTTGAAATAAAATTATATTACATACTGTGTTTGTTATTTTTATTCGTCATGTAGGATAGGCTGTGATCTCATGTGCATTAAAATGTCTTCCTCCTCCTAATTCTTCCATTAAAAAGAGGTGCAATACTTCAGAATACCAAAAAACAAAACTTTAATCCAGTTGATATAGGCTAAAACAATCTTGGGATGCTGTTTGAGAAGAGTGTTTATGTGTAGGCTATGTGTGTGGTTTTCTACAAAGAAATGTAGAACATACAATAGGTTACACACTATCACTGAATTAAATGACATAGGCTATAAATCATATTTCTTATCAATATACATTGAGTGACATAGTGAGGTAAATGAACACCGAATCTGCGATGATTAAAATGGCGTCTTAAAGATATACAAGGTGCAAACAGAATACTATACAGTGACATCAAACTTAGTTTTAATAAGCAATAAGTTTAGAATCACAACTGTAATGAGTAGGCTATTACATCTAGCAGCCAGAACGTAACGATAACAGATACACTTTCAAGCAAAATAATCATATTCAAGCATTTAACAGTTAATTACTTAATGCACACAATACTGCACAAAATAAAGCGATCACGAAAACTCTCTCTGTCCGAAACTCGTACAATCTGGGCCAATATGAACTAATACAGTATATTTATACAATTTATACAGTATACTAATACAGTGTATATTTACCGCACCCCATCATCTATATTTGGTAATATACTGCCACCTGTTGGCACATTTGTGTAATTTAGAGCAGCGATTAAATCGTGATCACGAGAAAACAACTTTTGTTATCTCGAGATCAATAGAAAATATTAAGTCGTGATCACGAGAAAACAAAATAGAAAAAAAAAAGTAATCCATGGCCATTTAGGGCTTCCGTAGTATTGTGTTGTTTGTGGCTATAATACAGCAGTGTCAGTTTTTATCGCAGCTTTATCTATGAGATTCTTATCTTCAGGGACCAAGAAAGTAAAATAAAAATGATTAAGATGCATGTGCAACTCTTGTCCACTAGTTGTCGCTAGTGTCTATTTTTTCTTTGAGAGTTGGTTCCTCACCCATTTTAATGCAAACAGGGTAGTAAGGTGTGAAAGTTGTTGCCTGGCCAGAAGTTTTTGCTTTCAGCCATCAAAATAATAATAATAATAATAATAAAATAAAAATAATAAATAAATAAAAATGCACAGACACTTCCGTAAGATGCATTTCAATTTAGTATCTTCATATGATTAGATTCGATATAAGAACAGATACCGCTTTAAGAACAAAGTCTTTATTTATTTTTCCCCCGCCCCACACACGATTTTCACATATACAATAGTTCCTCTGAGCAAAATTTATGAAAATTTATAAAGACATTAAAAGCGTCTATAAAGAGTGCCGTTTTATGTTTTTAAAGAAACAACATGCCATTTACCTATTATTTCAAAGATATATTATTATCAGGCTATTATTTATTTATTATTTAATTAGTAAGTTATCATCGTTTTTATTCATTTAGTTTAGTGTAACAAGCAAATGTTTGACTTACAAGCTTTTTTATAAATAATATTTCCCAGTGAAAGCATTTGTACACTATGAACAAATTACTCAAAATTAACAGGTCAACTTAATTGCCACAGTTTATAAAAATAAATAAGTAGAATTCATGCAGAACATTTAAAATGTCAAGGTGGTTTGTTACTCTTTGTACTTGACACTATGTATAGTAGCCTATAGCTAGTGGATTTCTAAAATATGAATTTGCTGCAGACAAATATGGGATTATTAACAGACGCTGGAACAAAATGTTACTCCTTTTTATGACATAATAATGCGCTAAAATATTTTGACACTCTTAACAAAATCGAACAGGGAGCCTAACTAGTCGTTTTTATGTTTTTTAATACTGATAAACAAATAATCAAAACAATATGTTACTTATGTAGAGGTGATGCCTTAATATAACAAACAGTTCTGGTCTAAATATAAATATGATGGCGCAGAGACTGAATGTGTTATGGTCGAATTACAGTGCTGCAATCGAAAAGATGACTGTCCGGCACCCGTTCAGTTCAGTACCCGCATACCGCCATCGCATCAGTGACCGCATTTTTCTCGGCTTGCATAACATATCGCGTGACTTACTAGGTTAGTAACGTGAGGGAAAGGACAGCGGAGAAGGCGGTGTTGATGATGGTAGGAGGAGATTGTGCGCCGTTGTCTTCCGCGTTTCCCCGGATTTCAACCACTGTCCTGATTCCATCGTGTCCTCTCCTTGCACGTTTTTACGCTCAGCCCACCCTCCCAATTCAGTTAGTTGAAAAGAAAAAAATTAAATCAATTATACGGGACTCGCCGTCCCCCCCTCCGCCGTCACCTCTCCTTTTTCTCTCCCCCCTTTGCAAATAACCACCACCGCCTTCGTTCTCCACATGCAGCATCGGAGTCCTGGGCCCCGGCGTACCGGCTCCAGCCATGTCGGCGAGGAATACAGCGGCTGGCGGCGGTGACGGAGCGACGGGGGAAAAGACGGGTAACGCCGCTTAAAACAATACAAGTTAGTCCGCCCTAGACGGGTCCGCTTGAAGCGGAGGGAGTTGGTGTAGATTGCTCTGTGTGCCGGGCGGAGGAGAGGGGAGATCTCGGTGTTCCCCGCTGATTGGTTTGCACACTCGCGATCGTAGCGAAACTAGGTCAGTAGTTCAGTAGAGCGAACTCTAGCAAACCAAGCAGTGGTGAGGAGGAACAGCTCACAGAGGCACATTTGGGGCTTTAACGCAGCGTTTAACCATATATTCTGGTTTTAATGTGACTGACAGTCACGTTTTTTAAATGTAGTATGTTGTTTTGTAATTATTTTGCGAGGCCTTGGCAGATTGGCTGCCGTCGCATTCAGTCAGTTGTAGCTAATTCTTTAAATGTCTTAATATATTTATTAGAATGCTACTGGCGACTTCTTCTTTTATGTTTTGGGGAACTTTGTTTCTTTCACATAGACAAATATTTATATATTTTCCAAAGCTACACCGAGGATAAACCTATAAAGAATCGAATCTTATCCGGAATAACACGTTAAATCGACGATTTACTATTTTTACATTTGCGTAAAAGAGTGGAAATCTTAAAGAATTGAACTGTTCTGTGTTTGCGATTCTGATACATGTTTTATTTAGTCCGGTTCCCTAACAAAGTTAGCTATTATTTTATGGTAGCCTACTTTTGAGGAAGAATGTAGAGAAAAAAGCAAATGTTTTGCCCTCAGCAGTCTGTTGTTCAACACAAAAGATAAAAAGAAATCAGAATTTACATTACAATTCTGACTATTAAAGGAGTCATAAATGCGTTTGGCCATAACTATATATGTTAGCCTATATAAAAACGTATTCCTTCATTTATTCTTACAAAGTACAACTGATTAAACGCCATTTTAACTAAACGTTGTCATAACCAATCAGAAAAAGTTTTTTATTTTAACCATACATATATACATTAACGTGTGTATAGAAAACTATAATACCTGTTTCATACTTTTAATAAATCACCTTTTTTGTTGATAATGTATTCATATATTCATTGCTGTTGTATTGACATGAACCCGAATGAATGATAAAACAACGTTCTGCTTCTTACTTTTTTATTGTGAAATAAGGATTTTTTTTCGATCACAAATACACTAGCTAGTACAGATGCATTTTCCCTAGTGAATTCAGTCTCCTTTTAAATGAGTGAAACTGCATGTTGTGACGTAAATGTGAATCATTAGCATTGTGAGGTCATAGCATTGCCTGATCTAGTCTAATTTCTTGTAACGTGACCTTGTAAACGTGACGGTTGTGTAATATGTAGGTCAAACACTTACAAGGCACACTTGTAGGCCAGGGCTGTGATGCCCTCCTCTTCCTCAGGCGTTGCTTTCTCTCTTCAGCCTAACTCAATCAGTAAATCTTTGCATAACTAGCCTATAAACAATCTGAAACAAAGCTGTTTAATGTAATAGGACAGTTGTGCTAATAGTTCCTGATAAAACGTGTAACCTAAATCTGCTGCCAGTTTGGTTTGTCTAGTCTCGTGACAGACACCCCCCTCCCCTTCCTCAACACTGAAAAACGTGACTGGAATTTAGGGTCTTATCTGGAAAGTATGTCTCTTAGGTAACTGGCCTTTTGAGTCATTTCAGTGATAGGTGTTTTTTCAGGTCAATTATTTACTTTCTGGACCATCTGATAAATTCTAGCATAGCTGATAAATAAATGCACATGCCCTGGCAAATTGTCTGTTGGAATTATTTGTGGGGGAAGAAGACAGCATAACATATCAATACCTTAATTTCTTAATGATTCAATGTGGGTTTTACTTCAGTGACAATAAATGTTAATATTGAAGATAACATATATATATAAAAAAAAAAAAATTCATCATGCATGGTAGCCTATATTGATCTCTCATATACCAAATGCATACTGTGTAACTTTTATGTATAAAACTTATTTAAATATTAGTGTAGTTATTACTTTAAAAAGTAATTCATCTTTTAAATGTTGTATATACCTAGATTCCTTGACCTGAATACATAAACTGTTTTAATAGAAGTTCGCAGTCTTTATGTACTCATAAAAGTAGGTCAGAAGAACAGGAGTGTATTTCGATGCTTTTGCACTGTTTTATCAACACTTTGATTGACCACTGTATGTCTAGCTATTAGGGCTGGGTGTTAACACAATTTTCACGATTCGATTAGATTTTTATTCACATGCTTGCGATTCGAATTCGATTATTTTGGATGTAGTATATCAGATACAATACATGGCACATTGTCATGGAAAAAAATCTCTCACCTAATGCTGTAAGCTACACATGGGAGTCAGTTGGTACTACATTACTATAACAGTGTTAAAATTAACTTATTTATATACAAACACTTAAATTACACTCAATGATGTTTTTTTTTTATATTAACTAAAGTTTAGAATTACATTTATTTCTACTCCAATTCATTTTTTTTTTTTTTTTAAATATTCAAATTGTGGCTGTCATAACTGATTTATTCAAACATGCATTAAATATTGAAGAACATTAAAAATTACAATGAATATGTAACGGTGCATAGCTATATTTTTCAGATAGATGACTTTCTAGATTTTTCTAGCTGACTAACGAGTTTATGGTCACTGAATATGATTTTTCTGAGGTAAATGTGACGTTACGTGACATTGTTTTTATTGACGTCTTTCCGAGGTTGAAACACTGATTGAGCTATTACATGAGACATGATACTGATTTCGGTAAGTTGCACTGTATATTTTAACATACCTTCAGATGTTTAGTCATGTTTATTTCGCGCTGTAACTGGTATTAAAGCGGAGGAGAGGAGGTTCACATGTGCTCCGTGCTGCCGCTTCTCTTCAACTGAGGCACTACAGCGATCTGTCACGCCACATTTAACAGCGCCAAAACGGTATTTATTTTTTGAATCTCATAATAAGATGGACATCATTTGAAATCCGAGACTTTGCTTCATATCAAAAGTAAAGCACAAAGATTATTGCGATTTATTGGATAGGAGGCGCGCTACATCAGAGATAGTATTATTATAGGGAGATAAGAGGGTCTGTATCTCTTACCATTGGAGAAAGCGTAACGGCTAACTTAATCACGTGCGGCACCTCTCAGCCTATGGTGTTGCCGTTCAAAACTCCTTCCTGCATACCGCCAATGCGTACCACCCGTTAGCATTAGCCGTTATGCTTTTTTGGCTAAAGGTTGCAGGCTTGCCTTCCAGTGGCTTTGGCTACATGTTCTGTTCATTCATCAACTGAAAACTGACTAGACTAATCAATTCTTGAGATTTAAGAATCGATATCGGTTCCTAAAAATGAGAATCGATTAAAATCGTGAAATCTATATTTTTTACTCAGCCCTACTAGCTATATAGCATATGTAGATAAAATGTGTTGCACTTTCTACATTACATTCTGAGTTACTGAGAAGAGTTTACATACATCTCAGAGAGACCTTATTGCATGAAAGTAGAGCTTTGAAAGTATTTGTTGTATTAGTAAGTCATTTTGTTACAGCAATTTGTAATGTATTGTTTTTAAGCAATAAGGAGCTGTATTTTAGTACAATTAAAATGAGAGTTATTCAGCCGAGCATTTAAGACATTCCTGTAAGTGTTGCGTATACACTTTGTCATGGACATTGAAGCGGCTCCTCTGATTTGAATGGTGAGGCTATTTTGAGTATGTGTTTTAATTAAACTGAATGGTAGAGTCCTGTCCTGTCTCAAGGACCTTTTTACAACATTGTTTTTAAATCCTGGAAATCATAGTCAGGATTGAGTGATTGTGTTACTGTCAATCTTAAAACTCTTTGTGTTAGTTTTATGGCTTGACTTGACTTCCTCTCCTGTCAAAGAGATTGTTTCCTGTTGTCTCCATGTCTAGACATCAAAATTGTGTGATTTGTTGATTATGCTATTTAGATGTTGAGCATTTTAACTGATTGTCTAGCCTAGTTTCATGTTTTTGGTTATTCTCGTTTGTGATTTATTTTTATGTAAAAGCATTGCCAGCATGAAGCTCAAAGAGTTTATGTAGTTTATTACAAAGCCACGTCAAAATTATTTCTTGTCCAGATCTGATGCTTATGTGTCTTTCATCTGTAACTAGATGTGTTAGAATAAAATAATCAATCTTTCTTAAAGCTGCTGTCCATAACTTTTTTTGGTTAAAGATTGTCCAAAATCTATTTTTGAGCAAGTACATAACCAGCCAGTGTTCAAAACTATCTCCTTACTCTAGCCCGATTTACAATGATAAGCTTGTAATAATGTTTTATAAATTTAGTGGTACTGGTGGGTTTTCGTGGGAAATTTGAGCATGTCTTTGCGTCATTGCATCACGTCTGTAAACAGAAAGAACGAGTCCCAGCTAGAAGGCTATATGGCATGTGAGGCGGATCATTTATAGCCTTTTCTCACAGCAGCTGCAATAATTAAACTTATGATTTGGATGGTGGATTGTATGGTATGACAAATTATTGTTAGAGATTAAACTGTACAGAAATTGAAATCTACAGGTAACGCTAATACACACTAAATACACAGTCACACAATGCTGATGTTGTTAACATTAACAATTTGAGAACAAAGTATAACAATACTAATAATTTGCATAGTTTGACGTGATCCGAGCTAAGCGATCGTTAGATTTAATCACCATAGGCAGCACGATTTATTGTAATGCTTTTTTTCACCTCAGTTGGTCAAAACAAAAGTGGCAGACATTTTCTGGATAATTCTGCATATAACTGCAATTGCAGGTTTCAAACAGAGCAAAACTTACGGAATGCAGCTTTAACTAAAACATACAATACAAAGTGTATATGGCAGATAAAGGGATTAGAAGCAATAATAATTAATACATTAAAACTGAAGTCTATGCCACAATTTTTCTTAGACATTAAGAGGTAAACAAGACAAAGAAGCAAGAAACTTTGCTTCATGAGACTGAAACTTAGGTGATCCATTAGAAATATGTAAGACGATTTGTAAAAAGAATGATACCTTTATACCTTTTGTTACATTTGAGTTAGTTTAAAGGATTTGTTCACTTCAGAATTAAAATTTCCTGATAATTTACTCACCTCCATGTCATCCAAGATGTTTATGTCTTTCTTTCTTCAGTCGAAAATAAATTAAGGTTTTTGAGGAAAACATTCCAGGATTTTTCGCCTTATAGTAGACGTCATCAGTTCCCAATGGGATGAAAGTCCAAACTGCAGTTTCGATGGGCTCTACACATTCCCAGCCAAGGAATAAGGGTCTTATCTAATGAAACAATTGGTTATTTTCTAAAAAAATAATAAAAATCATATACTTTTTAACCACAAATGCTTGTCTTGCACTAGCTCTGCGATGCGCCACGCATTACGTAATCATGTTGAAAATGTCATGGTGCATTGCAGAGCTAGTGTAAGATGAGCATTTGTGGTTAAAAAAAATAGTTTTTTTGTTTTGTTTTTTGAAAATAACCGATCGTTTCCACTATTTGGAGAAAAATCCTGGAATGTTTTCTTTTTGACTGAAGAAAGAAAGACATAAACATTTGGATGACATGGGGGTTATCAGGAATTATCAGGAAATTATAATTCTGAAGTGAACTAATCATTTAAACTAACTCAAATGTAACAAAAGTATAAAAGTTTTAAAAGTTGGATAACATGGGGATGAGTAAATTATCAGAATTTTAATTCTAAAGTGATCTAATCCTTTAATTAGTAAATTATAGTGGTTTTATAGCTTATGTCTGTGGTGGTTAAAGCCTTGGATTAATTGCTTAATTATCAAAATAAATAAGTTTTCTTAAATTGCCAGCTGTGGAGGCAAGGCACTTTTGTAATTTGTTAGAAAAATTAGGTCATGTCTAAACTGATTTTTTTTCATGATTAAACTGCTTCTTTTAAAACAAATGTCACATCTAGTGATTCTAAAATTTTAGATAAGTTCAGCCTAAAACTGAACTAAAAAAATAGCAGTATATTTGTGTAGTCTGTTTTCCCGCCTACTTCACCTGTTGCTTTAAGCCTCTAAGACCAACACAGACACGCTCGTCCTCGGACTGGCCATGTGTACACGTGCATGTACTATGTATGTGTTCTTACACTGCCAGTTTCAGGTGACAATGGAATGGGCCAGGCCAAACACAGCTTGTGCCCCTGGCTGCTATATTTAAAAGTGCTCTGCACTGTTGAAGCCAGGGGACAGTTGAAGTCATTTTCACTTCATTAATATGAAAAATATGAATTAATATGAAAAGGTCTGAAAATAAACATCCATGCCTTTTGAGTTTTGCTTTCGTCATACAGAAAATCCACAGTTTATTGCCAACATGCTTCAACTGGTTTGGTTTGTGGTTTTAAACAACCTAGACATTAGCAGATGACATTTTGGCTTTAGTGACAGGAATGCACCAGTGTTTTATTCAACCATGGGAAGAATTAACATGGTTTTTCATCTGAATCATCCATCATTTGCTGTTAAATTTTAATAAGGCACTATACCATTTGTCAATTTCACACTTTATCAGTAACTGTACAGGTTTTTTCCTGGCTCAAAATGAGGCGGAGGTGGTAAAATCCTGATAACGGCAGGAAAAAAACACTTTTACAAGCCCGTATTTTAGGTATTTTAATATTAAGAGAATAAGATTTGTATTTTGAGAACACTATCATATATAAAGTGTTTCCCACAGGATTGTGTGTTTTCTGTGGTGGTTGTACCTCTGTCCCAATAGGGGGGTCCGGGGGCTGTGTCCCCAGAAGAAAATTTTATACATTTTAAAGATAAACTCATTAATCTGGTGCACTTTGAGAGTTCAAAATTAAGAGCTCCAACCCATGTTCAGTGTGCAAACTGAACAAAGAAAAAGTCTTGTACCTGAACTTTAGGGACTCTATAGGGCTTGTGCGCTAGAGATGTGTGGATCAGCATAACATCACCCAAATGCACTGTTAAAAATAAATCATCCACCCGTCAACTTCCCAAACCTACGATATTCTCTGATTCAGATATCTGCACCTGATCATCACAAAATAATTATTCAAATTCTCAGTGTTATTCTCAGTTGTAGTTGTACTTGTACAAGTTGTAGGGCAGGAGTGAAAGCGATATTTTCGGTACGGAACCCCATTTTCTGCAGTGGGGGTAGGCGGAACGGTTCGAGAATGGACACAGGCCGGGAAGCCGCAACGGAACCGTGGTAAAAGGGGTATCTGAGCATGTGACTGCCTGTCTGAGTTTTGTCAACACTCGACAGCCGGAGGCGGCAAGAATTTTGATGGAGGCAGCCGGTTGTAATTCTCTATGCAGGAAAAACCCTGCCGTAGCTTTTCTTTTTAAGCTTAAACCAGTAGCATAAGTGCAAACATAATAATAGATGTATTATTATTATTAGTTGTCTTTTTGAAATACTTAATTATGATTGGTCAATCGCTGCATGCTGTGGTCAAATATTTTTGTAGGCTATATGAGTGCCAAACTAATTGACTGTTGTCCTGGTTCTCACATAACAAATAATTTAAACTGAACTCAAGATGTCTGTTTTTTTTGATCAATATTTCATGTGTATTTAGTAGAGATGCACCGATGCCGATTATTCACAGTGATATCTGCTGATAACGATACCCATAGTTTGGGGGTTCTGCTTTTTATACCTTCTTTTAAATTAATAATAACTTCATAATTAATAATTAATCATTATATTTGAATTATTATATTTTGAAAGAAATGCAAATAAAAACTTTATTCTCTCTATTTCATCAACTCGTTTCAGAGTAACTGATATCAATTTAATAAAAATGAATATTTATATTAATATTAAACACGTTAACTAAATTCTGAAGATTAAATTAATATTGAACTTTCTGAATGTTATTAATTCATATAATTACTATTAATTTTGAACATCAAACTGATTTCTTAGCATTTTCTTTACACAAAGCCCAAATGCAGTGCATTTTCCTGCCCTCTTTTGATTGACAGGATATATCGGCCCTGACTATCGGCTGTTTTTAAACTATATATCGGTGCATCTCTAGTATTTAATATTTATTTAGTTCTATTTGTTTTTGGTAAGTAGCCATTTAGTAAGTGGAGTAATCTACAGTCAGCCTACAGTCAGTCATTGACGGAAAATAAATCCATTCAGGTCGATAGAAGACCCCTCTTATGAAGGCTTGTTTCCGCCACAGAATAAAAAAGATAATTGCGACTTTATTTCATTTCTGCCTTTTTTCCTTACAGTTGTGAGTTTATATCTAGCAATTCTAATTTTTTTCAGAACTGCAAGATATAAACTCGTAATTGCGAGTTATGTCAGAATTGACCCTTCGCAAAGACCCGCCCTCCTTAGTTACCATTGCTTTGTCCAACAAGCCGTGGCGCTGTCACGCCACACAGAGTGAAAAATACATTGCGGAGCAAGGAGGACACTGACAACACGTTGGCAGACAAGACAGAGCAGGTTACTTATGATATTAAACAATGTCCCAGCTTTCAGATTGTGTAATTTTTTTTTTTTTAAGAAATTCAAACAGTAAAAACCGTTTTGTGGCTCTTTAATGTGTCATGACAGATCGCTGTAGCACCTCAGCTCAAGCAGCCCGTGAACCGATCATCTCTTCCTACTAGTTAATTTATAGCATCAGATAAAAATGAATGAACATGAGAAGGAATGTTGTTTCAAACGTGGAAAGACGTCAGTACACACCATTTTTCAAGTTCAAGTCCACCAGGGTTAATCTTCTAACTCCTGACTGCTTTGTCGGACAAAATGGTGGATTCGGCATTATGATTGGTTAGACTGCTTGTCAATCAAACTCCCGGCGAAGGTTCAATTGCGAGTCGGAACTCACAATTCTGACTTTTTTTCTTGCAATTGCGGGTTTATATCTTGGAATTCTGACTTTTTTCTCACGATTGCGAGTTTATATCTTTTTTTTCCTCACAGTTGCGAGTTAATATCTTGCAACTCTGACTTCTCAGAATTGTAAGATATAAACTCACAATTGCAAAGTCCAATTCTGAGGGGAAAAAATGACTTTATTTCTCAGAATTGCGAGTTTATATCTCACAATTGTGACTTTATAACTTGCAATTGCGAGTTTATATCACACAATCTGAGAAAAAAGTCAGAACTGATTTAAAAAAAAAAAATTTTTATGCAAATAATAATTCAAAATTGCGAGGGGGGGGAAAAAAAAGTCAGAATTGTAAGAAAAAGTCACAATTACCTTTTTTATTTTTATTCAGTGGCAGAAACAAGCTTCCACACCCTCTGCCTCCTGTTGGGGGTTCTGATCACCCGGTTGTGATAGTCACTGAGTATCCCTTACTTAAGTTTTTGTGGCACAAATGATAAAATACTTATTTTATAATAAGTTACGACAGCTCCTTCTTCCCTTACATCCATTGAGCTGATTTGCTAGGGTAGTGTAACTCTTATTGTGATGCCCCATCTTAAAGATGAGAGAGCTGATAACATGGTGTTATGAACTGTCTAAGGTAAGGCAGCAAATCACAAATCATTCTTCACTCGCAAACCTCATATATGCCAGCCAGCCATAACTTAACCATGTTGACATATTTAAAGTTTTGCAGGACATAAATACTACGATCAACTAACAAATGACAATGCGTCAGCAGTAGTTATAGTTGAACCCTGTGGTTACCCGTTTGTCAGATATTTAGCTTAACAGTCACGCAAAATACTACCAAGGTGTGGTGCCAAAAGTATGCCAAAATCAACTCGCTGACCTACTTTCATGTACTTTTGTCACGTTTCTTGCACAACAGTTGACGTAAATAAATTGAGTTTGGACATGTTTCTCATGCGGCTCTATGGTCACAGCGAAAAGTATAAAGAATAATCAGCTCGCCTTATGTTGACATGATCATTTTTCTCCATGATGACAGGTAGTGCTCACATTGACTGTTTTTTTTTTTGTTTGTTTGTTTTTCAAGTAATTGAGTTGGATTATCTAGTATTGAGGCACTTTTGCAATGTGTGGGTGTGTGTTTGCTTTTAATGCTTTTAAAGTGTATAATTACATTTACAATGCATTTGTTTTAAGAAAGAAACCGGTAAGGTTAAGATGTTGCGGTATGTTTTCTTTTTGAGGTTAAATACTTTGGAATATGATTGTTCCATTCCTACGCATATATATATATATATATATATATATATATATATATATATATATATATAATATGGTATGCATTTGAATGGGCCTGGAATATCCTCACATCAGTATGAATAGTAAGTCAGTGAAACGGCCTTTCTCTTGTGCAAATGACGTCACACAGTCGTCACGAGCACTAGCATCTAAATGCAGGTCAGTGGAGTCCCGATAAAATCATGAGCCAGTGAAAGACGTAGCTCTTCACTGTTGGGTGCGGCCTTCCTATCGGCCTCATAAAACCAAATAATCCCGCCACAGATCTTCACTCCAGCACACAGGATTAAAAATCAGGTTGTTGCCGATCTGTTAACGACTATTTAGGTCACTGGGCCTGTAGAGGACTGTTAAATATAAGAGCCAGGGCCACAAGCCGTGTTTGGCCTGGCCAGTTCCATTGTCGCCTGAATCTGATGGCATTGTAAGAACACACACGCAGTCCATGCACGTGTACACATGGCCGAGGACAAGTGTGTCTGTTGGTCTTAGAGGCTTAAAGCAACAGGTGAAGCAGGCGGGAAAACAGACTGCGCTGTGAAAGCCTATTCATGAATAAGTTGCTCTGCTTGCAGGGAGTTTGTGAATGGATTATGGCAGTTAATGGCAATTACAGATGGCAAATACAGCTTCATTCTCTCTCTTAGGTGCAGGTAGAACTGCACAGTTTGATTTTAAAAAAATCATACTGCAGTTATTTTACAAATACTGTGATTATAAACTGCAATATGATGAACCGCGTTATGTCAATATGACCCTAGTGAAGAGTTTTTATTTATAACTTATTTATTCACATTGTAGCTTTACTTCATCATGGACTAGTTATTTCAATAATAATAATAATTTTTCATTTTCAGTGTTATTATTATTATTGATAGTCATAATTACAATTTATTATAATTATTGAATTTTATAACATAGTAGTAACATTTCTGTTTACAATCCTTTACTTTCTGGCTAATAAGAACCTTTGAGTTTGGTAGAAAACCAAAAAACCAAAGTTTGTTTGTAGTTTTTAATATGCTTTCCATCCTTATGAAATGTTGTCATCCCCTCTTCTTGATTTGTATTGTAATGTGGTGAAAATGTTCGGAAGTGCACAAATAAGAAAATTAAGAGAAGCTGGAGCATTTTGCGTTCACAATGCATTTAATATGGGAACCATATTGTGAACCAAGCCACCTGCTAGAGTTTGTGTGAAGTACTTCACACTTTGAATAAATTTGTTTAAATTGCGCGCCTCTGCATTTTAAAGGGGTGGTTAATTATGATTTCACTTTTTTAACTTTAGTTAGTGTGTAATGTTGCTGTTTGAGCATAAACAATGTCTGCAAAGTTACGACGCTCAAAGTTCAATGCAAAGGAAGATATTGTTCTTTTACAGAATTCACTGTTTAAAAGGATTAGTTCACTTTCAAATAAAAATTACCCCAAGCTTTAATCACCCTCAAGCCATCCTAGGTGTATATGACTTTCTTCTTTCTGACGAACACAATCAGAAATATTTTAATAAATATCTGTAGCGTAAGCTTTTTGAACTGCAGGAGTGTTACACTTTCTTTGTATGTTGAATACTGCACCCGAGAACACACAACAAAGGGGGCGAGGCCATGTTGGGCTGCTTTAGAGAAGAGGAAGAGTTGTTGTAGTAGAGTGTTGTTGCCATCATTTTACACCGGACTGCTTCAAAAACCAGGGTCAATTCAACGCTGGATTTGCACAAAAGATTAACCTGACGGCACATGCTAGTCGATAAGTTGAATCAACTCCACAGCAACTATATAAATTTATCCACTAACCATTCAGAAACGTCCAGATGCATTTTATAAGTTGTAATTTCTTCCTAAGTCCCGCCATCAGTGTACAACTCCAGTTTAACAATGTAAGGCTGAACACCGTTACATTTTGGCTGCATGAGATTCTCCAGCGTTGTTGTTTTTGAGCAACCGAAGCGTGAGCTGTTAAAGCTCCGCCCTCTTCTGGAAAGCGTCCAGGAACAGCAGCTCATTTGCATTTAAAGGGACACACACAAAAAAAGTTATGTTTTTGCTCATACCCAAATAGTGGCAAATTTGAAAAGCTATATTTATTCTGTAGGGTATTTTGAGCTGAAACTTCAGACACATTCTAGGGACATCAGAGACTTCTATTACATCTTGTAAAAGGGGCATTATAGGATATTTGGATTTTTTCTTCTGATTAATAAATACCAAATGGTATTGAATTTAAGATATTTTTTCCCCCTATCAGATTCCTTTGCTTTCATTTGAAACAGCAACTAAATACAGCTCAGTGCTTCTGAAAGATATATATATATATATATATATATATATATAATAATATATATATATATATATATATATATATATATATATACATTTTTTTTTTTTGTTGATATTTTGATATTTTTATTTGTTTTTATTTTTTGCCAAACCCAGAAGTTAAAGCTGTTTGAACTCAGTGGATGTATGATCTTAGTGTTTGACTGGTGTTTTGTCCTCAGTTGTGGAGACTGGTTATTATGTAAATAGACATAAGTAAGTACACTGACATAAAGGCTTCTGGTTTTAAAGCCTTGTTCGTACAGGAAGCCAAAGACCGTATATTAATTGATGCCTAATTGTCTAAATGGGCTGATAGATGAGCGTAAAGGAAAGAGTAATGCAAGTTCTTGTGGTGGTGAAGTAGGTTTGTCTGTATTGTGGTAGTAAGTAGTTCTCTCTGAACTTCCTCTGTTTCTAAGAACCAGTTGTAAACTGGGTTTCTGGGTTTTAAGATTACATTTTTTAAACTTTTTTTTCCCTTGTGACGACTTTCACAAGAAAAAAAAATGCCCAGTGTATTATTTAAGTCACGACACAGACAAAAAGTATCATTCTGAATTCACATAAAAATCCTTTGACTATTTGTGCGCCGATTACAGATGGTCTGATTCTTTAGATGTCTGTTATGAAATCTGTTCCACAGTGCCCTGGTTCCAATATGTAGCACGTAGTTTAACATTGAAGTCCTGCCTACTTCAAATTGTGTTTTTGGCACGTTTCTTTTTGTCACTTTACTCAAATAAATCCCTCCCACTAATGGCAGGAGATGCATTAGAGGAAGAACCCCAGGGCCTCTCTGTCTCTCTGTCTGGTTTGATGACCCCCACCTCAGCCACCGGCATGGCTTCAGGCATGGAGCTGCCCAGGAAACGAAAAGGCAGCATGGACATCCCGTAAGTACATTTTTAAATATTTTTTATTTGTCTCTAATAGAGGCTGGTGGTTTGGTAAAAATATCACAGCAATATTGTTATTTTTGCAGTAAAATAAAATTAAAGATGAAAGGTTTTATATATTAACAATGTAAATAACAATGTGGTAATGACTATTTAAAATAATCGAATTATTTAAACGCTTAAATTTTGTCTTGAATAAAAAATGCTCCAGTGATTTAAATTTTATTTACACTATTATTCAGAAGTTGTTTTCTTTTGAAAGAAATTAATACTTTTATCCAGCAAGGAGCAGGGATTTATTAAATTGATCAAAAGTGACAGTAAAATCATTTATATGTTACAAAAGATTTCGATTCCAATTAAATACTGTTCTTTTGAACTTTCTATTCATCAAGAATTCCTGGAAAAAGTGTATAATGGTTTTCACAAAAATATTAACCAAAGAGTGCAGCAGATTTCAGCTGTAATAATAAGAATAATTTTTCTTGAGCAGCAAATCAGCATATTAGAATGATTTCTGAAGGATCATGTGACAATGAAGTTAATGGCTACTGAGCATTTGTCTTTGCCATCACAGGAATAAATTACACTTTAATTATTTATTAAAAAGTTATTTTAAATTGTAATAATATTTCACAATATTATTGTTTTACTGTATTGTTTTAATCGAATAAATGCAGCATTGGTGAGAGCATAAGTGACTTCTTGCTTTGAATGGTAGTTTAAATTAATCCTTTTTTTTTTTTTTTTTTTTCCTATATATTCCTAATTCTTAAATGCTATTTATCTCATTTGTATATTTTCTTTGTTCATTTAGAAGTTCATGGACACAAAAAGTACTGTTTGTTCATAAGTTAATGAGTATGGCAGCAGTGCAAAAACATCTTCATATCGAGTCTGTGTTGGTGTGAGAGTACAATACATTTGTTGTTATATATTGAGATTTTACAGCTGATTTGTATGAGTAATATCCTCTTGTTTGGCCTGTTAGCCCCCGTTCTGCTTTTCTGAATGAGTCAAGATGTGTTGGAAAGGGAAGTGCGTGGTCTGTGTATGATGTCCTCTTAGAATTACTGCAAAATTTCATGAGTCACTTTAATCATCTCACCACTTTGTTTCCAGAGAAACAAAATCTGCATCAAATCTAGACGAGGATATGGAGGACGATCAGGGAAGGTATTATGCCCATTATCAATACTCAGTATGGCTCAAATTGAGCCACAGTTTTATTCTTTATTTTTAACATCTGTATGTCTTTAATTATTTTGTTTTTATAGATCAGAAGGAGATGACCAGCACTTAAAAATTAAGTGCATCAGGTACTTATTGACTGTACATTTTATGGGGATTATGTATGTATGTATGTATTTATGTATTTATTTATTCCCCTTTTTATTTGCAATTTTTAACTGTCATTAAAACTCAAACACTAAAGTAGTTTGTTGTTTAGTGATGTTATATTTTAGCTAAGTTGAGTACCTTGGTACCTACAATATAATCTTATCTTGTAGGGAACCTCACAGTCAGATTGAGAAACGACGACGAGATAAGATGAATAACTTGATTGACGAGTTGGCAGCGATGATTCCCACCTGTAACCCCATGTCCCGCAAGCTTGACAAACTCACTGTGTTACGCATGGCTGTCCAGCACCTCAAATCACTCAAAGGTATGCTTGTCAAATGTCTTCACAATTAGTTTTTTGTGTGGACTAGCATGCACAAAGACTAATATTGAAAAAGTATTTCAAAACCTTGTTATACAGTGATGAATGTTTTTGATTGTATGTTGTGTAACGGAGTGCCTGTTTTTCAGGAGCGACCAACTCCTTTGCAGAAGCCAATTACAAACCTGCATTCCTCCCAGATGATGAGCTCAAGCACCTTGTCCTAAGGGTAAGTCCTATAATTTATAGAGCCATGTCTTAAAGCTATATGTAAAATAGGAGAAGAAATATCACAGCAAATTATTGATGATGTGGGTGGAAGAGCCTCCAAAAATAGCTTTTGTTTAAACAGGGCGTTTTGACTGTTTGCTATCGCGAAATTACAACATTAACCCTAAATAGTATCTCCCTCTCTCTTGTCCAGGCTGCGGATGGATTTCTCTTTGTGGTTGGCTGTGATCGTGGAAAAATTGTCTTCGTCTCAGAATCTGTTTCAAAAATCCTGAACTACAGTCGGGTAGGAGAATTTGACTATAAAAAAGTGGAAAGTAGCTAAAAGCTGCTCAAAAAAGTCGCTAAACTGTCTGCAAGTTTACATCTGATTTCTCTCCTAATCCGTGCTCACATACTGTCATTTTAATATAATATATAGCCAAATGTCCAATAAAGCTGTTCTTATTTACATATTTTCTGTCAACAAATATGATTTAACAGTCCAAAAAGTCGCTAGATTTGTCGCTATTCTCTTTTTTTGAAAAAGTTGCTGCAGAGATCTGGAAAGTCACTAATCTAGTCTTATTATATTTGTTCATCCCAGATATGCTGTCATCTTAATTAAAAATAAAATTAAAATATAATATATATATATATATATATATATATATATATATATATATATAAAACTGATTTTTGTTTAAAAGGTTTTATGAGATCACGAGAAACACAAATCAGTTTAGCATGTCCAAACATTTGGTACTGTATTTATTTATTTTTTTAGTGTTTTGAAGGCCATTTAAAAAAAAAAAAAATGCATTTGTTTACCCAGTGATAAATGATTAAGCTGATGATGTTGTTTGCAGAAAATATTAGTCAGATCATGTCTCATTTGAATATATTTCTCCCCAGACGGAGTTAATTGGACAGAGCCTGTTTGATTATGTTCATCCAAAGGACATTGGAAAAGTGAAGGAACAGCTTTCTGCCTCTGAACTCTACCCGCGGGAGCGCCTCATAGATGCCAAAAGTAAACATATAAATGTTGTTCTCTGTGTCAAGTTTGTGTGTATGCTTCCTAAATGTTTTTCTTAAGTGCTTCTACAGTTTTATGTCTTTCCATGCACACTGTGTTCAGTCTGATTAATAAACAAAGTAAACACTACCATTCGAAAGTTGTTTTGGAAAGAAGTCTCTTATGCTCACCAGGGTTGAATTTTAAAAAGAAATGTTTTTATCATAAATACATTAAAACAGTAAAACAGTAATGTAGTGAAATTAAATATTAATTAAATACTAATTTAATATTGAAATATTATTACAATTTAAAATAGCTATTTTCATTTTAACGTTTTAAAATGTAACTTACTCCTGTGATGAAAAGCTGCATTTTCAGCATCATTACTCCAGTCTTCAATGTCACATGATCCTTATATTCTGATATGCTGATTTGGTGCTCAAGAAACATTTCTTATTATCAGTGTTGAAAACAATTGCTGCTTAATATTTTTGTGGAAACTATAATCTATAATGCATTTCATGACTATTTCAAAAATTGTCAATCAAATAGAAGTCTTTTATAAATGTCTTTCACTTTTGATCACTTTAATGCGTGAGTATTGGTTTCTTTAAAAAAAAAAATCATACTGACCCCAAACTTTTGAATGGTAGTGTATATATGAGTGTTTAAGGTGATAGTTTATTATTTATTCATAGTTCATTATTTATTCTCCCACATGTTTCAAACCTGTATCCTGGCAAAAAAAGCACAATAAAAGTAGTCCATATGACTCATACGCTGTATTTGAAGTCTTCCGAAGCCATAAGATTGCTTTTTATAGGGAAAATAGGATTGCTTTTTGTAAGGATTTGGAACAACATGAGGGTGAGTAAATGATAACAGAACATGCATTTTTGGGGGAAGCATTCCTTTAACCAATCCAACTCTCTCTGATGTGTGTGTGTGCGTGCGTGTGTGCGTGCGTGTGTGCGTGCGTGTGTGCGTGCGTGTGTGCGTGCGTAGCGGGGTTGCAGGTGCAGGCTGAGCTCCCACTCGGATCGGCTCGTCTTTGCTCTGGAGCCCGGCGCTCATTCTTCTGCCGAATGAAGTACAACAAAGTTACCATCAAAGAGGAGAAGGACTTCCAGGCGGGTGCCTCAAAAAAGAAAGGTCAGTAAAATTACAGTTAGGAAACATCAGGAGCTCATCTTGTTTTTACAATCAAATTGTTAAAGGTAGTTTTCTAATTCCAGTGATGGCATTAAGTGAATCAGAAGAGCCTTGTGTTCTTGAAACCAAATCAAAACGCATTACTGAAGTCTGTTGTGATTTGCTCTGTAGAAAGTAATTTGAAAATTATGAAAAAAGTGAAATTAAGTTACAATTTCCTTGACTTCAGACCGCCAATGAGCGGAAAACATCTTCATGTCTCTGTTCTTGCTGAGAACCAAATATCCAAGTGGTCATTTTGTGACGTGTTGATGACGTGGCCTGCATTTTTACTCCATTACACGCGTCATCTTTTCTTCTTTCTTCTCGCCACATGCAGTAGTGTGAGCACAGCTTGTGGGATTTTATTCCGACAGCTGTATCCCTACAAACTTGGATAGTTGGATAGTGACTTCACTTTGGAAAGTGTTGTGCTGTGCTGTCTGGACTTGGATAGCATTGATGTTTCTGTTCTTGGTGAGCATAGTCTTTTCCAAACTGGCCCGAGCAGTTAGTTGACTAGTCATTCAGACAAACCTGTAAAGCCATGTATTTATTCTTTTTATGCATTGAACATGCATTATAAACTAGTGTTTCAAAATTACAGTTTGTTCAACATGTTAAGCAAAAGCTTATATTTAGGCTTTGTTACATGGCACAATACTGAAAAAAAAAAAAATGTGTCAGATATTTGTCACAGCACGTTTTTAGATTAAATCAAGCAAATCGAAAAGGGAAGGAAACATGCACCTTTGTATCCCTCTTTAACAACATATGGTGGAACATTTGGCTTGCAGCTCACGTGTAAATTGACTCTGTGTTGATTGGTTGCCCCTTTAGAGTCCCAGCGGTACTGCACTGTGCACTGCACGGGCTACATGCGCATCTGGCCCACACGCCAGCTGGGCACGGAGGGGGAGGCTGAGGTGGACAAAGAGAGCTCCCACTTCAGCTGCCTGGTAGCAGTGGGCCGTGTGCACCCCCACACCCTCCCGCAGGCCAACGGAGAGATCAAGGTCAAGCCCACTGAATTTGTCACCCGCTACGCCATGGATGGCAAATTCACCTTTGTGGATCAACGGTTAGTTTACTCTTGTTTTAGGAAGAAGTAAAAGTCATTTTTTTGGACTAATAATTGTTTGTGCGCATAATCATAGTAATTTACACAAAAATAGTCCCACAGTATGTAATTACCAGTAGTTATTCAGTAGTAAGTTGACTGTACATGGACACATCATTCTCACTAGAGGGCGGCATGTGTTTTCTTTTCAAACCTTGTACTAGTTAAAGGGAGACAATTGTATTTAATTATTTGCTATTCAGATATGTAATGTTGGAGAGTAACTACACTGTAAAAAAATGGGGTTTTTTTAAATTGTAAAAAAAAATTTAAAAAAGAAATAAAAAGGATTATTGGAGTATGATTTACAAGAAAATACTATTTCAGCCTTTCTACTTTAAAAGCAGTTTCTGAGTGAAAGTTGGAGTAAATCATGCACCATGTTTCTTGATAGATTTAGTACTTAATAGTATTTTACAGTAATCTATGTAAATGAATTATATAAAATCATTCTAGTTTTTTTACTTTTTAATCTGCTCAAGTTTGATATCGTTCACTGATAATTGAAACTGAATTGTACAATTTCTGGTGTACCAAATATAATGACTGCTTTGAAACTGTCTTTTTATTTATTTATTTTTTCTAAAACACTCTCATCTTCTGCCATTGGTCGGAAATACAGATAGTCCTGCCTCAAACTCACAGCATTGTTGTCATATCAGGATAGCCAAGATTCTCAAATGAAAAGGTTTGATAGTGCCACAGTGTTTACACTTTCTTTGGGAAATCAACCTATCAATGGTTTACTTACAGTTGCCTCTGCATGTTGTGATAGGAGAAAGTATTTAACATTGAAAAAATTAAACACATCACCTTTTACGTTTTATGTGCAGTGAAAAAAAAAAAATTATTTAAAAGCTGCTGTCCATTTGTATTATGCATACAGAGCCACCACTATTCTGGGTTATTTACCCCAGGAACTGCTAGGCACATCCTGCTATGAATACTTCCACCTGGACGACCTGCCTCATTTGGCGGATAGACACCGAAAAGGTACAATTCATTTAGATTCTTACTATTAGGAACACTGGAGCTGTAAACAAAGTTTCCTGAAAGTGTTTTCCAAGAAACTGGGCAGATTGCCTAGAACATTTGTACACAGAAGGACACGGGTTGCCAAATCCTCATCATCCATCATTAATCATTATTAGTCTTACTACTAAAGAACATTAGAACAGCTTTCAATGGCAGATACGTGAGGCCAATCCCTTAGAGAGATCCTCATAGATTTATATTGGATTACATGTATATACAAATAAATGTGACATTTAATACCTTTTCTGAGTTTCATGTGAAAAACATCATTGTTTACTCACACTTGTGTAATTCCAGTCCATTAATTAATAATTTCTTTCTTCTTTGTAAAATATAAAAGACAAAATGTTGACTGTACTGACCACTCTTCCAAACAATGAATGAATATAACATACAAGTAGGGATGCACCGATGCCGATACCAAGCTCATGTACTTGTACTCGTACTCGTAAAAATACCCCCGATACCAAAGACCGATATCTCACGTGATGTAACTGATGGAATCCGTGCACAGAGACACTGGCGGCAGCAGCAGAAACAATGTCTGCCTCAGAGGTGTGGAAATACTTCAAAATTAATGATGACAACACACACATTGCGAACTGCATGCTTTCATTCACAATTCGTTATCAATTAGTGAAGGCGGGATAGGCGGAATCGCACTGAATGACACAGACCAAAAGCGTTTTCTCTCTTTCTTGTGCACGATCTCAGTTCTCTCAGACAGCTAGTTCTCCTTACGCCTGAATGGTCAAATGCACACATAGTTGTCAAAATGTCCATTGTGTGGAGTATCTCACGTAAATACAGTCGGTTATGGCTTAAGTGGACGTAAACATTTGGGTGAAAACAGGATATGTGTCAGTATTCATGGATTCAGTTTTAAAGGGACCGTAGCCGATATTTGTCATTAATGTTAATAAAACAACAAAATATGTTAAATAAATTTATACATGGCAAATAAACCTACTGTATCTGAAAAACAAGTTTATTTCATTTGTATCTCTATAGTATTTGTTGTATTGTTTGTAATTTGTTTGTAAATTTCTTTTTATATAACAACAATTATATATATATATATATATATATATATATATATATTGTAATTATGCCCTTTGAAGGTTATTGGACACTGTGAAATTGTTATTCTTTAAGTTTGTGACAAGCACATAAAAATTATTACTTTTTTCATTAGAGTAATAATAAAGAAGCTGTCCTACATTCATTAGTCTCACTGTGTGCTTGAAAAACTGCAAAAAAAGAGAGAGAGAGAGAATTTAATAAATGTATAGGCATCGGTATCGGTGAGTACTAGAAAAAAAGTATCTGTACTCGTACTCGGTCCTTAAAAAATGGTATTGGTGAATCCCTACAAGTTATATTGACTGCTTTTTGGTGCTTTTTGGTCAGAGCTTGACAGCCTGGATCCCCATTTACTTTCATTATATGCAAATATGTGATCATTAATTTTTTTTCTGTCGAAAATAAAAAGTCATATGGGATTGGAATGACTTTGGGATTGGAATGACTTTGGTTTTGTGAGTAAATGTCAGAAATGTTATTTTTGGGTGCACTATCCCTTTAATATGTAAATTTGGTTGCTTTTTTTTTTTTTTTTTTTTAACACAGTGCTGAGGAGTAAAGAGAAGATTGAGACTAATTGCTATAAGTTCAAAACGAAATATGGCTCTTTTGTCACCTTACAAAGTCAGTGGTTTAGTTTTATAAATCCCTGGACCAAAGAAGTAGAATACATAGTGTCAACCAACACAGTAATATCGTAAGTACCAGTATCTCATCTTTTTTTCCCTAACAGCCCATTTTTGCTATTAATCAGTATCAATGTCATGATTCAACCTTTCGCACCCAAATTCTGTGATCGATGGGATAACAGATTATTTCTCGACTCTTTTTCCGCCTGACTCAGCGGTAAAAGTAATCCAGGTGGATCAGGAGATAAAGCCGAGCAGCCTAGCAGTTCCAAGGCCTCGGAGGGTGAGTATTGAGATCTATCATTGTTGTAAATATGTTTAGTTTCTAGGCATGTGTCTATAATTTGCATATTATATTGCAAGATCATATACATGGGAGTCCAGCTTTCCAGTTAAAACAGCTAGTCTCCTTTTTAGAAAGATGCATCATGTTTAGTTTTTTTGTTGTTTTTGTTTTTTGTTACATTGTTTTGTTTTTTGCTTTGCTTTTTGTTTTGTTTTTATGTTATGTTATGCTTTGCTTTTTGTTTTATGTTGTGTTGTTTTTGTTTCGTTTCGTTTGAACTGTGCTTGTATGCCTTTTGCCTGCATAAAAAAACTGCTCGGAGGACATTGGCAAGATAGCTGCAAAGTCTTGCAAAAGACATCAAACAGCATTTTCTCCCCTGTATTTAGCAAGCCTCTGTTATCATTAACTTTAAACATATCTGATTCTGATCTGATAGTAATTTTTGCATTTTGTTTTGTAGATGATGCCAAGAAGTCTCAACAAGTTCCAATCATCCCAGGGATCTCCAGTGCATCTGGCATGATTTACGCTGGGTGCATAGGGACCCAAATCGCTAATGAGATAATGGACTATAATAGGTAAACCAATTATGTAGCTTCCTTTCCATTATTATATTACTATTATACATTATTATTATATGTGATTTACAGTCAAATATTACAAGCTATGACAATTACGGATGGGTTGAAGGTAAACTAGTCATCTAACAAATTACTAGTTAATTAGTGAGGTCAGCTAGTTTATTAGGGTTTTTCCCTTCTATATATTTAATATTTAAAAAAAAAAATTAAAAATGACTTGATATTTTAGCAGCAGTGTTTTGGCATACTGTTTTTTTTATCTGTTAGGCTGTTTGCATGGCAAAAGATTCCTGGAAACATTGCGTCAATTAGTCGGTTTTGAAAATATGTAGTTCTGCACATCCCTAAGGAAAAGCTCTTTGAATTCTGATGTCATGCTGTTTTCTTAAGGATGAACTCCTCACCATCCAGCGGCAATACAAGTCCATTCAGTGTACTGCAGGACAAGTCTCCACTGGCCCTTGCGCAGGCCAGCAGCAACGTGAGTCTGCCGAATAACTATCTTTGTGTTTAGAAATGAGTTTACTAGTTTTTTGGGTTATTGCGTTCTAACACAACTGTACTCCTCGTGCTGTAAGGTGCCAAATGGGGAAGTAACAGACGTGGAGATGCCTGGCAAATCAAGCTCAGAGGAGGAAGCGCGGGGTGGGGCCTTCACAGCGGCAGAAAATCTCATGGGTAGATGTTATATTGCATTTCGTCATGTAGTACTAAAGATACTATAGCTTGTCACGAACATGTCTGGGTTTTTCCTGGAAAGAAAAATTGGGGGTGGGGGCCAATTGTTTTGTGAAATGAAAATTAAGCCTCATTCATATTGATGATTCTCATGATACAGAAATATGTATTACATTTACATTTATGCATTTGGCAGATGCTTTTATCCAAAGTGAATTACATTCAAGGTAGACCTTGACCTGACCTTGGCCAGGAAAGCTATGAAGAATTATGCTTATTACTATTTATTTAAAAAAGAAAAAAAAGAAATGTATTTATTTTTGGCGATTTTTGCCTATATTATGATAGGATAGTACAGAGTGGACATGAAGCGAGGTGCGAAGGGCAATGCCGTTATATGTAAGGCTATCGGTGCCGACATCATTATCATTTATTATTGTTATTAGTAGTAGTAGTTGTAGTTATCAAATAGTATACTTTTTTTTAATGATTCATTACTAAAATGCTGATAAATATTTTTATGGCTGATAAATGATAATTGAAGTCTATGAAGTTTTTTTTTTTTTTTTTTTTTTTTTTTTTTTTTTTTTCTACAGTTGTTTTTATATTAAATGTAAATTTTGTCCCTTTTTTTTTTTTTTTTTTTTTTTTTTTTTTTAGAAATAAGATTGGAAATGTTTATTTTTTGCAAACATGTTGCACTAAAAGTGTTTGGGGTTTTTTTTTTTTTTTTATAGGTTTTTTTTTTATTTATTTTTTTTTATTTTCAAATATGGCACTCACTGTTTTCCATTCTCTGCCTCTGTTTCTGTCCTTCAGAGGGGAGCTCTCAGTTGGATCTTGAGGGGGTTCCTGGGTTAGGCGCTCTGAGCACTGATGAGGCAGCCATGGCGGTTATTATGAGCTTACTGGAGACAGATGCCAATCTGGGTGAGGCCGTGGACTTTGACGAGATGCACTGGTCTCTGTGATAACTTGGCTCCAATTTTTTTTTTCTTTTAAAGACCCATCTTATCTGGAGCTTTTTAAAATGAACCATCCATTAATTTTCACTGGGCAGCAAGCCTTCGACAATTCTTTGACTTTTATGTTTTTAATTTATTAAGTGTTTTTTAATGCGTCTGGACAAGCTGCATGGCAGGTTATCCAATGGCTGCCTTTGGTGAAGGAGAACCAAAGGGGACGGGGGTCTCTACCTTAAAGCTGAGTACCTTAAGCAACAGGACCAGGTTTTATGTGGTCTGGTGTGCATTTCTTCATCTCAGCTCTGAGGTCACTGCTACCCCTTGGCATGGATCAGAATGGAGAGACGTTCTTGGCCTGTTTTGCCATGTTGAGAAACACATGCTTCAGCCAAGCCATAAGGCAAGAACTCAAATGGTCCACTGTGATCCAGTGGTGTAAGGATTTCAAAACTGTTTCCTTAGTCAATCAACACTTGAACTGTACAAGGATGCTTTGAGGCAAAGCTGGACAGATTTTTATATATATATATATATATATATATATATATATAAAAAAAACATCATGGGATTCCTTTGGCAAGGGAAGCCTGGTAGTTATTTTACCCTTTTAGAGCAGAAATCATCTTGAATTCAATGTTTCATGATGAACAAGTGGAACAATGGGGAGGAGTATTGGTGAGCGCTTGTGGTTTTTTGTCGAACAGAACTACTTGAAAAGACTGTGTGGAAAAATTGGAAATTTGAGGTTCACCGTTAGGCCTGTCATTTATGTTTGTTTCCTCTCTAATCTACAAATCTGTGTGTGAATGTGCGCTTTTCTGTCAGACCTAAGTCTGGCCTGCCAGGGCTACTCTACTCTTGAAATAGGACCGTCACTACAATGCACAGGGCCTAGGACAACATTTTTACTGATGGGCTCAATGAGTAAGCTGTATTATAGCGGACCTGGGAAAATGTTCCCAGCTGTCTCTCCTTCAGGTGTATAATTATTAGATCTTCTGTTCTGAAGGAATGCCTGGATGGAGATCAGCATCTGGCAAAATGATGATTGGAAACTCTGGACAAAGTTGTCTGCAAATAAGGGCAGGGTCTCTCAGGGAACAATTCATGGAAACCCCTTCTCAAAATCCTTTGTCGGATCAGCCAAGTACCACTTTTTAGACACTTGTGTTAAGATGGTGTTGAAGACTTAAACATTGTTCAGGGCTTCATAATTTCATTAGGTCTTCTTGTTCAGTTATGTGCGAAGACATATAATATGCTTATGTGATCAGCATTTAGTAGGTGATTGTTGTTTAAACTTTGTATTTTAGAATTAAATCCCATAATTTTAATTACGGGAATAAATTAATGTCTACTCAACTTCAAAATACTAACAATCACTTTGTATAGCGTAAAACGGAAGAGAATGGAGAGATGGTTGCATATTCTTCCTGCTTCAAGCTGAGATTTGATACAAATCCAACCATAAAGTTATGATGGTAACCCACTTTTAAAGGTATAATTCACCCTAAAGTTAACAATTTATAATCATTTACTCACCCTCATGTCTTTCCAAACATGTGCGACTTTCTTTTATGGAACACAAATGGAGATATTTAGAAGAATGTTCATGCCAATTACCAATTTCATATAATGAAAGTCAGTTGTGACCAGGGGTTGTCAAGCTTAAATGAGGACTAAAAAGCATCATAGAAGTAGTCCATAGATTGGACCTCTAATTCAAAGTACAACTTCCACCTCTATAAATCTCATCTTATTTGCAGCATTTTCTTGGTTTCATTGTTGCGTTTTACCTTATCTTAAAGGATTAGTTCCCCCAAAAATTAAATTTCTGTCATTAGGTACTCACACATGTCGTTCCAAACCTGTAAGACCTTCATCATCATCAATACTGTGCAATGTAAATAGCGTAGCAGACGCAGGGAGAGACTAATTTGTTGAATAACGTCGTTATTTTTGTTTTGTATTTGCGCACAATAAGTATTCTCATCGCTTCATAAAATTAAGGTTGAACCACTGTAGTCACATGAACTATTTTAACGATGTCTTTAATACCTTTCTGGACGTCAAAAGGTGCAATGACATTGCTGCTTATGTGTGGATCAGATTCTCTCGGATTTCATCAAAATTATCTTAATTTGTGTTCCGAAGATAAACGAAGGTCTTATGGGTTTGGGACTACATGAGGGTGAGTACTTAATGACAAAAATTTCATTTTTGGGTGAACTAACCCTTTAAGGCTGGAATACACTACACAACATTTGTCCAGATTTTTGCCCTGATTTACAGTGTGGAGGAGTCACTGCTAGTTGCCAAAAGTCAGAGCCAGTCTTTAGATTTTGGTCAGTCAGAGTTGACAGATTTCAAAGAAAATTACATAGTGTATGATGGGCATAGACTTTGATTTTCTAGCATCATACTATGATTCCATGCTGTCAGAGGATATGAGGCATTTTTATTATTTTGAGCCATATTTTCATTTATCACACATCTAACAGTGAGGCACACTTCTGTGTGATTTTTGTGTTCAGAATTACTTTAAAGTCTGGTAGAGTGTGATCCTCAGTTGTTCAGTGTATGATGTCCAGTTTTTTTTCTGTAACCATTTACAAAGTCGGCAAGTGTATGATGCCTAGTGTTTTAAAATTAAGTCTTGTAGTGTATACCAGCCTTTTAGAACAACAAGACGGTGAGAAAAATAATGCTGGAATTGTCATTTTTTGGCTTAACTATTACTTTAACCTAAGGCAACATATTTTTACAGTTTTAAAATAGTACTAAATTAATCTTTGAATAGATAGATCAAAAGTCAATGTCCACTGTAGATTTCAGTCAAGACTGAATCTTGGAAACATGACACCTCATTTTGAGCAAAAAATCTTTATAGGCTGTTAAAAATGATAGTCTTGCTCTCAAATGCCCTTTCTTGTAATAATTCCATGTTTTTTATATTATAAATGAGGTCTTTTTTGCATATGCACATCCTTGGGATACTAATTCTCTCTCTGACTTTCTTTTTCTATTTTTCTCACTCTTAAATGTTTTCCAAAACAGTTATCTGATTCTCCCGGGTAATCATTCAGCTCAGTGAATTTACATTTCAGCGTGGCTTTGTATCCAATTATGCACATTTTCTTCCACAATTTTGCTTCCCTTGTTACTGGTGACCTTTCATTCAGGCAGTCAGCTTACTGAATTGCTTTACTGTGACGGTGCATATGTGCCACAGGATTATAATGAACTGGTGATGGAAATGGCCGATTTTGACCAATTATACCAAAGCAATTTGACCGCAGACATATTTCAAGTACCCTTAACGCTCAGCTGCCCTGTGCTGTCAGATGTCCTGTGATTCTATGACTATGGTGCGAGCTGCTTTTTAAAAAAAAAAATGTCTTCATATCATTGTCTACTCTCACACATGCTGCCAAGAGCTTACTTGAAGGGAGGAATCCACCCACCCCATCCAGCTGAAATGAAATACTGCTAGATGATGTGATCATTATGGGTTTTTATTGTGAAAATAAGTCTTGCCGTGATTCATTGCTCATCCAGCGCTTGGCTTTGTAAATGTACCGTATTACCCCAAAATATAAAAGTGGCTTTTCCTTTAAACCTGACTGAAATTTCATGGGATCAACTGTAAGTGCTTGTCATACAGGTGGTTAGATGTGTTAGCCAATCACAATTCTCATAAGATGTCCGGTTAGGGGTTTTGATGGGGCAGTTTTAGCCTTAGGCACAGGAACAGCTGCTTTATTCATCTCGATGTACAAGCGTTGAGCTGTGCCATAACTGCAGGCTGGTCCTAAAAGAAGTAAAATGACAAGTTTCTTACTATCCACTCCCCCACATAGCTTCACTGGGTTTTAATGTGACTATGTTCTGTTTGGAGTGTCGTTCTGCTGTTGCACTTGGCAGAAATCAAGTACTGTACGTAAGTTTAAACCACAGACCTTTTCTTCTTTCACTTTTGTTCTAATTTCAGATCTCTCACTCTGTAGCCTATAGAATTTCTTGTTTTTATATTGTTCCAGTACATTCATGCATGCCTTTTTGTGTACCCTTTGCTTTGCTTCTTTTTTGTTGTTCTGTTAGCTATCTAATGGTATTGGATAAAGGTTTTTGCCTTATAAGACCGTCAAAGACTTGTACGTTGTTCTGTTTACCTTTTGATTCTTGAGTGTGTGATGAAATGGGTTTGGATACTCTGAAGACTGTTCATCATTTCCGTGAATATCTCAGTCGGGGAGCAGCCGTTGGGTCAAGCCACCAGATCTGCATGTGTGCGCCTCATTGTCACTCTGTCTGAGCCTTTGAACAAGGCTGTAATGGAATTGGCGGCCTCGTCCAGGCAGGCCCCTTTTTGTCTTTTGCTTATTTCCTTCACCTCCTCTATTTGCTATCAAGCATTGGTATGACGCCATCGCTGCTGCTGTCAACAAGTCTGGTTAGTAGCAGAGAATCTGTCTCTCCAGACTGACATGTAAAAAGATTCTTAAATAAACAACATTAGTTTCCTGTACATCTGTGTATGTCTGTCATGTGTCAGTGTATGATTGTTCAGAGATTTTTCATCAGCACACTTACTTGTATGTTTGTTCACTACTGCACAAAAGTTTGTTAGTAAGATATATTTTTATGAAAGCAAGGATGCATTAAATTAAGTGATTGTAAAAATGTTTGTAATGTAACCTATCATTTTGTTTTTGTTTTTTTTAACAGTAAATTTGTCAAAGAATCCTAAAAATCACAGTTTCTGCAAAAATATAATAAGAAATGTTTCTTGAGCACCAAATCGGCATATTAGAATGATTTCTGAAGGATCATGTGACACTGAAGACTGTAGTAATGATGCTGAAAATTCAGCTTTGACATCACAGAAATAAATTACATCTTAAATTAAAGCTGCAAGCAGCGATATAAGGGCCCTTGCACTTAGGAAGACAGTGAACAGTGAGCGACATGCATATAAGCGAGTAAATACAGGAGAATTATGGCAAAGTCTTTTCAAAGTGCCACATTTATTGCTGCTAACAGGTGGCGCTTTGACTGTAACTGAATATTGCCATGTAGATGTCTTCAGGCCAGGACTATTATCAAACGTGAAGTTTGGAGCAGATCGGACATTGTATGCCTGAGTTACAACTTCCTGTTTCGTGGCGTTAATCGCATACATTAGCACTCAGCCAAGTGTTGCATGATTTAACGTGTTCCTAGTTTGTTTGGTACTTCATGGCATATTGAAATGTGTTTCTGGGAGTGAATTATAGTGCAAAACATGCCATTTCCTGTTGCCAACAGGTGGCGCTATGCCTAACTGAATATTGGCATATAGATGTCTTTTGGCCAGGACTCTTATCACACATGTGAAGTTTGGGGCAGGTCAGACACTATATGCCTGAGTTACAACAGCTTCTTCCTTCATGGCGAAACATCAGTCTTTGTCAGGCCACCACGGACACACCCTTCAGTGAAAACTCAAGATCTTTGCAATGTAACGTCGCTAAGACCTTAAGATTAGACTGACCATATATGATGTGGTTCTGGTTAGATCTCCATGAGGAGTTAATCTCCTGTTGCCTGCAGGTGGTGCTATGACTGTAACTGAACACTGGCATGTAGATGTCTTCAGGCCAGGACTCAAACATATGAAGTTTGGGGCAGATCGGACATTGTATACCTGAGTTACAACAACTTCCTGTTTCATGGCGAAACATCGAATTTTGTCAGGCTGCCACGGACACGCCCTTCAGTGAAAACTCTCTAGATCTTCACAATTTTTACGTCGCAAAGGCCTTAAGATTAGACTGACCAAACATGATGATGATCTGATTAAAGCTCTAGGAGGAGTTCGTTAAAGTACAACGTCTGGAAATGGCAAAAACTGCAAAATTTTTGCAGATAAAATTCAAAGTATCTCACTTCCTGTTGGCTTTTCAGATTTTGCACCCAGGGACGTTTTTGTAGGTATTGGGCTATTACACGTGTCTACCAAATTTCATAGTTGTACGTGAAACAGCGCAAAAAGGGGCATAATTTAAAATTTGTAGGTGGCGCTGTTGAGCCGCTTTGCCACACCTAATTCTGAAACCCATATCTGACTTAAATTTTCACCACTTCTGACACGTGTGCAAAGTTTTATGAGTTTTCAAGCATGTTTGGGCCCTCAAAAATGCGATTTATTTTGGAGAAGAATAATTGACTGAGCAATTCCAATAGGGTCCTCACACCACCGGTGCTCTGGCCCTAAATATAGTATGTTAGAATACAGTTAAATACAATCAAATAAATGCAGCCTTGATGAGCATAAGAGACTTCTTTCAGAAACATTTGAAAAATCTTACTGGCCCAATGTTTTTTTTTTTTTTTTTCCCTAACAAAATTGAAATGATTGATCAAATGCTCAAACATAATTTTCACTTCTTAATTGGAAAGATTTATTAAAATGTGTCAACAAAAATCTACTCCAGAAAGAGTGTTACAGTTCATGCTTCATATACAAAAATTTATTTCCTTAAAGGGTTAGTTCACCCAAAAATGAATCATTTATTACTCACCCTCATGTCGTTCTCCACCCCTAAGACCTTCGTTCATCTTCGAAACGCAAATTAAGATATTTTTGATGAAATCCGATGGCTCAGTGAGGTCTCTATTGCCAGCAATGTCACTGAACCTCTCAAGATCCAGAAAGGTACTAAAGACATATTTAAAATGGTTCATGTGAGTTCAGTGGTTCAACCTTAATGTTATGAAGCAACGAGAATACTTTCTGTGCACCAAAAAAACTAAATGCACTTTTCAACAATATCTAGTGATTAGAAACAAAAGATTTGTAAAGCTTCGATGCAGTGTTTTGAAATCGTCACTAGATATTGTTGAAAAGTCATTATTTTGGGTTTTTTGGTGCACAATGTCTTACAGGTGTAGAACGACATGAGGGTGAGTAATAAATTACATTATTTTCATTTTTGGGTGAACAAACCCTTTAATATGTTTAGGCATTTAGTTGATCATTTGAATAGCGGTTTTGTTTCTGAATAGTCATTTCAGCTGCATTTTTCAGCATTTGAATGGTGTTAGGGGAAAAAAAGTCCATTCTTGCTCAATATATACATTTTGAAGCAAATATTAATTTTCTACTGCTATTCAATATTTTTATATTATATATATTTTTTTATATCTGAAAGCAATGTGGTGAGCATTTTGTGGTACTGGAAAAATGAAAGACAATTTAAATTCTAGTTCATTTAAAATTAATATGAAATATTAGTTTATTATTGTATTCTCCATATCATCTATAAGGAATAAATAGCCATAATCAGTCAAAATTGGATCAGAACTTATTAACTAATGAAATTCCTCCAATTTCATTTCCATGTCATCCCAATTCAAATTCCAATTTCCAGCTCAACTTTCACTTCACACTTCTTGTTTAAGCTGTTGAGTGTATTGTGAGAACAATGCTGACTCAAATGATGAATCTAGATCAACCACAATCTTCCGTGAGCATCTTTGATGGTTTTTGTGCATGTCCCCATTCACGTTTCTGAGAATATTCTCAAGCTTTCTCAGCTGCAAGCACAAAATGGTTTCTACTATTTGTTAACTAGGTCACCAGAACAAGTCAGCTCACAAGCAACTGACACACGTTTAGTGCTTCAAAGGAAAATATGGAGCTGCAAAAATCATTTCATGCAATGTTTTGCAGGATCCTCAGCTGCTGCAGAAGAAGCTAGTGGATTTCAAGTGTCACTCATGTCATGTGTCTGAGGTAATTAATTTGTGTCACTCACTTGCATGTTGCCCTCCTGCGGGGAGATTACTTTAGTTTAATTTCACAGATGCAGAAAGGTCTAGGTAAGAATGATTAAGTGAGAGAGAAGTAAGCTGGGCTTTGCTATATATGCCCCTCTGCTCTTGTTGATTTTGTTGAACTGATGAAGATGGGACAGACTGCAACCTTACCCTGCAGAAAAGGTGGTACCTACGTCACCGAGCTTTATGAATGGTTCAGGTAAGTTTGCAAAATATTAACTAGGCGACTACTGTGACTGTGACGGCAGCTGGTCTTTAGGGAAGTAGGTAGTAAAAGGATACATAAGCATGGTTACATGTCATCTGAGATGCTTTTATACAAGACAACCCCGACCCTATTCTGAGTTTTTATTATTGGAGAGTAATTATACAGCCGTAAAATGTGTCAAGAATGGGTCATGCCATACTGAAGATTTTTATTATAGATCATAAAATGCCAACCATGACTGTAAAACTAAATAAACTGTATCTCAGCATAAGTAGGTCATCTGCTTGTTTAATTGGAAGTCCTTTTTTATTTGGAACTTTTAGTCTAGCCAGTCTTTTCCTGGAACATTTTATTTCATGATGTGCCTGATACGACAATTGCTTTATCATTCATAATGTTTGTGTTCTAGAAATCATGTTGACAGAACACAATGTCTTAAGGTTATCAAGTGTTAACACTAGTGGCTATTAATTAACTCTTTTCCCGTCAGCGTTGCGTGTGTGTGTGAAAAGTTTCTAGTCACCTCCAGCATTTTTGATCATTTTCACAAAAAATGAATGGCCCACAGAATATTTTGTAGTATGAATATCTGAACATGTAATACATCAAAAGAAAAAAAGACTACAACGTGCATATGAATATTGGCCTTTTTTGCATGTGTTTTGATCCGGAGACTCTCTACTCTTTCAGAAGATGCGTAATAGTGCCCCCTACCGTATAACAGTGAAAACACGGAAAGCCGGAAAATTCTGTGCGGGGAAAGAGTCAAATATGATCAAAGACTATAAGGACTTTGATATTATACACATTGGGTCTGTTGATTTAACGCGTTAATTTAATTAATCAGTTATGAGAAAACATAACGCGTTAAAATTATTAACGCATCTGCCCCGCCCCTAACCTACGTAGTTCATCTTACATTTCATAAAGTTGATTGGAGACGAACATGAAACAGGTTAACAACTCACTGCGTGAATGCAGTTAAAATACCCCAAAATTTAATTTAATTTAAGATATCAGGTCAAAACTGTGAGTTTTTGTCTCATTTATATCATGATAGATGCTAGTTAATCACACGAGTGCGTTTTTTTCCGAATAGCACGAGTGCAGATGTGATATTGATTTTATACACCAGTTTAATTTATAAGTTAATATTGTTATATTTTAGACACAAAATTGTCGGTTTTTGCGCAATTTTGCCAACGAAAATATTACCTGTAAAGACAGAGCAGAATTGTTGTAACGTTACGCCCATAGACTGGTTACGCCTCTAAACAATAGCCTACAGCGGTGCTGCTTTTCTGAATGAATCGGCGTTTTGAGCGAATCAATCGGGTGAACTAATGATTCAATGGCCTATTAATTTACTTAATGGACTAGGTGCACAAGATGGCGGCGATGCGACTACGCGCATGGTTACTTCCACACATGCCTTTCTGGTCTTAGCGACGCTTGGGTCATTCTACAGAAACGTCCACTTTTGGTATAGCAAGATGTCTTAAAATGTATTTCTTTTTCTAACATTTAAACTTAGACCACATTATTATATTAGACTTTGACTTTATGAATACACATAAATGACAGCTTAATTATTTATTTTTTTGTGTGCATTTATTTAAAGACCGCATGTACCAATTTTATGGTCACCGGTGTTACCTTACTTCTCTGACAATTTTAAACGTTTTTATGAAATATTATGATTAATTTTTTCAGCACATGCAGTCAGAGTTACAGAAAAATAATGATAATGCAAAAAATAAGGAGATTGTGGGGTTTTTTTTGGTTTGTTAAAAGTGTGATTGAATGATGTTAGTTCATTTGCACAACCATGTATTTGCTATAACAATGAAAATATTTGAAAAACAGTTATAAACAAGTAATGAAGCAATCTTTTAAATCTTAATTCTTGAGTGTAGCAGAATTCAATGAATGTAAAATTAGCATGTCACATGACACATTTTATTTAATGTGACAGACAAAAAAACAGTAACACCAGTGACACAATGAATCACCAGTGACGTATACATAAGACCAAAGATCCTTATTCTTCAACCATAATTAAGTAGATGGGACTAAATTTCTACATTTGGTATACAATTAAAGACTATCACTGACACTTAGTGAAAGCAGTCAGTAAAATATCATAAACAACATTTTAAAAATGTCTGTAAAATACGCTGTCTGTAAAGTTGCTGCTTCTCAGCTGCACTCAATTTAGCCATATACCCTCAATTTAGCCATACCTGCCCAAAGGAGGATTAACAATGAGAAAGAAAAGTTATAATCATGTAATCTTATTGCTATTTTATGCAAAAGAACTAAATGAATAGCTTTGAACAAAGTTTATCTATAAACTGGTAACACCTGTGACAGTTTTCATAAAAAGGTAACACCAGTGACAGTTTAAAGGAAAAATGCATTTTACAAAATGGCTGCTGCAAGGTATCAACCCACATGTTGTCAATCATGATATATTCACTAAATTAGGTAGTTTAATCCATTTGTGTTCTAGTTTTTTAAAATTCCCTAACAATAAAGTAGGTCATACCAGTGACTTTAACTAAAAGCTTCATATGAAATTATTAAGAGAGAGTGGACTTTCCATTGGCCTTCATTGATCTTCAGGAAATAGGAAGAAGGAAGGGTTGGGAATGACCCACTTGCATTTGGTGCAAGAAGAAACTTGAAACTTGGCTAGATAGAATAGTTTTTTTTTTTTTTTTTAATTACAAAGAAGATGGTGGTCTATCAGAGACGAAAGAAAACATCCTTGTTATATTATTGTGTAACGTTACCTCTGTGTGGTAATTCAACGAGATACACAATCTTTGACTTTCAATCTTTCTCCTGTTGATTATGCAGTTCAGGCTCAGCGGTGATCCACAGGGATCTCTTCATGTAATATATACCTCCTGATTTTGTTCTAACAGCTGGGGAGACTAAATGCTATTTGCTATTGTCAACTGAAGTATCAATCCTCATCAGAGATAAATAAACATAGGAATATGATATGGACTCAGTGTATGCTTAAGTAACTTTATTTGGTAACATTATTATCCCTAACTGTAATGTAATTTAAATGCATAATTTTCAGTGTATTTCCGCTGTGCGTTTCTATTAATTGCATTTATTTAGTTCAAGTGAGACGAGTAAAAAGCATCTGTTGCATACATCATCATCTGTCTCGTCTAAGCAGCAAAAAACGTATTTTACTACAGGTACACAATCTTTTCACAGCTATTGTTTTTATTTTAAAAGATAATTGATGCAAAGAAATCGTAAAATATGTAGTGATCATATTGATGGAGCAATTGATGTAGGCAAGTGAAAATATGCGCAGAATTGAGAAAATAGTATTTATGGAAATACATTTATTACAGGGCAAACGTGTGAATGTTCACAAGGCATTTTATGCAGACAACTCTAATCATAGTTGTATATTTACAGGCATTATTGTCATTGTATACGTGAATGCACAATGAGTTCGTTACTCTAACTAACCGATGCATGCATGCATGCATTTAAATGCCATTGGCTCATGTGATTGTACTATATATCTTAGTTGTATTTTAAGTAATATAACAGATTCTATAAGAGATCATTTTCGGCTTTCCCAGGCGCTTTGCAGCGGCATATAGCGAAACCAGAAGTGTATACGCGTACACTCGCTGATCGAAAATCCAAAATGGCGGCCACGTGCAACAAGTACATTCCTGGATGAAACAGCCGTTTGAACAAATCGAATAAACTAATGACTCAATCGGTGCGTTCCAAACGGAATATATCGCTTCGGAGTGAAAACAATCATGGCCGCTATATTGAAGGGTCTCTGAAGTGCTCAAAACTGACCACTTCAAAGGGCCCTTCAGAATTAGGGATTTCGAAGGGTACAACCAGAGATTGTATGTAATGGGGGGATAAAAGGGTCTGTATCTCTTACCACTGGAGAAACCGTAACAGCTAACTTAATCAAGTGCGGCTCCTCTCAGCCTATCGTGTAATGGCAGTGACATCAGACGCAACGTTTCCTAGTCTGCCTTCTCTTAAAAAAAATACATTTTTATCATGCTAAAATCTACATATAGTTCCCAACGAAAGTATTGTTTAGTGTAAAACATGCTTAAGATTAGCAAACAGGCTGTCACTTCATTTAAATGATTAGCTATTTCCCCACAAAAGCGGTTTAATCACTATAGTGAAGCCCCTCATCCACGTACATCCATTCAAAAACAGCCTCTGGTCTCCTTCCCTGCATACCGCCAGGGGCGGGGCGTTAGCATTAGCCGTTACGCTTTTTTGGCTAAAGGTTGCAGGCTTGCCTTCCAGTGGCTTTGGTACAACTGATGGACACTTCGGGCCCCCATGATCCTTTGCAAAGGGAAGTTGTTTGGCGTCACAGAATGGGTACAGGAGGCTCGGAGTTCGATTTTACTTATAAATGTACAGTATTTTTCTATACTACTGTAATATTTATACGAGTTAGATTATTATGGTCAAAACGACATTGTACTTCAACAAAAATACTTTACAGCTACCATCAGACCATTCAAATGTTTCAAATACATAGACACAATATACAACATGGTGCGATAAACAAAAAATAAATAATAACGTTAAACAAAAGGCGCAGTTTGCACAATCTACTCATCTTCAGACCGTGTCAACCAGCGTAAAAAATGTGCGACGAAGGCACCTCCTTGATTGTCTCGTTAAGATGACGCAGAAGTGCGTCCAAAAAAAAAGAGTTTTTTTGACCCATACACCCTTCATCCCTTCAAAGCTCTCACTCCGGAGGGTAAACCCTTTGAAGGGATTCGGGCATAGGGATGAGCCCTTCTGAATGGAACGCATGGAATGACTTACTCATTAAGACATTTACCGCCACCTACTGGCAGTTTTAGTTTCTTATTTAGAGTAGGCCTATCATTTCATTAAAAAAATATTTCATATGTCCATATTAATAGGCTAAAAAGCCCATTAAAGGTATAGCTCACCCAAAAATAAAAATTATGTCATCATTTAGCCTACTCACCCTCACTAAACTAAAGTTTTAATCGCTTAACAGCCCTAATACATATATTATTATACATTAATATTAATTAATAGCCTTTTTTGTCATGTACCAGATGTGGGTAAATGGAAAATTCTGTTAGCTTAGGGTTAGCTTTTTTTTCTTTTTTTTTTAATGAATAACATGGTTCATGTTTGTCAGAAATCTAGTCAAGTTTACCAAAAATGTATTGTCTTTGTCATTGCTTTAGAGGACATTTAATTTAATTTTATTTTATTTTGACACATAGGCCTATCAAAACACAATATCTAAATTACAGTTAGGTAAATATTAATCAGTGGTTCGAGATAAAAAAAAAAAAACTGATTAATATCAGTATAGTTTTAAACCACACTGTCATACTTTCAACTTTATAAATATCTCTTCAGATAAAATTTTATATATATATATATATATATATATATAATGTGTCCACTTTGCTTATTTCTGACAGGAAATTCCTGAATGAGTGTCCCAGTGGACTGATCACTCTCCATGAGTTCCGACGTCACTTCTGCAATGGAACCGTGGGAAAAGAGTCAGCGGAGTATGCAGAGCAGATATTCCGCACGCTAGATAACAATGGGGTATTACACAGCTCAAAACCAGATAAGCTTTGAGGCCTGACACATGTGACATTTTAAGCCTGGTGTTTTAAATGGAATCATTTTCACACTGCCTTTACAAAACATGTATGTTGACTTGTAAAAAGAGGAGGCATAACAAAGAGACATGCAGGACACTGTACTGAATCTTGTCCCTTTTTAACAAAACAGATTTAAAAAAAATTAATAAGATGGTTCATGTTTGTCAGAAAAGTGGACCCAAAAAGTATTTGACTACATTTTGGGGAAACAACAACAACTTTATGTTATGTTATGTCATGTTATGTTACTTTGTTATGTTATGTTATGCTATGTTATGAACAACTGTACAATTGTGCAGTTATGCTTCAATATCATTTTTAGAGAGTTTGATTCTTAAGATTAGTTCCAAATCATGACAGAAATGTCTCTCGCTATTTGTATAAAAAGTGTGATTATGATTGCTATTTAACAGGATGGAGTTGTGGACTTCAGAGAATATGTGACAGCTATCAGCATGTTGATTGAGGGCACGACGGTGGAGAAACTGCGCTGGTCATTCAAACTCTATGACAAAGACAAAGATGGAGCCATCACACGGTCAGAGATGCTTGAAATCATGCAGGTAAGCGATTATATTAGTTTAACTCTAATACTCTATTCTAATTTGACTATCAAATCGAATTAAAATGGTGTTTGTTTACTCGATTCTGCATTGCTCCACTAGAGGGCAATATATAATCAGAATTAAATGTTGTTCTCAGGCTGTGTACAAGATGAGTGTTGCAGCATCACTGACCAAACCTAATCCTATGACTGCTGAAGAGTGCACCAATAGGATATTTGTACGACTGGACAAAGATAATAATGGTACATTGCTATCACATTGCTATACCCCAAGTCATTTCGACCACTTATAAAATTCAAAGCACTAAACTGTACCAGCAAGTGACAGTTTACAGAAAGTTCAGTCTCCTTATGTCATTCTTTGTCTTTCCATCTCTATAGCCATAATCAGCCAAGAGGAATTCATTGAAGGCGCGCTGAATGACGAATGGATCAGAGAGATGTTGGAGTGTGATCCAAACACCGTGAAGATGGAGAGGCCTCTCAAAGGCCATGCAGTACTGTAAAGCTGTGGGTCTATTATTCATGGATGTTGGTGCAGCATTGACTGTGATGGGGCTGTTATGAATGCCTTAAAGATGAGAAGTTCATATTATGCATTATTCAGTATATTTAGTTTAAATAATGTAGACCTATAAATCAACACAATGACACTCAAATTAGTTCTGCTTCTAATATTATTAGACATATATTACATGTATATTTATGTCATTGATTTTTTTCAATACTGAAATAATGGCTGAACAAACACCAAATCATTATTTATCTTTTTTAAAAAAAATCAAATCATTACGTATATTTTCTTTTCAATGTGAATTTACAAAGGACATCTGAATATCAAAATATTAGGTTTTTATAAGGCTATTTTTTCAGAATAAATACTTCACTGACCATCACAGTTACTTTTAAATGATTAGTTCAGTTTCAAATGAAAATTAACCCAAGCTTTACTCACCCTCAAGCCATCCTAGGTGTATATGACTTTCTTCTTTCTGATAAACACAATCGGAGATATATTAATAAATATCCTGACGCATCGTAAATATGGAAGGCAGTCTGGAGGAAGCTAGATATTTTACTTCATAACTTGTTAAATATGGATTTTTTTTTTTACACAAATGCATCGCTTCACTTCAGAAGGCCTTTATTAAACCCCCAGGAGCCGTGTAAAATACTTTTATGATGGATGGAAGCACTTTCTTCAGCATATATTATTTGATCCTGCTCACTGCCATTATAAAGCTTGGATGCATCAGGATATTTATTAATATAACTCAGATTGTGTTCATCATAAAGAAGAAAGTCATATACACCTAGGATGGCTTGAGGGTGAGTAAGGCTTGGGATAATTTTCATTTGAAAGTGAACTAATCCTTTAACTGTTTTTTAACTTACAGCTTTTAACTTGATTAAATATTAGTCTCAGTCTCAGTCTCACCTCCTTAAGTTGTGTAGGCCTAAGTAAAGCTTATTACCTATTGATTACAAAATACTAAAATAAGGAGCCAGATTCTTGTGACATTTTAGGTTAGCATTAGAGGATTTTCTTCATATTAAACTACATATTATGTAGCCTAGAGAAACAGAAGTATTGACTTTCTGTCACAGCTTCAGTTCCTTATGGTTGGTATTCTACAATGAACAATAATGTTCTGCAGTACTCTTCTGCATTTCTCACAGGTTTTTTGATACACAGAATCTGAAATCTTTTGCTCTCACCAGATTGCAGTTGGTATCTGCGTGCCCTGTTCCAGCAGCTGTTTAGTTTACTGATAGCTGAACAACTGATTTACCTCAGTTTTTGACCCAAAGATATAGCTTTGGTGACAGTAGTAAAAGACTAAATGCCAGGCCAATGAAGAGATCTGAGCAGAATTTCATTCTCCATTCTCTACTTTATCATGACACACAGGCACGTTAATGACACTATTTTTTTTTTCCAGAGGTGAAGGTAATGAGATTTGTAAATCATATCAGCAACTGATTTATGACGAACACTTCAAAACTGCTCAAAAGGTTTTTTTTTTTTTTTTCTTCCCACTATATTTGTGTTGACATTGACATTTTCACAATATAGTCCTCACAAGGCAAATTTACGCAAAAATATACAAAAGTTAAACGTTACTAATGCTACTATGACGAAGGCTTATTGTGAATATTAATTAGATAGCCTTCCTATGGCGAAAAACTGTATATTGAATATTAATTAGGTTGCTCCGTAACCATCCAATGGTGAAGACATGGCTTATGAATATTAAGCCACAAGCCTTCGCCGTAGTAGGATGTTCCCTGCCTATGACGTCCCACATTCCCACTTTCATTGTCGACATGGCGCTGGCGAGGTGGGAACACCAACTACGGAAAGAGCAAATCTCGTAAAGACAATTTAAAAAAAAAAAAAAAGGAAAAGAGTCCACGGATTTATATTTTCATACTTTACACGGCAGTCCAGATTTGGTAAGCAATCGCAACATACTTTTTGTCAGAATAACTTATTTGTTCTTTGTGAATTTACATGTCTTTTCTAAACTTGCCTGAGTAGCAAACTTGCTTGTAATCGTGTCAAAATGTTTTTTGTTGTTGTTGAAAGTACATGACAGAAATTTTAAAAAGTTAGTTTTGTGCGTAGTTATGCTATTATATTATATTATATTATCATCTCTTCACAAGTAGTAACATTTCCATAGCCTGAGGGATTGATTACAAACAGCATTTATGTACATGTGCATGAGGTAAAATTCAGAAAACAGGATCGCTAAAGTGATGTTTAGAGGTATTGTACAATACTCAACACAAAACACAAGGTATGTTTTAAACTATTTAAAAAAAGAAAAGAAACATAAGGTATTATTTGAAGAGCAGAACTGTAGGTAGTGGAGGCTCAGCTGTGTTTGTGAAGAAGTGATTCACACATTCCACGTAGCCACAGAAGAACAAGAGCTGCAGTTACATGAGTTTCCTTTACTACATCCACACCTGTGATCTGGACTGAAAAAAGCTTACAAAACATAACTGTCATTTTTAGCTATGCAATCTACAGAAACATGTTACTCTATTAAAATTAACTTTTGTGAAGGGGGAGAGTTGTCAGACTGGAAGTTGTCAAAGGGGATATATATATATATAATATATCATGCCTTTGAGTCAAAATAGTCTATATCAAATAGACAAGTGTTTGTGTGGTTTTGTATGTTTAAACATCTAGTTTTTACATTCCTTTTGTGAATCCACCAAAATAAGAATCCAGTAATATAATATTTTATAATATTGGCTGTGTTAAAGGTGAGCCATATAAGATGATAGATTTTAATTAAAAGGTTTAACTACATTCTCAACAATTAGTTATTTGTTGGTCAAAGATTTGATTTTTGATTTTTTTCACTTATTTGCTGTTTTGTGATTTCTTTGGTCTTATTGTAGTTGTTTGTTTAATGAAATACCTTTAATAGGCTGTTTAATGACCAGTTCATTTGTGATTAACCCATATAGTGTGACAAAATGTCCTGCAACTGGGGCACGTTGACACAAATGTTTTGTTGTAAACTTTAGCTTTATCCTTCCAATAAAGGAGTGTTTTTTTTTTTTTTTTTTTTTGTAGCCATGCAGCAGCTTTTTGTCTATTCAGAAATTGACTTTCAAAAGTAAAATTGACCTGCACTCTTAAAAATAAATGTTGGCATTTTTGGTTCCATGAAGAACATTTAACATTCATGGAACATTTCCATTCCACAAAAGATTCTTTAGATTATTAGACATTTTTCAGACTTTTTTTTTTTTTTTTTTTTTTTAAGAACTGTTGACTGAAAGGTTCTTTGGGGAACCCAAAATGGTTCTTCTATGGCATCTCTGTGAAAACCCCCTTGGATTAATATTCACTGCAGTAAATAGTGTCATGACTAACTTTAAGCCTTGTCCTTTCAATTGCTCTGATCATGTTATTTGCTGTGTCTGAATCCATGTCAGTCAAACATCTGTCAAATTGTGTAAATGGTGTGATATTTACAGTAAATGTCTTAATTGAAAGACTTCAAAGAGCATAATTTGCAGGTGATGTTCTTATTTGTCTGATTCTTGTGCTTGTAGCCCAAAGTAAGCCTGCAGACCATCTTTTTTTGTGTTATGCAACAAAATTCTTTTACCATCTTGAATGGCTAAATCAATACATGTGAGGCTATTTGATATTTGTGTTTTGCAGACACATTTGTGCATTTACCTAAGCAGAGTGGAATTTTTTATTTTTGCTGTTACCTATAGATAGCATACGGAACGCCTTGACTACAGACAGGCATCCCTTCTCTGTTCCATGTGGTTATGTGAAGTATGATGCATCATATTCTACGACGACGCCTTGGCTTGGTTTTCATATCAGTGTCAAATGGGTGTCCCTTTAGATGTGTTGAGTGTGAAAACAGTCAGTGGTGGAGTTTCGTTGGCAGCTTATGTATAAAACTCTGCTTAGTGACGCCTCAATATAGCCACAAATATGTAAAAGTGGATTTTAAAAAAAGTAATGTTCCATTCTCTTTCTATTTCTGACATATCTAAGAAAAGGAGCCTGTTGTAAGCAGGGGCCGTCCTCCTCCCACATGCAAAGGCTGGACTGAAGGCTTTTGCACATCTGTGTTGCTCTAGTACTTGCACGGGACCCAAACATCTTTTATAACTCTCAGTTTGGCTCTAATGCAGCAATCACGTGTGACTGCTTTTTTCATCCATGTGAAACTTGGCATAAGAATTTCTACAGTGTTAAAAGATGTTGTATTAAAACTACCTGCACAATCAATTTGACAAAAACACTATTAACAGTACCATAGTATATCAATATGATAATCTTTCAGTACTCAGTTATATATATATATATATATATATATATATATAATATTAAGTTAACTATCTAGAGATACATGATTTAATGTTTATCATTAGCATATCCATTTCTGCCAATGTTGGAGATTTATTAATTTTTTTTTTATTTAGATTACCTTTGCCATCATCTAACACTCAAGTTAATCTCAATAAATAATTATAGTAATTAAATAACACTGTTAAATGTAATCTTTACCAAATTTCTAAATAAATATCAATTTTTCATGCTGTACATTATACATATAATGTTGTGATGCTTAAATGAACTTGTAGCATTTAAAACATTTGATTTTTGTTTGTTTTATTTCTGATTAATTTAGCATAAATTGTATAGAATTTTTAAGACTTTTCTTGATCCATATATTACTATCAGCATTTACTAGAAAGCTTGGCATCCATATTTATTTATCAGATGAGCATGTGCTTATGGGTCCATTAAAAATATCTTTCCCATGACTCTCCAGCATGCTTCTATGCTTGCTTTAGCTTGACTCGAGGCAAGTTTGCTGGCTTACACGGCTCGCCTGCCATAAATGCTTTTATTTCTGTTGAGATGAATGACCCGAAGGCTGCTATTTTTCCCCAGCATGTGCCAGCAGAGGTTTTTCTGTCAGTCAGTCAGAGCGGTTCAGAGAGGGATAGTAGCTAATGCGGCTCAAACAGAGTGTGGAGTGGATAAAGTTCATACACACAATGCCCTTAGGTGCCCGACTGATGGATTTCAGAGGCCATTAGGATTTTTCCCCCCTTATTCTCACTCTCATGCTCATATTCATAACTTTTAATTCTATGCCATCTTGAGGCCATTTCAAGAAAACTGTAAAAAACACTAAAATTTTTAGTATTATAATAATAGTATTTACTTTACAAAAACAAGAGTTGACTGCTTCCTTTCACCATTGCTCCTACAGGCTTGTGTTCTGTGAGTCTAGGAACATGTTTCCAAACAAAGGACAGGCTTCATTCATAGTTTCGTCCCACTTAATGTCATTATTGGCATGGTTTCTCCTAAGATTTGTTCCAGGCATTGTTGAAACATACTTCATGATTGTCCTTTGTCTGTGGTTTTAGAAAAATAACTTTTTGCTGGTTGACAGCTGTTTTTGCACGTGTTGTTAAATCTGAACCCAGAGTCTCGATTTTTCTGTTTGACTTCATATGATTCTGAGAGGAAATATGATCTTCATAAAGAGCATGTTATCGCTTTTCGCAGGCTGCCTGGAAGCCACCGTGTTCCCGCCATGAGAGGAAATTCCAGTCATGCAAAAATCTGCAATGCAAAGCAACCTGTGCTTAGCGCTGCGTGGTTGTTGGCTCATAATAAAAGGAGTTCTTGGTCGTAATGATGTATGCTCTATAGTAGGATTATTATAATTAATTGAAACTAAAACTAAAACCATAAGACCATAAAATGTTGTTGTCTGAAATGAAATAAACATTAACTGAAATAAAATAAAATATTAATTTATTTCAGCTAGTTGCTGAGACAACATTTCTCATTTTCATTTAGTTTAACTTGATATACTAAAATAACTAAAACTGAAATAAAAATGAATAAAATCTATTTAGAGGTATTTAAAAACATATATATGAAAATGACAAAAACAACAAAATTACTAAAACTTTCAAATTAAAATGAAAAGGAAAAATGTAAAAAATAAAAATTAAAAAACTAATTCAAAATATTAATAACTATATCTCAACGACACTAAAATAACACTGTGATATTAATGTAGATAGACAGAATTGTTTAGAAATGTGCAGGACAAAATGCTCCAAATCTCACTGTGTGGACATGTAACCAATGTGATGTTTGGATAGCACAGCTTTTCTAGACATAACAAGAGTCTCCACACAAGGTTTTGATTTTTTATTTACATGAACGGTGAAGGTAACAGATCTAAACTCTCCATAATAGTTTGGACTTGAGTCTTAAATCAGACAGTTATTTTAACTTTTCACACTTCACATTAGTTTCCTCCGTGATTTCATAGCTTCTTTGAAGACTCTTCAAAGGAAAGTGTTTGATTCACTTTTTTTTTTTGACTGAATGGCTATGTTCACACAGTCAGTGTTTGGGATTGATGAGCTTATTTACTAACAAGTGAGACTCTCAAATCAGCCTTTACATATAACCGCAGATGGAGCGGATAGGTTACCTATCCATATGGATAGTATTTGAAGTCAGTCCTCTTTTCATGTCTATAACCATAGTGACAGGATCTTTTTTTTTTTTTTTTTTTTTTTTTTTTTAGTATTGTGTCTAGCCACATAAAATGCATGGCACCTTTGGTGATTCACAGCAAAACAACTAGTTGTCAACTGTGGTTCTATTCATATAACATGTAATAATTGAACTCCCTCTCAAAACTCTCAAAATTCATTCCTGAAAACTTGAGGGAGTCATTTCAGTTACAGAATGAAGTACTATGGATGAACCATATTCAGCACTCCAAACAGGACTTTTGTATGATTATGGCCAGTGTGACTGCTGAACTTGCTTGTACATTCTGTAATTCGCAGAGCTATAGGCCTAGTTATTAGAAGATAAGGGGATTTTTATGGAATAAGACCCCTTAAAAGGAATGCTGTCAAACCAAGTTGCTCTGATAATCCTTTTAGTATATTTTTAAAGTATATTTTTAACACAGAATAATTGTTTATGTTTGCCCTTTTTTAAAAGATTTCCCGAATTCCCACTTAACGCCCTTTTACACCAAGGACGATAATTATTATAATAATAATAATAATAAATAATAATAATATCTATAAAGATATAGTTCTAAAAATCATTCTAAACATAAAAGAATAGCAGAGCCAACACCACAACTAACGATAACGGCACAGAGAAACTATATCGTTGGAATCACTTTTTTTTCCAGCTGATGAACAATAAAAGCATTGACAGCCAATCAGAATCCATCCTGCTTTAAAGAGCTCAAGCATTTAAACTGGCAAACAACAAAACTGCAGCACACTTAGATCGTCCACTGGTGTGGACGCAGATTTAGTTATCATAATTAAAGTTATCTTTATAGTTATCATTCTTGGTGTGAATGGGCCTTTATTGCACACTTTCCCTACTTTTGGATTTGTGTATATTATTATATATTAACCTTTGGCCTGTTATGTTTGTGCATTACGGCAGAGAGCTTTATCAACACCAGCGGACAGGATATCAGAACATGACAGCGTGTCTCTTCACCTCCTTGTTTTGAGGATTAAAACTGAGAGAATGCTGCCGCTGTATTCTCGGGCCATGAGCCAAAAGGGCCTAACAATGTGTCCCCGCTAGTCCCCCAACAAAGTACCCAGTGTCCCCTGCAGCAGCACAAGCACTGTGCCAATAATTGAAATAAATGGCTCAGTTATTCTTTAAAATCTGTGGCTAATGGTTGGAGCTTGACTGCGTTACCCAGGGAACAGAAGAGAGCTGAGAACCAGCCAACCTTTCACCCAAAGGATGTGCTTTCCTCTCTGGAACCAACATGGGGAGACCCGGTCGAGATGAATACGCAGTTAGATACACATATCATTATGAAGAGAAATATCATCATGGCTTGAAAAATATAGTTTCTGTCATATCTATAAGATCTCATTGTGCCATTTGGCATTAATTGATATTTTTGTTATTCAACCAAAAAACTACTTTATTGCAAAATAGTTACTGTGATCACATCAGTGTTAAAACTATTACAAATCATACATTTAACTAAAGTTGAATTAAAGTAGTATATAAATATTAGATGAAAAACTTCAAATTAAAAATTAGAAATGTTGCTTTGGCAACTAACTGAATTAAAATCAGTTTAGTATGTTGAAGTACTAAATGTACTAAAACAAACAACTAAAAATAAAAGCTGAATAGAAATGTTTAAAAAAAACAAGCTAATAAAAATGATAAACCTAAAAAGTATTATAATTACTCAAATAAATAAAAAAGCTAAATAGAAACAAAAAAAACAATAAAAATTACAAAAGCACATAAAACAACTAAAACTTATACTAAAATTGATTAGAAATATTAATAAAAACTTTAATAGTGTGTGTGTGTGTATGTATGTATGTATGTATGTATGTATATGTGTGTGTGTGTGTGTGTATATATATATATATATATAAAATATAATTTGTCCATGTAATACTTTTCTGAGAGTTTAAAAACATTACTCATGTATCAAACAAGCAGCACATTCACGTCGCTTTCTGTCTTATTCAGTGCCTAATCCATCAGAAGTTTTCTATGAATGTATTTAGAGACTACTTAAATGCATTTTGTGCTGTCGAGTGTCAACTGTAATATTTGTTTTGCTATTTTCCATTTATGCAGGATTAACAGTGTTGAACAAGATGATGTCTGATGCCAGTGACATGTTGGCAGCAGCCTTGGAGCAAATGGATGGTATCATAGCAGGTAAAGCTTTCTAATATTTGTATTAATCATACAAAATTTGAAATGAAACATCTATTCCAAATGGAACTGTCCCTCCACGTATAAATCTTAGTTCACTTCACATTGGTAAATTTGTTCATTCTTTCCAGATTGGAAATATTCTGCAGTGGTACAAAGAAAATGTCAGACTCATTTCATGAAACCTTTACAGAGTAAGATTAGACTGATATTAGTAGGCTGACCAAATGATTTGGCATATTCATCACTGGTTTATTATAAGTCTGACATTTCAAGTTGGAGTCGCCTGTCTAATCACATGATTTCCTGAGGTTTCAGCAATTAAAGCATTTACTCTGACCTGTTTCTGATTTTTAAGATTTAAGTGGTTATTCACCCGCAGCATGCTTTATTATAAGGCCATGCTATCTTTTACCCCACAGTACATGATAATTGTGTCTTTTATAGTGATTTCTCATTTTAGAAATGCTATACATTGTGCTAAATGTTAACTAATTTAAAAGATTCTGTTATTATTCCTGTGTTGCCTGACTCTCCTAAGCATTTAATGTATATTGTATACCACCAATTTGCTTGCACATTATATTGTCTGAATAAATTGTGATCAATTTACCATAGTATCAATGTTAGTGATATGGCTATGTTGGTGTTTAAGTGGAAACCCCCTAAAAGTTCACTCTGACATACATTCAAATCAAAACCCCCATTCACCACTTTTATTTTTTTGTTTTTGGCATTCAGGCTCCAAGGCTCTGGACTACTCCAATGGCATCTTTGATTGTCAGTCCCCAACATCGCCCTTCATGGGCAGCTTGCGAGCCCTGAACTTACTGGAGGACCTGAGGGGTGTTTTAGAGCTCATGGACACTGAGGAGAGAGAGAGCTTGCGTTGTCAGATCCCAGACTCTACTGTAGACAGTCTGGTGGAGTGGCTGCATGGTCACCTGGTGCGTACGCTACATTCCAGAACTCTGAAATTCACTGTGTCTACTCCAGAAATGAACATGAGCTAACATACTATGTGTTGCCATGTTGTAGGGAAGCACATGGTTATTTATACTTCCTTTATTTATAGTAGTCAAAAAGCCTGTAGTCCATTTTTTATGATAGTCAAATACGCTATGTTTTGGTTTGTGCCTGTTGGAAGTATTTTCTGTTTCATGCTGATATTGCTAGGCCTAGGCTGACTATTTTCATTATGACATAATACTTTTTAAGTGTTGGAACTTATTAATTGAGCTATTGTGCTATCATGTGTATTAGTTCTATTCATAATTAGTACTCTGCAGTTGAGTTTCATCATTGTCTTAAGATACATTAAGATTAGTTACGGGAAACATTATTCTTGTGTGTCTTGAGACAGACTGAACAACTGCCAAGTGAAAGTCAACACATAATACCATATTTAGTCAGTTTACATGGAGTATTGTTTGTTCACCCAATGTTAACATTTTTGTTGACATAATAAATAGTGCATGAAAACCTTGAATATCAAGTGACTCTGTTTTTCTCAGTATCACTGACTTTGAAAAGCAACTGAAAGTTAACTTAGATTGTTTCAAGACATCCAGACATACCATTTTATAATAAATTCTTTCTCTATATATTTTTTTTGGACAGTCAAATGGACACATCTCAATCTCCGGTGATGTTTATCAGGACAGACTTAATCGTCTTGAAAGTGATAAAGAATCTCTTGTGCTTCAGGTAACTTTATATGCATGCACATACAGCACATTTAAAAGTTTGGGGTCTATAAGATTTTTTTTTTTTTTTTAAATGTTTTTGAAAGGCTCACCAAGACTGCATTTACTTGATCAAAAATACAATAATATTGTAAAATGTTATTATGATTTTAAATAACTGTTTTAAATTTTAATGTTTTAAGATTTTGAAGAATTACCAGAACTGCTGTAGTCTGAATTACTGAATGTATACTATTACTATACTATATATATATTTAGAACTGTTTTCTATTTAAATATATTTTAAAATGTAATGTATTCCTGTGATGGCAAAACTGCATTTTCAGCAGCCATTACTCTAGTCTTCCTTTTCTAATATGCTACTTTGGTGCCCAAGAAGCATTTCTTATTATTATTTATGTTTAAAACAGTTGTTTTGTTTAATATTTTTGAGAAAACCATGATTTTCTTTCTGGATTCTTTGATGACATCTTCATTATACATGTCTGCTGTTACTTTTAATTAATTTAATGTATCATTGTTGAATAAAAGTATTAATTTCTTAAAAAAATATAAACTTACTGATCCCAAATTTTGAATGATTGTGAAGATAAGCAGATAGATAAGGCCTAAGTTAAATGCTCATCATTCTTTGAAGGTGAGTGTTTTGACTGATCAAGTGGAGGCGCAGGGAGAAAAGATAAGGGACCTAGACCTGTGCCTTGATGAACACCGTGAGAAACTAAATGCCACTGAAGAAATGTTACAACAGGTGGGTTTAAAGATATTCTTTGTTTATTGGAGACATGGTCTGGTGGTTGGTTACATGTGCATTTTGCATGGTGTATCTTATTTTGCAGCCTATAGTTTTTGTTTACTTTTTTACTATACTGTCCAGTTACAGGCAAAAAAGCCCATTCAATTAATTTTCTAAAACTATAATTAACTGACTTTCTAAGATTTTCTCTGCTCATGCTCCAGTATGTTCTCTTGTTCCTAGGAACTCTTGTGCCGATCAGCCCTTGAGACTCAGAAGCTGGAGCTGATGGCAGAGGTTTCCAACTTGAAACTAAAGTTAACAGCCATGGAGAAAGAGAGGCTTGATTTTGATGACAGATTTGGAGATAGTGAGGTAAGAAACATGCATACATGCATGAGAGCAATAATTGTGTAATGATCTTTTTTTTTTTTTTTTTTAAATGTCAATGGGTGTGCTTTAATTGTAATGCTAGTCATTGGTTAATTTGTGATTCCCCCTTTGGTGCATAGAGCCCTTTTGTTTTGATCGCTTTAACATATTGCAGTTTGCTGGAAAAATGACTTGAATGTTTGTTTAGAATCGTGATTTTGCAGTATAGCCAACCTTTTGTTTCTGTACAAGCCTGAAGCAGAAAGACGTACATTCAACAATGCACTCTGTTAGCGCTAGGACATCTAACCAGTCACGTCATGTTGTGGTTCAGAGGTCTGTTCCAGTGCACTCGAATGTTGGGCTTTTAACTATTCTCTGCTTTGTTTGCTCTCTGGTCAAAATGGCGAATGCAAAAACACCCTTTACCAGATACCATTTCCTCTCCAAAATGGTTTTGTGTGGCCACTTTTCTCTCTAGAAAGTAGTCATTACTACTAAGGACTAGGTCCCACTGTGGATGTACGGGAGTAGGAAGGGTCCTCAGCAAGAGGTGTTGGGATCCATTGGAATGGTTTTCCACATTGGTGGTTTCAACTATTTCAGATAAACCTGCCCGTAAACAGTACAAAAAAACAACAAACTATAGCTGGCTGCTTTGTATGTCGTTCACAAATACACTTCATGTCAAAGTGACCGTTTCTTGGCCCAATTAAGCGTCAAACTCTGTTTGTTAAAAGTCCAGCTACTTGAGACTAGGTGTAAAGCAGACTTTAGGAATGGCTGTTCACAAACTTTTTTGAGTCAGACAACATGCAACAATGGTGAAAAACAAGGTTTTGAAGGTTTAGCATCAAACACTGTAGATTACGGACATAGAGATCACCCAATAATTTATTTGTGATTGTGTTATCCATTATTCCTAGAAAATTCTAGAACAGAAATTATTTATTTATGTTTAAACTGTGCACTAAATTGGCAAGTGTGTTTGGTCTAGGATGATAAACACATTTTTTAAAGGTATAAATTATTTCTGCCATTTCCTGTGTTATTTTGCTGCCACATAATTTACTGTTTTAGCAAGACTCTAGTTTGTTTGCTAAATTGTCCCCTTTTTTTTTTTTTTAAATCTTGGTAAGACTTGGACTATATGTCATTTTAGATTTTGAAGAATTACCAGAACTGCTGTAGTCTGAATTATTGAATGTATACTATTGTTCAAATGTTTTTGAAAGTGTCTTATGCTCAACAAGGCTGCATTCATTTAATTAACAAAAATGGTAAAAATTGTAATATTGTGAAATATTATTAGTTGAAAAGAACTGTTTTCTATTTAAATATATTTTAAAATGTCATTTATTTCTGTGATGGCATAGCTGAATTTTCAGCAGTTATTACTCCAGTTTTCAGTGACCTGATCCCAAAATTTCAAACTGTAGTGTAAGTATTCTGGTTTTTGTATTCTAAATTTTCTGGATCTCTGCTCAACATGGATGTATCTTTTTTTATTTTTTTTTATTTGGAGCGTTCACTGAGTGTTTACAACTGGAGGTTGTTCTGTTGTTTATTGAATCATAAATCTACGGCTGAATTGTAGACATCCTGACAAAGAGCTTGGCCCTGAAAGGCCTGAGTGCTGAATGGAAGCTTGTCACTAGATTCTTTTTTTTTTTTTTTTTTTTTTTTTTTTTTTTTTTGCTCGTAAAGCATTTCTAAAGATTGAATACTTTGTCTGTTTGCTAAACAAACCATTTCAAACATGAGTAGAGGCTCATCTTTGAAGCTTCATCAATATGGCTTTGATAATCTGTATGCATTTAGATGCAAGTTATTAATATTATTATTAGGTTTTTGAAACTGTGAAATTGTTTAAATAGTTATTTTATTTTGGTGGTAATGACAGCATACATATACAGTCAATAAAGTTTAACTTAAATCTATTATTCATTTAACAGTACATTTTACATGATTAAATTCATATTAATAATGGTGATTGTTTGCATTCTAAAAGCTTTTTTCTTTTTCATTTTAGGGTTTGATTTTGGAGATTAATGAACTGAGATATCGCATTTCTGAGATGGAGAGTGAACGGTTACAGTATGAAAAGAAATTGAAATCCACTAAGGTGAGATTCAATGCTAGTTTCTTACTAGTGAAAACAATACGTGATTTTTTTCATCTTTAGGCTTGCGTAGGGTTTTCTCTTCTGCTCTTGTCTCTCTTGCATAACCTGTCACTATTCTTGTTATCTTTAAGTGTCTATTTTCCTTTTTCCACCTTGGCTAACCTCTCTGCCGCTAGTCGCTAATGGCCAAACTCTCTAGCCTGAAACTCAAAATGGGCCAGATGCAGTATGAGAAACAGAGGAAGGAACAAAAAATCCAGGAACTTAAGGTCGGCATACCTCAGGGTGGTTACTGCTTGTGGTTGTGATCCAAAGACCTTTTATTTAGTTATTTTTGCACTGTTCATTTGCTTTTAGGCACTTAAGCATTTACAGTGGCCAAACTTAATATTTTATTAACAATACAATGACATTAAGTGTTGCTTTAGAGTCCATATACTTTCTAGGGCCACTGTTGAGTGTATTCTCTCATATCATTACAGAATTAAACTTTTAATTGTCTCAGCTTGACTGAGATCTCTATAGTAGCTCCATAGCCCTCCATTTTACACCATTTAAAGGGTACAGACAAAGTTCTCATCATGATTTGAAAGCTGCTCATTAAATCTTCCCTCTTCTCTAAGCAGTGGCACCAGTATAAGATTTCAGCATGTTTAATTAACCACAAGTATGCTTTAGTGTGAGGCTCTACGTGATGTTTAAGCTGAGAGGGCTAAATTTCAGACTGCTTTATAATGTAGGAGAAGCTATTTCTGTTGCTACTTCCTACTGTAGCATACTGTTAAGCCACACGCTTCAAAAAGATCAGTGTGAGGTTTGCATGAATGTGCTACTCTAGTTTTTTTTTTGTGTGTGTGTGTGTATGTTATAAACTTCTCTCCCATCTTGGCAATGCTTTGAACTCTTGAATGAAGTTCTTGAATGTGATCTTGATTAGTGGTAGACAGATATATAATTATTAATTCAATATAATTTGCTATTTTGTGATGCAAGATAATCCAATAACCCTGCCTGCTTGGCCAATTAACAAAGTTTTGGTGTCGAAGCCAAAATCAATGGATGAATTTCACAAATTTTTGTAACATGTTTTATTCTGTCTAGTTTTATCAGTAATTTTGTCAGTAATCTCTCAATTATACAAATATTATTAATAATACATATTAATATCAATATATCTGTCTACCATTTTCATTTTTATAACTCTGATCCAAATTATTTATACATCAGACAGAACTTTCATTTTGCATGTGCCGTGTACTGAACTCTCTTATAGTAATTAGTAACTGCATGGTTTGGTATTACTGGGCTTTTAACCTGTTAACTTTGTTGGTGCTTCAGGCTTTGGATTCAGCATTGTGAGATCTGTATGTTTTAATGTTCAGGAAGAGCTGGCTACGTTGAGAAGGCAGCTTGATGGCAGAGACTGTGATCTGAGGAGGCTGCAGGATGAGACGGGGTCCAGATCCCCAACGCCTGCAGGCCTAGACAGCACAGAGAGAGGTGGGTCATATAATGTAATCACAGTGTTGCCTGTCCCAGCATGCCCTTCAGGGGCCAAGTTTTGTCTTGTCATTATGCTGTGATGCTGTACTGACTCATTTAAAACTGAAGCTGGAGTAGATCAACTTAATCAGTTGTTATCTATTTATTTATTTTTTTGCTATTTTATTTTATTGTTTTTTTATTTAGTTTATTTTTTCCTTTGTTTAATAATTTTTTTTTTTTTTGCTTTTGATATTGCTTGACACTGTCTATTTTTTTTATGTCTTTTTCTATGTAATATTTTATGCATAGCACTTTATTGGTCCAATACCTTCAATAACAGAATACATTTAATATCATTACTCTGTCTTAAACAGTTTTCCATACTGAGGAAACATTAAAAAAGAGGCTCAAAGAGAAACGTAAGGGGACTTCATGTCTACCTTCTACACATACATCCTTTTTTCAGTTTTTAATCTTTGTACTATTTTTGTCCTCTTAGTCCTCTACTTCCTGTGCCTGCATGTCTAGGCATGGTACTCATGAAGCTTGCTTTTCTATGACATGAAGCAGTGCAAATTACAGTCTTACAGGATGTTAATGGGTTTAAAAATATCAGTTATCAGGTATAGGAAAGGGAAACAAGCAGGGCCTGAAATTAACACTTGCCAAGCACCAAATACGAGTAAAAATTGGTGTTGGCAAGTATATGAAACGGTGTCAATCGCCAGTTGGCCGGTAACATTTTTGTGAATTCTAAAAATGCAGTGTTGTGAGAACATGAACATTACCGAACATAAACAATGCTCGGAACAGTCACGGGGCAGCGCTGCATTGTCACGAAAGTTTAATCCTTGTCAATTTAAAGATTTCTGTGTGCAAACGTCCTAAGTGCGCGCCTTCTCAGTCCTAACTGCTGCTTCTCAGACAAAGCGCAAATACTGAATTGAGCTTTTTTTGTGCTTGAAAGGACAAATTCACACAAAGTATCCTAGTAAACATAGTCAGACGTGTACAGTATCAGTATACTGGGTCTGTGCAGTGACAACATCCGAATAATCATTTGGCAGGTGTGGCAAAAAGTTAGTTTTAGGCCCAGGAAATGAGTAGTAAATAACAATCCTTTCTTATGTTGTATCCCTGACAAGAGTCAGGGGTCGCCTGAGAATCGACAAGAGATTGTGGTCGCCATCTGGCATGTCACATTTACATGATTGTTTGTTTGTTTCTTGCCTGTCACCTCCTACTTTAACACCTCCTGTTCCCCAAAGCTAGTTTCTTCACCTCACTTCCTCTCTTCCCTCCATTATCAGCAGTTGACCGTAACCCATGTTCATACTCCTCATGCCCTTACAGGCTGGATGTCCACTCTTATCTGTGGCTGTATACACTCATGTTTAATCCCAACAAGCTCCTCCTCGCTTCTGTTGTGTACATTTCTCATATTTGTCACAGAAGGTCACTGTTGTTTTTCAGCTCAATGTGTCTGTCTACAGTTAATGTGATGCTAAATGTCAGGCCTGAGGCCTTATGTTTCTTTGCCCTTTAGTGTTATGAAATGGTCTTTAATTTACTAAGCCTGTGCTTTGCAGATATTGAAGTACAGAAGATGAAGAAAGCAATGGAGTCATTGATGGCGGCAAATGAGGAAAAGGTAGTTTTAGGTCATAAGTTTCCTTTTCTGTTGCTTTTGAAAATAAATAAAAGATCTTGGCATTTAGTGCTGATAATGATGCTTTGTGTAGGACCGCAAGATTGAAGAGTTGCGACAGTCACTCATGCGTTACAAGAAAGTGCAAGAAATGGTCATGTCAGCTCAAGGGAGAAAAGGTGATTTATTTTTCATTAACTTTTAATAAAAACAATTCCAAAGGGATGTGAATGAAGTGCATTTATCACTGTTATTTTAGTATTATTTATGTACTATTATATATATATTTATTAATGGTTTGAATTAGCTTTTATTTATTATATATATTGAGTTTTTATAATATATTATATTATATTATATTTTCTAGAGATTCAACCAGTTAGTTAAATCCCATAACAGGCTGTTGTTAAGTGACAGGCTGTATTTGTTCTTATGGTGCTGTGTGGCTTGTTCCCCAGCTAATGATCTACTCTCCCTCCTTTCCTGTATTTCTCATTAGATAAGGTCAAAGACGGAGACAGTGATGAGAGCAACAGCGACAGCTCCCTATCCATGTCCACCGCCCTCTCCGTTTCCATGGACACGGAGAAGTCTCTGCTCGCTTACACAGAGGAAGTTGCTGTGAGAGGTCAAAATGAGGTACAATTTTCTTTTCAGACCAACAGAATCCATATATTATTTCCCTCGAGGTTACACCATTCACTTTTGTTGGTTAGTCTGCATCCTTGTTAAAGAACTATATTTTGTTTTGCCATTCCAAATATGAAATCACTGCACTGCAAACTAATTATTCTTAATTTAGAGCAACCCAGGCTGATTGACAGTTCAGCAAAGTTGTGTTGATGGTGTTTTTTTAGGCTAAAAGCAAAATTGAACACTTCCAGTACATGTAGCATGTCAACCTGTGGCTCATACTGTCACTGACGATCCAAGTAGCAGATAGTCACTTGTCATGGAGTGACTGAATGTCTTCAGATATTACTGTTCAGAGGTGATGGATCATTGGAATGTGACGTTTGCAGTAGGATTTCTCAAACTTTTTCAATGAAGTACTCCCAAATCTGTTGTTAATGAAATTTACCATGTTATTTTAGTATTATTTATATATACTGTATGTATATATATATATTTATATTATATTATTTATTGCTATTGAATTAGCTTTTATTTTATATTTTTTTTATTTTCATTTTAGTTTTAGTAATTGTGTTTTTGTCATTTATTTTTTTATTTTGTTTTTAGCCTTAATTTATTTTATTTCAGTTAGTTGTGAATGCAACAGTTCTTTCATTTAATTTACGTTAGTTTTTTTTATCTAATATATAGATTTTATTTTATTTCAGCTTTATTTAAATTAACGAAAATTATTTTTTTAATAGTTTTAGTGAACAGCACTCCCTTGAATACAAACAAAAGGCATTATTTAAATAGTAATTTATATATGATGAAAGCTAAAATATAATTTTTTTTTTTTTTTTTTTTTTTTTTTTTTTTTTACTGTTTTACAATAATGAGGGAATTACAGAAAAAATCTGAATATTTAATCAGGGGAAAATGTACTTTACAAAAATGTCAAAATGCAAAACAAAAAAAAACTTAAAAAAGGCTTAATCAAAATTATATATTAAATTACATTATATAAAATATTGTATTTTTAAAAAAATATTGTGAGTTTATGCTTGAAAGATTGTTTGAATTCACTGTTGTGAATTTACCTTTGCATGTTTTCTTCATATGTAGGTGGTTACATTTGTCAGTACACTTCAAGTGCCATCGTTCACAGTATCATCCCCAGACAAAGCAGACAGCGATTCAGTACTAGAACACATGCAGTCATCAAGGTACAGTCTCAGATCAATACATTAAAACACACCTTGTTTCTGCTGAGGTTGTTTTTTCATGCAGACTCATCATCTGGCAAACTCTGGACAAGCAAACATTCTTTCATATTATAGCTGTGGCTGTAGGTTTACATCCCGAAGCATCCCACCTATGTTACAGCATACTAGCTAAGCATCCCATTCTCCATATTGCACCTCTGAAGGCTTTTTCTTTATTGTGTTTTTATGATAGCAGCATCTTTTCATCCTTTCTTGTCTTATGAAATGCCTTTTGTCTATTATCTTTATCAGAGTTCATGACTGTCACCTTCGTTATGCTACCCCATCATTCTGTAGTGTTTAATAGTGTCACTTTCTCACTTTTAGCACATCAATGTATGTCTGTCTATACACCGCACAGCTTACCCATCATGCTTTGCCACCACCTCTGCATCCCAATGCTTGTGTGTTTGTCCTTTGTAGTGATAAAGAGTGTCAGGAGCCAACACAATCACAGGAGACCCCATTACATGAGAGTCCAGAGTGAGTATGTTTGTCTGGTGGAGCTCGGTTACAATAATGGCACATTTTGAAATGCCGGTTTTTGGGTAACCTGAAATGCCACTATTATTTTGAAACTAAGTGTGCGTCTCACACTTTAACATGATGGTTTGATACCTAGAAGATGTCACTTATGAACATCTGTATGTTGGAAATAGTGATGGTAAAAATGTCTTTTCATGTTTCAGAACATCAGATGTCACAAAATCAGGAAGCCAGGACAACCTCGATGAAAAAGCCAGTGAAAAGGTGAATTTCAGCTTACTCAAGACTAAAAAAAAATATTAGTTTTCATTAGGGATAGGCAGTATATTGAATTTATTATCAGAATCTGAAGGGTTATCTATATAAATAAATAAATAAATAAAAATCTATATAATTTTATTTGGAAAAATAAACATCATTATTTGAATTTTTTAAAAAAACACTTTGTAAAAAAAAAAAAGGTGGGCTAAATGTACTTTATTTTGAAATATCTAATACTATTTTTAAAATTAAATGGATACAAAACTATATTCATTCCAAAGATAAATTATGGTATTATATCCCTAATATTATTTTTTGCAGAAGTGGGTGGTATTGAATTTCTTCTTAATTGTAATTTTAATATTAACAAGCTTCCCATAAAACTTTCAGATTTTCATAAACAGGCATTGTTATCGTGGATGCTTGTATACAAACACAATTTCTCCCCTCACAAATGCTTAATTTGGAATAATAAATACATTACACACCAAAATAAATCTTTATTTTTAGTTTTAGGGAAAATATTTTGTTGGTTTCACAACTTTTGAATTGTAATGGTCATTTACTTACTTATTCAGAATTTTTAGGAAAATTTTCATTTTATATACCTGTCAGTGAGTTTATGATGGTAATCAATGCCATTCCCTTGGAACTTATATATTTACTACAAAATAATATAGATGAAAAGCCAAACTTAAATCTTAAACTGGAAAGTGTACATTTAAAAGACAAAAAATGTAATAATAATTATCTCAAAACAGTGTGCCAAATTTCCACAGTTCCGTTTGCTTTTGGAGATCACAATTTCAAGATGTCAATTGGAAAGACCTTTAAAATTTCCAGATGCTTTTGTATCACCAATAAAATTAGGGACGTATCATTTAAGATTGTTCATCGTATTTATCCTGTAAAACAGGTAATTTCAAAGTTTTGTAAAGATATTGACCTGAAATGTGTTTTTTGCAAAGAGGGAAATGAGAGTATTGTACATTTATTTTATGATTGTATTTATACAAAACTCTTCTGGTGTGATCTGGCTTTTTTTTTTTATGGAAAATAGTACTAATATTGAATTACAACTTAAAGTAAAAGATGTTTTATTTTGTTATGATAATACTGGTGATTTCAAAATTTGGTATATTGTGAATTTACTCATTATATATGGAAAATTCTTTATCCACAAATGTAAATGGGGAGGGAAAAAACCTAATTTTACTCATTTTAAAATAGAATTAGGTCACTACTTGTATACATTAAAAGAAACAAGAAATAACAAAGCCAAAAAATTATTTTAAGCCATAAATTTATTCTTTGAATAATTTGTAATGTTTATACTTGTTTATACATGTGAATTTTTTTGCTACTTTTTAACTTTTAATACATTTAATTTGATAAATATTTAATGTAAAATATGGTATTGCCCTTGTATGTTTATTGTTCAATAAATTGCAATAAAAAAATAAAAAAATAAATTAAAAAAAGCCGTATATTGAATACTTGCAGTGTAACTGTGAGGATTTAAAGTGAGATAAACAATTTCTATTGTGCAATTTTTAATTCTAGAGGCCATTAGCAGTAGATCAGAGGCCAGCAGAGGTAATTCTGATATATTATATTATATTATATTATATTATATTATATTATATTATATTATATTAATAGAATACTTTTTTTATATTACGTACATTAAGTTATTTGAGGTTTCTGAAATGTTTTCTTTCTGCTCTTTTAGAGCAAAGCTTTTGATGAGTTCAACAAGATTACAACTCTACCACCCAAATCCCCAAGCTCTTCTCGTACTGCTGAGGATGACAGCTTCGGCACCAGGAAAATGAGATCTTCCTTTGGACGGGGATTCTTCAAGATCAAGGGAGGGAAGAGGACTGCTAGTGCCCCTAATTTGGGTGAGACTTCTAGATAAATATGCCCTTGGTCAGCTTATCAAAAAAGCTCCAATAACTTTGGAAAACAGACTGCTCTGGTAACAGTAACAGACAAATGTTTGGACATATAGACTTTTAGACTAAAAATGATCATGAGTCAAACATATTCCTGGTACTGTATGTATGCATCTGTTTTAGCAGCAGTACAGACACTCATTTATGGTCTAGACCTGCTGTATGGCCTCTCTGGAGAAAGACAAAGCAGATGTGGTGTGTTTTTATTTCTTTCTTTCCCTTCAAGGAAAAATCCTTCAACGCAAAGCATTTCATTCTCAACATAATCTATTGGCTCTCTGTCAGTGTTGTACCATATCAAACATACTCACTGCTTCTGCTATTAAAGAGGCATATTATGCCCTTTTACAAAAGACTTGATTTTGTTTTTGGGGTCTACTAGGTTTTCTTGCTTGATTGTTCAAGAACACAATATTTGTCTCTAATAAATCCTATCTCTATGAAGCTCCTCCTTCCAAAAAGCACAGTGTGCTCTGATTGGTCGGCTGGATTAGTGTTTTGTGATTTGTCAACCACTTCGAGCGTGTTTCGGAAATGTCACGCCCCTTACCATAACCGCAAGTTTCAACATACTACTAACGCAGCCAAAGACTATAGATACAGAAAGTTTGTTCACTTCTATTACTTATGAATGGGAGAAACTGCAACGCGCAATATGGCGGAATACATTCCGCCTTGTAAGTGAAAGAACCAGTCGCTGATTGATAAAGTCATTGTGTCACTGCAGATGCCGTTAGAAGCTCCGGTTCCCATAGAAATTAGGACTGCACATGCGCATTGGCTGGTCAAGCCTGAAAAATAAGTTTTTTGTTTTTTTTTTAGCACTATTTGAGCATAAGAAACAACATTTATTGGACAGTTCATGTCAGATTTTGTTGCTGATTTGAAATATGTTATTTAATTGTGAGTTCGGCCAGCAGTTTTTCAGATGTCAGGATTCCTCCTTTCAAATAGATAGGACTTGGTCTTGGATGCCCGAAATAGCTGCCTGGAGGCATTGCAAATATGGCCGCCAAGTGAACAGACTTTCCTTGAAAGGGACTTTGATGCAACTCAACCAGGTCTCACCCCTTTTTTGTGTATACCTTGGATGAAATTATTTAAACAAGGAATATTGTGATGTGTACATTCCTGGAAGACTGCTATCGAGGGGTTTTTAGGGAGTTCAGAAACAGCGTGTATTGATAAAAAGAATAACTCCCTTTGGAGTGGACTTTATGCTTTGTAATTTTTCAGACCTTTTTCATGCTCAAACCGCAACATTACACGCTAAAATTTATAGTCATACTTGAGACTCAAGGGTGCCTGAGGAATTACATTTTTCAGTTGCTATATTAAACAGAGATTAAACACAACAAGTTTTTTATTGCTTTTGAAAACCCTAATGATTGTGATCTGTAACATATTGTAGAAGTGACCACATAGTTTATTTTAGCTTCATTCAAGTTTGATTCCAAAAATTCTGTCTTTCTGAAAGTAAGCAATTTGGTATAGGTCAAAGTTGGTTTATTTTCATTTCTGTACTTCATAGCAGGAGATGATATTAAATAAAGTAATGACGATTATGGGTTTTTTGAAGTCCTCTTGTGAAAATAATAGTCTAAATAGACGTGTTTAATTATTGAGCTCATGTGGTAACCAGCATGAGCCATTTGAGATGAAGAATATGGAGGTTCTGTCCTCATCGCATGTTATTTTGTGACCACATTACCAGGCACTCAAATATTCTGACCACATTCTCACAGCTCTATATGTGCCCTTCACATCTAGACTACCATAAGAATGTACGTTCGGGCTGGATTTAGTGCCATTCTATTACAGAGATGTTATTACTTCCATTGTGTTAACTTGCATGTCAGCATGTGACTTTGTTCCATGGTTCCGCTCTTAAAATAAACCCAATCCAGTTGTTCTTCAGTCCAGACGAGAAGTCATCTGCAATCTTGCCCCATGATGCTGATTCCAGTAGTTTAAGGAAGACACTGTAATTTTCTGGCTTTTTCTTTTGAACTTCCTGTTATTCGTGACATTTTTACTGCTCTGGTCTCCGACTGAAAAACTGCCTTGTTTTTTCTTACTTCCCATAATCCTCAGTTTATTTGATGCTTAACTGGCCATGGCATTATGGGTAATGTGTTGTTTTGTGGTGACAACAGGACTTGTGTTTGTGTTTGTTTGTACAGCTGAGACGGAGAGGGACGGCACTGACCATCTGGATCTGGCAGGCATGCCGCAGAGGTCAGCTGACAGTGACAGCACACACACTCTCCCCATTTCACCGGAAGGCAAGAAAAAGTCTAAAGGAATCAAAGCACTCTTTGGAAAGTGAGTCTGAATCAGAGATGCAGTGGTTGTTTCAGACATTCCTTATCCAGCATATTTCATCCTAGCAGTGTTGTTATTGTTACCTAAAACTAATAAAAGTTGTTTTTGTTAATTAAGAAAAAGCAATAAAATATTGAAAAGTAAGTATTGAAAAGTATTAAAATAAAATATTAATATTAGACGAAAAACTAAATTGCCATGGTAACTAAATAAAAATAAATTAAAGCTAAATACAAATATTAAAAAACTAATAAAAATGACATGCACATAACAAAATTAATGTAAACTAAAATGAAAAAGAACTGAAAATATAAAAATAAAAGCTAACGTAAAATATCAATAAATACTATAATACTATAACAATAATATTAATTATGATAAGTATTATTATATTACAAATATTCTTTATTACTTATATTGAATGTTGCAAAATAATAAAACATGGGGGGGTTATGTGATTAAAAAAAATAATTTTCTTTAAAACTCCAAGTAACCTTTTTTTACATAAACATAATTTATAAATGTATAAAACATCACACTGAATGTAGCAATCTGGCATTTGAAGTTCTGGCTTGTGATATATTTTTTTATAATATATATTATGCAAAAAAAAAAATGCTGTATCCGTAAATCTGTAATCTGCTTAGTTAACCCACCTCGATTTGAGAAAATGACTTCTCCTCTTCTTTGAAGACTCAAAAGAAGTCAATCAACCACATTCAACCTGGATGATAACCTATCAGAGAGTGAGTTTAAACGGGGTGGAGTCAGAGCCACAGCTGGGCCCAGGCTGGGCTGGTCACGTGACCTGCAGAACACCAACAGGTCAGTATTCACAGCGACACAGGATAGAGTGCCTTCTCAAAATGGAAAAGACGCCCTGGTGACAGGCTCACATGCATGCAGCTTGTGCTGCTGGTTATTGATTCATTGGTTCAGTTCCTCATTAAAAACTCATTTATTTTGTTGTCAGAGTGACATTTTGGTAGTACATGCAGTCAAATGGCAAATATCTCCATCAGTCTTGTAAGATGTGCTAGTTTGTGTTTTCCAGCGAGCTGGATGCGCCATTTGCCCGCTGGTCCCGGGAGCAGGTGTGTGATTGGATGCAGGAGCAGGGACTGGGGTTGTACGTGAGTTTGGCAAGACAGTGGGTCTCCTCTGGCCAGACGCTCCTGCAGGCATCCCAGCAGGATCTGGAAAGAGTGAGTTCTTATTACTCAGAACCAGGATGAGAGCATATAGTGGAGTCCAAACTTCTGAGACCACATTTAAACCTGGTAATAATCAGTTTTCCTTCTGAAGTTCATGTTTAAGGACTGTTCTGCTCTCTCTGTGCAGGAGCTGGGAATAAAACACCCTCTCCACAGAAAGAAACTCCAGCTGGCCCTGCAGGCACTGGGCTCAGAGGAAGATGACAACAAGAGCAAACTAGACTACCACTGGGTGACAAGTAAGGAATGGATGTTTATTTATCCACAGTGTCATATATTCGTTTTTTAAAATATGGTTAAATTAAGGCTAACAATTAGATTGAATAATTTTCTCAATTGTTTCAAAACTGATTGAACTGTATTTGAGTTGTTACCTCTTTCCTTCTGTTCTAGGGTGGCTTGATGATATCGGCCTCCCGCAGTACAAGACTCAGTTTGACGAGGGCCGTGTGGATGGACGGATGCTTCACTATATGACTGTGGTTAGTCTTGTTTTAGTCAATTTAAAAGGACTGTTTTCTATTTTAATATATATATATTAAAATGTAATTTGTTCTTGTGATGGTAAAGCTGAATTTTCAGCAGCCATTACTCCAGTCTTCAGTGTCACTTGATCCTTCAGAAATCATTCTAATATGCTGATTTGCTGCTCAATAAATTGTTTATCATCATCATCAAGGTTGAAAACAGTTATGCTGCTTAATATTTTTTTGGAAAACGTGATTTCTTTGAGTTCAAAGGAAGTTCAAAAGAAAGAGTTCAAAGTTCAAAAGAACAGCAATTATTTGAAATAGATTTTCTGTAACATTTTAATGTGTCCTAACTGAATAAATGTATTCATTCATAAATAAATATAATTTTACTACCCCTAAACTTTTGAATGGTATTATACTTGAGAAACAAGGTGTTCGGTTCATTGAGTAGCATCAGTTTTCATAAAAAGGTAACCAACCAACATTTTAGTAATGTTTTTCTACTCCTGCTGAACAGGATGACCTGTTATCTCTGAAAGTGGGCAGTGTTTTACATCACCTCAGTATTAAAAGAGCCATCCAGGTGCTCCGGCTCAACAACTATGACCCCAACTGTCTACGGCGAAGACCTTCAGATGAGGTATGAAGAGAGACCAAACTCTAATTTGTGCTATCCTGTTATTTTTGTATTTGTACTAGCAATCCTTATGCTCACCATCATTTCAGAACAACATAAGTCCTGCTGAGATCTCTCAATGGACCAACCACCGTGTGATGGAGTGGCTGCGGTCCGTTGACCTGGCTGAATATGCACCCAACCTGAGGGGCAGTGGAGTACATGGAGGACTGATGGTGAGAAAAGTCTTTGTATCAGTTTAGGTTATTGGCTGAAATAGTTAAATGGGCAGGTGGAGCATTTGAACTCTGGTTTGGATCAAGCAATTGAACTAAGTGTGAAAGCACCCTGATCATCTGTACATAGCGATGTGGATATGTTTGCACAAGCTCTGCAATTTGGCACTGCAGTCAAGTTGAGTCACGTATACCACTTTATATAAAAGACTGCTTTAACACTTGTGATGTTCCTGGTCAAAAATGACCAGCCTGCAAAAAATTGCTCGTTATGCTACCTTATCAACAAATATTGGATTCAGTCTTTTTGTCAGCTTGTTTTCTTTCAATTAGGACAGGTTTTGTATTTATTTTTGGAACTAATCTATTGTAGGCCTTATTTATTTGAGTGAAAAAAGCATCATTTATGGATAATTTTGTCAATTTTACATTAAATATGAAAATTTGCACTGTTTATCACACTAGTGTGCTTTAAAGTTTAACCAGAAAATTTATTTTTGAAATGGTTTTTTGTACAAAATGGCAAACTTGTGGTCCTGGTCACAATGAGGCCTACGATCAATCAGTTTAAAAAATAAATACAAAACCCCAAAACCCTGTCCCAGTTTAAAGAAAACAAGTTGACAAAAAGATTGAATCCAATATTTGGTGATAAAATGGCATAAGAGATTTATAAGTTGTTTTTTTGTTTGTTTTGTTTTTTGTTTTTGTAGCCTTTTGTATTCATTTTTGATCGTGAACATCACAAGTGTGACTTTGTGCCCTTTTGTACAAAATAAAAGCATTTCAAAACAGATTTCCTGGTTAAACATTAAAGCACACTACTGTGATAAACAGTGCAATTTTTTCATGTTTTATTTAATATATACAAAATTATCCACAAATAATGTTTTTTTCACTCAAAATCTGAGGTATGTAAGCTCAGATCAATAAGGCCTACGATCGATCAGTTCCAAAAAAGAAATATAAAACCTGTCTCAATTGAAAGAAAACAAGTTGACAAAAAGATTTGAATCCAATATTTGGTGATGTAACATACTTAGAGATTTATAAGCAATTTCTTGTAGGCCGGTCATTTTTGACCGGGAACATCACAAGCGTTACAATGTGGAGAAAAAAAAAACACAAAAAAAAATTACAAAAAGAAATAAAAAAATGTGGGGAAGATATTAGACTCTGGGTGAGTAAAGTCAGTAAATTTTAGTCCATTGCAGTAACAATTAACTTTTAACAATTAAGAATTTTTGGGTACAGGAAAATCTTCTCCGTGTCAAAATGATCCAGACACAACATGAGGGTTAAAGCAAGTAGCTTTACAGTATTAAACATGAAATGACCTCAATGGACTGAACAGAAGAAATGAACCCGAGATTTCCACGTCAAAGAAGGTGGAGCAACAGAGCACGGACAAACTTGGACATGATTTCATTTGAAATGACATCATACCGATTCATTCATTAATTTCACTTGAAGTATATTGGTCCTTTATCAAGGCACTTAACCTCAGGTTTCTTCAGTGAAAATTAAGTTTGGATAAAAACTTCAGCAAAATGACGAACTGTGCCAATCAAACCACATTTTGAACTTTTGCTTTTGTTGCTCTTGACCCAATCTCTTTGAGTAATAGAAAGTGCAAGTTTGGTTCCAAGAAATGGGCGTCATTTTGTTCGTGGTTTCAGGTGCTGGAACCTCGCTTTAATGTGGAGACGATGGCTCTGTTACTAAATATTCCCCCCAATAAGACTCTGCTGCGGAGGCATCTGGCCACTCACTTTAACCTGCTGGTGGGTTCTGAGGCCCAGCAACTCAAACAGGATTGTCTAGAGAACCCAGACTACACCTTACTCACTGCCACGGCTAAAGTCAAGGTATGATGCTGAACATCTCCAGGCTCCTGCAGAACTGGCATGTGATTCATTCATTTTGGAGTTTAAACATGTTTTTGTGTGTGTCAAATTTTAGCCGCACAAGCTGGCGTTTGGAGGGTTTGGTAGGAAGAAGAAGCAAGAGGACAATGAAGAGTATGTTTGTCCCATGGATGTGGAGATGCCCAAAGGACGCAGCTTCCAGAAAGGCTACAGAGGCATGGAGCTCCAGATCTATGATGATGACCTAGACCGATTCGACCAGGTAATGATAGAAGCTGTCTGGTGTTCAATTTTTTGAAATTTTCCAAAGTTATATAATAAATAATAAATATTTAATAAATAAATATATAAATAATAAAGTAGTGCTTCCAATGTTTTTGAAGGAAGTCTCTAATGCTTACCAAGGCTACATTTTATTTGATAAAGAATACAGTAAAAACAGTAATATTTTACATATTATTACATTTTTTAAAAAAAATAATAAAATGTTCTGTTTGAATGTATTTTACGATGTAATTTATTCCTGTGATGATAAAGCTGAATTTTCAGCATCATTACTCCAGTCTTCAGTGTCACATGTTCCTTTAAAAATCATTCTAATATGCTGATTTTGGACATCAAGAAACAAGGATGCATTAATTTGATCAAAAGTGACAGTAAAAACATCAATAATATTACTGAAGATTTCTTTTCAACTTCAAATGCTATTGTTTAGAACTCTCTATTCATCAAAGAATTCTGAAAAAAAAAAAAAAAAATGTATCACGGTTTTCACAAAAATATTATGCAGCAAAAACGTATAAATATAGCTGCAAGCAGAAATTACGTGGCCAAGCACAAAAGCGGCACAACAAGTCATGCTAACATGGCTGTGAGCATCAGACCAACTTTTAAAGACCTATTAAGATCATTTTAGGCAAAAGAGCTGAAAAATCACAAATACAGTCAATAATAAAGATTTACTGGTTCATCACTTTCGACCAATTGATGGCGCTGTGACCAAATTAATAAGGTATGGTCAGAGTGAGGTGACAATGACAAGTTTGCAAAGTTTGGTGTCAGTTTGTCAAAGCATTACAGAGATACAGACTCAACAGTCATCATGGTCTGAAGATGATATGATTCGATTTTGGTGAACATTGGAGTAACGGCCACAATTAACGACCACAATTGGAGTGACGTCATAGGGTGCAATCGAATCGTCTTTCTAGCCCTTATGGTTATTAGCATAAACATGAGTGAAATTTTGGACAGCTGGTTGCACTAGAGGGATTGAGTTAGAGACTCCAAATTTGCTATAGACACAGTTCAGACTGTCCTCTATCAGTGTGCCAAATTTCACAACTTTTTACCATACGGTTCTATGGGCTGCCATAGACTTCAATGGCGGAAGCGTAATAATAAGAAAACTAACGATTTCAATAGGTGCCTACACACCTTCAGTGCTTGGCCCCTAATTATTGAACATCAACACTAATTGATAATAATTGAGCATATTAGAATGACTTCTAAAGGATCGTGTGACACTGAAGACTGAAAATTCAGCTTTGCTATCACAGGAATAATTTAATACATTTTAAAATATATTACACTAGAAAACAGTTCTTTCAAATTACAATAATATTTACACAATATTACTGTTTTTACTGTATTTTTGATCAAACAAATGCAGCCTTGGTGACCATAAAGGACTTAAAAAGTTAATTATTCCAAATGTTTGACCGGAATTGTATGTTCGATAGTCAAGACCTTAATCGAACCTTAATCGACCTTAATTCCTCTTTGCATTGATCCAGATGGAGGACTCTGAGGGGACAGTAAGGCAGATTGGTGCTTTCTCTGAGGGCATCAACAACTTAACGGTAACAGGCAGTTGCATATCTGATCTCACTTATGTTGCTTTATACACAAAAAATAATGTGTTGGCTCAACAAAACACATTAACGCAACAGTTTGCATCAGTTTTTGACAAATATGAGTGAATTTATGTTCAACCAACAAGTTAGATTAAATTAGAGGAATTTAATCATTTGTAGCATAAACACAAATTTTTAAGTTGATCACTCAAAAAAATGAAGTCACTCCAACTACGAGAGTTGTAGCCTTAGAACCAATTATGCTGCTTTCACATGCTCTCGGAGTTATCGTAAATACGAGTTTCCTAGGTAAAAAAAAATTGCACATGAACGCCATCTTGTATGCAAGCTTGAATACAATAAGCTATTCTATATTTCCTATAGCACGTGAAGGCAGCATTAATCTTATCTATTTCAGTTAAAATCAACAGCTATCATAGCAAATGCTAACATAACTCATATAACTATATCTATTCTTCAGAACAATGGTAACCACAAAATCATTAAAGAAACTCTTTTAATGTCAAACCTAACAGCATTAAACACTAACAGGTCTTTCCTTTCATTAAAAACAAATAAATTAACACTTAATTTCAACATTTATTCTCCTTATCCAGTCCTATTCAGAGCATGCTGGGAACTAGAAATCCATTATCAAGACAATTTCATTAGCATACTACAACCTGTTTTTTTTAAAGCCAATTAGCACAGAAATTTTTTGTTTAAATTACAGACGATATTAGGTTGATGTAATGATCAACATTATTAATAGGTTTAATTAAAACAGTAAATTAGGGTTTTTTTTAACTTGCAACCATGCATTTATTTAAGTTGTGGTAACAGGCCCCCTGAATTACTTTTTACAGTGTATATACTTTGTATATAGTGCTTGAGCCTCAACTGTGTGTTATGTGTTCTGTACTCAGAGTATGCTGAAGGAGGATGAGTTCTTCAAGGAGATCTCCACGTCATTTCCCAATGCCAACATGAAGGATGATGACTCCAACGTGTGAGGGTACTGCAGGGACACTCTCACCCCTAGTGCTGCTGCTTTAATCGGAAGTGACTGTACCAATTCCTCTGCCAACACCTCCACACCCGCACCTCCATCTGAATGCCAAATATATCAATCACAGCCACGTCAACTCATCAAAACACCATTTTAAAGTATTTAAATAGTCTTTTAAGAACATTTTGATAAATTATGTCTCCCGAAGGTAGATGGAAGAATGTCTGCCCTGTTTTTTAATCAGATTGTTAGTGGTCATTTTTGTTTTTGTGGATCAATATGATATGAGTAGCAGTCCTAGTTTGCAGGTCTAAAATAAAATCTGTGACAGGTTTGTGCCAGTTATGGTGGCAGAAGAGCACAGTGACACTTTCAGTCAAAATCAAAGATATATTTTATTAAATTGTTAATAGATTGAATTTGTACACTGCCAATAATGAAACTAACATGTATCATCAATATTTCAAATGAAAGCTCTAGGTGCAGTCTTAAACATAAACGTTTGGAGGGTTTTTTTTTTTTTTTTTTTTTTTTTTTTTTTTTATATAAAGTTTTCGACCTGTACAATTTATAAAGCCAGTACATGCATTGATACAGCATATGCTTCACGCATTTGCATGCAAAACTCTGTACAATATATTTTACATCCAGTTTGTAAAGGTTTGCATGTTATTTAAGTCTCATTTGGATAAAATATTGTTACTTTAATAAAAGTTCGTTGTGAATTTTTTTTCCACTGCTGCAGTACTTAAAGGATGGCAATAATGTTCTCGTGTATGGAAATGCTATCATGTAGCATGAATCTTTAATGCAATACTGGCATGTGCACAAAATTGTAAGCACCTGAAAAATGTATTTCAAATATAGTGCCACTCATAACCATTTCAGAGTTACATGTTTGTACTTCATTGACATTTGCTCGTTTTCAAAGGTGAATAAAACGCTGAACGCATGCAGGCTTTGCTTGTTATATTCGCGTGTCAATTAAATTCGACAACCAATGGTGTATGAACTTTAAATGCACATCCTTGCATAAATTTACAAGCTAACCATTTTACTAAGAGTAACATTGCTGTCAAACTAGATACTGAACTTCCCATAGCAACTGGTACTGGCAATAATTTGCAGTGACTATTTTGGGGGGGAAATTTGGTATATTTTGTCCCAGGGTAAGGAACTGTTTATAAGTTGAAAAACAGCGCCATCTGCTGGACAGTCTGTAGATAGTTAGTTGCTAGTATTTTATAAGTCGTCCATGTTGTTCTTTCCTTTTATATGTGATCTGTTGATATAACTTAATTGCTTCCATGCTTTCAATATCAGGTTTTTACTCAGGTTATACCTTGTATCCTGTTTTTTCTTTCAGTTTTTAGAAATAAACTGATGAAATGATTCAGTCCTTGTAATTTGTCAATGTGTGACTGTTTCCTGTATGCTTCCATTAAGTCCTTTGTCTGATATACTAATGGGAATCTTCCTTTGTCGTCTCTATAAAAATAATTCAATCAAAATTACTGTGGTTGGACCGTCCCGACCAGTGTAGAGAAAAAAAAAGAAGTACCTTGTGACAAAGTGCTGCGTACTGCTTCTTCGGCGTTCTGTAGCATAGTTTAACCCTAAATAATGGAAATAAAATTAAAATAGTAAATAATTTTAAAAAAAAACACACTGTCTACCGTTCTTGGCCAATCATAGGAAACTTCCCCTAAGCCCCGCCTACTTGAGTTCCTTTTGGTGTACACTTTCATTCTACTCCATTTTTCTTTTTCTATAATGCAAATGGTTTACTCAGTCAACGTATTTGGGTGTATTCTGGCATGAGAACATCGCCAGGGGTCACTTCACTGGGCGTGCTATATAAGACCCTCAACAAAAGAGGAAAACTACACAAATTCGCTTTCATCTCTGTAACGTTACTCTCTTCATAGCCACAATCATGCGCAGGGGGTATGTTGAACACTTTTTTGTTTTTACAAAAGGTCATTCAGTTTAACGTGGTGATGTTTATTGTCTTGTTTTTGGGACCTCTTAAGTCGCATTTGTGTATGTAAGTTCATGTGTTTAATGTTAATCATTTATTAGAATATCCTGGGCTTTAATATTGCATTTCTCTTTACTATAAGCCTCAGCAGGTTAAGTTTTATAAACGTAAATTATATCATTGCACAATTTCTGTCAATTTAAGTAGGTAGCTGGCATGAAATATACTGTACAAACAAACTCAGTACACATTATGTTTGTATGTTCAAGGTATGATTGTGGATGGATCCTTGTGCTGTTGGCACTGTTTAATTTCAGTGATGCAGCAAGGTAAATTATTTTAATTAATTGTTTTTAATTTTACCTGTTTACATGAATGCAGTGGACTTCATCTGAGAACTTTTATACAATTTATACAGTTCACTTTTTTTTTTCCCCCCCCTACACACACAGTCAAACTGTCAACCAGGAGCTTTCGAATATTTTCAATGAGCTCTGGAAGCTGGATGTGAATCGCCTGAAGCCTGGAACTGATTACAACATCACACTACAGGTATTTTCTAATGTCCCACAATATGAAGTATAGTGACAGATCATATTATGTTTTAATGTAATATAGTATTCACAACTTTTTACCATACGGTTCAATGGGCTGCCATAATTACATTAAAACATCTAACATTTCTTTTAGGGCAAAGCTGGTTACATACCACAGGGAAGCACAAGTGCGGTAGACCATGCCTCATCCCCACTGTTTTCCAGTGTCGATGAGGCCAAATTGAACAACATTACCACTTATGCACGTATGTTTCTTTTGTAAAATGCAACACCTAAAGAAAAAAGCTTCTAACCCTTTTTAATCATTCTGTCAGTTTGCAAAAAAGAAAAGCTGTGCTGAAACATGTAACAGAGACACACCAAGAGTTGCGTGTTTAGGCAGGCAGTTATTCTTTAAAGTTGATTGGTGGAATTTTGAGTGCTGGTTTATGCTGCATTCATTCCCTTCTTTTGACCACTTATATATTGGTTGCTTTATGCAACACTTTACCAGAAAAATTAAAATCTGAAATGTTATTTTGAAACCCTCATGCATATAAACTTAAATCAGATAACCTCTTTTTGGATCTATGCCGTTGAAAAGGATAGTAAAATGGACATGATTACATTTTTTTTTTATTACACATATTCACATTTACAAAGCAAGACAGGGAGCATACCAGTTTTGTAAGGTACATTTATTAACATACAAAAAATGTTTTGACCTTGAGGAGCATACGTTTTGGCTTTCTGCTTTGTTTTTGAAGTATTTGAGACTTTAAAAATTCTCACAAAATGGCGGAGAAATAAAGTTAAGGAAGGTTTACATTTCTTCCATTTACATGTGTATGGATATGATACATAACTACCAAAATTCCCAGAAATAAAATTGTTTTTACCAACAAAAGTGGTCTTTTGTTGATTTTTTTTTTTTTTTTTCTCACCTCTCAACAGTTTTCATGAAGCTTTTGGACAACTATGAGAGGTCCACTGGTGTGGCAGAGAGGGTGACCGCTGAGGAGATGACCGAAAATAACTCCTTTCTGGATGCTATCTTAGATACAGCGGTCATGAAGGTACAGAATGACTCAAATTATTCCCTTTACCAAATAAGAAATCTCCTCTTGTTTCTAAAGGAAATAACAAAAATGAATAGTTGAAAAGTCTTTAAAGTACTGATTGTAAAGACAAGTTGACTTTTTTCTCGTTGCTAGCCAAAACACTGTGGTTGTTTCTTGCCACACCCTGTTCTTGGAAGCTGCTTATTATGACAAGAGGAAAAGTGTGTTGAAGGGTGCATGATGATTCTGGGGTTATTAGTTAAAACTGTTTTATATTAATCATGTTTTACTCCCTCAGCGTGCCCACCGGTACCTGATTGGTAAGAGGAAATCACGCTCAGATCTGAGACAGTTTAAGAGTCAGTTGTACTACATGTGGTTCCGTCTTTATCATAGAGACAGAAATGGAGGGTAAGCAACACATACCAATGTAACATGAAACATCTTTTATTCCCTTTCTGCTCTAATTATAAAGTACATCACTTTCTTTTTTCCAAAAAGAGAGGACTCCAGTGGATTTGAGCATGTGTTTGTTGGGGAAACTAAGTTTGGCAGAGAAATAATGGGTCTACACAACTGGGTCCAGTTTTACCTGCAAGAGAAGCAGAATCTTCTTGATTACAAGGGCTACAAAGCCAAGCACAATGATGTGGTACTTCTTCCATCAATAAACCCCAAGATAACATTAAAATAGGTAATAATTGATTGTTCTGTGTGCAGGATTTGCTGAATATGTATTTGTTTCTCTCCCACGCAGCCTGATGAAGATGATCATGTGTTGAACGTGCAGTTCAGCTGGCACGGTTTGGTCAAGCCAGTGGCCAGCGCCTTTGTTGGTGTGAGTCCTGAGTTTGAGATGGCCATCTTTACTATCCTGTTCCTCACGTCCACTGAGAAGACCACCACAGCCGTGGTCAATATGGATGAGTACCAGCTGGAGATGGTGGTGCACAGACATGGCCGCTCTATCGGGACCGCTTATCCCAAACTGCTGAGCAGCAACAACAGACACGTATAAATCCCACACTAACCTGAGAGTACCTTTTGAGCTTTTTTACATTTAAAAAAAAAAAAAAAAAAAAAATTTTTTAAAGGCATATTGTAATTTTAAATGCGTAGATATTTGTTGTGTATTGGAGAAGTCTTCATTTTAGATGCTTGCGTTTACTAATATGTTAAACTATACTCTGCTCAATTTATTTTAAAATCCAAGCAAATATTAAATTTTCTCATATAATGGTAATTTCTTATATCTTTTATATCTGTTTGCCTATTTTGACCACGACTGCTGTTATATACATTGTTGGTTATGGAAAATAGAGCTTTCACATTAAAAAGAATTTCTTGATCCACTTGTGATTGTTTTTCAGAATTTGTTACATATATTTCTCTATATCTCTACTATTTACGTCACAATGGTGAATTAAAGATGATCGCAACTTACATATCATGCTGACTTATAAAGTTGCTATAAACAACTTATAATTATTGTAAAATTGTTACACATACAGATTCATGGCCTCATATTAGTGAGAGACAATGTGGAATATTTAGGATTTTAAAAATTAATTTGTCACACCACAGCACAATTTAACTGCAAACAATAAATGCATACAAAAATAAATCAACATAATAAACAATGTGATTAAAAATATACTATTAAAAATATAGTGACTAGTTACACCATCTATATACATCAAATATTCACCTTCACCTTATAATGGGTCCAAAGGTTTAAGACCAGTAGTGAAAATGCTTCTATTTTGCAATTCAAAACAATAATTTGAATTAAAAGCTGAATTAAAAAATGAATGGATTTTTATCCCTCGTTTGCTCTAATAACAGCAGCACCCGAGCACTTAAATTCAGAAGTTTTTGTAAAACCAGATGAACATGTGCTCCAGCAACCCAAAGAGCATTTTGTGCTTCAATAGAATAGATGATGGTTTAATGATCGTTGAAGTAAATTTTGAATCCTGGCTTCTCAGTATGGTATCAGACTTAAAATCTTAATGTTGAAAAATGTTATGCATGTTATTTGTAAACTACCCTTTTGTATTGTTGTATTATTTAATAAATATATGGACGCGTGTACATTATTTATAATAATAATAATAATAATAAAAATAAAACATGGGTCGGAACCCAAGTATCCGCATGCGTTCCTCCCCGGTCTGATTTTCATGTTACACCTCACACTTTCACGTGTAGCGCAAACTTCCGTTCAGAGTGTTTTTGCGGAGTGACTGCGGCATGTATGATGGTTTCCTAACTTATATTATAATAATCGAGTCCCTTGCCATCTCAGCTAATAACAGAAATGCTGCAAGAGGAGTTTGGGGAAATGACTCCCCAGCAGCTCGCTGCTCCCGTCCACACTGTGGAGGTGAGTGAATAGTGCTATATTAAAAATAGCAAACGTTATGAATGAGAGGCATTGCAAGTTAATTCATCTGTCCCCTTCTATACTGCAGGAAAAGTGGAAGCTGCTCCCAGCCTTTTTGAAGGTAAAATCAAGTTGTCAGCGTAAACATGACACCCATCATCATGATACATTAAACAGAAGTATATGATCTGACAGCAGCATATAAGTAGACATGGCGTGTGTCAAGTAGTGTCAGCAGCACTGAGGCATGCTGTGGTATTTTAAATAATAAAACTATGACCTCATATTAATTAAGAGACTATATATTTTTACACATAACAGGAATATTCAAGTGAATGCAACAACAAATAAAAAGTTTTGAGAAGTTTTTTTCTTTTCTTTTTCTTTTCAAAATCTTGATGTTGAAAAGAAAAATAATGTTCGTGTTTTTTGCCAACTGTCTATGCATGCTCTTCTTATGCATATCATTTTGTTGAGTGATATTACATTTAAAGCCTCTAATGTCATATTCATTTTTTTTTCTTTCCTTTTTTTAGGTTAAGGGCTTAGTAAAGCAGCACATTGATTCCTTCAATTACTTCATCAATGTGGAGGTTTGTTGCCTTTTTTTTTTTAAGGATGGTACAAGTGTTCTGTTCATATTTTGTAAATGCAATACATTTATTATGAGTTGTGGTTTCCATGACATCAGATTATGATATTGGTTACTTTTTGTCCCAGCGAACTTACTTGATATAGCCATAAAGCTAAAGTGGCGTAAACCTAATGTCTACTTATCTCTCCAGATAAAAAAGATCATGAAGGCAAACGAGAAGATCACGAGTGATGCTGACCCAATGTGGTATCTGAAGTGAGGATATTGTTCAATTAGACTTATTACATTATTGCACTTTTTTTTTAACACGTCACCTTTTATTAGTGCTGTTTTAGTATTATGTATATACTATTATAGTACTTATTAACTTTTATTTTTACACTTTCTTTTTATATATTTTGTTTTCTATTATTATATTATAAAGCCTGTCTTGATTATTGATTAATTGCCTAATTATACAAATTTCCACAGCATTAAAGTAAATCATGTGGGCCTCCTTTATTATCATTTTTATTGTTATATTATATACGATTCCAAGAAGAATATAAGGTGTTAGGCTTACAATGTAGATGAATCACAATTATTTGTATGACAGTAAAAGATCAGTGCAAAATTCATGATCGTGACAGGCCTAACATAGCTCTAATAAATTATTTCAATTTTAATAATTTTAGTACTTAAAATAATTTTTTATTTGCTAAAACAGCATTTTACATTTTTTGTAAGTTTTTCATCTAATATTTATATTCTATTTTAATACCAGCTTTTGAAATAAATGAACAAAATGTTAATAGAATTACAGAAAATGATTTGTTTTAGTTCTAGTTAACAATCTCATTCGTCTCTAGATATCTCAATATCTACGTTGGCATGCCTGACGTAGAAGAGAGTTTCAATGTAACCAGACCAGTGGCACCACATGAGGTAACATCTTTGTTTACCTGTAATGATCTATGACTATTCTTAATCAAAGCAAACTTAAAAGCTTGTTGAAGAAATAAAACAAGAGAACAAGGTCTAGACGGCAATATTTGCTTATGATGATTATGCTTTTTGACCACTAGTGTCGTCTGCGAGATATGACATACTCAGCCCCCATCACTGTGGATATAGAGTACACCCGAGGCAGCCAGAGAATCATTCGCAATGCTCTCCCAATTGGAAGGTAACTATACCCTTGCTTAAAAGCTTTGCATACACCTCTTAATATGTGTTTTCTTTTTGATTTCAAATGAGCTGCTTTTTTAACAGGATGCCAATAATGCTGCGAAGCTCCAACTGTGTCTTGACAGGAAAGACCCCAATGGAGTTCTCTAAGCTCAATGAATGTCCCCTGGATCCAGGTAGATTATCGTTGAACCCCTCAGACTGTCTCAATGATATTTCATTGCTTGTATGCCATAGTATATAATGCAGATAATCCTATCTGAAGCTCATATGTGTGGGATCAGGTCAAGACGCATAAGTATGATATTACAAGGATTTGTCTGTGTGCAGGTGGTTATTTTATTGTGAAAGGGCAAGAAAAGGTTATTCTCATTCAGGAACAGTTGTCCAAGAACCGCATCATTGTGGAGCAAGATCGCAAAGGTGCTGTGGGAGCTTCGGTCACCAGGTGCTGGAATTTGCTCTTCTGTATAAGTAATAATAATAAACATGATTTAAAGAGCACCTTTAATTGATATATTTGCTCAAAGTGTTTTACATTCAAATTTTAAGTAGAATTAATGTTAATTAAATCGCTAAAGCTCCAGTTGTGTGCTTATATATCTATCTTTTGTCTCTGGTTTGTAGCTCTACACATGAGAAAAAGAGCAGAACCAACATGATTGTGAAACAGGGCCGCTTTTACCTAAAGCACAACACCCTCTCTGAAGATGCACCTATCGCTATCATCTTTAAGGTGACGTTGGTTTAGAGCATGATGGTTTTGTATCTTTGTCTAAGTTGAATTAACTGTATACTATTTGCAGTTCTAATGGTTTGGCTCATTTCACAGTCTAGTATTTAACTGTGAGGCTGTATTCTCTGTACAACCAGCAGATGGTGCACTTTGGCAAAGAATACACAGTACAAGTTGGCTGAAAACCAACTACACCAATTTAAAAATATTGTTAAAAAAATATTATATTAGTATCAGTAGCGTTCAAATATTTGGGGTAAGTTTATGTGTATGTATATGTATGTGTGTGTGTTTTTCAAATGTTTTTCCCAACCCCAGACCTTTGAACGGTAATATATCTTCTAGTGACTGTTTTCTTGAAATAGAATGGTGTCTTGCGTCTTATTGCTTGATTTTTAGCAAAGATGAACCACTAAATATTGATCAATCAGCATCCAGGACTGCAGATATCCGTTTCATAATGTCTTTAAGATGTTGGAGAAAACTCACTATAGATATTATACTGTGTTACTTGCCATTAGGAATAATTAGTATTTCTGAACTATTGAAATGTGTCAGTGATGATACATTTGACATCTAAAATAACCCAGCCAAGTCTTCCCTGAAGCATTTGATATTTTAACTGTTTTAACTAGATTCCTTTTATGCATTTTAATGACATTTTGTCTGTTGACTGACACTGTCTATCATCTGACAGTTGAAACAGATATTTAATTACAGCTCAAATCAGAGAACCATCTCATACTTTGGGGGCTGTTCCACCTAATTCCCTCACCCCAGGCTCTCTCTAAACATATGGGTCTGATTGGTTAGGGACAGGGCGCGGAGTAAATCGGCTGTCGAGCTTGTTTGCTTTGCACTTGTCTGTCCACAGCACATTCCACCAGGATTTCCTTGCAACACAGCAGCCGTGCCAAACGGTGGAGACCTTTAAGCACTGTGATCCACCCTGTCCTGTTCCCACAGTCCCATATTAGCATAAATAAATATCATCAAGGCCTATGGCACCATATTCACCTTTACAGCAGAGCAGAGTCCTCAAGCCCATGTTTTTATTTATATATATACTTTGCTGTAAATATACTAGTATATACTGCATGTTTCTTACTTGACCTTAAATAAGTACCTTATTCTCAATTGATCTTTTTGTCATCCATCAGGCCATGGGAGTGGAGAGTGATCAGGAGATAGTTCAGATGATTGGCACGGAGGAACATGTCATGGCTGCATTTGCTCCCAGTTTGGAAGAGTGTCAAAAGGCCCAAATATTCACCCAAACTCAGGTACATCCGACAAGATCTCTGCCACCATTAAAAGAATGGTTTTCATTGCATTATACATTATATAAAAACTAAGTATTACAGAATACATTTGATTAAAGATTAGACCACTGAATGATGTTTATAACCTGAAAGCTTTCAACAACCAAGTGTCCAACTTAAGTCATTTTTTGAGGTGTATTATCAAATGCTGAGGCACAGTTTGCTGAATCTGAGATGTATTATTCATCACAAGACCCAACAATGGGTCAGCAAGGACCATATCTGCATCCTAGCAACCTGTGTCTGAGCGGATGTGAATGCCTGTTTACGTGATTGTGACAATGTGTGGGCCTCATCAAAGGTCCACTAATGAGCTTACATGTGTGCACCAATTGACCAGAGCAGACCTCAGTTAGATAAGATGTGTCAGTAGGACTGAGAATCGGTCAAGAGTTTTTGCTAGTTTTATGACCACTAGGGGCAGCCTTTTTAGATTTAAACATGAATTGGACTTGGATTATTAAAGGATTAGTTGAAATGAAAATTACCCTGAGATTTACTCACCTTCAAGCCATCTTAGGTGTATATGACTTTCTTCTTTCTGATGAACACAATCAGAGTTATATTGATAAATATCCTGATACTTCCAAGCTTTATAATGGCAGTGAACGCCCCGGGGCCAACGAGTATAAAGCTCAAGAAAGTGCATCCATCCATTATAAACATACTCCACACGGCTCCGGGGGGGTTAATAAAGGCCTTCTGAAGCGAAGTAATGTGTTTGTTTAAGTAAAATATCCATATTTAACAAGTTATAAAGTAAAATATCTAGCTTCCGCCAGACCGCCTTCCGTATTCAACTTACGAAAAAAGCGTAACTGGCATCACATCAATTCTTTCATAATTTGAATAAGGAAGGCGTAGGACGTAGCATTAGCATTTGAACTGTGAGAGGTGTTACACTTTCTTTGTAAGTTGAATATGTAAGGCAGTCTGGCGAAAGCTAGATATTTTACTTTATAACTTGTTAAATATGGACATGTATGTCATCTTACATTGCATGCAGTTTAGTTACGAACATTATGCAGCGCAGTGACTGACTGTGTAATGAAGCCTGTTAGACTGCAGTTGAAATGCCACTGTATCTATTCTATAGTTTAGTCACAGTTCAATAAACAGGTTAATATTGTTACACAATATTGTATCAATATTGTCTGTTTTTGCACAATTTTGCCAGTGAAAATAGTTCCAAACAAAGTCACAGCAGAACTGGTGTTTCATTACTGAATGAGTGTGCGGTTTTTAATGAATCAGAATGAGACGAATGAGACGTTGATTCAGTGACTCATTCATAAAGATGGTCACTTGCTTCGTTCCTGAATGAATCATTTGTTTGAATTAATTGATTTAATGAATGACTGAATGACTCAGGCTGCTCTCTTGAGTAGGTACTTATTTTGAATAAGTAATTACTACACGACTGCTAAAAAAGTGTTATATATGAGCGTGTGTAGTATGAATGTAATCCAGACGTACTACACCATGTTGTCATTACCATATGACCTACCAGCGTCAGTTGCGTCTATTCACTGCCATTCACAAATGTAAATCGTATGCATCATGTAATTAATCAGATTAAAAATTGGGATTGACAGACCAACCCCCCACCCAAAAAAATATATTATACACACACATGTTTGAGGTCAGTACGTTTTTTTTTTTCCTCGTTTCTATTATGTAGCAAGGATGAGTTAAATTGATCAAAACTGACAATAAATACATGTTACTTTGTTCATTAAAAAATACTGAAAAAATGTCTTTCAGTTTTCACAAAATATTAAGCAGCACAGGATCATGTGACACTAAAGACTGGAGTAATGGCTGCTGAACATTCAGCTTTGCCATAACAGGAACAAGTTTATAACAATAGTAACAATATTTCACACTATTAATGTTTTTACTGTATTTTGATCAAATACATGCAGCCTTGGTGAGCATAAGAGGCTTCTTTCAAAAAAAGAACATTAAGGAACAGTACTTGTCAATTGCACATCAATCCATGCCTCAAAGTGGGTGGTCTAATGAAGAAGCCTAATCTGTGTGACCTCCGACCTCTGGAGCAGAACAAGTTGCTGGCTCAGGTGTGTGTGTGTGTGTGTGTATGCAAGTGTCTCCAGAGAAAGGAGGGGTCCAGTTCTCTGATACCCCTTTAGAGAGCCAGTGAACCCTGCACCGACTTGGTCACTCCAGATTAAACAGTTTGATTTGATGTGTTTAATCTTATTAATTGAGGCTCTAAAACATTATGCTTTTCATTCTTTATAACTTAATTCTTCATAACATACTTTAAAATGCAAAGCTGCCATCAAGTCTAAATACAAGAGAACAGTAATACCAGTGAAAATATTTTTAAATGAAAATTTTAAATGTTGCATCTTAATTACTTGTCTTTTTGCATTTTTTGTTTCCTTTCAGGCACTAAAATACATTGGTAATAAGGTGAGGCGTCAGCGCATGTGGGGCGGCCCTAAGAAAACCAAGATGGAAGAGGCCAGAGAGCTGTTAGCCTCTACTATCCTCACCCATGTACCTGTACGTCATTTTAAAATGAACTTAAACATAAAGTTCTTGGTCTCCACACATTCAAACAGGCTTCTGATAATCTTCCCCATGCTTTCATTCTTCTTTTAATTGTCTTCATTCTTTGATATGCAGTTGAAATCAGAGTATAAATAGTTTGTTAGCTGTTTTCTGGACCTGTTATGTGTTTGTTTCTTGCAGGTAAAGGAGTTTAATTTTCGAGCTAAGTGTATCTACCTCGCTGTGATGGTACGCAGAGTGATTCTCGCTCAAGGGGATAACAAGGTGGACGATCGAGATTACTATGGAAACAAACGTCTGGAGTTGGCTGGCCAGGTATCTGTTTCTTTAATAACAGATCTTCTATCATTTCTGTACATAATCATTCTCCAACACGTACATAAGGTCCTCAATTCTACAGCAGCCTTTATACACTGCCTTTTGGGCTAATAATATTTTTTTTGTTTGTTTGTTTTCGTTAAAAGAAATTTATACTGTTATTCAGAAAGGATGCATTAAACTGATGAAGTGACCATAAAGACTTTTTCTTCGGCATTGTTGTAAGAAAAAAATTGCTTTCAAAAATTTCTCAAACTCCTGAAAAACGTGGCACGGTTTCCACCAAAATATTAAGCAGCCCAACTGTTTTCAACATTTATAATAATAAGAAATAATATTTCTTGAACACCAAATCAGCATATTAGATTGATTTTTGAAGGATCATGTGACACTGCAGACTGGAGTAATGATGAAAATTCAGCTTTGCCATCACAGGGATAAATTACATTTTAATTTATATTACAATAAGGGCTGTCAATTTAACACGCTAATTTAATTAATTAGTTATGGGGAAAAATAACGCATTAAAATTAACGCATTTAATGCACCAGCCCCGCATCAGACCTACATAGGCCATCTGACATTTCATACAGTTGATTGATGACGAACCTGAAACAGGGCAACAACTCACTGTGTATAGAATGCAGTTAGAATGGACCTAAAATTTAAGATATCAGGGCAAAAATCCCCCTGTATGAGTTTTTGTCTCATATTTATATAATATGTTATAGTTAAGCCATATCACATGAGTAACAAGCAAAATATCACATGAATGCTGTTTATGTTCAGGAATAGCACAAGTGTAAATGTGATATTGATTTTATGCAACAGTTTAATAAATTAGAAATTTATATATTTTGCTATGTTTTAGATAAAATATTGTCTGTTTTTGCTAAATTTTGCCAACAAAAATATTATCTATAAAGCCAGAGCAGAACTGTTGTGTCTCTCGGAGCAACACTGTTTTAGTTTCTGAATTAATTGTTTTGAGCGAATCAGTTGGGTGAATCAATGATTCAATTGCCTATTCATAAAGAGAACCATTTACTTCATTCCTGAATGAATCAGCTGTTTGAACGAATCGAATGAATGAATGACTTAATGACTTACTCATTAAGACATTTACCGCCACCTACTGGCATTTTTGGTTTTATATTTAGAGTATAATTTCATGAAATATTTTTTTTCATATTAATAAAAAACCCTGTTTAAGGTATAGTTTATCATTTACTCACCCTCATATGGCCGTTGAAGCCTTAAAGATTGTGTAATAAATTCGCTGTTGAATCAAAAAAATATATATATTTCTTTCTAAAGCTACTACTTTGTCTAATTGATGCTTTTCTCATTTAACACAATAACGACTTTATCTTATTGGGGTAATTTCTCAGTCAAATTTGATGTGATTAATTTGTGATTAATTAGATTAATTAATCGCCATATAGTGTAATTAATTAGATTCCTGATTCCCCTAAAAAAATGTTTGCCGTCCTGCTCAAACTTCAGCTGCCCTTGTCTTGACTGATGTTTCCAACCGCTTGGTATTCACACAGCTGAACGCAAGGCTCATGAAATATTCACTTTAGAAAAAAGAAAGTACCATGTGCAGCACCACTCTTCATCCATCCATCCATCTCTCTCTCTCCTCTATCCATCTCTGTCTGCCTTTTCCATTCACACCCCCTCTAATTCTATTAAGAATGACTGACAGCCCCTTCAAGCTCAGGCCGTTAATTATGATAATGCCTGTGTTTATTTATCTGTTTTTTATCCTGCATGGCGTAGACAGTATTCGGGAGCTGAACTAAAGATTAGAACGCATAATGTTTGTTCAGTATCTCTTATGAGATTGTCACTCCTGTACGGCAGATTTCATATTACAACCTGCATATGGGCGCCGTCTCGCTTGTGCGAGCAAACATTTTTTGGACTCTTGTCTAACATAACTGATCTCTCTTTCTCAGTCTTTATTCTCATTAGACACACTGTTGGCCTCTTATGAAACTGATCAGAAGCCAAAACCAGCAGATACAGGCTTGGCTAGCACCCAATCCCTCACCTTCCCTTTTGTTTCTTCTCTGCTTGTCATTATAATACCGTCATTATTTTCCCAATGCTTTGTTTCATCTGTGCCCCCATTCTTCTGCCTTCCTCTCCATTCCCAGCCGGCCCGCTTTTGTTGTGGGCGAGATATGTGGCAGCAACGCCCAACTGCAGCCCAGCCAAACTCAGGGATTTCTCCTCTTTATTATAATTTAGCCCAGCTATGACAAAAGAATAGCCGCCTTGACTGGAGCGATTGAGCTAATCCACCAGCCCGACTGTGATAATGTAATTACCGCTGTCTTAAGTCCTTTAATTTCCCCCCACCAGCACCGAGGTGGGGTGTGTTTATGTGTGTACGTGCTTGCTTACATTAGTTTGTGGGTGATTCGGAGTTAGTGAGTGACAGGAACCCTTTCAGCAGAGCTTTACACGCACATGCCCGCTTTCCAACACCTCCAATCTCCTTTCTCCTCATTTATGATTCCCTGACATTCAACTAATTGGCCTGGCTGGGCCATGGAAGCTTAATTTCTTTATTAATTTTCGGTGAGGATGTTTATTTTCATGTATGCAAATGTGGAGCACAAGGGGAGGGGCTTCTATTGAAGGAAATCTGAAAGGCCGGGTCAAATTTATCAGAGCATGGAAACACCTGTTTATTAAATCTGTGATAAGATGACGGAGAGAGGGAGGTTTAGAACGAGATAAAGTTTATAAAAAAGGAAAAGGCACCACTTGCGATTCTAAACACTGGAGATGAAGTCATCCATTGTCTGTCCTTTTTTCTGTTGATGTGATCATTTCGAAGGTTGTAATTTGACTAGAATACAAAAATGTGATGTTGTGTTGCATGTAGGTTTTCTTTTGTACTTATTTCAGGGAATCAAGTTGTAACACTTTGTTTCTGTGTTCCTTAAGCTCCTGTCCCTGCTGTTTGAAGATCTGTTCAAGAAGTTTAACTCAGAACTGAAGAAGATCGCTGACCAGATCATCCCTAAGCAGAGAGCAGCTCAGTTTGATGTAGTGAAGCACATGAGACAGGACCAGATCACTAACGGCATGGTCAACGCCATCTCTACTGTGAGTCCAGACAATCAGCGGTCCATCAGAAACCAATGCTCAGGGAAAGACACATCAGGAACTTAAACAGTATTGCATGTTTGTTTCACTATCCATACCACTGTGTTGAATAAAAAAAAAAAGTTTGTCCAAAGAACATTTAAATTAATTTCAAACATTTAAGCAAAAATCTTTAGAATCTTTAGAAGATTAAGGTAATGAAAAGAAATTCAGTCAGTTATGTCTAAACTTTTGACTGGTTGTGTATGTAATTCAAGATCAGCACAGTTTTATTTTAGTATTAATTATATACGGTTGTTAAGTCTGACGTCACGCAGCAGTGCTTCCGGTTCCAAATCTCATATCACAAGAAAGCAACAAAAGGTGCTAATATACACACGATGTGGTGTAATACTACCAAAAAATGATAATCATAACCTTTATCTCCATACCAAAATCCCAGATTGCCAGACAGTGATTCATCTTTTATAAATCGTTAAAATATTAATGTCTGTGATGCTGTGAGCATGAAGACAGTTGTGTAGACTTTAAGTATTTTAAATGTTTAACTTTTTTAAATGTTAAATGTTTAATATGAATAAATAGCGTTTCTAAACCGCCGTCGAGATGGCATTCTCAGGTGAAACGAGTCGAGGCTTGGACCCAGAAACGGTGTTCCTTACGTCACAACTTAACAAGCGGATACTGTTATAGTTTGTATTATGATACATTTTGAAGTAGTTTTTATTTTCATTTTAGTTTGTCATTTTATGTGCTTTTGTCATTTTTATTAGTTTTTTTTTTTTTTTTTTTTTTTTAATATTTCTGTGCAGCTTTAATTTTTTATTTAATTGTGTAATGTGTCTTCCAGGGGAACTGGTCTCTAAAGAGGTTTAAGATGGACAGGCAGGGTGTGACTCAGGTTCTCTCCCGCCTCTCCTACATCTCAGCCTTGGGCATGATGACCAGGATCTCCTCTCAGTTTGAGAAAACCAGGAAGGTTAGCGGTCCCCGCTCCCTCCAGCCCTCTCAGTGGGGCATGCTGTGCCCTTCAGACACACCTGAAGGAGAGGTCAGTGTTCCTCATTTAGAAAACACCACCATCTTGTCAGAATCGTCAATGGATGCTGAATTGAAATTCTGAAGAATGTTCATGCTGCTTTTTTCCATGCAATTAATTTATCCAATCAAAACAATTGCATTAGAAAACTAAATTGGTTGACCGCTGTTGTCTTTATAAAAGTCATTTACATTCTTACGGCTGTATGATTGTTGTCTAGGCTTGTGGTCTGGTGAAGAATCTGGCTTTGATGACCCACATCACCACTGACATGGAGGACGGGCCCATCATCAAGCTGGCATTCAACCTAGGAGTGGAGGATGTCAACCTTCTATGTGGAGAGGAGTTGTCCTACCCCACGGTCTTCCTCGTCTTCCTCAATGGTATCTGCTCACACACAGGCAGAACAAAAGCAAAACAGCACATTCTTCTCCCTTTTTCCAAGCACACAGACAGACTACGGGCATTTGAATAATATTCAAATGAACCTCTGCCATTCCACGACTACAAAAGGGTGTGCCATTGATTACCTTTTAATGTCATGTCACAGAAAACTCACCCCACTAATTAATTCATGTATATGTTTTTCACAGCGCTGATAAGTTACAAATTATACAGGCCTCCACATGTGGCTAATTAATTAGCAAACACAGCAGGTGTCAATGCATAAATAAATACAATCCCTCCCAAGTTAATCCACAAACAAACTTGGCCACAAAGTGACTCACACAACATTGAGGCTGTGTATGCATCTGAGTGGCACCATAGTGGGTCTCTCATATTGCTCAAACAAGCCAAAACTTTTTCTTTGAAAGTGCATTAATACTGCGGTCACACATGTACACATGTAAATCTTAATTAGTTTATGGTATGCCTTATTTTACTTTTATTTTTTAGTTTTGTTTGTGAATGCACCCAGGCTCCTTATCAGGCATGAAAGTGTGTGTGTGTGTGTGTGTGTGTGTATGTATGTATGTGTATATATATATTTATGTACATGTGTGTTTTATATTAGCTGTTTTTTGTTTTTTTTCCCTTACTAGGTAACATTCTTGGAGTGATCAGAGACCATCAGAAATTAGTCTACACCTTCAGACTAATGCGAAGAGCTGGTTTTATAAACGAGTTTGTGTCTATCTCAACCAACTTGACCGACCGCTGTGTGTATATTTCTTCTGATGGGGGCCGTTTGTGCAGGTACCACAAAATGTTTGTTTTTTTATATCCCGAAATTATGCAAATCAATTTCTTTTTCTTATCAGTTTGGAATAAAAAAACGTTTGAAAACCAATACTAGAAGACATTCGTATTTGCATTCTGTATGCTCCTGGCAGACCCTACATCATTGTGAAGAATGGACAGCCAGCTGTGAAGAACAAACACATTGAGGAACTGTCTCAGGGCTACAGGTGCGTTTGAAGCCGATCAATATTTGAAACTTACATTTGAATGCAGAGTCCAATATGCAGATTTGAGACTGTCTTATGCATGCCTTTCATTGTGTACTTACCACCCTCTTTTTCCTGTAGAACATTTGAGGACTTTCTTCATGAGAGTTTGGTGGAGTATCTGGATGTAAATGAGGAGAATGACTGTAACATTGCTTTATATGAGCACATGATCAGCAAGTGAGTACTTATAAGCCCCACAATTCAGGCCCTAAAAGTATTTGGACACTTGAACCACACCTCAAAATAGCTTGAAAATGTGATACATAAATGTTACCTGGTGTCTTGTTTTGCTATCTGATATAATGTAAGTCTGTAGGGAAGCATGATATAGCTGTACCATATTCATTATCTGTCAATGTTAGTGAATTTGATTTAAAATTGTATTTTTTAAAAATATATATAAATCAGTATCGGTCTGTAGAGAATATGTAATGTGCATGCCTTACTTACTTACTGTACATACAAATTCTATAATATTTTAGTTTTTGGGGTTTTTAGCTTTTAAAGTCCCCCTGTAGTCAATAATTGTATCCCTTAAAACTCATCTTTGATCACCAAAATGACATATTTAAAAATTTTCCTTGGAAAAAAAATCTTCATGCCTTAATATAGCTTGAATGTAACTCTACACCCATGCCTCATTTAGTATCCGTGGTTCTATAAATATGCAAGTTAGCCCCGCCTCCACTCACTTCACCAGTTCAGAGATCCACTCGTGGATGATCATACATTGACGTGACGTCTTTAAAGAGCACATAAAATGACATTGACATAGTTTGTGACGTCAAAAACGCCAGCAATTTCAAACCGCGTTTTTGAGAAAGTCTTTGGTTCACTGCGGTTTTAAGAAGAAAATACTCAGCAATGGTGTTGACTTATGAAATTGCACATGGTTTGTCTTAAAGCATATTAAAAATACCACATAGACATGTAAACAATATTAAAAGCTTGATTTTCACCATAGAGGGACTTAAATTTACTTTATAGAGTATTATAGAATTTTATTATCAGTGTTGGCCAGAAATAATATCAGTGCATTTCTAACATTTATTTTTGGACACTTGTATATCCAAACAGTCCAAATACAGTTTAGAGCCACAATATTGCATACATCTTACCAGGCCAAATAAAGATTTCATATAAATAAACAATAAAAAAAGTCAAAGAAACATTAATTCAGGTTCAAGCTTCTGAATATACAAGCTATGCTATGTGTTTTATTCAGGGACACGACCCATTTGGAGATCGAGCCGTTTACGCTGCTGGGGGTCTGCGCTGGTTTGATTCCATACCCTCATCATAACCAGTCCCCCAGAAACACCTACCAGTGTGCTATGGGCAAGCAGGCTATGGGTAAGAATACTAAAGTCTCCATCTCCAAACATCCTGGAGGACCAGTTGCACTTACAAACGCAGACATCCACACACTCCTATTCAGTCACAGACACACTCACTTTCACACTGGTATTCAAAACCTTTGACGCACACACACCACATTCTGTATGTATGTGGACATCAAACATCGCCTGCTTGCGTAGTCATGCTTTTGTGAGTGTGTGTGTGTGTGTGTATGGAGGCCTTTCCCTGCCAGTGTCTCTGAGTGTCATTAGGCATTCATTGTGTCCTGAGCTCAGTGTGCGGAGCAGGGTTAGTGTGCTCAGCTGCGCAAGAGGGAGAGAGCACACACACTCCGCTGCCCTGGTTACCAAAACTACTTAAACCTCTCCTGGCCACCACCCCCATTACAAAACCACTGAGACTGCTACTATATTTGGCCCAATATCCTCGGCCTTGTCTTCTTTTTTTCTGGACGGACAGCCCCATACATGTGCAAATCCAGTTGTGTGGCCCCAGCCCTATTATCACACACTGTGTGCTTGTACCCTGATTGTGGAGTAATAGCATCTGACAAATGTCAAGGCCTCAAGGGACGGCCGCTATTATACTATAACCAACCCCCCCCCCACTTCCATCTCCGCCATGCTAAACCTCCACCCCAGAGATTTTAACACTGCCGACACCAGCCTTCACATCAACACCCCTCAGACAGTCAGTTAAATGTGATTAGATGTGCATTAGTTGTTTCATATTGTTTGAATTGGATATTTGAATGGAGTTGCAACAAACCCCTTAAGTTAAGAAAACCCTTAGTAGTAACTGTAAAGGCTTTTCTGGTAATATTTTACAGTAAGGTTGTATATGTTAATAATTGTTAATGCAGTATCCAGGACTAAAAAATATTGTTTATTATTTCATGATAGGTCATGATGTAAAAAATGTATTAGTATAACTACAAGTAAACATTAGTTAATGCATTATGTTTGAACATAAATTAATAATGAACAATAGTATATTAATAATTAAAATTAACCCTGAATTATAAATGTTAAAGTATTGTTCATTGTTAGTTCATGATAATGCGTTATTTATGCGTTAAAGGGATAATAACCCACATGTGAAACATTATTTTTTTTACCCTCATATTTTTCCAAACCTGAATGATTTTCTTTCTTTTGTGGACATAAAAGAAGATATTTTGTGGAATGATGCAGTCCCCCCCCTTTAATGGAAGTCACTGGAGTAAAATTTTGTTTGATTTTCAACATTCTTCAAAATATCATTTTTTGTGTTCTGCTGAAAAAAAGTCATACAAGTTTGGAACAACATGAAGCTGAGTAAACAATGACACAATTTTCATTTTTGAGTGGATTAATTTATTAATCTATCTATTCAAATTGAACCTTAAGTGTCACCACCTTTTTAATTTAAGAGGTTTGTTGCAACCCATTCCTGATGATTCCTCTTTTAAATTTATTAAAATGTGTTTTTCTTGTTCTAAAATGTTGCTACAGTATGTCAAATAGAGAAATGTTAAAAATACTGCATAATACGTAATATAATGTATTATATATGACATTTATTCGCCAATAAAAAGTGGCAAAAAGCCCAAAATAAATAAAGACATTACATTATATAAAATATATTACAATATTAACTAATTATTTACTAGAGCAGCATTAAGTTACTATTTTTTTCTCTTGCTTCTGAGGTTTTGCTTAACCTCATTTCCTCTCTGTTTCTGATCAGGTACCATTGGTTATAACCAGAGGAACCGTATAGACACCCTGATGTACCTGCTGGCGTACCCACAGAAGCCCATGGTGAAGACGAAAACCATCGAGCTGATTGACTTTGAGAAGCTGCCTGCAGGCCAGAACGCCACTGTGGCTGTAATGAGCTACAGTGGGTATGATATAGAAGATGCCCTGGTGCTCAATAAAGCATCTCTTGACAGAGGTAAACGCAAAACACTTAATGCTGTTTGCTTAAAAAACCCGCTCCGTTTTCTTTAAAGAGCCAGAATTGTTATTAACTCTTTGAAGTGACTATATTACGTTTCTACATGAAATTGAAAAACAAATCTGACACACAAGTGATGTTGGAGGGAAAAAAATGGCATTGTCTTCTATATTGTTCATGGTTCATGGTCTTCTGTTGTTCTTATATTAGGCTTTGGTAGATGTTTGGTATACAAGAATGCTAAGTGCACCTTGAGGCGGTACACTAACCAGACCTTTGACAAGGTGATGGGTCCGATGCTGGATGCTGAAACACGCAAGCCCATTTGGAGACACAGCATCCTAGACGCTGATGGCATCTGCTCGCCTGGTAAGACTCTTAGAAAGAACTACATTTCAGGCAAATAATCTTTAATATTTTGATCTAAGGATATTGATGTATTGTATGTCACATCTCTCTCAGGTGAGAAGGTCGAGAACAAGCAGGTGCTGGTGAATAAGTCCATGCCCACTGTCACCCAAACTCCACTGGAGGGCAGCGCCCAGCCAGGCCAACCCCAATACAGAGACGTGCCAGTCTCGTAAGAAACAAATTAGAATCTCACTGTGCAGTATTCCTACATTTTTTTTGAGATGTTACTTTTCTAAAAGCCTAGCAACAAGTTTTTTTTTTTTTTTCTGTTTTTTTTTTACTTACTTAATTGTTTAGGTACAAAGGGGCAACAGACTCCTACATTGAGAAGGTGATGATCTCCTCCAATGCCGAGGACGCCTTCTTGGTCAAGATCCTGCTCAGGCAGACACGTAGACCAGAGATCGGAGACAAGTTCAGCAGCCGACATGGGCAGAAAGGTACGGAAGCATCTTTCCTGTTCTTTTCCAGACCAGCATCCTCTCCTCTGCTTTAGTAGATACTAGCAAATAAAACACAATTTTAGCATTGTACCAAAATTAAAGGGTTAGTTCACCCAAAAATGAAAATTCTGTCATTAATTACTCAGCCTCATGTTGTTCCAAACCCGTAAGACCTTCATTCATCTTTGGAACACAAATTAAGATATTTTTGATGAAATCCAAGAGCTTTCTGATCTCCCTATACACAGCAACATCATAATACATTTCAAGGCCCAGAAAGGTAGCAAAGACATAGTTCAAATAGTCCATGTGACTACAGTGGTTAAAACTTAATGTTATGAAGCGACGAGAATACTTTTTGTGCGCAAAAAAAACGGACAAAAATAACGACTTTTATTTAACAATTTTTTCCATGCCAGTCTCCTCCACCATTGACGTAGTGTAAACAGTGCAGTGCTTCTGTGTTCTAAAGTAGAACGCCGGCTCAGTATTGGCCGACACTGTTCACGTGAGCATCGCGACGCATGCGTGAGATGCTGATGCAGGAGCTGGCCAATATTGAGCCGGTGTTCTGATATGAGGGGCTTTCTCACCAGAGGAACCTTTTTATAGTTCCTAGAACTATTGCCAGAAGTACCCGGATTTTGCCGTGTTCGCACTGCAGGAACTAGGAATGATTTTAGCTCTAGGAACTCCTTTTGGGGGAACTAAATTAGCTACTAATTAGGGTCTAAACCAGCACTATAGGAACTACAGTGACGTAAGTGTACAGCTGATTGGCCGAACGCATGCGAAACACTGGCACCCACCATTTTTAAATCTATATATAGTCTATATATTTACTCCACAGACTAACTTCACGAACATGGAACACAATGATAGATGGACCTCTCAAGTTAAGGAGAAAATCCAGTGAAACTTGATTATGTATTTCTGCTCAGCTAGGGACATTGGACATCAACCACACGGCAAACGCTAATACTTTTTCATATACTGTCTTCTTTATTTGTATAACAGTTCTATCTAATAACATATTAGACAGGCTGTTAAACAAATCGTAAACTAATGAAGATGGAGAATGTGAGCATTGTGTGCTCAGGCTCTGGTGTTCTCAGCGCTGTCAAAATAAAGGTCACAACAACAAGCAAAGTTTACGTCACTTCATGGTTCCTACTAGCAGTGCGAATGCAACCAGGAAAACAGCCCTAGGTGAACTATAGGTTCCTAGAACTAAGTTTCTAGAACTACCTGGTGTAAAAGCCCTTATAGAACCTGGCAGCGATGCACTGTGCTTATTACGTCAACAGCATGGGAGAACGACAGGGAAGAGAAGAAATTTTTGAATTTATTAGTCACGAAGTCATTATTTTTGTTTGTTTTTTTTGTGCACAAAAAGTATTCTCGTCGCTTCATAACATTAAGGTTGAACCACTGTAGTCTAGTCACGTGGACTATTTTAACAATGTCTTTACTACCTTTCTGGGCCTTGAAAGTGGTAATTGTGTTGCAGTCTATCAAAGGTCAGAAAGCTCACAGATTTCATCACAAATATCGTAATTTGTGTTCCAAAGATGAACGAAGATCTTATGGGTTTGGAACGACATGAGGGTGAGTAATTAATGACAGAATTTTCATTTTCGGGTGAACTAACCCTTTAAGACAATGAACCCACCTCAATAACAATTGGGAAGAGATGTTACTAAACTTGTTTTTTGATGTCAGTTTTATTTTCAAGGCCCAAACTATATCGTCTTAGCTGGCCCTCCCATCCTCTTCAACTTTTTTTCCCGCTGCCCGTTTTTCAATTAATTAGCTTTTTGTCCGATGCCAGACTATGCAAATTTATTACAGCAGGAGCGCAGTCCTGGGAAAGTGTTTACAGCCCCCATTGTTTTTGAGCACCTCCGCTGAGAGAGCTGGTCAGTATGATGTTTTAATCAGAGCGTTAACTGGCGCCATGCATAATTCACTCATTTCATTAGCGGAGGTCGTCCACTGGCACTCATCACGGGACGTGACAGTGAGGAGGGGTCAGGGAGGGGTTAGCCGCAAACCGCCCGAGATGCTATTTACTGCTCTTTTTAAAAGAGCTTTTGGTATTTAAAGGAGCAGGCAAGTGTCGGTGGACCAGGATAACACAGGGCAGCTAATTGTTGTTGTGAAGGATAGTGCCGTTCTCTTGAATGTCTTTTGTGCGATTAGAGGCGGGCTTTTATTGAACGGTCCCACTTGGAGAAGTTGAGCTGTGTTTTCCAGAGGTGTGTGACTGCGCTGCCAACCACACGATAATGTTAAGCAGAAATTAATTTACTTTTCTATATTGCTTCGCAGTGTTCATGGTGCTTTAATTAATGTGTTGCCTATGTGTGCACTAAACGGGCACTTTAGGTGCTTTTTGTCGTAAAATTCATTCGAGAGAACGCAGTACTTCAAAGAAAGAGATTTGGCTACCTTTTGGGCCAAAAGAAAGCCCATTAAAGACGTCCCACCGTGGTTTGGAGCCATTGGCTTTCAGCAAGTTTCACAGTTTTGTCTTACTCATTTTAAACCCCTCCTTCGTCCTGCGCTCCCATTCTGACCAGCCTCAACCACCCTCATAAGATCCGGTCACCAGAGAACGATAGGTTAATTATTTACCGGTGACCCAAACACACCGAAGCACGCACACACACACACATATACGGACACACACACTCTGATACTCACGCAGCTGTCTTGGCAGGGTCCATTGTGCGAGCCGCCACAGAGGGGCTGTATAGCCAGTGATGGAGGGCCATGGACTCTTACTGCTGTCCTGCTTTTCTTTGCTGATTTCATGCCTCTTTTATCATTCACTCTCACACAAAACAAACAACACAGAGGATGTGTGCTATGGGAACCGCTCTCGCTTACCTCTCTGCTTCTGTCTTGCTCTTGCTCACTTTCTTTCGTCTTCCCCTAGGAAATCCTTCTACCTACTAGGACTGCTACTAATGTCATTTTGATTATTGATTTATTTCAGTTAACAATTATTTCCTGTACTTAAAATGTTATTTGAATGCTTGTTGGGTATTCTATAAAAATGTGCAAAATGTGCAAATTGTCAATTAAACAATGAATTAATTAATTAAACAATTGTTTAAAACAAACAGTACTGTATAAAAGTTTGGGGATAGGAAGATTTTTTTTTTCAGCAAGGATGCATTCAATTGGTCAAAAGTGACAGTAAAGTCATTTTTAATGTTACAAACGATTTCTGTTTCAAATAAATGCTGTTCTTTTAAAATGTATTCATTAAAGAATCACAGTTTCTACAAAAATATTAAGTACCACAACCGTTTTCAATGTTGATAAGAGAAGAAATATTTCTTGAGTAGCAAATCGGCAAATTAGAATGATTTCTGAAGGATTATGTGACACTGAAGACTAGAGCAATGATGCTGAAAATTCAGCTTTGCCATCAAAGCAACAAATTACATTTTAAAATGCATTCAAATAGAAAACCAATATTTTAAGTTGTAATAATATTTCACTATATTACTGTTTTTACTGTATTTTTGACCAAATAAATGCAGCCTTGGTAGGCATAAATATTTATAATATATTATAAAGTCCAAACTTTTGAACAGTAGTGTGCAATGTACAATTTGGGCTACAATTAAGAGCTATTTTAAACTTTTTGGTAAAAAATAAATAAAATAAATAAATTTACTACTGTAAAGTGACCACTGCCAGATTTTCCCTGATTTATCGATAAAGAAATTTGTTTAATATTTTCGTTTTCATTTATTTTTGCTGATTCATTGTTGCAGTGCTTTAGGCATTTATTTGGTCCAAAGTATTGTTGAGTTGTCTGATTAAATCTGTGCAAAATCATATTATTTGTGATTTAACTATTTCCATTATGAAAACTGATGTATGAATATGGTATTGCAATATATATATTATATTTTTAAGATATATTTTTGGCTTCTAAATTTCTCAAGAGCCCAGATCTTTTTCTTTTGCATATGAATGTATTGCTTTCCTCAGTTGAACCTTGTTTTGTGCGCTCTATGGTAAAGGGGAAACTATGGGTGTATAATCCCCTTCTCACTGTCCAGCTAAGCACCTCTCCTCACTTCCTGCCCCTGTTCTTCTCTCTTTTATCACTTGCAAATGGCCCAATAATGTGTTTGCTCTGGCTGCGGGAAGAGTAAGGAGCTCTTCTGCAAACATTTACACTCTCACTGACTGCTTTGGACCACTTTCACTCTGTCCTGCAGTCTGAATTTCCAATGGTTCCACTTCAGTAGACCTGAATACATCCGCTTTATAGGCCGTTGGACTAGATGAGTTACACAAACCTCACACTTTCTCATGTGACTTAAATCACTCAAAAATCAATTAGGTTTTATGGAAAAGGTATGCCCTAACAGGGTGGAGTTAACATTTCTTGCAGCCAATCTTTGATTCTAACTTTAATAATTACATGCTTTGTATGTATCTGTAAATAATATTGGCCGTTCTCTCTGTAAAAGGTGTATGTGGACTGATCGTTCCTCAAGAGGACATGCCCTTCTGTGACTCAGGAATCTGTCCTGACATCATCATGAACCCTCATGGTTATCCCTCCAGAATGACTGTACGTTCTTTCACATTATCAGATTATATGACATTTATCTTTTAATGAGTTTACTTGTTCCAAATACTTTACCAACTTTTGAGAACGCTTTATTTTGATGGTCTGCTTTAGACATTTTACTAACTATAAGAAACTTTGCAACTACATGTCAACTAACTCTCATTAGACTATTAGTAGACTGTCTGCTTAATATCTGCTAACACTTTATGTTGATGGTCCCTCAACAGACATTCTAACTTTGCAACTACATGTCAACTTATTCTACTAACCTGAACCCTAACACCTAACAGTATACTAATAATAATCTACTAATACTCTGAGACTTAGTTGGCATGTGGTTGCAAAGTTACTTATAGCTAGTAGATTGTCGAAAGTGGACCATCAAAATAAAGTGTAACCAAACTATTTACTCTTAAAGGGTTTTACATAGAACATTTTAAAAATCAGTTATGCAAGATCATATTTTTTTATGCATTAATATTAATGCAATTTATTGATTCAGTTATTTTTATATGATTACTAAACTGTATAACTGATTGGTGTCCCAGGCAACTGATCAAAATCAATATTTCAAGTCCATTTATGTGATCAGCTGATTATTTTGCAATAAATGCATTTTCCTTTTAATAGCTGAGATTTCTAAATTTGATTCTTTTTTTATTGCTTAGATTTTTTTTTTACTACATTACCATTGGTAATTTGTAGGATTTTTTTAAAATAGTTTTGAGTCTCTTATGCTCAATAAGGCTGTGTTCTTTTATTTAGAAAAAACTGTAATATCATGAAATATTATTAAAATATTTTATACAGTATGTTGTAAAAAAAAAAAAAAAAAAAAAATTCTATTTGAATGTATTTTAAAACATAATTTATTCCTGTGATCAAAGCTGAATTTTCAGCATCATTACTTCAGTCTTCAGTGTCATATGATTCTTCAGAAATCATTCTAAAAAATGATATTTAACATTTATCAGTGTTAAAAATCAATATGCTGCTTAATATTTAGGAAAATTATGTTTTTTCAGGATGAATAGAAAGTTCAAAAGAACAGCATTTATTTAAACTTTTATACTTTTATAACACTATAAGTATCTTTCCTGACACTTTTGATGCATCTTTGCTGAATAAAAGTATATATTTCTTCTTTTAATTAAAGAAATGTTACTGACTGTAAACTTTTGAACAGTAGTATATTTCTGGAACAGAACTGTTCCAGTTTACCTAAGATTGTCTTGTCATATACAATGCAGTTTTCAGAGACCGTAATTCCCCCACTGTTTCTAATTTTAAACACCGTGTTTGGGTGCACACAGCAGGCATCATATAGGAAATTGTTTGAGCCAAGTAAAAGATTCCTCTCAGTGACAGAGAGGGGTCAAAGATCTTCCGGCTCTTTCTGTGCGTGACCTTAGTAAAGGCTACTCTCGTGCAGCGGTGCGTGACCTCAACATGATGTCACACTTGCATTCACCAGCTGCAGTGTCAGGAAAGGGAAAACTGGGGCATCGACACTGTCCTACAGAGAATCTACACTGCTGCATTAAAGAAATGTGTTTAGCTTCCCCTGATGATTAGTTGCTTGTTTTGTTCTGTGTCAGGTTGGGAAGCTGATTGAGCTGTTGGCTGGGAAAGCCGGGGTGCTGGATGGCCGTTTTCACTATGGCACTGCTTTCGGGGGCAGTAAAGTGAAGGACGTTTGTGAGGATCTGATCCGCTATGGATACAATTACCAGGGCAAGGATTATGTCACCTCAGGCATCACAGGGTAAAAATTTTAGCATCATGCTTGTTTAGTTATATAATAATTTATATTTCACCAATACAAGTTTGCTTCACAGTTCAGTTATTAAAGCTCCATTTAAAGGGTTAGTTCACCAAATAATGAAAATTCTGTCATTAATTACTCACCCTCATGTCCTTCCAAACCTGTAAGACCTTCGTTCATCTTTGGAACACAAATTAAGATATTTTTGATGAAATCTGTGAGCTATCTGGCCTCCTAAAACAGTTCATGTGACTACAGTGGTTTACCCTTAATTTTATGAAGTGACAAGAATACTTTTGTGCCCAATTTCTTCTCTTCCATGTCAGTCTCCTACGCAGTTGACGTAGTAAACACAGTGCAGTGCTTCCGGGTTCTACATCAGAACGGCTGCACTGTGTTTACTACCTGATCCGCATAGGACACTGACATGGAAGAGAAGAAATTGTTAAAGTCTTTTTTTCTTTTTTTTTCCCACAAAAAGTATTCTCATCACTTCATAACATTAAGGTTGAACCACTGTAGTCACATGGACTATTTTAGCAATGTCTTTATTACCTTTCTGGCCCTTGAAAGTGGTAATTGTGTTGCAGTCTATCGGAGGCCAGATAGCTCACGGTTTTCATAAAAAATCTTAATTTGTGTTTTAAAGAAGAACAAAGATCTTACGGGTTTGGAACGACATGAGGGTGAGTAATTAATGACTTTTCATTTTCATTTTTGGGTGAACTAGCCCTTTAATATTGATTTCAGTAATTGTGAAATTGTGAATTTCACTGATATGTACCTTGAATGCACAGCAAGTGGCTTTGGATAAAAGCATGTACCAAATGCATAAATGTAAATGCATGTATATGTTCATTATATTTGAATATCTGTATATTGCAAAACATCAAAAGAGCCACCAGAGGGTGGCACTTTACTGTAGCCTAATTAATTAATCAATTATTAATAATTATTTGCTCTTAGGGAACCTCTGGAAGCATACATCTACTTCGGTCCAGTCTATTATCAGAAACTGAAGCACATGGTGCTTGATAAAATGCATGCCAGAGCACGTGGTCCAAGAGCGGTACTCACTAGGTAAGAAAAGGCGAAAATGTGTGTGCTCTAAATTTTGACTTTTGCTCAGTAAGATAATTGTATTATTCTGGATTTTATGTAATTTAATGTAAGGTAATGGTTATTTTAATGCAGGCAGCCCACTGAGGGTCGTTCCAGGGATGGTGGTCTCCGTCTGGGAGAGATGGAAAGAGACTGTCTCATTGGTTACGGAGCCAGCATGCTGCTGCTTGAGCGGCTGATGATCTCCAGTGATGCTTTTGAGGTGGACGTGTGTGGGCAGTGTGGCTTGCTGGGATATTCAGGATGGTCAGTAAAATTGTGGGGAAAAAAAAAAAAGAAAAGAAAAAAAATAGGGCAATAACTTTCAGTAATAGTGTAATAATAATCAAATTTATCAAAGGGATTAGTGAACATTTTCTTGTCTGTTTATGGCAGGTGTCATTACTGCAAGTCTTCGTGTCATGTGTCGTCTCTACGAATTCCATATGCCTGCAAACTGCTCTTCCAGGAATTGCAGTCCATGAACATCATCCCTCGCCTCAAACTGGCTCGCTACAACGAGTGAAGGAGCGATTTACAGCAATTCGCTAAAGCTTTCCGCACAGAGGTGCGATACAGTATTATTAACGACTGCATAAAACAATGTTTAAGCCTCATGTGAGGCTTTGAAAGATCATCATTTCATTTTTGTTAAACATCTTATATCTTGTCAGTAAGATATTTGTTTATATATAAAAAGAAGTGCCTGCTTGAATTGTTTTTTGTATGTTTTTGTTCTTGCTGGGAATTCATTGATAATTGGCATTTCCTGTTTGTTTGTGGTCCTAAATATGTAGATTTATTTGTTTTAGTTTACCTTCAGAATAATAAGATTTGTCTTACAATAAACTAATAAATTGTAAATGTAAATTATGAAAAATGTCTACATTTGTCTACATCTATATATATATCTATATATATATATATATATATTTTTTTTTTTGTCTCTCCGTAAGAGCGATCATTAGGAAGTTTTGGGGGTGGAAGTATTGAGCAATCTTGATGAAGTGTTAATGTGACAACACTGACAGCAGAAAGGAGCTTGTTGTTACATTGACCACCTTCCCACTTTGCTGCTATTTTTTTTTTTTTTTTTTATACACTAAATCATCCACTATTCAGAGATTGCTCCCACCCACCAAGCAGCCGTGGAAGGCTTTGATTGGAAGAATGCATCTCACATCGGTAGAATGGGCACTGACAGTGCGGCTCGCTCACTGGTTGGGGGGGTATAAGGGTCTGAGGGTGTCTCTTTTTGCTGGCTGCACCTGTCCTAGCTAATGAGGGGCTAATGAGACTGAGAGTAGACGAACAGAAAAAGGAAGTCTTCTGAGGAGAGGATGCAAAGATTCCCTTCCTCCTCCCTCCTTTCCTTCACAGCCTCCATCTTTAAAACTGTAATTAAGGAAATTTTCATTGATGTTTGGCTCTCTCTTGCCATCCACTTCCCAGCTTGTTAGAGGTGCTGGTTAATCCATACAGTTTCAAATGACTGCTGGGATATTGGCCTTTTGATGAATCTTTCAATTTGTTTTTTGTTGGGTTTTTTTTTTTCGTTTCTTCTGTGGATCACAGTATTAGTTCTATTTTTGAAAGAAGTCACTTATGCTCACCAAGGCTGCATTTATTTGATCAAAAATGCATTAGAAACCGCAATATTGTGAAATAATATTAAAAGTCAAAATAACTGTTTTCCATATTAATATATTTTAAAATTGATTCCTGTGATGGCAAAGTTTTTAGCAGCCGCTAATGCCCGTTCACACCAAGAACGTTATATTTAAAAATAACGATAACTATATTAGCGTCCGCACCAGTGGACGATATCTTTGTTTATCGTAAGCGTGTGCTACAGTTTTGTCATCTGTCTCTTTAAATGCTCAAACTTTTTAAAGCAGGATGGTTTCTGATTGACTATAAATGTTTTTATCAGTCATCTGTTGGGGGGAAAAAACAAAATGTTCCGAAAGTGATTTCAACAATATTGTTTCTCTGTGCCGTTACCGTTATAGTTGTGGTGTGGACAGTTATTCTTTTTTATTTTATTTATTTTTTGTTATATATATATATATATACAATTTTTTTTAGAACTATTATATCTTTATCCTTATAGTTATCGTTCTTGGTAACTATAGTTATCAAGCATTTACGCCAGTCTTTAGTGTCACATGATCCTTCAGAAATCATTTTCATATGCTTATTTGGTGCTCAAGTAATATTTATTATTAATAGTGTTGAAAACAGTTGTGCTGCTAAATATTTTTATTATTTTAAAAAATTTTCTGGATTCTTTGATTAGAAAGTTGGGGGGGGGAGCAACACTTCTTTTCTGTCACTTTTGATCAATTTAATGCATCCTTGCTGTATTAAAGTATTAATTCAAGTGTATACTGTAACCTGCCACATATGATCTAGTGTTGGTTTTCTTATAGCCACCCAAAATTCAATTTTACGAGATGATAAAATGTCACCTGTGGCATCTGCAAACAAATGAACTTTAACCTTAAAAGTTTAAATTTCTACAACAGCAAGTCAGTCAATTCTCCTCAAGTTCACAAAGTAATTAATCACATTACCCATCATCTATGGATATTTCCCACTAATGTTTGAAAACCAGAAAGTGTCCAAATACGTTTCATACAATCAGTATATCTGCTTTATGACTTGATTTAAAATTTAACATTGTTTTTGCTCAAGACATTCTTTCTTATAAATAATTAGATGTTGGTTTGATGTTTTATCTAATGCAATGACCTAATCATAAATGACTTAAGTATCTAAACACATTTCGGGGGCCACTGTACAGCAGGTTGTTCCATCTGAACCTCAAATGCCAAATAAATATCTCCAGCTGAAGTCCGACCTCCACGCAGCGAGGAGGCCGTCGCCTCTGCAGACTATAGGTATAGGAGCGAGCGTTCCTCTGCCATCCAACAAGTGGGGAGCAGTTCCACCATAATCCCCCTTTCTCCTACTCACTCTCTTTCCCCCGTGGTTCCATTCATATTCTAATCACAGCTTTCCCTTCTGCAGTTTGTAGGCACTCCATCAGAGCCCTCCCTGCCTCAGGCTCTACACTTTTACTTCCCCCTTTTGTGGCTGCGCTCTCCTCCCAGCACACTAAAATAAGGTTGCTTCAAGGAGAGAGAGAGAAGGGGAGGGGGGTCCACCAAACTTTCTCTATGCAGTTTTGCCAATGGCCTATGAAGTTTCTGGACGTTTAGTTTCAAAAGATGACGATGAACGTTGTTTTTTGCGTTCTCATCACTCTGATTTGAATGAACTCAACTTTCATGCTCCCGTTTCCAGACCTATTAACGGCGTCGCACACATCAAAAAACTTCTGTGATGGGCCAAAAAGTGGCCCTTGGATGGAGAACTTTAAAACTAAAGCAGCGGGGGAAGAGTGTGTATGTGCGTGTGAGGAGAGGGTACGAAAACGTATTAAATGCTATAATGGAAGACGGGGAGGCCACAGTGCTGGGATTGCGTAGATCTAAGCCTCTTTTTTTTCTGGGAAGGGAGCTTTTCTTATTCAAAACAGCCCCACAAAAGACTTCCAGTGAGCCTTGCCACATCCCCATCTGACTCGAAGCCATTCATCAGCCTGCCGAGCCTATCAATGACATGTCCCCCATCAGGGCTCCTATAAAATCAGCCCCTTTCCCATGAAACATCAGCAAACATTTTGACGGCTCTGGCTTTTCCCCCGCTGGATCTCTGGAGTCTGTGACCCCCCTCCCACCCACCCGCTCCTACAACCCACACCCCCACCTCCATCACCACCGCCACCCTCTCCACGGACCTCACATCTTATGCATCTCTGCGACGGGCAGTTCTCTCGGAGAGACGGAGGGAGCTGAGGAGGGGGAGTCCAGCACGGAGCCATTTTCTCAGAGGAGCCCTTGGAACGTGCATGGGAAGAGGATGCATTGTGGGCTGCTGGAAGAGCCTGACATGGATTCCACAGGTTGGTTCCTGCTGCACCGCTGTGACATTGGGACACCTGGGATCTGGGCTTTTTTGGAATGCGAAACGGGCCTTGGGATTTTGTGACCTGAGATTGGCATCAGAAAAAGTTATTTAACCTTCCGTCAGGGAAGCTCTTGAATCTAGTACACCAAGAGATAAGTTGGCATGTTTTTTGGCCTCATTTTTAATTGCTCCGGATGGGTGCGCTTCTGCTGAGAATATTGTTTTACGCAGTTTTGGAACTATGTAAAGTGGACGCCGTTTTTATGGAGTAGCAATATGACCTTAAATTGAGACTAAACTCATGTAAGGTCACAGTTCTGAGTTTTTTGTCCAGTTTAAAAGTTTTTTTTTTTTTTTAAATGATGCACCTGCTCAAGCCGAGTTTTGACTTGAGTCAAAACTGCATTTGGTACTATTGGTAAATATATGATTGCTTCTCCTGCAGGTATAAATTGTAAAGGTAACATTATTTTGTACAGAAGTTTTAACCACAAAACGTCTTATTTACAAATTTCATTTCTAAAATGTAACATTACGCGTGGCTTCAAAAAGCAGTTACCCATTGTTCAATTCTGTTCAGGGCAGTTGTTTTGTGTGAAAAAAAAAAAAAAAAAAATTGTTAAAAGTTAATTATTAGGTATTTGGGTGACACTTTTCCACACTAATATTCAGCGCATGATTATAAACCATCTCAGATCGGTCTCGCCTATAGATTGGATTTAATCCAATTATTTAGAGAACTACTTAAACTGTTCACAGAGCAAATGATTCAATTACAGGCTGAAAATCTGATCTCAACTGACTATGAGCCAACACTGACGGAGATTAATTAGATTCTGAGGGGGAAAAAGAGATTCGTTGAGCTTCAAAATAACAGCTGCAGTATAATAATAACAATACTTTTTTAATTTAAATTAAATAAAATGTCAGCAAAATTTTAATCTAAACGAATTGTTAAAATGGTCATTTAGAGTTATTTCAAAGCAAAATAATACTCAAAATAGTTTAGACAGCCTGTTATGATTGACAGTTGCTTTTTTAATGTAGCCTTATAAAAATTGTAATGCAAGGAATATTTCACATTTGAAGTAAATTGAACTTTATTTTTTTTTCTCCATCTCACTGCAAGTTTATTTTGCCTAAATTGTGTTCTCATAAAATCCAAAGCCTTTCAATAACTGTCACAATAAGGAATACTTAAGAGAAATTTAGTTTTCTATTTAATAAAATGACCAAACTTTGTTCAGAACTTATGAATAAATTGATTTAAAAATACCTTAACTCCATATCGAGACATTGTGTCAGGCTTCATAGGCTATATTTTAAACTTATGCATGATTGTTTCTTGCTTTTTAAAATGATGATGAGGATTTGATTATTATGATGCAGAAAAGGAGCAGATCAAAGCTGGGCCTCACAGTATTTTCAGCTTTTAATCTGCTACCAAACTATGACCTCTAATCAGATGAGAATGTAGATTTTAGCTTATTAGTAATTTCAAATAGTAATGCAAATTTGCTTCACTAAATATATATTTTAATCAAGTCAAAACGACTTCTCACTTTTCACCTGCCGTTTGAGTAGTTAGATGTATGATGGCTGTCAAATAATTTACCCAAACAAGTTTCAAATATCATAACTTTCTCTCTAACTTTAGCCGCCATTTGATGCATCAGTAAGGCTATTGGTTGGCAAGTTACTCGCATCGTTGTCATGGACCGTGCAGGAAAACATGACTTACTAAGTTCAAATCGAATTATAAGTGTTTCTGTCTTGTGATGTAAGGACATCAGTCGGCTTACTTGCATAGCAGAAATGAGAATGGCGCTAAAAAGGTTCTATTATGACGACACCGCTATGGAGGAGCTGCTGAATCAATTGAGCGTGCGCGCGCCTGTAATTCGCCTCTGGAACAATGAGGGATTCCTGCAGTTCTGCTGAAAACATTTCAAATAGAATCCCAGCTGCCCAAAGATCCGCACAATCGATTGTAATTGAATTGCCCCGTCATTATTATGCCCCTCAACTCTTTAGGCAGTGGCTGCAATAACACACAGCCACTAATGTTTATTGCACTTGTCCACAAACTGACAGTTAATGTGAACGAGATATCGAATTTAAAATGACAACACTTACAGTTCAACACATTCGCCAAAAATTTCAAACTCTGGGGGGCATAACGAATAGGCCTAGTTATGTTTTGAATCCACATCGCGTTCATGCACCTGTTGCTTTTGCTGATGGCAATAAATTAGATAAACCAGAAGGCTATGTAGGCTTAAAATAAAAAAATAGAATTTAATAGAAAAGGGCCTGAATGTATAGGTAAATAAAACGTTTGTAGTTTCGTTTGTTTTGTACAGTTTAAAACAAATTTATTTCGTTTAATCTAAAAAAAGAAAAAAGAAGAAGTAACAAATAGGGCCTACGAGAAGACGATAAAAAGGCATAATGTAAAAAAAAAAAAAAATTATTATTTTTTTCTTCCTCCTTTTGCAGAGAGCTGGATTGAAAGATGTCTGAACGAAAGCGAGAGCAAGCGCTTCTCCAGCCACTCTTCTATTGGAAACATGTCCAACGACGAAAGTAAGTATAATGTATCGTAATGAATAAATTAAATGAAAATAGACTGCATGAAACATGAATAACACTGCTTAAAGAGAACCTAATGTGAATGTTATCAGTGACTGAATATCTTTCAAAAAGAAAAAACAGGAAAACTTTCAGGCTACTGTATATAAAATTGTATATGATATAGGCCACATATAATTCATTATGTATAATTTATTGATTTTATTACTGATTTTGATTGACATGTTTTTCTTTTTTTAAAAGACGAAGAGAAGGAAAATAACCGAGCATCTAAGCCACATTCAACACCTGCCACATTGCAATGGTGAGTCTAATTTACACCAGAAATGTACATCACTTATTTTCATCTTTACAACCGCTGACACTAAGCTGAACTCTTGAAAGGTTTTAAACCACAGTAAAATGATGAATATAGTAATTAGCTTTGATGTTTTAATGACATCCAATAGGAGCAAAAGGCTCCTTCTTTGGGTTTAAGAAATATCCTCTTGTATACAGTTTCAGGGCTCCATTTTGTAAAATGTGACACAAATACATTTGTTTGCTTAATTCTCACTTTTCTAGGAATTCTAAATCATAAAACAGCAGTTGAATTTCCAAATGTCGTGTTTGCGGTCCTGTTGTTTGTAAGTTGTCAGTTTCAAGTGTCAGAAAAGAAAACAGACTTACAACCTCACAGAGAATGTCTTTAAATTTCAAATTGATTATTAAAGGATCAGTCAATAATATGAAATCTTGCTTGTCTATCTTGTATACTGGCAAACAAAACTAAAATTGAATTTTTCAGGCCATTTTCTCTCATTTGAAATAAATTTTATTTAATTTTATTTAAAGTATGGCCTACTTATAGGTCTTGGAAGCCATTTACTATGACCTAAACTATTTAAAATATCTTTAAAAAGAGGATAAATTTGAATATGAGAATATATACATAACAATATATATGCCACAACATAAATGGTGTAAAACAATTTGCAAAATTGTGTTGCTTGGAGATCACTCCAGTACATACAGTATAACTGCATGCAGTAATATTAGTTTTAGAACTCCAGAACTGCCTCCCTCCATGTTTCACTGCAGAGTTGATGTAATATTGACTTATGATGCCTAGACACTCATTTTCTATGTGTACTGACCTAACTGTGGTTTTATTAGGTTGGAGGAGAACTACGAGATCGCAGAGGGTGTTTGTATTCCTCGCAGTGCACTGTACATGCATTACTTGGACTTCTGCGAGAAACTTGATTCTCAGCCGGTCAACGCTGCAAGCTTCGGGAAGGTAGAAACCTGTATTTAAAACTTCAGTGATGAAATCAAATATTTTGTCTTTTATGATAATAATGATTTGATGAGGTAATCAAATGTAAAATGACTTTGTTTAGTTCTGTCCTATAAAAATGCATGTTCACGTGAAAGAGGAAGGAAAACATCTGTTACAAAAAAGAAAAGCATGACATAATACTGGGTATTATGAAGAGCCACAGCCAGTGGTCTTTTCTTACACCTCTTCTGCAAACTCATAGCTGGACAATATAAACAATGAACATGTTCACCCTTGTTCCCACAACCCCTCAACCCACCTACTCATATAGCCACCCCCCGACACCCTTGTCCCGCTCCCCCGGGTCCTGTCGGAGGATATTGAAAAAGAGAGGGGGCCTGGATTAATGTGTAATTAAAGGAAATTTGGAAGGGTGAGATGTTGCGGAATGTTAGATCAGTGGCTGGAGCAGCGTGGGGTGTCCTTTAGGAAGGCTTCATTGATTCAGGACAAAAAAGAGAGAGAGAGCTGGACCTGCCTCCCTGTCTGCTCATTTATCAAGCCAAGCCTGACAGAAACTTCACAGCTTGGCCTCTTTTTTCATCCTGCACAATAGAGAGCTTCACTGTTTGCAAAGTTTTCTGCACCAGGAGCTGGACCAAGGAGCTCATGGACAAAAAGCAGAGAGAAAAAGAGAGATTGGCCAGAAAAGAAATGTCACTGGACATGTATGAATCGAACAAGATGATTGAGAAGATATTTTTGTCATAGTTGTAACAGATAACACAATGATGTCACAAAAGGTCTGGCCAAAGAAATGTAATAAATATATGTGTATTTTATTACCTGATCCTAACAGATAATAAGACAACAGTTTCCTCAGTTAACCACACGGAGACTAGGAACCAGAGGCCAATCAAAGTAAGTTCCTTCTCCAATATTAAATAACATTTCTAAATTTTTACATTTATCATATCACTTTAAATATGTTTTGTCCAGTTGGTGACAATCAGAAATGAGTCAATATTACTTATTTATGATTATTAATTTGAACATTTATTATTTTTTCCCTTATCTATCCACCCTCATGTTGCTCCAAACTCCAAAATGTTTTTTTTTCCTGTGAAGTAAGTTTAAAAAAAAAAAATGTATATATAATTTATTTTAAAAATATATTTCTAACTAGTCAAAAGTTTGGAATGATTATGATTTTTTAACATTTTTGAAAGAAGTAATGTGTTTTTTTGTTTGTTTGTTTTTAAATTCCTGTGATGGCAAAGCAGAATTTTTAGCAGCCATTACCTCAGTCTTCAGTGTCACATGATCCTTCAAAAATCATTCTAATATAAGCATATTATATATTAAATATATTATATATAAATTACATTTTAAAACATACAATAGAAAACAGTTCTTTTTACAGTTTTTTACTGTATTTTAATCAAATAAATGTATAAATGCAGCCTTGGTCAGCATTCTTTCAGAAACATTAAAACATTATTTCTAACCTTTGACCTGTAGTAGGCCAATATATGAGGAATATAAGTAAAAAAGTTAACTTTTGCTCATGGTTTATATCATCTACAGAAAATGTCACTTGGGCCAGTTTTTGCACTGTTATGAGGATCTTAGTCATTGAGAGACATATTACCATTTTACACCCCCACAAAAAAGTTACTGCAAATCTACTTTAGATAATGAACACTTTCTAATCATGACTGCTTTAGTAAAGCAAATGTGTCAGCAAACTCCTATATAATCTTCCTGCCACTCACTTGTCCCTCTTAGGTATCACTACTATGGAATCGCTGTGAAGGAGAGCTCCCAGTACTATGATGTGATGTACTCTAAAAAGGGCGCTGCGTGGGTGAACGAGACGGGCAAGAAAGAGGTCACCAAACAGACAGTGGCGTATTCACCGCGCTCCAAACTGGGCACTCTCCTGCCAGACTTTCCAAATGTCAAAGACCTAAATCTGCCCACCAGTCTGCCAGAAGAGAAGGTAAACAGATCACTAAAACCTCTAACTGCTAACCTCCAACTCCAACCCCCCTCTCCCTCCTCCTGCCCGCTACCCTCCCCTCCAGATCCTGCTTTCATGTGTCAGGCGGACCTTCCATGGGCCTGGATTTAGATGAGGACCTGGAGGATTTATGTGTTGGTTCCTAGCGAACTCTTAATCTTTCAAGTAGATAATAAGATCTCGCATTGGACAAAGGATGGGCACTAGCTGTCTCGCTTTAAAAAGGTGCCTGTAATTTTAAATGGTTTGTGAGTTTCTGATCTTTAAAGCCTCTTTTTATACACTGGTTTGGCAAGACCTTGTAAATAGGCATTGTTCGTGAAAGCAGTTTTTTTGTTGTTTGGTATTTGTATCCTCTTTCTTTAGTGTTAGATTCTTTTAGTGTCTTATTAATGCATGACCATGAGTCAGGAATGAATTTGGTATGACATCATTAACACCAAGAGTTTCTGTGAATTAGTCTCTGTGGGAAAGTATTATAAAAAAGTTTTTTAAAATAGCTTTTTTCTCTACAAGGTCTCAACCTTTATCATGATGTACAGAACTCACTGCCAGAGGATACTGGATACAGTCATACGAGCCAACTTCGATGAGGTTTGACATTTCATTTTTTTTCTCTCCATGCATTAAGATGCTTTGAATGATGTTTTCTTCAAGCCTTTTCATCCAGTGGCATTAATTGTAATGGTTCACGCAAGAAAAGGCTTCCTTCATGTTTTATTGCAATGTTTATTATTTTTGTGTATATGCATAGGTCCAGAGCTTCCTGTTGCACTTTTGGCAGGGCATGCCGCCCCACATGCTCCCTGTCCTGGGCTCTTCTACAGTGGTGAATATAGTGGGTGTGTGTGACTCTATATTGTACAAGGCCATCTCAGGAGTCCTCATGCCCACCGTCCTACAGGCTCTGCCTGACAGGTGAGTCCCATCCCTGCCTATTATGATGTTGTTAAAAAGTAACAGAATTTATACACTTACAGTTTTTTAAGTGCTGCATTTCCTGGCATAATTCTGGGTGAAAGGGGCAGAAGTGTAAAGAGTAAAAAGTTTGTTTGAGCTGTTTGAAATGAAAGCAAATTACACTGACGTATCTAAAAATATGTCAGTGCCATTGTTTTGTCTCAAGATAAACACAAGTAATGTTTTTTTCTTAGGCACATTTATAAAAGCTACTTAAATGCCCTAATTAAACTAAGGCCTAATCCTGGCTTAATCTAAGCCCTGTCTGTGAAACCAGGCCCTAGAATATCTGATTTTAACAGTACTTAAAATCCCCAATGAAATCAAAATTGAAGTTTCCACTTTTATTATGAATATGTTAGCCTAGAGCTGCATGAATAATCATAAAAAGATTGCGATCTCAATTCAAGCACCCATGCGGTCTTACTTTATTAATGACAACGATTCACCCGCATCTTTTAAACCTTTGACAAAATCATACCAGAACGTTCAAATATGTGTTTGTGCTGCCAGAGCCAGAGAGAGCAGTTTTGAGCCACTCATTAGTAATTTCAAAATAGAGCAAACTACCTTTTGAAACGAACTTGGCGTGTCAAATAACGGTTGTATCAATTACATCTTATTCTACTAGGTGGCGACAAGTGACTTTTAAAAAAACGTATTTGTCATTGAATCATTCATTCAAAAGATTTGTTCAAAAACACTTATTTATTTAAGTATTTATTAATGAGTCATTGAATTCATTCAAACATTTTCCAGGAATGATACACTTCCAGGAGTCCAGCAATTTATATTTTGTCGGAACCTCTAGTAAATCACATGTTATTTGGTTTGGTTGTACATTCAGAATCGTGGGAGAATCGTGATCTCTAGTTGAAACTAAAAAATCGTGATTCTCATTTTACCCAGAATCGTACAGCTCTATGTTAGCCTTAAGGTTATCTATAAGGTAGTGTGATCCAAAACAATGACAAAATTTGCATTTAGAAGATATAAGCATTCAAAACTTACAGTCTCTCATTTCCTCCAATATGGATCAAAGATTTTAATGACATCACTATGCACTTCAGCTTCTCATCAGATTTTCTGTCCAATCAAATGCTCTCTAGAATCTAAAGCATCTCGGTCATTTGTTCACACGTTTCCTATTTTCTACATGGTTAATGGCACATAGTGCACTATATAGGGGATAGGGAACGATTCAGATGGTGCAAATATGTTTTCCACTGAGGTGAATTGAAGTCTGGTTTCGTGTTAGTGTCACACGAACTGCCGCAGCATGCACACACAGTCTGTTCTGGTCCAGAGATACAAAAGCACAGAGTGGATCATACACGCGAGTAAGCGCAGACCACAAAACATATCGGACCTGCACAATTCTGCACAGCATGCTGCATTTTAAAGCGATATGGAGGAGAAATGGTTAGAGATTAGGAGGAAACTGCAGCTTTACTGAGATCAACTCTGGCCGAAACGCTATTGGCTACTTTTAAAAAGGGGAGGAGCTGTTCAATATGTCCTGCCCTGTTTTTTTGTTTCAGTGAAAATTTTGTCAACACAGTGAATAATGTTGCATGTTTCAAGACACTTCAGTGGACCTTTTAAGTATTTTACTCATACTGAATGTAGACTCAAATATGCAGTAGTCCTCAACACCCAAGAGACATGCCAGTGAAAAACAACAAACAGTTGATTTGTGAGGAGAGCAATCACTCTTTTCTAAGATCAAAATAAAACTGAACATCTCAATATTGCAATAAATCAAGGTCAACAGAGCAGCCTCTTAATCTTGTATCTACAAACATTCAAGTCTCAGTCAAGCTCAAGTACTCAAGAAGGGCTTAAGTAAACCAATATCCTTCAAAAAGGTCACTTCAATATAATATATAATAATGTAAAATAATGTTAAGTAAAATTAAATAGTCAAAGCCTGCTTGCACTGGATGTGTTGGTTTCGGCCTCATCACCGGCTGAGGTCATGTCCTCATCTCATATATGAAACATCTATGATTCACAACTACCTATTAATGCACTCACATTCATGTAAAGCAGCCTTGTTGACAAGTTTGTGTGAGTAAGGGCAAAACGCACAAGATATAGTACCTTCAATGCCCTGCAGATTGCAATATACCTTATTTTGCAGCGGAAATAAACTGCTACAGAAAAAGTTAGGTGCCGTGCAAATTGTAACGAGTAATTGCATCACTCATCACAAATGTATTAAAGTAAAGAGTACATATACTTGTTCAAAAACGTAGTCAGGAGTATAAGTTGCTAATATCTTTAATACTCAGTAAAACTACAAAGAAGCCAAAAAATATACCTAAGTACAGTAACCGATTACATTTACAAATACTTTACACCACTGGAAAGGGGTTATTTTATGAGAAAAAGAAAAATTATGACAGAACTCGATTTTATTCATTGGAACTGGATGGATTAATAAATGTTGTACCTATATGAAGTGGATGGTGTGGACAATTTGGCTAAATTTTAGTCAAGTAAAATCACATTTTAATAAAATAACGTAGATTTGTTAAGATTATGAAGATTTTTATGTGCATATTATATATGATATTTTATTTCACATTCAACATCCTCAGAATTGCCTTAGTGCTGATTGAACTCCAAACCTTGAAACTTTTTTAGTCAAGTGGACCTTTGTCTTCAAGCTAAATAAATACCTAAATACTAATGCCACAGAGATCATTATCTGCTAGCATTATCTGCATCTCTAACTTTTGCGTCAGACTCAGGGTAATTAACTTACCAGAAAATTTCCTGTCAATGACGCATGACTCCAATTTTAATTGCACAAGACAAGAGGTCTGAAATTTCATTGCGTCAGAGCATCCTTTGTACTGTGTAATGGACATTTGGAATGTTTTTACAGTATGTCCTTGTTTATGTGTTTTGTAAATGCAGCCTAACTCAGGTGATCAGGAAGTTTGCCAAGCAGCTGGATGAGTGGCTGAAGGTGGCATTACATGACCTGCCCGAGAACCTGCGCAACATAAAGTTTGAATGTAGGTGCTAATGTATTCAGTATTCTCAAAAACATCAAAGTGAACTTTGCTAGTATTCTTTTTGAATTTTTATTTTATTTTTTATTCTCAGTGTCAAGAAGATTTTCCCAGATACTTAAACGCCAAACATCATTAAACCATCTCTGTCAGGTATACTACCTTTACGGCCTTTTATGTTTAATATTTAACCTTTCTCTCTGTCCTCCATCATGCTTGCATCATATTTTTACAAATGTCTATGATCAATCATAGTGCATAGTGTTTTAATTAAATACTTGCTCTTGCAGGCGTCTCGAACAGTGATCCACAGCGCAGACATCACCTTTCAAATGCTTGAAGACTGGAGGAACGTAGACCTCAACAGCATCACTAAACAGACACTTTATACGATGGAAGATTCCAGAGAGGACGAGAGGAGACTTATCATCCAATGTAAGGAGTCATCGTGCATTTCAGGATCAGATTTAAATGAAAAAGCATCAGATAAGACCCAGCCGGACTGATTCAGATTTATTTATTAGTGTTCCTGTACTACACTAGTTTGGTGAATTTCACCACATGCAGTGTTATTGCTGCAGAATCACATGCAGCGCTGTGTTAAAAGCCCCACTGGTTTATGTTTCGAATTTCACACAGTAGCTGTCAACCAGCGCTGAATCATTCCCACGACCATGAGCGTCAAGCTTTAACCACAGACACTGAGAGGTTAACCCTCACAGTTTGACACCCTGAGGAGCATTTCAAATTCATTTCAGCGTCAGCCTCTCACATGACTGATCAGGTCAAAGTTCAAAGATTCTGTCGTGTCATCCTCAAAAGAGGATTGTGAGCTCCTCTCTCTGCATTTCATATGGAGATCTCAAATCTGTGCCAGTAGTATTTTTGTAATTATAGATTAGCAACCTTTACAAGCAATTAAAATGGATTTTGAGAAATGTATGCTTCAAAATAATCTCTCTCTGTTTTTTGCTGTTTTTCAAAGTGTATCAAGAATTTGACAGACTGCTGGAGGACCAGTCCCCCATTGAAGCCTACATCGAGTGGCTGGACTCTATGGTGGAGAGATGTGTCGTGAGGGTGCGTGTACACAGAACCTGATTTCACCAAGTGCAACATGTTCCTGAGTCATCGTCTTTGTTGATCCTGGAATAACATTCCAAACAACCAATCAGATTTGAGGGACAAGTTTACAGTTTATGTCAAGTTTAGGTTAGCTGCTTCTACATCAGTGTTATTCACCTATCATTTTTTTAAAATAACTTATGAGTAGGGTTAGGTTTATGGATAGGGATATGGATAGGACTAAATTTTCAGACAGGAATGTTGTTCCAGGATCAACAAAATATGTTGACCCAGGAACATGTCTAACTCTGCGCAATCAGGCTTGATTTATACTCTACAGTATGATGATCATATGACTAGATATCTGATTGTATAGATAAAATATAGGCCTATACAAATATTTAAATATGAATAATCAAAATACACCTTCCATATCTACACCTTTCAAAAGTTTGGGGACAGTAAGATTTTTTTTAATGTTGTTGAAGGAAGTCTTTCTCAAGGCTGCATTTGTTTGATCAAAAATACAGTAAAACAGTAATATTGTGAAATAATATTACTATTTTAAATAATTGCTTTCTATTTAATATATATTAAAATATCATTTATTCCTGTAATGGCAAAGCTGAATTTTCAGCCTCATTACTTCAGTCTTCAGTGTCACATGATCCTTCAGAAATCATTTTAATATGCTGTTTTGTTGCTCAAGACAAATTAGTTATTATTATCAATGTTGAAAACAGATATTATGGAGATATAATGGAGATATTTCAACAGGAATATCAAGAATTGTCATAGCACTGTTTGTATGTTCTTCCAATCCAAACTAAGTTTGCAGGTGTCCAACCCATGCAACTCTAAATGCCGTCACAACATACTTAAGACCTATCATGATGCAATTCTCCCAACTTAATGATGTCTTCATGGCCCCTCTTTGCAGGGCCTCAATTATAGTCCAGATATGGGCTTGTAAATCTGGTTGCTATGGGAACTTATACTACCTACCAGACAATAGTTCAATAGGAGGGTGTTTCCTTAGGGGCAAATCAAATAGTTGACTTGTTGACGTGTTTTTCGTACTTGGGGGTTAGGCCCCAAAGGTTAAGGCCCCTGTGCTTTCCCCCAGGCTTTTCTAATGGTAATACTCCCTCTAGGTGGCGGGGAAGAGACCCGGATGCCTGAAGAGGGTAGCTCAGCAGTTCCTGCTAATGTGGTCATGTTTCGGGACCAGAGTTATCCGGGATATGACGCTGCATAGTGCACCGAGCTTCGGTGAGTCAAACTGCACCGTTTTGTCACAATCATCCTATTAGAGAGAGTTGAATCTTCTTCTGACTGATTCTATTTGTTTGGAAGCTTGGGTTTGTCAGGTTAACTAAAAGTTGCTCAATCCACAACACCAAGTGTCAACTTTTAACTAAGATGGCAGCTTTGTTAACTCTTGGCTTACACCATCTAGCTGTCTATGGCAAAGTTACTGAAAGAAGGGCCATAAAAGAGGTAAAGGCCCCCTCCCTGTCCGCTCTGTCTGTGAATATCAAAGGCACAGCTGGTTGCAGTGTTTTGATAATGCAGCTCTCTGTACAAAACAGCTAATTAACAAAGGCTAACCCCCACCAAGTCTTTCCCCCTTCTTCCCATTTTATGACCGGGCAGTATTGCGCCCAGTCCGCTGAATAGCCGCAATGTTTATTATGCACATAGTGGCTGGAGTTGCTAACACAATGTGAGGATTGTGCCATGCTCCTTATGAATTCTTTTCCCCATCTCATTCAGAACATGGACTCAAAGCATCATATGCTTCAGTAACTCTGTAGAGTTTATGGTTGGACCGCTAGTTTGGTTCTGACTCTTACTGTTTAAATGGGCTTTAGTATTGCGCCAATTAACAACATCAAATCATTTTGTTCGCTTGAAGCTCTCAGAGATTCAAATTCAAAATGCTTTATGGGAACAGTCCAGAAAAAGCCTTTATTTATTACTTGTTTTGGACAGGAGACTTGAATTGGTAGAATATATTAACTTTTTACATTAAATGGGATTCTTAAAATTTCTAGGCTCGTTCCATCTGATTCACCTCATGTTTGATGACTACGTACTATACCTGCTCGAGTCTCTGCACTGCCAAGAGAGAGCCAATGAACTGATGAGGGCTATGAAAGGAGAGGGCTCACCAGGTAAGACTGATTTCATACAAGCAATAGAGCTGATCGGTCATGACATCAATTTGTAGACCAACACAGAAAGCTGATTTGTCATTAAAACAGTAGTTTTCATTAGTTCTGTGGTTGTCTTTATTTAAAGAAAGTTTTAAGTTTGTGGAACATTTTTCTTTTTGCTGTGAAGTCTCTACTGATTTTTATAAAGTAAATATAAGAATAACTTCTATATTGTTAGTAATAATTCAATATGAACACTTGCTGAAATGTACCAACTTAGGCTTACTTGATTATCCATACATCATTCTTTTTTTTTTTTTTTAGAAAAATCATGATCAAATATGATTAATCAGGCTCAGTTATCATTGTATTGCATTCCATTATATCCCCACCCTGAATAAAAACTACAGAACTACAGAGACATATTATTAGGAGATAGACAACTGAGTGACAAGTAGAGAAACTAACAACTAATATTTATATTCATTTTATGTACAGTAAGTAGTCTGCTATATTGTTATAAAGATCTCATTGGTTTACATTACAAGCCATTAGAATTTCATCTTATATGGTGTTTTTTCCTCCTCCAAGTATGAGCTCTACAGTATGATCATATATAATACTACTAGCCATAAAAGCCTGGGTATCAAATATAATACTCAACCAAAAACACATAATGCTAACATTTTTTTTAAAGATTTATTTTCTCTATAGATTGAATAAACTGTTCCATAATGCTATATAATGACAACAATGGTTGTCCAATTTTCCTTCTTAGCAACTTGTTAGCTTTTTACATTATAGATGCTGTAAATCTTAGACCAGCATGCTTTATGCTAGTTAGAGCTTGTTTGGTGCTGATATATATTTGGTGGAAGAGGTTGTCCAGCATTGTCTTTCTGGCTGAACTGGTTGACCATAGGGGTGAATTCAGGTTGTTTGGGACACTTTTTCCCATTCATCTCAATGGCAAAAAGTGTCCCAACCACATCTGGTTAAGTTAGTTAAGATGTCTGCTGGGGCATCTTACACCAGCATCTAAAACATAGATTGTAGTCACTGCATCATCTAAAATAATGTTACAGTTTTCAAAAACACAAAGATTTCTGAACATTTTAGGCTTTTGTTTTGGGCTACTACAGCAGATACTGGGGAAGAGTTGATGATGATGGGCTCCACCCCCACATCTACGTCACCTGGACCGTACTCTCCTGCCAAGTCTGTTCACTCAGTGGGCGTACCAGCAGTAGGCTCCCCCAATTCAGCCCAGTCTCCGGAGTACACCAGCATATCAGCTACCACAGGTAAATGGTGTAGAACTGACTCTGAACTGATTATAAAACCCAAATCTCGCATCACAGTATTACATTCAACAGTACAGCTGGCACGGGCCCATTCCATGCATTCATTAAAACTGTATCTCACAGTAAGATCATTTAATTAACACGCCAAACACGTTTCTTTGTATATGTATGTCTGTATGTGCCAGGAGCTGTTCAGTCATATACCTGGTCCCTTACATACACAGTGACAACCTCAGGTGGCAGCCCACCCGAGACCGGATCCCAGCTTTCCTGCATGAGAGGCGCACCCCCTCTACACGGCTCCTCCTCCGCCCACAGGATGCCAGTTTACCCGCATCGGGATGAGCATGGGTGAGCCCCAAATCAATCAAAAAACATTAAAAGTTGTGTTGAAAACTACATTACAGTGTGGATTGTGAAATGTTTTTAGAGATTTGTACTCCATTTTCTCCAGGTATACTGGCAGCTATAATTACAGCAGCTACGCAAACCAGCATCATCATGCCATCCAGAGTCAGTACTCAAGTTTAACCCATGAACCAGGGCTGCCCACCCCTCTGCACTATTCCTCATACCATCGGACCTCCGCACAGGTCAGGCTCTTACCACTCAAAATCCTAAAATCATACACTACAGTGTTATTTTAATATGATACTATTTATTTACAAGCTTAGAGTAATTTCTAAACTATTTATAAAATATCATAAAACACATGATTACAGAATATAGATTCACAATTTTCACAGGCAACGCTTTCAATTTCACAACACATGGTCTGAAAAAGTGTTGTCAGTTAAAGTGATAGTTCCCCCAAAAATGAAAATTCTGTCATCATTTACTCACCAACCAGATCTTGCCCCCCATTTACTGCCATAGTAGGAAAATAAATACTATGGTAGTCAATGGGGGGCAAGATCTCTTTGGTTACTGACATTCTTCCAAATATCTTCCTTTGTATTTAGCAGAACACAGAAATTCATACAGGTTAGGGTGAGTAAATAATGACAGAATTCTCATTTTTGGGTGAACTATCCCTTTAAAGTCACATTTATGTCAGTTAAAGCCCATTTCCACTACATAAGAAAAAAGCATGATTACATTAAATTAAATTATAAATCATAATTATGACACAAAAATGTCATAATTTTGACATAAATGTGAAAATTATGCCATACTAAGTCATAATTATGAGATAAAAAGTTGAAACAAAGTCAGGTGACACTTCATTTTAAGGCGACGTAGTTACACGTTACTATATGTACTTACTATAGTTATAACAGTAAATTATGCATAATTACAAGTAACTAATCCTAAACCAAAAACCTTAAACATAACTCTAAACATAACTCTATAGTAAGTACATGTAGTTAATTAACCCTAAATATAACTCTATAGTAAGTACATGTAGTTAATTAATATTACTCAGTTACTCAATCTGAGTAAGTACAATGTAACTGTCACCTGAAAATAAAGTGGTACCCAGTCAGTTATGACATAAAAAGACTCTTTATCTCATAATTATGGCTTATAGTAGACATACTAAGCTATAATTTGAAGACAAATTGTTGACATTTTGATAGTTCTGATAGTTTGATAGCAAAAAGCCATAATTATGACAAAAAATACACAATTTTTTTTATCTCATAACTGACTTTTTATCTCGTAGTTAATTGCTTAATGTGGTATTTAACTTTTTATTTAAATTTTGACTTTTTATTGTATTATTTTGACTTTGAATTATGATTCACCAAAGCCTTTGCCTATGTGGCAAGAATGGGCTTAAATGCACATTAATTGCATTTTCAACCAATTTTAGTTCCATATTTTGATGTATTACAGGATATTCAGTGAGAAAACATTTAAGACTGAGCTTGATTTTATCAACAACCCAAAAGGCAAATTTCAGAGGGAAAATGCTTTTGATTAAAGACTACAAATACAAATAATGAATAATAATATAATTAATTAATAATATAAATAAACATTTTTTTCCACTGACGAATCATGAACAATAAGACTAGGAATGAGCATTAAGAAAGTAAACCTAATAACAGATGGAAATGGGTGTGTATTCCCCAGTATTTGGAGTGGAAGTGTATTCCATCTCTGTCTCTACTGGGTTTGTAACTAAGAGAAGAATACTATACTGTGAATGTGAATGGTGGTTGATGTATTACAGTCATTAGCATCTGAAATGTTCTGGTAACTGTTATCCACAGAGTTTTATGGATAGAGAATGCTTGCTTACCTCAGCACACACTGGGGTAATAGGCTGAACTCCTCCTGAACAGAAATACTGGTCATTTAGCATATGTATTTAAAGTGTATTGACTTCTGAAAGAGAACAAAAGTGGAAAAGCTCAGTTAACTGTCTTTGTTAAACCTTTAGACAACTCCTGATGAAAACAGCACTCGCTAAATCTCAAAATGCTGCAATTCCTTTAGCATGAATCAGCCAAAGCAACATTTTCTATGCAGATATTTAGAAAAAGTCAAGACAAACTTTGAATACTGGCCTGGAAAAGCCTTGTTTAAAAGTTAAAATTCCCTTAATGTCTGAAGTTTATTTAGGCCTTTTGTATATGTTTGAATATTTGAATTCTATAGTGAGTATAGTGAGTGCTATGTATTTTAAGTTTGAAGATAGTTTGAATAGTTTTGTAGATTGAATAATGGAGCAGTTTCAAGAGAGATTTGAAGTTTGTTGACATATTGTCTATGTCTTTTTGATTATTATACACATGAAAACCATTAGTCCAATCAGTTAGAAAAGATATAGCACACTAAGAACAGGCTGCAGATCTGTACCAAGTTTAGTGGATGTAGCCTGAAAACTTAGAAGTTATAGTTGAAATATTTGTATGGGTTTTACTGGACAAGCACTGCATTGTTGCATGCAAATATATACAAAATTGACATGCTGCATGTTACTAGTTCAGAAACTGAGGGAATAGTTGAATGTTAAGTAGTCTTTATTGTGCTTGAGACAGAGAGAGAGAGAGAGAGAGAGTGAATAGTTGAATTAAATTGTTCAGTTGTGGATGGAGAGGAGTGGGTCTGGTCACATATATTGAAAGTCAAAGTGGGTGTGATGGTAATTTCCTGTCAAGAGCTCTCTGGTCCAGCCTGCCTTTGTAATGGGGGATCAGCTGGTCCTCAGAGTTTTAGAAGCAGTGTTGCTGATTTCTCCTCCACACAGCGGATGCAGCCTCTGAAAGGTGGACTGGCTAGAGCCAAGAGAGCCCCCCCCAACACACACACACACTCAATGTCTCTCTACCATCCTCTCAATGACTGCCTCAGACAACGCAACTAGTGGCCGGAAATCCAGATGGAAAAGTTTTTAAAAATATTGTTATTCAATGGTCTCTTTTCTCTGCATGAACAAGAGGTCACCAAGCAACACATCTCGGTCTATGACCCCGCCTGACTTTCTTTTTCCGTGCTGTAGCCGTTCATAAAAGCTCTGACTGTGGACGGTTTCTATTTAGAGAGCACTTATAGATTTTTACTTCCACTTATTTTCCGTCAACTTAAAACGGATACAATGTCCACGCTTTGTTCAAGAGAGCTACTCTGAAGGAGGCGATAGAGAGGAGACAAATGAAGATTATGTTGACTTCCCCAGAGAGAACAGATTGTTTTATATAGGCACAGTTTTGTTTTTGGTCTGTTACCCACAGCAACAAAAATACCTTTTACAGTCTTTTTTTTTTAAAGTGCTTTGTTAACTTAGCCTTCTTTTTTTATGCATCCAGAACAGATGTTCAAATGATGCTGAACTGTTGTACTTTTAGTTGATTATTAGATAGTCTTGCATTATAATTTTAACAATAACAAAAAAGCCAAAAACTGTGATTAAATGCATAACATAAGGGAGGAATTTATGTCCTGTTTAGCCAGTTGGTCCAAGTTTTCTACATCTAAATAATAATAATAATAATAATTAATAATTAATTAACTGAATTACTTCTTCAAAAATAAAGAAATACCCTACTACTAATCATTATTATTATTATTAATTTTAGTAGTAGTATGGTTATGGTTGTTGCTATTCATTAATGTTTGCTGTTGTTGTTATAATTAACAATAATAATGTGTTTTATTATTGTAATTATTATAAATGAAAACATTTAAATATAGCTGCAAGCAGCAATTAATGGGGTTCAAGCGTTTTAAGACCTTCATGCCATCTATGCTTATGGACAAAGGTGGTTCTAGAGGCAAAGTTGTTCAGAATGAGGAGTTCTACCATGTGGTACGAATGTTGTGGGTGTGCACGAAAAACCGCGCAATATACGATCCTTATACGCACGTGAAAAACGCCCCCCAGTGGCCGATTTATTTGGAATTACTCACAGGCCGTGAGTCAAACAGGCCCAGCAAGTTTCGTTCCAATTGGCCTCTGCTAACCTTGTCTGATAGCTGCTCAAACTTCAGTGGCTGATGGCGGACATGTTTTTTGAGATGCGTCAATGTCCTCATAGACAGTCATGACACCTTGGCCGAAGACACCACATGCCAATTTTCAAGTCGATCGGCCTAACAGTGAAGTAGTTATAGCTGTTTTCAGGTTTTTTTCCTGTTATAGTGCCACCAAGTGGCCAGTCGCTGCGTCTTTTTTTTTACGCGACCACATAATGAGCTCTTAAATAGGTGTGCTCAGTTTGGTGAAAATATCTCATTTTGTTCACGAGTTATAGCCATTTTAGTAAAAGTGGCTCCGCCCACGTTTTGGCAGCCATTAGGGACCGTGAATTGGAATTTCAACTATTTTTGATAACTACTGACAATCAGACTCGAAAGAATCTTGCTGCACTGGTTTGGTTCCGATCGGGTCAAAAACCTAGAACTAGTTTGTAAAAGTAGGTTTTTCAAAAAATCCAAAACACCCGAAAATTGTACATCGTATGCGCTTGAACCCTAATAATAAAGAACCTCAAATTGTCTAAAAACACCCCTTACGCATGGGCTTAATGTGTGGCTTATTACTTTATTAACATAAAGAAAGAAGTTGAGATGATTTGTTTACAGCATGCACAACATAAGTCTCTGTGATTTGTTCCAATGATCCTCATGTATGTCTCTCTCTGATTTGTAGTATCCACTCAACAGCCAGATGTCCAGAATGGAGTCCTGTTTGATGAGTGGGTCTCCGCTTCTACACTCGAGCGCTGTGACCCCCCGTTGGCCAGATGTGCCCTCGGCCAACAGCTGTTATTCCAGCCCCACTGTCCACACATCACGCTACTCCACCGGAGACATGTACTCCCCTCTGGCCCCACGCAGGAACTCTGAATATGAGCATGCGCAACATTTTCCAGGATTTGCCTATATTAATGGGGAGGCCACAACTGGGTGGGCAAAATGATTGTACCCTTCCGGGAGACAACAGATGTCTGCGCGTGGAAAGCTGAACAGATAAAACAGCGGCTTCCCATATTTAACATAATTACAGAGAATGTATTTGAGTGGAAATGACGTTGTATCAGAGATGTTTTTATTGGTGTGGTCAGTGTTTACAGTGTAAGCTGCCAATGAAACTCTTTTCAAATCGCAATCATTGTGAGTGCAAAAAGGCAGTGTCCCAGTTGTGCCTTTCTTCACCTGTTTCTCATTTATCTCTATCTCTATAAACGTTATAGACCATTTCTCTCATTTACTGTGCAAAAACTTTGATCGCTGACCTTGTTTCAGTGTAAAAATGTGCACATCTCACAGCGTTCGGTTACCACAGGTTAGGTGTTTGACGTCAAACAGTGATCTGTTAACAATACCACAGTGGGGTTTTTTTCTCAGCCCCTGCCCACATCAAAGTGTGCTGTTTTCCTAGCATAAACATAACACATTCTCAGCACCAGGAAGAAATGCCTTAATATTTCATCTCAGAACGCCCTATTGGCCAGCTGCCAGAATGCGAACGTCATAGGAGTTTAAACAAACAAGGGCCACTTACGTTAGTACTTGTTGCATGCAAATGTGAAAGTAAGATTTCTCATTTTACACAAATGCAGAATTACCCCAGTGTGATCCTGGGAGAATATTAGAGATCTTTTCTGTAGCTTTGTAACACTGTGTCCCTTTGCATTGTTTATCTGTGTTTGAACTGTATATTCAGTTTTGTATGATTTAGGAACCGAAAAGTGTTAACCTAGGTTTGTGTGTTTTTGAATGCACTCAAAGGTACTGTGGACCTATTACCCTATGGGTAGGAATAAAAAGGAAAGAATATGAAAATGTAACATTTATTACCTTTAGTCACTTTCTCTTGTAAATAAAAGCACTCAGTAACTTCTGTGGTGACAGCTGTTACCATGTAAATGATATATGTGGAATTATTTGTTACCACATAAAGATTTTTTAAAACCCAGTTTGGATTGGTTTTTTTTTTTTTGTTTGTTTTTTACTTGACATGTCTATATGTTTTAAATATAAATTAAATTCATTGTACATATTTAGCAATATAGTACTGACAGGACTGATACGGACACTAATCAGGTACTATTAAACTTTTTAGTTATTAACTATTAAAGTTTTAAATTGTTTACATTGTTAAACCAGCACTGAAGAGTCTAAAATTAAGATTAACCTGCTGAATTACACTTTTTAAATGTGACATCTTGATAATTTAATGTCACTGTTAACTGTCACATACATCTATGAATTTTGTGCAGTGACCATTTCCATCTTACACTATAAAAAGGCAGTAAACTTCCAAAGTATTCAAAAATGTAGAGGGAAAAGAAATAATATAATACTAAAATAAACTATAATAATATAATACCTGCAAAATAATACTGCAGGTAGATGAAAACTGAAATTCAGATAAGCTTGATATTTGCCATGTAAGTAATGGAGCCAAACCCTCCAAAATCCTTCTATGCTCTTATAACTGCAGATTATATATTTTCTATTCTAAGTTATTAAAAATGTTGGTCCAGGAAGCATTCTAAACATCAATATTGCATCTATTTCCTGTTGGAAAGTCCATCTGTGTTTTGGAACAATGGTAGCTGGTTTCTCTAGCTGGTCATTTGTTGGTTGACCAGCTACCATGTTATAAAACATGCTTAAACTTCCTAACCACCTTAACCTAGTTTGACTAGTTTTTTTTTTTTTTTTTGGTGGTCAGCCCAGCTAATGACCATTAACAAACTATATGTTCTAAAACACAGCTACACAGTCTTGCTGTTCTGCTACCATAAAACTTCCAGTGTACAATAAATATTATTAGACCTGGTACATTTGGACACCATCCAGGGAGCTTTGAGAAAATCCTTATATTATTGGCACGTGCCTTTTTAAGAGACTCTTGTGAAAGCGTGTAGTCGAGAAACGTGACGTTTGACGGGTGAAAGTTGAACAGATGAGAAAAACAGGAGGTGTGTAACTCTCATCTTTTCTGTTGTTGTGAGAAGAAGGACTGCCACTGTTTCTAAGTGAACGGCAAAAGCAACATTCAAAGATGAGTTTAAGTGCTATTCTATCAGAGATCGACGGTGGAGACGACAAGGGGGTTGAAAAGCGTTTGCAGAAGTATAACACAGAGGTAAAGAGGCTGCTGTTAGCTTTCTCATGTTGTTTTAATGCGCGTTAGCAGTGTAAATGGATATTAGCCAGTTAGCCGCTCGCTAATCTCAATATACCCAGTGTGTGTGCGAACCAACAAAAAGATTTATTAGCTCCGTGACAAAAATGCTTTATTTCTGAACTTTGAACATGTACTTCATGTGTATTTAGCGATTAAAGACACGAGGCATTCGCCTTGTGATCGTAAACTAGCATCCTCCAGCTGTTAGCCATGACTGAACCAATTTGCTACACCCAACTTGACTGTTTTTAAACAAAAATGCCATATTTACTCCCATGAATGAGCAGTTTGTGAAATCTTAGAGAAAAATGGTTATTGCAGACGAATAGAGAAGAAATGAACTGTTGTGTTGGATGTTAGGTTATGAAGTTATGAAAGGCTAAAGTAGCTAAACTTGACAGCTGTCAGACAGGTAACAGAAAATACTGTTGGAAATATTTTGCTGCCATACATTTCTGTATAGATTATGCTGGTGTGAATAGCAATTTTAGCCATATGTTCGGTGTTTACTAAATGAATTTAATGATGCTGAAATGTTATGCTCATTTTGTTTTGTTTTGGAGTGCAGGATTTTCCTTCACCGTTTCCTGGATACAGGCTTTGAATTAAAGTTTTCTGAAATGTCATGTTTAAATATGAAGTGATGCATTATATAATTAAATATGCACTAATTTGCATACAGTTCCAGAGCAGAAATGTAAACAAAACTTTATTTCATTAAAGGTTTATATCACTCCATACATTAGAAAATAGTGTCAACAACTTTATAAAAAAAAAATAAAAAAAAACATTCTCACCATATTTATTTAGGAATAAAATATGTATAAAGTGAAATATATATTAACAAACCTCTGTAAAAATTTTCAGAGTATGGATATGAATAAAAAAGTTTGATGAATGTGAGTGCCACTGAAGTGGAGATTTCCGACTTGGTGCAAACTTTTTAAAAATATATGTATTTTAATTGAAATCTACAGAGGCTATTAGATAAAGTGTAATAAAGTAAACAATTAAATGTGTATTTTTAATTAAATAGATGTTTTAGATGTTATAATTGGACAAAAAAGGTATAGCCCAAAATCTGTAAATTTACCAGTGCATGAAAAAACAATGGATTTACATTTTCTAAATGTTTTTATTTCATTTCAGAACAGCCACACGTTTGCCTTTGACCACAAAGAGGAGGATGCACGCATTGTGAGTAACAGATTTATGGTCTATTTTGTATCTCAGTATGGTATGTTCTGTGCTGTGTCAGTATGTTATTTAAAACGATCAATGACATTTTTAGCCTCTGTTGTTTTGTGGACCATTCTGCAGAAGTTGTGTCGGGGTCTTCTTACAGTCCTACGTCGGTCAGATCTTCCACTTTGCCAAAGCACCTGCCTGGAGACCCTGCGCATCCTTTCCCGAGACAAGCGTGTACTTGGACCCGTAGCCACCAGAGAGGGCATTCTCACTCTAGCAGGGCTGGCCCGGATCCGTGTGGTGGGACACGACGGAGAGCTGTTAGAAGAGGCGCAGTCAGCAGAGGAGGAGAGGGTAGTGGTGGAGGCCCTCAAGTGCCTGTGTAACGTGGTGTTCAACAGCGTGTCGGCACAGCAGGTGGGAGCTGACTTGCAGTTGGCGGAGGGCCTGTGTGCCTGCTTGCATTCGGTCAGCTCGTCCCATCACGAGGTGGGCCTGTTCTCACTTCGACTGCTGTTTCTGCTTTCCGCCCTGCGGACGGATGTGCGTAGCACGCTTCGGAAGGAGGTGGGCGCAGTGAGGCTGCTCACTAACGTGCTGGAACGCACCCTTGACGTGTGTTGGGTGGGGCCATATGAAGCTGCGCCCCCTGATCCAGAAGCCCCGCCCATTTCACTAGAAAACAACGAGCGTGCCATGGAAGCCCTTAAAGCTCTGTTCAACATAACTATGTCTGATTCGAGTGATGAGGTGAGATTGACAGTACTTGTAGAACAGCAAAATAACATTTTACGTCTATTTTATGATGCTTTTTACAAACCTACTGTATAAATTGACATCCATACAGCACACAAATACTGAATTGAGCTCTCTTTTTATCCCATGTCTTTTTGCGCTTGAAAGGACAAATTCACACAAAGTATCCTAGTAATATTTATTGCCAGTGAATCGGCCATTGGCAGGTGTGGCAAAAAGTTAGTTATAGGCTTTGCATCCACGTATACTGTGCAATACATTGAATTTAACCTGAGGAAAGCAGCACTGTTCACTATTTTTTTTAAATTTAAATTGCATGTGTATCTCACACCAAAAACAGAATGGAGGATAATGCAGGGCTTCGGTTTCCTATTAAACCACTGTTAAATAATTGATGCTGAGTGGAGTTGGTGCTCTTGCCGCCAGCAGAGTGAGGAAAGACAGGTTTCTTTCTCTTTAATTAGGTCGTAGATTCATTGGCATTAATTTTTTTAACACCGTCAAGCTTTATAAAATCTAATTTCAATGCTCTGATGGCCTTTTATTTTATTAGCTTTGGCAAGAATCTCATGTCTCTGGATCATTTCAACCACTGCTGTTTGACATCCACAATGTTTAGATTTAGTTTAAAGTGATATAGCTAGTGTGTCAGCCTATTTGTAATGTGTTTGAAATGTCTCTGAAGTGCTTTGTACATTTTTAAAGAATGCAAATGATGGGTTATGGCTTCATTTGTGGTGCTGTAGCATCACTATTATGCATAAAGTATTATTTTTTGTCATCTAACAACAGTGTTATTGTACTATCATTAAGAGACTGCTATAGTTTTTTTTATTAATATGTTAAATTATTTTTTATTTTTCCTTTTTTGTCATTTTTTTAAAAACATGTCTATATCTATATAGTTTTTATTAAAAAACTAGTACATCAAGTTAAACTAAATGAAAATGAGAAATGTTGCCTTAGCAGCTAGTTAAAATCAGACAAGTTTGTTTTTTATATTTGATTTTATTTCAGATAACGTTTAATTTCATTTAAATGACAACTATAATAACCCTGCCTAACAATTTGTACTAAAACCATGATGACTCAATTATACCAAAGACTATATATATATATATATATATATATATATACAGTATCACACAGAAGTGAGTACACCCCTCACATTTTCATAATTTTATATTTCACATTTTATATCTTTTCATGTGACAACACTGAAGAAATGACACTTTGCTACAATGTAAAGTAGTTAGTGTACAACTTGTGTAACTCAACACACAGCCATTAATGTGTAAAACCAGTGGCCACAAAAGTGAGTACACCCCTAAGTGAAAATGTCCAAATTGGGCCCAATTAGCCATTTTCTCTCCCCGGTGTCATGTGACTCGTTAGTGTTACAAGGTCTAAGGTGTGTTAAATTTGGTGTTATCGCTATTCTGTCACTGGAAGTTCAACATGGCACCTCATGGCAAAGAACTCTCTGAGGATCTGAAAAAAAGAATTGTTGCTCTACATAAAGATGGCGTAGGCTATAAGAAGATTGCCAAGACCCTGAAACTGAGCTGCAGCACTGTGGCCAAGACCATACAACAGGCCTCGCCATTGTCGACCAAAGAAGTTGAGTGCACATGCTCAGTGTCATATCCAGAGGTTGTGTTTGGGAAATAGACATATAAGTGCTGCCAGCATTGCTGCAGAGGTTGAAGGGGTGGGGGGTCAGCCTGCTCAGACCATACGCCGCACACTGCATTAAATTGGTCTGCATGGCTGTCGTCCCAGAAGGGAGCCTCTTCTAAAGATGATGCACAGGAAAGCCCACAAACAGTTTGCTGAAGACAAGCAGACTAAGGACATGGATTACTGGAACCATGTCCTGTGGTCTGATGAGACCAAGATAAACTAATTTGGTTCAGATGGTGTCAAGCGTGTGTGGTGGCAACCAGGTGAGGAGTACAAAGACAAGTTTGTCTTGCCTACAGTCAAGCATGGTGGTGGGAGTGTCATGGTCTGGGGCTGCATGAGTGCTGCCGGCACTGGGGAGTTACAGTTAATTGAGGGAACCATGAATGCCAACATTTACTGTGACATACTGAAGCAGAGCATGATCCCCTCCCTTTGGAGACTGGGCCGCAGGGCAGTATTTCAACATGATAACGACCCCAAACACACCTCCAAGACGACCACTGCCTTGCTAAAGAAGCTGAGGGTACCTAAACCCTATTGCGCATCTGTGGGGCATCCTCAAACAAAAGGTGGAGGAGCACAAGGTCTCTAACATCCACCAGCTCCGTGATGTCATCATGGAGGAGTGGAAGAGGACTCCAGTGGCAACCTGTAAAGCTCTGGTGAACTCCATGCCCAAGAGGGTTAAGGCATTACTGGAAAATAATGGTGGCCACACAAAATATTGACACTTTGGGCCCAATTTGGGCATTTTCACATAGGGGTGTACTCACTTTTGTGGCCACTTTTAATGTCACTTTTATTTAGACATTAATAGCTGTGTGTTGAGTTATTTTGAGAGGACAGCAAATTTACACTGTTATACAAGCTGTACACTCACTACTTTACATTGTAGCAAAGTGTCATTTCTTCAGTGTTGTCACATGAAGAGATATAATAAAATACTTACAAAAATGTGAGGGGTTTACTCACTTCTGTGAGATACTGTGTATATGTGTGTGTGTGTATATATATATATATGTATGTATATATATATATATATATATATATATATATATATATATATATATATATATATATATATACATACACCAAGACGGTTCACTCAAAGTGCAAACACACAAATACACACAGGAGTGTTTGAAAGCAGGTAGGAACATTTCTTGATCCATTGATAATTGTATCTGTTGAGGGCATGAACACAGTGGCCAATCAGAGGTCTTTAAGAATCTGCTCAACATTGCTCAAAATGCTAGGGGGAAATGCTGGTATTGTCACATTTTTAAAATTTCAGTACCGAGTTGGTACTTTTGACAACACTATAACCTACAATGTCAACCATGTTGTTGCTCTCTGTTTTTTGTACCATTTATAGTATCAATATGATGACTCCTCTCTCATAACCTCATGGAATAGTAAATGAAATTAATGATTGCCAATTCAGAATCTCAGCCAAAGTAGTAATGCATATTCACACATAACTCTTGTAGTTTGATTTACTGCTTTTGACATACAATATAGTATGGAAGTAAGCCTATTCACATATGGAGCCACTGATTCACACTGAACGAGTGGCCAAAACCATGATTAGAAACCAAAATTTAACAAAGATTTGTGAGTGACATATTTTGATCACCCACAACACTCTACCATCGTGGTTGGGAGTTTTGTACAGGCAAGAACCACTCACATTTTCTTGAGAAAATGTAAAAAATGTAGTTTTAAATGCTAAAAGCTCCTATTCCCACCCTTTCACCAAGTAGATGAAACAACATTGGTACATTACAGAGTTCTCAGCCCTTTGAATAGTTACTGAAGTAAGGCTAAGTGTGTCTCAATTGCCTGACCTTTTGTTGGTTTCGGTATGGTCAGGATAACCTTGACATAAGACGCACTTTCTTTTCTCAAGCCAGTGGTTCTCTCTGTCCCTATATCTCTCCATTGCTTCCTAGTTAATTTGTTTATTTGTAAAGGAAGCCCTAACATGGCATCAGACTACTATTAGCCTTTTGGTTTAATGCTTACACAATTTTTCCTTTATTTTAATAGGACAATGACCACCAGCTTCGGCTCATTGCAGGCATCATGAGACATCTCCTAATGCTGAAGACACACTCTGAAGATAAAACAGAGGAGGCTCACAGGTACTTCCACTCTAGCAGATCGACAGCTGAATCCAGTTTACTCTGTATACTAGGCCTGTGTATTTTGTAATTGCTTCAAAACCAGTAGTCCAGTGAGCCAGAAAGCATAAGAAATGCTAGTGCGGTGAATGTGAATGATGAGGTGTCTTCTCCAAGTGATTAATGACACACCCCTTTGCCCCATCGAGACAGCTCAACGCATTCTGAAACTCCCACCCGTTTATTTGGGCTTGACTCATTGTGCCCACGGTGGTGCCGTCACCAGCCCTTTCACACTCCTGGAATGCTACCCTCTCTCAATGCATTCTACAGGACTCTGAAATGACTAACTCTACGCTTCCCCTTTAACAAAGTGCGCTGAATGTGCTGAACCAGTCCTGGTCAGTAGATGTGTCTTTGTTATTCAAATTGTGCCCTCGGACTAAAGGCCCCCCCCCCCCACCCCTTCAGTGTTCTCAGAATGCCTGCTCATGTTTGTCTGTCGCCATCACATTCCTAGAATGTGACATGAGTACATTGAATGTTCTTTTGCATCGGAGAAGATTATAAAATGAACAAATGAAAGTGGCATACAAATATTTACTATCCATTTGCACAAGGTACCTTAATGTGAGGAGTCTTTATGATAAATGTGCAGTCAGGTCAAGGTTGTTGGTTTAGGTTTAGGTTTTTTTTTTTTTTTTTTTTTTTTTTTTTGGCATCTCCATGTGGTCCTGTTTGGTATTGCAACTTGACTTGTCGAAATTGTAAACAAGCTTTTAGCTGTTGCACTGTACACATACTATACACTGAATTCTGTGAATTTTGGTGTCCTTTTGGAGTCCCCAAGTGTCCTTTTTTTTGGAAAGACACCTAAATTTACCTTGAAAAAAGCTTGCAAAAAATACAGTTTTGTGAGAATCACCCTTCAATATGATGGTTTACTTTGCTGGATATAGAAAATGATGACAAAATGAATGTGTTAAACAAGATAAATGATGTATGCTTAATTTCGCGATAAGTGTGTGATTTAATTGTGATTTTTAAAAAATATATCTTTATTGACAGCCCTAAAATGTAGTGTTTCCTTTTGGCACAATTTGGTGGGATTGTAAGAAAACCAACAATGGATTCGTCTCCAGTTACTCACGAAACCTCTCACTGAGATGAGGGAACGAGACGTAATGTCAACTGAAATCGAAAGCATAATTATTATTATTATTATATAATTAATTGATCTGCATGTTGGTTATCAGACAGTATCAATTTCTAGGGAAAACTTTCTACTCAAAGGCTAGCTTCAAAGACGAGGTCCTTATTCCAAGAGTTGCATGCTATTTTCTCATGTTATTGTGTGCTTAACCTTTATTGTTTGTTATTTCTTCTAGTCATGCCATAAATCTCCTGAGTAACCTTCCCGTGCAGTGCCTGGATGTTCTGATAGACGTCCCTGTCCAAGGTGGGATGGAAAAGTATGGTGGGAAGAACATGGACACAGTGCAGATGCTGCTAGATTTTATGGAAAAGAGGATAGACAAGGTATTGCACTTCAGATTAACACATGCAAGCTTCCACAGCTGTTCCTCCTTATTGCGTTCGTTCATGCTTTATGTGTATTTATCCACTCAGGGTTCCAACTATAAAGAAGGCTTGACACCTGTGCTGAGTCTGATGACAGAGAGCTCTAGATACCACAGGGACATCCGCAGATACCTCAAGGCCCAGGTGCAGGGTTGAGTCCATGCTTCGTGTAATTCACTGCTCTATAAACTAAGATCTGTTGCTGTGCTTCTGCTTCTTCAGTGCTTTAGATATTCAGTTAAAGTAAATATTTAGTCACAAGTTTAATGTGTTCTCTTTGTTTGCTGCTGTGCAGGTATTGCCTCCCTTGAAGGACGTGAAGGAAAGGCCGGAAATCGGCTGCACCGTTCGCAACAAACTGGTGCGTCTCATGACTCATATAGACATGGCAGTGAAACAGGGGGCTGCTGAGTTCCTTTTTGTCCTCTGCAAGGAGAGCGGTGAGAGTTCTGCTGGTTTTTAATGTTTCTTAAGGGTGTGTTCACTCTTGGTTCTTTTGGGCTGGACCAGAAAAAGAAAACAATACATTTAGTCCTGGTTCGCTTAGCGTGCCGTTCACAGTGGCATTTTTAACATAAAACGGCTTTTTTTTGCGACACCTTGACGAACATCCAAAACAATGCTGTGTGCTGGGTTAAATGCGCTCATTGTATGTGCGTACATGTGATGGTATATGATGGAGCTGACAACTTGTGAAGAGCTTATAAAATGTGGAACGGAGTTGAAACAGCAGCAAGAATCACTCCTTCACACACGCACAAACGAAGATCTGCTGCGGTTCTGACGCCTGTACCAAACTGTGATGGGCAACATTGTGACTATGACGAGAAAAAAACGGTATGCTTGAGCATTCTGTCCTTTTTGTGTCCTTGTTTTTGGTTTGTTTAGATGTCTCTGGTCCATGTTGCATTCATATTTTATTCAAACCGCAGCACAGTACGTTTGTAAGCGGGTCGGAGACCGAGACCCATCTTTTCAGCGGTCTCGATCCGCTTGTTTGGTGCGCACCAGGGTTCGGATGGTAGTGTTAACGGCACACTTATTCAAATGAACCGCACTAACAGAGAAATTGCACCAGGGCTTGTTTTATCGAACCAAAAGTGTGAACACACCCTAAAGTGTATATATGTGAAATTGTCCAAAAAAAAATGTCTGAAAAGTGAAATTGAATGAGTTAATTGTTTGTTTGTTTTTTTTCATTTGGACCATCATATTCCCCTGTTGGTCATGTGATGCAGTGGATAATCTGTTGAAGTACACTGGTTACGGCAATGCTGCGGGGCTGTTAATGGCACGAGGGTTGCTGGCCGGAGGCAGAGGAGAGACACAGTACTCATCTGATGAAGACTCAGACACTGACGAATACAAGTCAGCCAAACCTTTGTAAGTGCATTTTTATGTATTCATAACAGATGGTCTTATTTCCTTATATTTAAGAAATTGTATCATTTTGTCTGGTATCATATTTTTCCTCAGCTTTCCTACATTTCTTTCTGCATTCATAGATTATAGTGACAAACATTATTGTTTTTTTTCTCTTGTGTTTTTTAGCATTAACCCCATTACAGGTCACATAGAGCACCCAATTCCAAACCCCTTTGAGGAGATGACAGAGGAGCAGAAGGAATATGAAGCTCAGAAGCTTGTCAATATGATTGATGAATTATCAAGGTGGGTTTTTTTTGTAACAATTAAACATTTATGCAATTAAATAGTTACAATTCTGAAATATTAAGAAACGAATTAACATATTATTAGTATTAGTAGTAGTAGTAGTAGTAATAATAATTATAATAATAAAGTAATAAATACTACTACTACTGCTACTACTATTATTATTATTAATATATTTTTATATTTGTATTTAGGGGCCAAGCACCGAATGTGTGATAGCACCTATTGTATCCGTTGGCTTTCTTATTATTCTTCTTCTTCCCCTCTGGAAGTCTGTGGCAGCCCATAGAACTGCTTGTGGGAAAGTTATGAAATTTGGCACAATGATAGAGGACAGTCCCAACATTCACTACAGCAAATTTGGTGTCTCTAGATCAAACTCTCTAGCGCCACCATTTTACTTATGTTTACGCTAATAACTTTGGAACCATAAGGGTTAGAAACAAAATTCTTTCTTCCTTTGATTCCATGGCTCAATACGAATCAACTGAGGTAATTTTACGTCATTTTTTTGAACTCCATGAAAATCAAATCAGATAATATTAAGACTATGCTGGTAAAAAGTTATCAAAAGCTTTTTGATAAACCAACGATAACCTAACATGCTAGGCTTCGCCTTATGGTTTGTGCAACATTGCAATTTAGCTTTAAAACAACATTCACAAATATCTTCGAAACCGTTAGTCCGATCGAGACGAAACCACCGTAGAAACAATTCAGAAACATTGGTTGTTGGCTAAACATTGAAGCCCAAATGCCAAATTTTTGATAGTAAGTGGCAAAAAAAAAAGCAATCAAAGTTGTGCATGGGTCATTTTTTATGAACTCATACATATACATGACAATGAAAACGAAATGAGATATTCTCAGCAAATTTGACAATTATTTATGGGCACACTCCGAGGACACATAAAAAAGTAGTGGGATTGCACCTGTTGGTGGCGCTTTAACCGAATAAAATATTAAATTGCCACTAACTACAATAAAGTATATGAAATAAAATGCTATATTTTACTGATGATTTTACTTCTTGCTTCTTTGTGCTTGGCCTTTTAATGGCTGCTTGCAGCTATATTTATTATTTTTCTATTATTAATTGTATTTTTTTATTTTCTTTTGCTTTGTTTTCATCAAAATTAAGATTTATTCAGGCATAATCCATTTTTTTTGTTTGGAAATTTAGACATGCAGATATTGTCTGGTTCTTTCATTTCCACTTATTCAGTGGTCAGTGTACATATTTTATCATCAAGCTTTTAGAAATTAAAATGTTAACCAAATGTTTTTCCTCTTGCTCATTAATATCAGTCAATTGCTCTTTCTGTTTTTCATCGTCTTATATGAACCAGTTCATAATGCCCTCATAGATGACTCCATCTGCTAGAAGCATTGTGTTTGTTTTCTCATCATCCTCTTTGGAGGCTGGATATGTGCAGGGCCGCATTCATGTTGACCTTTTCCTAAACAACTGGTGGCGTAATCTAGTGAGACACCGGTGAGAGGTGTAGCGCCGTTGCTCCCACCACGCTCCTTGCCAACCGCTTCATTAAGGCAAGAATCCTCCACCATCATCCTCTGCCTCATTTACAGCTGGCCTTCCACATTCAACAGGAGTCAATGCACACCGACCGGCCACCGCAGCCCCGCTGCATTAATTACCAGCTAATTGGCGTGCGCAGTGGGGTCGCGGACTCAGGCTCTTTTGTACAATACACAGAGGTTTCATAATACATATACGTGGTTCTCTTTCATACGCCGCCTGTTTTATTCAGCCAGGGTGCCAGACATTGTCCTCAGACGTGAAGTGGTTTGAGACAGTGGCTCAATTAGGGGTGTGCGTATGTACGTTAGCTGCCGGGCAATGTTAAATAAGTTTGCAAACACAAGAGGACGTGTCATTGTCCATCTATAGGGCGTTTGAGTCGTAATGAGCAGCGTGTGCCCAAGAGAGGCAGATTCCTGTCTTTGAGAATGAATCCTCGTTCCTTCTCTCTTCCTCCTATTCTTTTTATCAGGATGAAGGAGGTGTTGTGTGGGAGAGGGAGGGCACTGGTGCTCCCCGCTACGGCTGCTGGGGAGACGCAACATGTCCATGGAGGAATGTCCCTCCCTCTGTCTGCTGCTTGACTTGCTGTCCAATTAGTACTGACTCTTCACCTCATATACACACACACACACACACACACAGATGTACGTACATAAACACTAAATTGCTCAGGCTACTTATCAACGCAGACGCTGATGATTGGATAACATAAAATTTGGTTTCTGGTTTTCAAGGGACGCAGAGGAAATGTCTTTGTTTCCTTCTAGCCATCTTAATATCTTGTTTACAGTCATGACGTGCATTTGACGTCAAAGTGCTCTTTTGCAGCCAGTAGTGCAGTACAGGCTTGTAAATCAGGGATAAGATAATTTGTTTCCCTGCGTTTTTGTAGAAAAACTTTGAAAAAGTGTGTGATATAAGTTGTTATACCATTTAGGAATTTATGCACGTTTATCTGTAACACTATACAATAAGATTTATTTTTTATTAGCATTGATTAACTATGTTAGTTAACATGAACAATGACAAATACTTCTAAAGCATTTATAATGCTTAGTGTTGATTTCAACTAATACATTATTAAAATTAAACGTTAAAATTATACTGTAATAAACTGTATTGCCTGCATTAATGCATTAACTAATGGGACCTTATTGTAAAGTGTTACCAGTTTATCTGTATGTGAATGACATAAATGAATGCAAATTAGCTTTTTGACGGCTTTGATTGGATAATGCTCTTATTAATAATTTTTGTCTGTGCTTTGATTGGCTAATACTCTGATGAATCATCTCGGGGTGTGCTGGTGACACACAGTGCAGATATAATTGGATTAGCGTGGAGGAGCTGCCGAGGCTTTGAAGAGATTAGAATGAGCACTGATCCTGTAATTAAACTGCAGGGCCGAGGTGGTGGTGGTGGGGGTGCAGGGGCGCTCTGGGATTGGGGGGGTTTTAGGGTTGTGATTCCAAGGGCTCTTATGTGGCCAGATGTAAAGGCAAAGAAAGATGTTCTACACATCAACAGGCCTCTTTAGAGGACAGAACTGAATGCAGCTACAATGGTCAGTACAAAGGGTTTCTTTCAAAGAGCAGGTGGATTGTAGTGACAAATTAGTGGCCTGAAAAACGAAATCGACAAGATGTGAGCACAATAAATATGTAGGGTATTATGAAATGGATTTTTTTGTAACAATGTAAAAAAAAAAAGTCAGTTTTGATCAATTTAATGCGTCCTTTCTGGATAAAAGTATTAATAAAAAAAATAATATTTGTAATGACCCCAAACTGAAAAGTATTTATTTATATATATATATATATATATATATATATATATATATATAAAAAAAAAAATATATATATATATATATATATATATATATATATATATATATATATAAAATATATATATATATATATATATAATATGTGTGACCCGTGCTGGCAAAATGAGTCATATTCAAAGTCATATTCGATAATTTCGAACTACAGGCAAAACAAGTGAAAACATTTTAGTCAAAATTCACAAAAATTAGTTCATTATTACCTCATCTACCGATTCCAATGCTCCAATTAGCAATTAAACATCTAAAAGTATCTTTATTTGTATGTTTTCTGAGAGGAGTACCTTTCCTTTGACCATAAAAAATGCAGTTTTTCTCTGCTCGCTTCTCGACTACCGGCACTAGTTTGGTATCTTTTTAAAGTGCAGCATTCCAACTTTGTATATATTTATAGCGAATTCTCAATGGCATGAGTCTAAACAAATCATTCAAACTCATGCTGATGTAAACAAAACGATCTTACTCACGCTGACTGACAGATCCAAAGCACGCGCATAAAGACGTCTCAGACAGTGCGTGATCCTTTCAATAGTACTTCAAAAAAATCTGTCTTGGTGAGTATTCACGCAAACATTATCTGTTATGTCTTGGTTAACTAGATATAACTGTCTTGGTTATCTAGTGAATGTTTGGTTAACTGTTGGGGAAAAACATCTGGGGCCTCATTTATAAAATGTTGTACAGAAACCATCCTAAATTTGATCTTATGATCATTTCTCAGATGTGCGTACATGTGATTCATAGAATGAACGTACACACAGAAAACGAGCGTACGCCTCTCTTTTAGATGTGAAATCTATAAATCGCAAATGATCTTGAACTTGCGTGCAGCTGAATGGTTTCAGTAAGCGCGCTTTATAAATGAGGCCCCTGATGTGAAACATATTAGATCTGTTTGGTACATTAGGTCTTAATATAGCCTATTGGCTGTCTGTTTCATTAATGTTATTCAACCAGTTGTGGAATCATGGGAAAAAAAAAGTTGAATAATATAAAAAAATCAATATATATATATATATATATATTGATTTTTCTCAAAATTGACTTTGCTGACTATCGAATTCAAACAGGTGTAGTTCAGTCATTTTTTTTTGTCGGATTTCAACAAATCATACATCATTTTGAAGTTTTTTTTTTTTTTTAAAAGAGAATGTGAGAATAACAATAAATTGTTGAATATTTTTGAAAATTTGCTCATTGCAAATCATTTTGCCAGCACAGGTCATATATATATATATATATATATATATATAAACTTTTAATGACCTTCATGACCAGTTCTTTGTCATTGCAGATTGATTAGTGTAGACTGCAGAATGTTGTAACATATGTATATGTGTGTGTAGATCATCATAGATTGCTGTTCCGTTTTGTGTACTTTTTCATTCTTTGTACAAAGAAATGTAGACATGATGGAGTAAGTTTCACTGAAGTCATTCAGGCTGGTTGTATCTCCCTGTACGCTTATTTGTGTAAACATGAACATGCAAAGCAGAAGTAGCGCACAACATGCAAAAGTACTGAGCTTTGTTCTGCTTTCTCAACAGAAAAGAACTGATCAGACCAATGGGAGTGAGGAAGGATGGCACACTAGCGCCCCTAGGGCAAGCTATCCATGAGTGCAGCCCACCACCCAGCAGCGACTCAGACTCAGACTAGCAGGAGAAACTGGAGTTCACTGAAATTCTTCAGGCACCACTGCTGACGGCTAACTGTCACAGTCTTACAAACTGTCCCCTGCACAAGGGGATACTTCAGTTACTTTTGTTGCACGAGGGGCATGTCTTTTTTAATTGGGGCATATATGGTGAAGTACATATTGAGCAGAGAGAAGAAACATGTTTAAATAGATATCTGGTTTTGATCAGACAACAGATGTGATCACAGTGACTGTATCAGATGGAGCTGTTAAGTAGGAAGTTACACGACATTCACGTGTTTGTGAAAAAGTAAATGCACTTCAATAACGACGTATAAAAGCTTTGTCACTTACTCTTACAAATCAATGTTTAAAAGCTGTATTTATTACTACAAAGTTTGTGGCTGTTGCTGGTTCACAGATTGGAGAAACCCATTTTATGATGTTTCAAAATACTTGAATGGTTTTTGAAATGTTATAAGACAAGCCGTGATCATTTAAATTTAGAAATTTGTCTTGCACTAGATTTTTTTTAAAAATATGCATTTTTTTTTTGTTGGTATCTACCACTTAAGCCTTGAGTTTCAAACAATCCTGTCTTTTCTAATGTTCTATTTTAACTACACACTTTTATATACTACGTGTTTTTTTTTTTTTTTTTTTTCTCTTCAAATGTTGGTGTGATTCTCTCTAATGTTCGGTTTTCTACGCAAGACAAAGCATGTAATTAAATTCAGATTTTCTAAATACTCATCTTCTATAACCACTATAATAAAAGTAAGCAGAGTAAAGGGGCTTTGTAAAACTTTTATAAAATGTTAATTTTCCCTCAACTTCTGAATTTAGCTTGTTTTTCATTTCAGAAAATCAGTTGCAATAAAACAAAGCTACAAGTCTCATTCACTCATTGCATGCAGAAACTTTTCTAATTGAAATGTAAAAATCCAGACAAAGAAATGCTAGTTTAAAACACTAATCCTAGATCTAATGCTACAAGATTAACAAACTATATATATAAGCTACATGATCAAGTGGTTGCTTAAAGATATTGAATATGACTACTGCTTCGCTAGGTAACATCCTTTGTATCCAAAGTGTTGGGATTCTTTATATTACTCCAATCTGTGGTACATTTAATATTTAGCTGGCGGAATGTACAAAAAGCTCAGAAGGTGAAGAAACAAAAGATTAATATTTATTAAATACAACAAGATGCAATTTCTATTAACAGGGTAATAAAAGTACAAATGTACAGAACAAAGAACAAGAATTTTAATATTCAAAGTACAAATGGCGAGAATGTTAAGTTTAACAAATGCAATATGAAACTACTGACAATCATATATTCAACTGGAGAGGCACATGGCTCAGTTTCCAACTGTTGCATGAACCAGAAACACTAACCAAACATGATAATCAGCTGTCTTTGTCAAAGCCTGTTAAACTGCACATATTGGGGGAAAAAAATTTTTTTAGATGAATTGAAACAGACAGAGCCAGAATGCCCATTTAAATGTTTCCCAAAACATGCCAAACTCCTATCAAAATCCCTGAGGGACATGAACAGATACGATCACAGTGTGGTAATTACCAGAGACTTCACTGATCCTGTGCAAAATGAAATTGCGCTCATAGCAGTTCTCATACAAGAACCTCACACATACATTCACAAACACAGCAGCAGGATATTGGGGTTCTTTGTTGCCGACCAAAGACATTTATTAGAGTTTTGGGGGGGTTGGAGCTCCCGCTTGGAGGCTGCAGTGCCTGTGAAAACACACAGCGGGGGCACTGCACACTTGGGAGGTCACGCCTCCCATGCTAATTTAGCACAGTTCGTTCACTGGGGCCAAACTAGGACTCACAGACTTCAAAATAACCTATACGAACATAGACACATACATATATACACATTATTCCCAATTCTTTATACATTAATTCCTTTCTGCACCAAAATATACCACCAACTATTCCAAACAACAAGATTAAAATCTCAAATACAGTTTGTAGAAATGCGAAAGGAACCCAATACATTCTTGGCTTGTCCAGAGATAATTAGCCATACTAAGTTAATAAAATAATCATAAGTGCCATGCCTGTAGATCTACAATAATTTTATGAAGCAACGAGAATGCTTTGTGCGCAAAAATAAAAATAACGACTTTGTTCAACAAGTTCTCTTCTGTCTAGGCCTCTGAAGTGCGCTCACGAAAGCACCACGATGCATGCGTGGAAAGTTGCTGGGGTTCTGACATATGACCCGGAAGCGCGGCACTGTATAATAACGGTATATAAGCTATTGAATTGATTGTGCTTTAGGTCTTTTAATGTTTGAAATGGTGCTAAAGTGTGCATTTCCTGGATGCCCGAACCATGAGAAACGAATAATATGTAAAAGTGCCTTATTAAAGCAGCAAAATCAATGGCTTCCCTTTCACCATTTCCCATCGAATGATTCTGAACAACTGAAGCTATGGATGCTGGCAGTTCATCAGGATGTTGATTTACCGCTTTGATATGTCAAGCAAATGAAGTTGTGTAGTGAATATTTATTCACTAGAAGACTTCAAAACAGGTCAAGGAATCACCCGATGACTTCTGAAATCAATGGCTGTGCCCAATCGAAGTTTATGTACAGTGCACATCTTCCTCTGCTTGCAAACACAGTGCCACGCTTCCGGGTCATATCTCAGAACGTTGGCTCTACATCATCTTCCCGCGCATGCATCGTGGTGCTTTCGTGAGCACATGTCAGAGGCCCAGGCGGAAGAGAACTTGTTGAACAAAGTCATTATTTTAATGCACACAAAAAGTACTCGCCCTTTCATAAAATTGTGGAACCACTGTGGTTACGTTGACTGTCTTAAGTACCTTTCTGTATCTTGAGAGGTTCAGTGACTTTGCTGGCAATGGAGGCCTCTCGGAGCCATTGGATTTTATCAAAAATATTTTAATTTGGGTTCTGAAGATGAATGAAGGTCTTAAGGGTGTGAAACTACATTACTGGGATTAATTACAAAACTTTTTTTGGGTGAACCAACCCTTTAAGTAAAGCCAAATCCACTAAAGCTCTCTGCATATACTTTAGTCTTTCCATAGAGAACAAGAGACCGGTTTTTCAAGATATTCTGATGTGGGTTTTTCAGTTAAAATAAGCAGCAGACACCGATTTTGCTGGGTTTAAAATAATGAGTCCAAACCCACCAGAAACATGGCCAAGTGTCACTGTCTGAATAAATATGGCTGGTGTTCATCTGGTCAGAAAGACACCACTACAAATACAGTAAGACTGGCTGTTAAATACTGGCAAGAACACAGAGATAAAACATTCAGATGTATTGAGATAGATAAACAAATGTGCATCTTGAACCCTTGCCAGGTCTCCATTCCACCCAAGGATATTTTGAACCCAGAGCATCTCTATGGATGATAATGCATGCTGTCGGTCTCCGAGGAGTCACTGTTCTCACCGCTGCTACTGCTGGGGTCAGTATAAGAACAAACACCATTTTCATGGCTGTTCATCAGGTCTTGGATCTCAGTATGCCACCCCAGGATCTCTGCAAGTTTTCGGACAGAATCAGAGAGATCTCCCAGCTCCATATAGTCACCCCTCCTAAGGGGCCTTCGTTCAAAGGGCCCGACCGGATCACGGTTGAGCAGCAGACGAGGCACTGTGGACTTGACGGTGTTTATCAGGCTGGCGAAGGGCTCGATCTGTCACAAAGCAGATGAAATGTAATAATTTTAGATTTACATATACACAAACTGTTCAATAAGAATGCATTAAAATTTATAAAGCAAAAGTAAAGACTTTTGAACTTTTTATTCACAGTTTCCACAAAAATATAAAGCGGCATAACAGTTTAACATTTATCAATGTTTGAGCAGCCAATCAAGATATTAAAATGATTTCTGAAGGATCATGTGACACTGAAAACTGGAGCAAAATAATTTTATATATATATTTTAACTTAATTTAACTCCTCATGTGGTGAGATACATTTTTAAAAAGTACAAACATTCTATTAGTGCCATGTAAAAAAGTAATATTACATATAAATGAAACGAACATGTGCATAGTGGACTAGATTTACATCGGGATTATTATTATTTTTATCATTTTTATTATTATTATTATTATTATTATTATTATTATTATTATTATTATTATTCCCACCTTTAAAGAAGTGCCCATGATCATGAGAAGGTCAGCTTTTGGGAAATCTTCAGCATGTTGAAAGTATTTCTCTGGTAGATCCTCTCCAAAGAATACAACATTAGGTTTAACTGCCCCAGCGCAAAAAGTACAGATGGGCACACTGCCGGTCATTATAGCTTTCTGATAGAAGAAGAAAAAAAAAAAAAAAAGAAGAATGGAAGATTATGTAGTGTGCTAAAATGGTGTGCATTCTAGGAGTGATCCAAATTATAAAATTGATTACCTTGGCTTCCTCTGCAGGATATGGCGTATAGCAGAGGTGACAAGCAGCAGTGGCGAAACTCCCATGAGCCTCCACAAGTTTGTCATCTGGGATACCGCACACTACAGACAGGGTTAATATAACACTGCAATAACACTTCAATAATGACATTTAAAGGGACAGTTCACCCAAAAATGAAAATTATGTCATTTACTCACTCAAGTTGTTCCAAACCTGTATGAAGTTCTTTCTTCTGCTGAACACAAAAGTTCATATTTTAAAGAATGTCAGTTGATGGGCCCCACTGACTTCCATAGTCCCCCCCCCCCCCCATACTACAGAAGTCAATGGGGCCCATCAACTGTTTGGTTACCCATATTCTTCAAAAGAGTAAATTACAGTTCATTTTTTGGTAAACTGTCCCTTTAAGAGTTTTGAATTTTAATCTCACGCTTTTCAAGTCCATCGATGTTCTGAGTGTACATGCGGAGCAACAGGCCCTTCTGATGCAGCATACGGATGAAATAGTGAACGTAGTTTGGACGGTGGTGTCCAGGGTACAGCTCTTTAGCCAATGAGAAGAAAGGATGAGGGTTGTCAGAGAAGTAGTCAATGTTAAAGATGGCCTCTGGGTAAGGGATGTCATACTTCGCAAGGTTTGCATAAAGACCCGTCCCTGGTGTCCTGATAGAGAGACCATTGTTAGCAGAGTGACATGATGATTCAGAAGTAGTTTAAAGGTTTTGAGTGAGTATCCACCTGAAGTCTGGTATACCGCTGGCTGTGCTGATACCTGCTCCAGCAACCACCACAATGTTTCGCACCCGTCCCATCTTCATCAACCTGCCGATAGTTCCCAAAGCTTTGGGAGGCATAGAGCTGCCAGAGGATGAGGAGAGAACAGACTTAGTGCTGGGACTCTGGTAGGACTTCCCTTCCCTAAAAAAAAAAAAAAAAAAAAAAAAAAAAAAAAAAAAAAAAACCCACACACACACGATAAAATAAACATTAAAAAACCCTCTCTATTTAGCTTTTAATTTATTTTGTTTTTAGTTATTTTAGCACTTGTTTTTTCTTCTGTTGCAAAGGCAACAGTTTTTTTTTTTTTGCATCAAAGTTCTTTTCTTCTCTATTCCAAGTGAAAAGCCTTCTCGAACATGAAGAGGAAAATACAATTTATTACAGACTTCATTCAATTAATGAAAACTATTTTTAATTGTTTTAATTTACACTAACAACTCAAGTCAAATCACAGAATTTTTATTGTACACTGCTTTTTTTTATTCCTGAAAAAGTCAAGAGTTTACCTGCCTATTAAGAACTGAAAGCTCCTTTTGTGAAAATTCATAACGGCCATTTTCATTTTGCATTCATGTTTTCTGCTAATAAGAACCAACAGATTTTGTCAGACGAATGAGTTAACCAAGTTTTATGTTTATATGTATACACACGTCATATAATTAGAATATCAAGAAGTTGATTTATTTCACCAATTCCATTCAAAAAGTGAAACTTGTATATTATATTCATTTATTCATTCATTCATTCATTACACACAGACTGATATTTCTTTTAATTTTCATGGTAACTGGCAACTAAGGAAAATCCCAAATTCAGTATCTCAAAATCAGAATATAGTGAAAAGGTTCAATATTGAAGACACCTGGTGCCACACTCTAATAAGCTAATTAACTCAAAACACCTGCAAAGGCCTTTAAATGGTCTCTTAGTCTAGTTCTGTAGGCTACACAATCATGGGCAAGACTGCTGACTTGACAGCGGTCCAAAAGATGACCATTGACACCTTGCACAAGGAGGGCAAGACACAAAAGGTCATTGCAAAAGAGGCTGGCTGTTCACAGAGCTCTGTGTCCAAGCACATTAATAGAGAGGCAAAGGGAAGGAAAAGATGTGGTAGGGGGGGGAAAAAAAAAAAAAAAGTGTACAAGCAATAGGGATAACCGCACCCTGGAGAGAGTTGTGAAACAAAACCCCTTCAAGAATGTGGGGTGATTCACAAAGAGTGGACTGCAGCTAGAGTCAGTGCTTCAAGAACCACTACGTACAGACGTATGCAAGACATGGGTTTCAGCTGTCGCATTCCTTGTGTCAAGCCACTTTTGAACAACAGACAGCGTCAGAAGCGTCTCGCCTGGGCTAAAGACAAAAAGGACTGGACTGCTGCTGAGTGGTCCAAAGTTATGTTCTCTGATGAAAGTAAATTTTGCATTTCCTTTGGAAATCAGGGTCCCAGAGTCTGGAGGAAGAGAGGAGAGGCACACAATCCACGTTGCTTGAGGTCCAGTGTAAAGTTTCCACAGTTAGTGATCGTTTGGGGTGCCATGTCATCTGCTGGTGTTGGTCCACTGTGTTTTCTGAGGTCCAAGGTCAACACAGCCTTATACCAGGAAGTTTTAGAGCACTTCATGCTTCCTGCTGCTGACCAACTTTATGGAGATGCAGATTTCATTTTCCAACAGGACTTGGCACCTGCACACAGTGCCAAAGCTACCAGTACCTGGTTTAAGGACCATGGTATCCCTGTTCTTAATTGGCCAGCAAACTCACCTGACCTTAACCCCATAGAAAATCTATGGGGTATTGTGAAGAGGAAGATGTGATATGCCAGACCCAACAATGCAGAAGAGCTGAAGGCCACTATCAGAGCAACCTGGGCTCTTATAACACCTGAGCAGTGCCACAGACTGATCGACTCCATGCCACGCCACATTGCTGCAGTAATTCAGGCAAAAGGAGCCCCAACTAAGTATTGAGTGCTGTACATGCTCATACTTTTCAGTTGGCCAAGAATTCTAAAAATCCTTTCTTTGTATTGTCTTAATATTCTAATTTTCTGAGATACTGAATTTGGGATTTTTCTTTAGTTGTCAGTTATAATAATCAAAATTAAAAGAAAAACATTTGAAATATATCAGTCTGTGTGTAATGAATGAAAATACAAGTTTCACTTTCTGAATGGAATTCGTGAAATATAAATTAGAATATCAGAAATTTTATTTATGACCAGCACCTGTATATATTTATTCTTCAACTTTTTTTTCCATGATTCCACAATTGTTTGATTAACATTAATGAAATCGACAGCCAATAGGCTATATTAAGACCTAATGTACCAAACGGATCTAATATGTTTCACATCAGGGGCCTCATTTATAAAGTGCGCTTACTGAAACCATTCAGCTGCACGCAAGTTCAAGATCATTTGCGATTTATAGATTTCACATCCGAGATTCTCATATATATTTATTATACATTATATTACATAAAAAATATTTTGATCATTTTAAACTTGTAGTCATACACTAGGGGCCAAAAGTGATGTCCGTTTTACAAAATCTTATTTTTGCTTGGAAACAAAGCTTTTATATTTGCTGGAAAGCATAAAGATGTGGCATCTCACCGTGCTAACAAGGCCTGCTGTTCACTCACGCTCATTAGGCTGAGATCATTGACAAGGCCTGAATCTGTAGGTTTAGTGCGCTGAGAGTCCTGAGGGTTGATGGAACTGCGGGTCACCCTGGTGATGCTGGCTGGAGCGATCCTTCTGTCCCTACTCGACTTCGCCTTGCTCATGTTGACACCTGGAAAGAGACATTTAATTGTAAGTTTAATGGTGTACATTTTCAGTTTCAAGAAGTAAACAGCTAGATTTTCAGAAGGAAATCAGTTCTTGCAAGGCTGCAATAATGTTAAAAGGTTAAGGTAAGCTTAGATATTATGCAATGCTGTACTTGCTCTGCAAATGTGGCTATAGACCAGGGCTCAAGAAAACTGTATAATTTTGACAAACATTAAGTAATGACCCCACATAAGAATGATTTCTGAAGGATCAAGTAACTGTACTAGGGGGAGGAAAAAAAAAAAAAAAAAAAAAAAAAAATAGAGTTTACTACCTTTTTTTTCCTTTTTTGTATCTATTAATTTAAATCCGTTCTAATAAGTGTGTGTGCGCGCGCGTGTGGACAATAGGAAAATAGTTACACATTTAGAATTTTTTTTTAAAAGATGACAAGAATTTTTAATTGCCTTTTACCTTGCTTAATCTGCCCATCACAACATTTAAAGAGTAATTAAAATCATAGCACCGCTCTGCTGTGTCCTGCCTTTGGCTGGCATAGAGCTTCAACGTATTAAAACTGTCAAGTCCCAACAAAGCTAATGGTTGTAATATATTTAATGTCCCCCCTCCACTTTCGTTCAACAGCCCACAGCTGTGGCAGCTTTACAGCTCAGGGAAGGGGAATGGGTACAAGAGGTGGGGTGAAAGTGTCCAGGATTGACTGTGTGTCAACAAACCCAGCTGGAGGAGAAAGGAGGAGGCCATTTAGACCCAAAAAAAAAAAAAAAAAAAAAAAAAAAAAAAAAAAAAGAGACAGATGATGCAGAGGTAGAATCCAATAAAGAGTTTGTGGGGAGAGAGGTGAGGAAGATGCCTGGTACCGTGAGAGGGCATTTCTCAAGCCTTTGACATCTTCGAAGAATGAATGACAGACAGCAACTGGGACAGACAGAAATGAAAGGAGAGGAAAAAGGTAAGGAGTTGATACAAAGAGATGCATCCAATAAAACAAGGCCTGCGTCACAGCAGACAAATGCGATAAGACAGGCCTTTCAACGACGCAACCTTATCGCAGCCGAAAGGGGCACAGTTATCACATTCATAGTGACAATGGGTCAGTGTTCAGAGTGATAAACTACTAACAGGGGCCGCTGGATGCAGACGAGTGTGAACAAAATCTGGCAACCTGCAAACCAAGACACTAAAACTGGCTATGACTCAATTCAACTCACTTGTCTTAAGGGACAAATCTAGCTGCAGATGAAATTGAATTAGTCATTTGTTGGCCATTTAATCTTTAAGCACATCAAGGCAAGTCCTTATGAGATTCTCCTCTCCCGCTCCCAATGTGTAATGGCTACTCCTGCGGAACTATTAAAAACTACAGGGGATGGGAGGTCACTGCCTTTGTCTCCCTGCTAACCACAGAGACACTGCTGCGCACATCCAATATTTCACAGCTGAGCTTATTAAGACTCGCACAGACAGCATGGAGAATCTACAGCACAATGCGTTTCTGTTCTGTCACAATCAGGGACTTAATGCATGAAAAACTTGTCCCGAAGTGAGAATCCGGAGAAGAAGAAAAAAAAATATATATATAATTTCCACAAACAAACAGCAAGCATCAGGCATGGGGGAATACCAGGAGACACTCATGAAACGGTTTCAAAGGTCAAATGTGATTAAAGGACAAATTATCTGACCTGATTGTGATACAAAAATTCTCTTTCTACTTTTGTGATAGGGATGTTGCTCAGAGTATGTCTCACTGCATTGCTCTTTTCTTCTCTTTTTCATTGCTAATAACCATTGTCATAACAGATAAAATCAACACTGGTTGTTTTTTTTCTTCCAGATATTCAAACAATATAAATGCAGTATAAAAGGATTACTTTAAACCTGACCGAGTATTCAGAGGAATTAAGAGGAAAAAAACAAACTAAAACAAAACTTCATATTCATGACTTTGACATTATATATATTATTAAAATATTTATTAATAATAGTAATAATAATAATAATAAAATATAAATATTTGTTTTATCAAACTAGCAGCTAATAGTGTCACCACTGATTTGATTAAAAACAATTATTTTGGATAAGTGGTTAATAGCCATTTGATAAGTTATTAAATACAATTATCAAAGTAATGGTTATAGCATATGGAATTATATTAATATAAAAATATTAATAACGATTAAAATTATATAAGTTATTCACTTTATTTTGATCAAATTAAACAACAATAATTAGAAATAAGTTTACAGTTAAATTAAAATTCTTGTTATAAAACGGATAGTTCTGGTCCTTGATTATGATTGGCTGGGTTATGTTTGAAGCAGTTTGGCAGGAAACGTAGGTGGGGGAGTGAATGAACATCACTCTTCCACTCATTACCCACAACTGAGGTGCGCTCGAGTAAGGCACTTATCCCCCAATCGCTCCCCATGCGCCACAGCAAAAACGGCTGCCTACTGCGTGTGTTCACGGTGTGTGCGTTCAATACACACTACTGTGTTTGTGCACTTTGGATGAGTGAAATGCAGAGCACAAATTCTGAGTATGGGAAGCCATACTTGGCTAGAAGTCACATCACTTTCATCTGCTTTTGTGTTGCTGAGCTGGGTTGCCAGGTCTGCACAGCAACAACCAAAAACCTCACCCAATTGCTAATCAAAACTAGTCCAATCACATTCTGGAGGTCCCCTGGTAAAAATCTAATTCCAGGGGTAAATATCCCATGGTCGCTTCAACCCACGAACTAGAAAGAGAAACCCGCAGGCAACGGTGTAAAAGTAGCCCAATTCCACAGTAAAGCTACAGACTTGGCATCACTGTTGCGGAGTCTGTTCTGCATTGTGCCTAACAACTCCCAAAAATGACTGTACTACTGAATGATTTTCGTGTACTATAGCCTAGTTTACACCAGGTTCCCCGAACAAACATGAAAAATGACGATACATTTTGGTTAGTGCACTATGCCCATGGATATTTTCCTGCTATTTAATGTGCACTTTTGAGGCAGCCAAAAGAATCTGCTGTTTAACAGAGACTTCAATAATAATAATAATAATAATAATAATAATAATAGGCACAGGGGCTTCTCTCCAAAGAAGAGTCAAAAACCAACACGACCAGTGGTGTGACTGAAACCATGGAGAAGAGGTTAGCAACGGGCAGTCAGGGCAGGAATGAGCTGGCTGTCAGACTCAGAGTTAGTAAGACAGCACAGAGTCATTGTGCTGATATCAGCACACATCTCTGGCTCCTCACTGCTGACAAATTGAGCTCAATTAGTTGAGCTGTTTGTCAATAAGCAGCTAAAACAGACTAAGATGGAAAATTAATTTAGTATGGAATGTTATTCTCCTTATTTATTCTACTTTTAATCAAGGGGACATGCACAGTCCTTTGGTATTTCTTACTACATTTTAATGTATCGTTTGTTTTTAATTAGAAAAAAAAAACTGGTTTGTAACACAAAGTTTTACAGTTTACTGCACTTGGATATACTCATTTTACTATAGCGGCTTATTAATTTGGAAGTCTCACATTCACAGTAAACACCTTACTTCTTTGTTGAAAAAGGAGGTGGACACTCTTGCACACAGCCATTTTTTAATGTCTGCTGCCCCCTATTGAGGAGACACTGTTACAGTCTCCATGATGGTCACATTAACACTAAGATTAGTTTTTTTTTTTTGTAAGAATTGAATTTTATTAAGCAAGGGTACACTATATTAATTCAAAGTGACAGTAAAGTCTCTTACATCGTTACAAAATCGGTTCAATTTCAAATAAAAGTTCTTCTTTTGAACTTTCTATTCATCCAAAGTAGTATCACCGTTCCCACAAAAATATAAGTAATGGCTGCTGAAAATTCAGTTTACTGTAATTACTGCATTTTTAGTTAAATCAAGTACAACATTGGACAGCAAAAGAGACTCCTCACTTTTGAACAGTAGCCTACAGCACTCTTTTATTAAGATATCAGTAAAAAAAAATATTTATAATTGCAAATGCGATTGAGTATCATATGAACAGCCAATCAGTAATAAAACTGATTTAAGCTTCACCTAAATTACCCATTCTTTGTTTTTTTTAAGGTCAAGTCATTTGAGTGTGTTGATCCAGGAACGACTATTATTTAATGAACTTATTTGATAAAGGGTTTGTCAGACTGATTGATTTAACCCCATAACTTGAGACAGTTCTTTTTAATGAAAAACAACAACAAAAAAAAAAAAGACCCTCATGAGAGTCATTTACATGTGCATGTTAAGCATGCAGTCCTCCAGGGTGACATTTTCTTGCTATTATTTTGTGAGACATGGTCTTTTCTCACAACATTTAATCATTTCGGGTAGCAATGCAGAAAACAATATCACAAACTAATACCAATAACTATCAGCACACTGTCCAGAAGGTCTAATGTTATTAAATGCTGCCACGTTTCTTTAAGCATAGAAACACATCTGGAGCCACATTTTACACAATAAGTATTTCTATTTAAACAAGATAAAGTAAACTAATATTTTATTATGAATATATTTTAAGAGTCTGGAACAGGGATAAGGGCAAACAATAAAATGGAGGATAGATCGAGATAGAGAGGTGCACTAATAATACAAAAGCAAAACATGTACAATTCACTTCAATCACAATCCTGTTCTTTACATAAAGTAACAATATAAGACACCCATGTCGCTTGGTTACGCAATAATCTGCACATTTATTCATTACACTGTGTGATGAATTACAATGTTCACTTGCATCTGATTCTCTGGCAGGCAACACTGTTACAGTGCAGCCAAGTATATATGAATGTATGCATAGAAATATACGAAACGCTGACCTCATATCAAAACAACCCATTGCTCATGTTTAAAACTTACAATTTGACGGCCACAGAAAGATAGAATGTCTGATTTTTGGCTAATAACTTGGGATATACATTTTAAACGTTAAATGAATCTAGTATTTGAAGCATAAAACTAAATAATTAGTTACTTGCCTTATTTGTTTACCCGACTGAGGAAGGAGGGAAGACAGTCAACACGAACGGCAACGAATTGATGATACCTCGCAACAAAATAACAGACAGGAAACTACATATATATCTACATGATATACTGAAAATTGAATGTCATATTTGATTCTGAACAAATCTGTTCCCGCAAAACATTACAAGCTGCGTGACAATGCAGGAAATACGTCATTTTATGAATAAGGGCGGGAAACCACTCCTGTGACAGCTGCTGCAGATCAACAGCAAATAAGAACTGCTAGTTTAATTAGTAAAAAAAATAATTAAAACACCTGTTTACATTGAATCCGCAGTTTAGTCTTTTCACGACCTACTGGAGTTATTGTATTTAAACAGTTTATGCCTCTATTGAAGAGTACAGGGCAGGATCTCTATATGACACATAATAAACAGTACTTCTTCTAGTGTTGGGCAACATTTTGATTTAAGAACTGACTCCTTTTCAGTTCTTGAGAAAATTGGCCACAACCCATAGGAGGTTGAATTGGAATGACATAAAGTGGAATTTACAAATCAAGAAATTCAACAGTCACACAACAGAGGAATTGCAACAAACAACCCCTTAGGTGTTCTTTTCAATTTCCATCTTGTCATCATGCTTTACATTGTTTGGTTTTATATTATAGACTCTGGAGTAAATTAGTGGGGTTTTGTGTGTGTGTGTGTGTGTGCGTGCGTGTGTGTGCATGGTCCAAAATTAATGTATGAGCTATAAAAAATATACTAGTGGAATTTTTAAACATTGATTATTAAGTAAGATATTGATAATTGATTATTGACAATTAATGCAGTAATGTGGCCATGAATCATGACACAAAGCGGTATCATTCTGAAGGGGTTTATTTTGATATAATGAGCAGCTGATATGTATATTACTCCTACTTATTAGAAAGCTAGGTAACAAATAAACACATGGACCTGAAATATTGGTTTAAAATTATTGTAGACCTGTTAGCGTATTTGAGTTGTGAGAGTACCATGTTGGAAGTATGAAGCTGATTTCTAGAATGAGAGGTCAGTTATACAGTGTTGCCCTGGACAAGAGTCATTATTCAGAGATGTTTCATTGTTGAATGTTGTGATTAATTTATACTGCAACTTGCCATACAATGTTTTCAGAAACAGGGGTGAGTGGGGCGAGTTGTAACACATGGTTTAAAAGTTTCCACACACGCCAGTATGGCAAAACTTATTTTTCATCTTAATCTTTAGTATTTATATAAAATGAGAACATCTGCTATTATTTTAATCTCCAATCTGTTATTTAGCAGATTTCTAACCAGCAGAAGACACTAGCCGGGTTTAAATTCCAAACACTATTTAGCTAAAATAAGTAGTATCACTTTGCACTTTCAGTTATCACTTTGCTGTCCATTCTCACAAGTTAGTTGATCCATGTCCATTATCAGGTCTCAATCAATAAAAACCCAAGAACTCTAGTGGACAGAGCACAGATACACACTTCATTTTCATCATACATTACATACAGGCAAAATATAGTGAAGTCATTTCACACGCCACAACTAGAAACGTCACTTCCTTTCCTATGTGTCCACACTGGTACGTGGTTAAAAACAGCTAGGGCGCCACGTATACATTATGCAAAGATAGGTCTTTATAAGAAAAGACTTGTCAGGTCCTAGATCTATCGTTATTTTAGCGTGTGTCTTTTTGAATCGCTGAAGGGAGCAGCATATTTTTTCCTTTGAAACAAACAAGGGGTGGAGACAGAAGTTTCCAACTTGATCTGCAGAAGTTTATAGCAGCAAACTTCTTACACAGTAAGTATACTCTACAGCTGGCAACGTTACTCTTGCATGTTATACAGGGTGTTGTTGATATTTTATCTTAGTTATATGATGTGATGCATAAGAGCTTTATCGACATGGTAGACAATGGCTGGATTGTCTAGTAGCTAATGTATCTCTTACCTAACGTCATGTAACTGTCGTTTGATGAGCTGCTGCCCTTTTTTTTATCTAATTTTCTTCAAACCTAGTCTGTTTTCTCTGCCTGGTTAACATGTTTTCTTCGAAAAGGGTTTAATGTTATATAGGCTAATTTCCTAAAAGCCTATATGTTGTTGTTTCTCACCTAACGCTTAATTTTAGTGTGAAATAAAGAAAACAACGAGTTAATTTAAGTTCAGGATATTATTATTCAGCCTCAGGGAAAGAAAAGACTTTTCACAAAAGCGCCACGTCAGATTCAGTTCAGAAACAGCAAAGGTTTCTAGCGACGTTCGATTCACGAATGAATTATTCTTTTGAATCATTTTCAATGAATCGAACTGTTCACAAATCAAAATCGAACGAATCCCTCCAAACAGTTCTCGAGTTACCCTTTAAATATTTCGAATAAAACTGACTGGAAATATGTTTATGACTTGATATTACATTTTTACACACAGGAGACTTTATTTTAATAATTAATAATTTATTTTAATAATTTAATAATTTTATTAAAACATGCAAAAACATTTTTGTCTGAGAGAATAATTTCTGCTAGGCCTATTAGTTAACGTAAATGCAAAGTATATTTAGTTTACATTTTTGTTTTTATGAGCTGAATCATGGCTGCAAAAGACTGAATTAAGAAACAAAATAATGAATCATGTCAGTGACCACGTAAGGCTGTAACTGGGTCAGGACATAAAATAATATATATATATATATATATTCGAAAGAACCGATTCAATGGCACGAGTCTGACTATACTTTACTAAAGTTCGTTTTAGGACAGACTTGATACTATAACAATGCACTTGTTCCAATTGTTACGTCATAAAGTTGTTACAAAACCTGATGTTCAGACACTCATTTCCACTCATTCTATGATTGCTTACGTGTAACTGTACTGCTATTACTGCTCAATGAGCTGTATTTTATCTTTATTGTCCTGAGTTAATGTTCCTATATAGGATGATAAATGATTAAAGTGTAGTACTGCATCACAGCTGCTATGTTAATATTTAATTATGATTTCTTAATTTCACTCATATTCATATGGTTTACTAGTGAAAATACTTAAAATTTCAATTTAATATTCATATATTTAATGTTAATGATTCAAACCATTCATTAACCTTACTATAGTATATCCCATATGCAGTCATTTTATTTGTCTTAAAATATAGTCCTGTCTTCAGTCTTGTTCTCAGTGTTTGCTGCAATGTTGACAGGGTGTTTCAGCAGGTTACATTTTATTGACAGAGTAAACTGGTCTGCCTTGTTCTATGTTGGTGTTTGTTGGGTTGAAGCCCACATTTAGTCACAACCTTTCACCTTGTTTTCTGTCTGTCCTGCCCAGGGGCCGTATTCACAAAATCTTACCACTAAGGGTTCTCCTAAATGGCAGTAAAAGTTTTTAGCTAAGAGTTTTCTCTTAAAACCTATTCACAAAGCTGCTGAGACCAACTTTTACTAAGGAATAGAGAGAAGTCTTGAGCTAAGAGTAAGGGCGGGGTTGACCTTGTCGCTATAGACTATCTCGAGAGATTGCAAAATTCGAGCAATAAATGATGTTTTATAAACAAAGTTTTGGAGGAGCACATTCAAACGGTCTATTTAATGAGCTCGAGTGGAGGTATACTGTATACATAGACGAGAGTGATATAGTTCACATAGTTTCCTCGACAGTTTTCTGCATCCCTCCACTACCCCGTTACTCACTCTCGGCTGGGGATATGGGAAGAACTCTGGATTTGGGCTAAATTCCAAGCTCTGTGCCTTCGGTCCTCTTGGACAGCACACCAAATACGCTTATTATATATTTTTTTTATCCTGTTCGATTGTTTGTTGTAAGTGTGAACTAGTGAAAACAACTGCCACAGGTAATCGGACGTTATTTATTTATTAAATATTTATTTTTGCCGTTTTATGGTAGATTAATATGTATTGCATTTATGAAGAAAAGGTTCAGCACCAAAGGCTCTATCGCTATTGCCTCAATAGTGTACAGTGTCTTTGGGTGGATTGCTGAGGCAAATTGGCAGCAATGGCTATTAGAATTGTTTGTGATTTGGTCTTAGTGACTTAGGAGTCCTCTTGACTACTCCTAACACTTCACAGACTTAGGAGCTAGTTTTAGTGCTAAAATGCTTTGTGAAATACTCTTAGAGCAAAAATTTAGGAGTCCTAAAATTAGGACTGACACGCCCATTATTTTTAAGAGTTTCTCTTAAATTGGCAAGTTAGAAGCCACTACTAGCCTTAAGATGTTGTGTGGATACGGCCCCAGGTTCTTGGAAGACATATTAGAATTTCTTCTGTGGAAAATGAAGGATGGTATTCTAACTGCCACATTTTATTTTTTATGTAGGATAAAAATGAGTGAAACAAACCAGCAACAGGATGAGTTACCTGCATACTTGAAAGATGAGCCTCCAACAGGTACTGGAAGTTATGCTGACATTTTAATATCAGACAGTTATTCCTTCTTGCAACAACCAGGCTTTTTATCTTATTACTTTATTACTAAATTAATCATTTTATACAGCTGTCCTTTGTACATCTTCATGCTAGAGAATGATAACGCTCTGTGCCACATAGTGGTGCTCTTGCACAATCCAGGACTGCCACTGCCCTGTATTTTCCAGTCTTAATTGTCATATGTAGTAGATCTGGTTATAAAATTGTAGATATGGTTAATGAGTTGGTATGTTGTTAATAAAACAAAGATCACTGAAGTAAATTTTACCACAAAATACAAACCAGTTTTTCTACTTCAAAATTTCACATTTAATTACTTTGTACCTTATTTTTCTTTGTATTGTTTGTGAAATTTAATAACAGCTTTATGAGTGAACCATTTTTTTCAGTGTATAGTATTAGATCGGGTTGTAAAATGTTGCTCCAAAAGTGTTTAGATGCTTAAAAATGTAAGATTGGCATTGCAACCACACTTTTCAAGCAAAACATTTCACAAAATGTTTTTTTTTTTTTTTTTTTTTTTTTTTATGTTTATATATCATTTAAAACAAAAGATAAAATGATATATAAACTGTTTATATGGATAAATATATAGATTAAATATCAAGTATAAATCATGCATATTGTTCATCAGAATTATATTGCCAGATACTCTATTTGTTGTATTTATTGCAAGTGAAAGCTTTAAAGGCACAATATGTAATATTTTTGGATTAAAATATCCAAAAACCACTAAAACAGTTTTATGTATTTTGTTGACATTATCCAAAATGTTTTCAAGAATGTTTGAATCCAGAGAAATAAGCAATTTTGATTAAGACACAGATCGCGTCCGTGCGTCTCCTATCAATGACATCATACCCACATTACCCTCGATTTCCGAGGTTTTATTTCGTAGAAATAAACACCAAAGACATTTAAATATATTATGTGTTTTACTAGACAGGTGAGCAACTGTTGGATTCATTCATCGACAGAAAAATAATCATTGTTATATAGCTCAACACAGTAAGTCTGTCATAGCAGCCTCCGAGCGAACACGCAGAGTAGCATTATAACAACTTTCAACACCCAAATGTATCTAATATGATAAAACGGTGCTGCGTTACCCCACATACTCATGACCGGAATAAGCGGAAGTACTTGTCTGCGGGATAATAAAAGCTCCACTGCTCTCGAGCCGTGTGTCGCACGTCTCTCCTTAGCAGTCGCTCCAGCGGCCTCATTCCGCTCCAACGGTTTTCAGCCACACCCTGCTTCATACTACAGTAATGTTAATAAATCTTTAATACATTAGCTCATCCATGAATATGATTTCTTCCCGAGTCTCGTCAGATTCTTTTCCACCGGCTGTAGACGTGAAGACAACACCTCCCATGACTCCGCGAAATCAAGCTATGCCTGTTGTTTTGAACAAGCGACCTCTAGAGGCTAAAACTACATAGTGTGCCTTTAATTGAAGTATGAAATAAAATTATTATTTAAATGTAGATAGTATTTTTAATTTTATGTAGGCATTCACATCATTACTTATTTTATTTTGGTTACACTTTATTTTAAGGTGTCACGAAACCAGTGTCTTTGTTACAGTGCAATTATACACTTAAGTACTGAGTAATATTAATTAAGAACAAGTACTTGCTAGAGTTTAAAGGGTTAGTTCACCCCCCAAAAAAAATGCTGTCATTAATTACTTACCCTCATGTCGTTCCACACCCATAAGACCTTTCATCAAATTAAGATATTTTTGATAAAATCCGATTGCTCAGTGAGGCCTCCATTGACAGCAAGTCAATTTACACTTTCAAACACCCAGAAAGGTACTAAAAACATATTTAAAACAGTTCATGTAACTACAGTGGTTCAACCTTAATGTTATGAAGCGACGAGAATATTTAGATTTTTTGGCGCACAAAAACTAACTACTTTATTCAACAATATCTAGTGATGGGTGATTTCAAAACACTGCTTCATTAAGCTTCGAAGCTTTTTCGAATGTTTTGTTTCAAATCAGTGCTTTGAAGTGTGAAAGTCATGTGACTTTGGCAGTTTAATACACGCTCCGAACCACTGATTTGAAACAAAAGCTTCGTAAAGCTTCAAAGCTTTATGAAGCAGTGTTTTGAAATCGCCCATCACTAGATATGGTTGAATAAAGTCGTTATTTTATTTTTTTTGGCGCACAAAAAGTATTCTCGTCACTTCATAACATTAAGGTCTTACGGGTGTGGAACGACATGAGGGTGAGTAATGACAATTTTCATTTTTGGGTGAACTAACCCTTTAAGGCTAGGGTTAGGGTTTGGTTTAGTTGCATGTAAATTGCATCATTTACTGTTATTACTACAGTTAGTACATGTAACATGTAACAAGGTTTTTTATTTTATTTTATTTTATTTTAGACTAGACAGCTGCTCCATTATCTTATCTTTTTAGTATTAACATTTCCTTTTATTTCCTGTAGATCCCAACAAAGACCATCCCCAACCCCAGCCTGGCATGTTCTCCAGGGTAGCCGGTGGTCTGTTCAGTGTCACGAAGGGGGCTGTTGGGGCCACAGTGGGTGGAGTCGCCTGGGTTGGAGGGAAAAGCTTTGATCTCACGAAAACTGCTGTTACCTCAGTTGCATCTGTTCCAGCGATGGGGGTGGGGCTCGTGAAGGGCAGCGTGTCTGCCGTGGCCGGTGGCGTGTCCGCCGTCGGCTCTGCCGTTGCCAGTAAAGTTCCCATTGGCGGAGGCAAGAAGAAGGACAAGTCTGATTGAATCACATGGCTCTAAGGTATTTTTGTCAGAAGCATCTGCATCGTGTCTTCTTTGACTCCTGAGTGAGTTGATTGTGGAGTTCACGCTTGTGTTACGAGCATATTTGGACCATACCCGTCTGCCTGACCGTACCAACAAAATGTCATTCGCAAGCTGGGTGGCCTTTATCTGCTCAATGCAAGAACCTTTGTTTTTGTGTTCCATTGGAATATGACATTAAGTGTGTGTTGTATTCAGAGTCAAACTGTTTATCTCTGAACTATGAAGTATTACATTTCTGACCAGAGATGGATACGTGGACTTCTAAATGTTTTGTTTATGCTTTACTGAGCACACAAAGGCACATGCTTTTGTGTCTGTGACCGTACATGCAAAAAAATCACATATGTTTTAAACACACCTTATAGTTGAATTGCCACAAGCCGGTAGGAATGAAGATGAAGATCAATCAAGTGTCCCTCAAGGTGCTGTGGGGGGAAATCACAGACTGTGGGGTGCTGATGGTGGCGTCCATCCATATGATTGAGTGTTTGTGAGATTGCTTACTTTGTGCCTCTGGGGTCCACGTTGATCCATGCTGTCCTCTCACACGACTCCAGTGATCTCTCTCTCTCTCTCTCTCTCTCTCTGTGTCCCCTGAAAAACAGAGAAATCACAAGCATACACATACATACTCACACATGATGAGCTGTTGTGTTTAGATTTTGTCAATCAACTCTGAATGCTCAAAGAACTGCAGGTTTTTTTATGGAAACATGCATGACAATCTGCATCAAAACAGAGTCTCTCTGTTTGATGACTTTATTCCAAAACCCAGTGACATTTTCTTTTTTCTTTTCTGTATGTCATTCTGTTATTCACTGTCCTTTTGCTTCTTTGTTCTGTTTGCTCTTTTTACTCTTTAATGTGAATTAATTTTTTTTTTTTTTATGGGCCAACAAAGAACCACATGAGGTGGCAGAGTCTAATACAGTATTTTCTTCTATCAAGTATTTTTCCCTTTACCAAAGATTACTAAAAGGAAAAAAGTGTATTTGAGGATTTCTTTTTTGTTAACGTCAATATGCAGTATACTTTATAGTATTCAGTGTACTCTCTCTTTTTAGATAGATAGTTATCAAATATATAGTAATGTTTCTTTATTGTTGTTTGATTTGAGTCAATCCATATTTCAATGTAATAATGTGAACTGAAATAAAGAAATATCACCGTTGCTTGCTATGTTAACTATTGTGGAAGGTGCAGGCCTGGTGCCAGGACACACGACTTAGAGTGGGGGTGAATTTATATTTGTCAGGGGGGCAAGCGACCATAATGAAATAGCGTTGTGAGATCATCGCGGGAGGGGAGGGGGTGATAGGCTTGAGATCATTGCAGGGACCAAACTTATTTAAAACTTAAAGTTTTTAAAAATAAAATTAAGCTGAAATTATTTTAAAATATGAATATTAGATGAAAACTTAAACTAGAAATGTTGCCTTGGCCACTAACTGAAATAAGTTGTACTAAATTAAAGCTAAAATTGATATATAAATAAATTACTGTAATGCTAAATAGAACTAAACTGTAAAAAAAATTGTAGGTTTAACTTAAAGTAAGTTGCCTTAATTTTGAGTTCACTGAAATTAAAAATTTGAGTTAATACAATGAAGGGGATTGGTTTAATCAACAGAAACTCAAAATATGGTTATCTGAACCACATTAAGTTGATTTGACAAATACAAAATTTGATAAATCATGAACATTTTTACAGTGTATAAAAAAAACAAAATGACAAAAGCATACAAAATTGCTAAACAAGAAAAATTCAAATGAAATTTTTAATTAAAATAAAAGCTGATTCAAAATATTAATAAATAATATAATCGCAAATAAAAGTACTAAAATAACCGTTAGTACTAATAAAACCTGTAGCTGTATATTGTCTTTTTTTTTTTTTTTAACCAAAACATTTGGTCAGATAAATACCATACCAGGTTCTGTGTTTTGTTCTTCTCTCATATTTAAAATATTTAAAAAATGTCAAATATTTTCTCATTTTTGATAGTTTAATCAAACTTGTAGGGTAGGTAAAAACAAATATTCCATCTGGAAATAGCATTTGACCACTGGTTATCATTATAGTTTTGTAAATGGTCCTTTAATCTGGTCTGGCTTGCAGTTACTGTTCTAATTCATTCAAAATGTGTCTGGTGGGATTCAAATAGGACTAGATTATGGACCTTGTTATTGGCCCACAGCCTCTAAATCTTCAGGCTGTGGGGCCCGAAACTGCCAAAGAACCCCCCCACAACACTATTATTATTTTTTTTTCATTAAATGTTATCCAACCAAAATATGTACTGTATTTTATTTTTTCTTTCATTTGCCAAATTGGCTGTAATGGAGGATAAAGGGTCTGCCACTAAGGAAGGGGCCCTGCGGGACCAGAATCCAATGAGCAGGTCAGTCAAGTTTTTCCACGCCAAACTCAATAAACTATTGTTTTATGGACCTCACTTTGTGCACAGGGTAATTGTAATGCAAGAGCAGAAAAGACCAGAAAAGGGCAAACCTGTTAATTAAAAATAGGGGGTCTGCATACTTTAGGGCATGAAGTGTACCTCTATAAACAACAAACAGATCCCTGGCCTTCCCTTAAAAGGGTTTTGTCACAGTAAAAGTTAACCAGTGAATCAGTTAAAAGAATCAAATAAAACAATTTAGAACACAATATGTCTCTTTTGTGCAGCAAAAGTGATTTTTCCCTTACATGGGTATCTGCACCTTACAGGGAAAGGAGGCGGTAAAGCCTGTCAATGGTGAACAAACACTTGCAATCAAGTTCCAGTCCCAAGGTCATGCCGGATGTCAGTGTCTAATGCTTAGGGAATGAGGCGACAGGGGTCTTCCCCACTCTGTCACCTCCTGGAACAAATTCATTCCTCACACTCCTGGAGTTTCTTTCAGTAAACACTTTAAATCAAAAGTAGACAGTGAAACTCACACTGCAGGGGCCACAATCATTGACTTCAGCCTTTTGATATTAGGATGGTAGATGGTGCTCAACTGAGTTATGAATACCCGTCAAGGGTACAAAGTCAATGTTTATACTTATTCTTAGTCTGAATAGATATGCATTTAGCCATGTCAGTATTGATGAAAGATTTATCTAGCTAAAGCATTGACGGTGTGAAAATTCTGTGATTAATTACTCACCCTCATGTCATTCCAAACCCGTAAGACCTCATCTTCGGAACACAAATTAAGATATTTTTGATGAAATCCGAGAGCTCTCTGACCCCTCCATAGACAACAATTTAATTACCATTTTCAAGGCCCAAAAAGGTACTAAAGACATTGTTAAATAGTCCATGTGACTAGAGTGGTTCAAACTTAATTTTATGAAGCAATGAGAATACTTTTTGTGTGAAAAAACAAAACAAAAATAATGACTTTATTCATCAGTTTCTTCTCTTCCCTGTCATTCTTCTGTGTTGTTTATGTTGGGGAGACAGTGCAGTGCTTCCAGGTTCTACGTCAGAACGCCGACTCATTATTGTAAAAAAAAAAAATCAAAAATTTCTTAATTTGTGTTCTGAAGATGAACAAAGGTCTTACAGGTTTGGAACGACATGAGGGTGAGTAATTAATCACAGAGTTTTCATTTTTGGGTGAACTAACCCTTTAAAGCGAAGACTGGTACTGATGTGTTTATATAAATCCAATGCACTCAGACGTTCGATTATGAGGAGACCTTGTGGCTATACTCTTAATATAGGGCCACATCCAAGGAGGAGCCGCAAGCTTGAGCTGGCAAGCATAAATTAGTGGCGACAATGTTAAGAGGGAAAGAATTAAACATTCACATCCTTATTTTTCTTTTCTTATTCCCCACATCCACTCTATGATTCAGGCAGCCTTTCAGCAAATCAATAATGAGGCATGTATGTATGTGAGCTGAGGGGGCTTTACACTTCAAAGACCAAATATAAGTGGTTGAGTTGTTATAGGAGGTGGTGTAAGTGCTTTCCTGGACTGTAAATAAATAAATTTAAAAAAACACCTTGACTATTTTCAGAAACTGCTCTATATGCTTTGGCTAAAAAATACACAATTTTTTGTTCCTTGTAAAACATTTACTAAGTATATGGTTAAAAATGGATGCAAGCTGAGCATCAATGCTGTATTTCCTTGTATTAGTTCCATTAGACAAATGTGTCCTGTAATCCTTCTATGGATGAGTGACAGTTGCTCCTTCTAGCTCCTGATTTTGTGACACCATCTGTGTAGGTGAGATGTTGTGAAAAACAAATTAGCATAGATTAGGAGAAAGATTATTTTTCCCTCATAGTGTTAGTTTAGTATTATTAATATATTATTATAGCTTGAATTCATATTGGTATTAGGTATTTTCGTTTAGTTTACATTTTTTATCCAATATTTATATTTTACTTTATTTGAGTTTTATTTTCAATGACCAAAAATGGACCTATTTTTAAAAACCTATATGGACTATAAAGTGAAGCTTGGAGTAATGTGTTAAGCCAAGAGGAAAAACAACACAATCATATTGCAACTCAACAAGGGCTCAGATTCATTATCAGGGCTTGAGGTAAACAGTGTTGAGAACATTGCTCACAACACTCAGAATCTTGCTTCAGGGTTTAAAGAAAAATTATAAGGAAAACTTGTTCTTCAGTAGACCTGATAAAAAATCAGAATAAAGCACATCATGTTGCCTATACAAACCTCTGCATTATTCTTCTCCACCATTTCAATTGGTTCTTTAGCTTTAATGCCCACGTCTTAATGAATAAAAGCTTTCTTTCTTCCCTTTCTTACACTTTGACAGATGGATTGGAACTTTAAATCCTTTAGGGTTTAAAAGGTTTTTAATCAAATCTTTTTTTAAGATAAAATTTTTTGATCCAAAATAACCTGCATTGAGAGATATAGGCGAAACAACAATATAACACATCCAAAACGTGCTATAACTGACAAAATGTGTCAAAATGCTTTATATGTATGTGAGTTTCCACTTGTAAAAGGGACTGCTAAAGGATCACATTGTCAGCCATGTTTAGGATCAAGTTTGCAAGAAATACAGTAAGTGAGGCATGTCGACATACATCACAGTCTTCAGGCTCAGCACAGGGACTTCTGAAAGATCAATTACAGTGGGCGAGAAAAACACTGCACAGGAAATTGGGGAAAGCATGATTTATTTACATGTCTGCTCTATGATTAAAGTAGCGTAGAACAATAGGCAGCAGGGAATTGATTTTTTTTCTAAATCATCTCTGCAAGAAACAGTGCAAGAAACAATCAAAGAGTTTGTTTGGCTTTGATCTAGAAAATACATATCATGTTTTCTTATCAGAGCATGACAGTTGTCAAGGGATATGTTTAATTACCCCAAAGAAAACAGATTAAAAATTTTACATAGATGTCTTGTTTGTTGTTCCTCTGCCAACAGTACTGTAAATAGCTGTAAATGTGTCTTTGACTGTCCTCAGCAATGATCATGTGGACACTGACCCTGAGGATGTCCTGCCAAACAAAATTTACTTTCTAGTCTGTTCTTCTACACTCTTAGAAAAAAAGATTCAATGGGGTTCTATATAGAACCTTAGGGTTCTTGACTCAATTTTAAAGAACGCTTTATGCCAATAAGGTTCTTTCAACAGGAGAAATGCCTTAAATGATTGCATAATACTTTCACATTTAACAGCTTTTTTGAAAAAATTCTAGTGATGATGTAAATTTATGAGCTGTTTAATTCATAAAAATTAAATTAAAAATGAATCAACAAAATTAAAACAAAATCCATACAATGATCCCATGATGGGAATTCATAAAAGGTTCTATGAAGCACCTGATAGAACTCCTTAAGGTATAAGTATATCTTAGTTCCTTTATTTCAATACATGAGGTTATCAAATACTTTAAGCCCTCATTTTTTTTGTAATTCACAGATATTCTCTCTGTATATTCAGATGGGCTTTTATTTAACACATAATTTACATATTCATTAGGCTCTCTAATACTTGATTCTGATTGGTCAATTTCAGAATTTGGCGGTGTTTTAGTGTTGCCATGACAACAATGAATGTCAAATTGCTCATCTGGGTAAATGAAATTGGCGCTACTTTATTGTCTCTCATATGACTCCATAGACTCACTCTCTCTTTATTTATACAAATGCACTGTAATACACTATTATTCCAGTGGAAGCTTTAAAGGCAGGGTAGGTGATTTGTTCGAGAAATATTTTTTGTTATGCAGGTTGAAAGTCTCTTCACATCCTGATAGCAATCACTAAGTTAAATGGTCTAAATGTATTTATATATATTGTCTGCGGAAGGCGTAGGACCATAAAATGTTCGCCCAATCATTTAATTAGGTCCGAATGCAATGATATGATGTCCTACCTGCCTGTCAACATATGTATTTCCATACCTTCACACACCCTGCTCGCATAGGCATCACACTTTAACTCTGCGTATAGGATGAAACACGCCTGCACGAGCAGGGTATATATACATAAAAATACAGTGATTGCTATCAGGATGTGAATAGACTTTCAATCAGCAAATAACAAAAAAACAACTCACCAATTGCCTACCCTGCCTTTAATGCATTCTGTTTTTCTGGTTTTTTTTGCAAATGTCCATGCATACTGCATTCATTATCAAAGCACTTAGAGGTTAAATCGAGAAAGAATGGTAAACAATTCACTGAACAGCAAGAAATATCTGTGTTTGCTGTAATGGATTCCTATTATTGCATCCAGTTCTATCATTTCCAAGACTGATATGAAATAAATAAATATAAACTCTGCATGCCCTTTAAATCTTTTTAAAGTAGTTACTTCAAAGAGATTATCACTTGCCACCAACAATAATACAACAACAAGACATAAGAACAACTGAAACCCATAGGTATAGTAATGTACAGACTGATTTGACAAATTTTACTTATGGATATGAGATTTTTGACATCTGTATAGTAACTAAGTTATGGGGAAGCAGCGATTTTCTGTATTGCAAGGTGCCTCCCTGTTATTTTCTCTTATTGTTATTCTTGTGATCAATTTTTATCTAATCAAATTTGGCATTTCTGGTTCTGTTCACATACTTTAATTTGCTTCTTGGTGTTTCTTCACTATTATGTCCTATAGATTGTTTTTATTTGTTTAAACCAACACATTGCAGTTCTTTACTTTTGAAGGTCACATTAAAACAGACTTAAAAATATTAAAATTAATCTTAAACAAAATTTTAAAATATGATAATCTAAACAAAAAGAACAAAACAAAAATTTACATATTTTTTTAACACAAATTATGACAATTGTGATGTCATTTCCATTTTCATCAAGAATTTTGCCTCAATAAAGTTGGTGTAGTTGCTTACCAAGTGGACAATAGCAGTGGCACTGGGGCTTGGGCCCGTCATCGCTGCTTGCAGCTATATTTCTTCTTATTTTTGTTCAAGGTTTCGTGGGCTTTTGGGGACCTTAACTGGTCTTGCCAGATTTGTAATCTACAATGTCATGGTGTGGTCAGCTTCTTTTACTCAACTTTGCCCCTTTCTCTCATTAAATACTTCTTATATGTTTGTGTTGAGTGATAGAAGCAAAGTCAGGCCAGATGTCCTGGGGTTTATACATCTGATCAGTCCCCCACATCAGCTCTGTAACTCAGAAAGCTTCACAAAGTTCAAGCTGTACCTAAGGCTGCAGAGAGCCATTTGCTAATTATTTGAAGACTAGGATTAACCTGGTCACAAGGGTACTTTACTGATGTATATTTGCTAAATTGTGGTTTTGCTATACTGTACATACCATACACAAGTCATTTAATGTATTCCATACTTTAGACTTATTCTTTCAAATGCTCTTATGAGCATCCACTAGCTCCCATGTGGCTTTTAGCAATCTTGCGATGTTTTTTTTTGTCATTTTACATAACTCATAAGAGATGAAAGGTGCTCTGAAAAGCATCACATCCTTGAGAACTGCTGGGCCTGCAAACCTCTACTGAACCATGAACCCCTATTTTTCTGTGAAGCTCTCAAAAGGAAATTCTCTTAGCGCTAATGGATTTACTTATGTAGCACACAAAAGTCTGGGGCGTAATATGATTTTGTTGGGGTCATCACTATGAAGGAAAAGAAAAACACTGCCAGATCTTTTTGAAAACATCTCTGCATGTGCACTAGTAAATGCTAAAAGCTTTGAGGCAGGGTTATTATCGTTAACTTAAACAACTTTTTAATACTTTAAATAAAATAAACATTAACTGAAATAAAATAAAATATAAAGAAAGCTTAGGGCACCATTTCTTTTCTTACAGTTTAATTTAAGGTACTAAAATAACTAAAAATAAAAACAAAACTAAATGTAATAAAAATGACAACACACAACAAAATTATTAAAACTTTAATTCAAAATATTAACACAAAATATAACATCAATGAAAAAGGTCTTGAATGTAAAAATAATATATATACAGTATATATATACATGGGTGACATTTGACTCTCGAGGTAGGGGGGCAAGATTTTTTTTTTTTTTTGTACCTGCATCCGCAAATTATTCACAGAAATTTTAAGCAAACAAGTTTAAGTTTGCTTGTTGTTTATTTAACTCATTGATTTAATAATTCACTTAATTTTATTATCACGGGAAATGACGTGGACAATATGTGAATCCGTGTCCATCATTTTGCGAGCAACTGGTGATAAAGAAAAATGCCATGTCGCAATATTGAAAATATTTCCATTTTAAACCATGAAGGCAAGCCAGTTAATATCACACAAACAATGTGAAAACTTTGCGTGAGATGTATATATATATGTATGTCGCCCATGTATATATATATATATATATATATATATATATATATATCTTCATATGGATCCAAAATAATGACTCCTTCAAAAACAGCACAAACATCAATACTGCATCCATATAATTTAGGATGCATCCTCACATAATTATATAATCAATATACTTAAGGAAAAAATGAGGACTGGGTCTGTCAAATTCCAAAATGTCAAAAAAAGATACACCATAAATGAAAAAAAAAAAAGAAAAAAAAAAACCACCACAAAAGCACTATATTACAGCATTTTTGAAAACTTATAGCTTTGTTAGAGGAAACAGGCATTTAAATATATTCACTTACTGTATTAACTATTGTGATCGGATCATTGAGTCAGTGAGTCCACACTGAATCAGTACGATTCATGGATGAATCATTGTTAATGTTTATTCATTGACAGCATGTCAAGAAATCTTTTCCACTCTTCCATTTGATACAGTGACTTATGTAAGGGTGATTTTCTTTAAATAAATGCCAATGTCAAAGCTTTCGCTATTTCATTTCTCCTTCCCCCATCAGTCTGGAAGTGGAAAACAGGATAAGTCAGAGAGTGTTGTGAGCGGCTGGTGACCATGCAGCTCTTAATTGGGAGGAACAGTGGGGCTCTCCTAAAGCACAGTCAGGAGAGGACAAGAGAAAGGCATTTAGAGACTGACACATGAATGACAGACTTGTGAATGCAGAGAGCCATTCATTAAACCTACCTAAGGCTTGATGAGACAGAAGTGGCTGCACAGATGTGCCGATTTGCCAACTGTTTGATGGCCCTAGTGTAATCATTAAAATGATAGAAAGTTTCTTTTTTTAAATTTTTAACCAGACAATGTTAATTAAAATAGATGAAATAAATTGTTAACAGTAGGGGGAGCAGGGATAATTGTAGTCTCATGTTGTGACTCATTTCAAGCGACTGACCACAGCTCTTTTTGCTTTTACAGAAGGTTTAGGAGCAGTTTTTTCTGAAAAAGAATATACCACAATTACATGCTGGTGTGAAAAATTTTGCATAATGCCATGGCAGACTCCATAAAGACTTGAAACGAGCAGAAAAATAGCAGAAAATGCATATAGGCTTTGAATTTTTCATCATAATTTCTGACTATTTCACATAAATCTGAAAAGAAAAAGTACACTACCATTCAAAAGTTTGGGGTTGGTTGAATGTTTTTAAATAAAATCTCTTACTTACTGTAATCTGCTCACCGATTGGATGCATTTATATGATCATTAATATGGTAAAATAGTAATATTGTAAAATATAATTACAATTTAAAATAACAGTTTTCTATCTAAATATATTTTAAAATGTAATTCATTCCTGTGATGGCAAAGCTGAATTTTCAGCAACTAGTCTTTCAATCTTTCAGAAATCATGCTAATATGCTGATTTTGTACTCACAAAACATTTCTTATTATTGTCAATGTTGAAAACAGTTGTGCTACTTAATATTTTTGTGGAAACCACTATATATATATATATATATATATATATATATATATATATATATAGGATTCTTTCATGAATATAAAGTTCAAAAGAACAGCTTTTATTTGAAATATATCTTTTGCAACATTGTTAATGTTGTTAATTGTCTTTACTGTCACTTTTGATCAATTTAATGTGCCTTTGCTGAATAAAAGTAAAAAAGTATTTTAATTTTCCATGCTCTTTCTATAGGTCTCCCTTTAAAAACACATTCTGGCGAGTTAGGAGGGAGGCTTGGATCTTTAGTTGACTGGTTTAAAAGCCTGACCCACATTTCCATCATGTAGCTGTGTTCAGATGTGGAGAATCAAATAAGGTGAAAGCCAGTTTATCAGCTGCTTGTCACGCTACACACTTCCCTGGAGAATCAAAAGACAATGTAGTCAGTGAGCGATAGTCTTTTATCTTTCATTCAGTGTTTTCAGTTTAGATTATTGTAACACTTTGTTTTAATAATCAATTAATTGTTTTTTTTTTAAAAAAATGTTATTCAGGTAAACATTCACATAATAGTAAGACCTTTTCAAAAAGGTCACAGAATTTCACACCCATCCATACTGACTAAGACTATTGATTTAGAGTATTGATTAGGATCATACTTTCCCTCAAATATGCTGTTGAAGCACAATGAATTATATATTTCACCATTCCTACTTCTTCAGATAATTCATTTTCTGCCTTCACTAGATTTTTATTCAGTATTACCAGAACAATTTATTCTTTGTTTCCTTGTATTGAACAATTTAAATTTCCATTGATTTTAAACAATGAAACAGTATAATATGCAGCAACACTGAATGCACTGCTCAAGGCCGCACAGACCTAGCTTGAATATGGTTTGGAGGATCAGGGCCATGTCTCCTATATTGGAAGAACGTTGCTTTAGCATTTTTGTGACAAAAACATATTCTGCAGTACTAATGTATTCTTCACATTCATGTTCTGTACATATAATGGCCACTATGCTTTCATACGCAAATCATCAGTGTCTTTTTGGTTTGAAGTGACTAGATAATGACTAGATTGTTGTCATACCCACAAGGGAGCTGAGCAACCACAGACTATGACACATGTCCCGGATGCAAGAAGGTTAAAAGGGGTACAAAAGGCTTTTAAGAGTAACAAAACTGAATCATGCACAAACTGATTACATAAAAGCTTGTGAGGAAGTCTGCAGTTGTGTTATGTTTCGTATATCATATATTTCCATTGATTTTGCCTAAATCACATTGTCAGAATGGGGCAGGAGCATTTAATCTTCCCCATTACAGTTAACAAGCTCTGTTTTTAAGATGCTTTCATAGACACATATTCAGTCATGTTTGTGCTCAGATAAGCCATTAAACTTCCCTTGATCTATTTAGATCCATTAGAGTATCACTTGCGTGAGCTACTGGACAGATATGCCCTATGAAAAAGCAGATAGCATGTCATGGCACTACTGGGTAATGTGGAAGCATAATAGATGTGTTTGTATGTGTTTCAGCTGAAGATTAAAGTATGATAGCCAGGCTCAAATTTAAAAGAGAGTATTAAAGGGAGTGTTGTTTCTTTAATTATGCAAAAACCGTTTTCACTACACTGTGATCTCAGTGCAGTCTATACAGCACTTCACATTAGGCAATACTCTTTTGTAAGTTTTTAAAAAGAAAAATAGGAGAGATATGTAAAATACATCTAGATTCTGACAAATACAAATTACCATATCAGTTATCGCTCAAATTAGAGATTCTTGTTTCATTCACTGCTACTGGCCAATAGATATATATTGGAAATAGGCTATATATAATATTTATTAAATTTATTATGCATGCTCATTTACACATTTGCAACATTTTTACATTTAGTTTACCTTTGGCATCATTTAACATTCATTACATTTAAGAGTGTTGTAAATTTAACTATTTATCATATCTCAAAATTTATATCTATTTTATCATTGTGATAGGGACCCGAGCGGTCACAAGGAAAATCACATTATACCTGGTATTAAGACGTGTTTTGGTCAATCAGAACACAAGTGGACGGCACTAAATATGCTGTAAACAAGGTCTAAAACGTTTTAAGCTTGTCTAATTTCGACCACTTAGAGAGGTAGTGAAAAACGCATTTGACCGGATTGCTTTCGTAGTCTAAATGCTCATGTGGTCGAATAGCCTCAAAAGACTGCATACTGACTAATGCGTAAACATTTTGGGAAGCGTGTTAGCCAGACAGGATTTAAACTTTGTCGGCTGAATAAGTTTGATTTGAAGATGAAAAATGTACCAAGCACAATGTTCTCTTACCACTCCTGATTTCTAACACACTCACAGTGTTCGGCGTGGTCTTGCGGTTATCAGAGCAGAATTGAAAGCTGTGTTTTTCCTTTGTCTCCTCGTGCATTCATATGTAAATTGCATGAGCTTATTTTGTCCAAGATCGAAAGATCTGAAAAAGCCCATACATTTACCTATACCCTTGAAAAAATCAGGACAGGACTAGTTGAAAGTGGATAAAAGAGACAGATTAATACACCAGGTGTAAACAGGTATGTGTCTGCCTTGTCTACCTGTAAACAGGCACAAGATGGCGTCTAAAAAGATGTTTATTACAAGCAGATGTGCAAAATGTGCAAATAAATATGGTTAAGAGCATAAATAAAGCAAAGACTATTAATAAAAACAGTCTAAAAACTAGAACTTCCAGATAATAAAAACAGTACCAACTCCCCTCTTCAACAATTAAGGCTGGAGTTTCACTGCACTCAAGCAGCGCTACAATAACCTTGTTCAAGTTTACTCTAAAACCACAATCAGTCCACTAGTCCCTTGCTACTAGTGACAGACAGCCATCTTATATAGCCTATCTTTCCCACTCTTTCTAATGGGAACATACCATTTAAAAAAAATTAACTCTTACCTTACCATATGATAGATAAATAAGTACATAAATACATAAGATGATTAAGAACAAGAGTTAAAAACAACATCAGTAAATACGATAAAAAAGGATGGATAAAACATACATTTGCACAAACATTTCCATAAATTAGCTAAAATGAGTGGGCTTTCTTTAAGGCCATCCCACTCAGTTAAAGCAGCAAATATAAACCAGCACACTCCACATAAATATTATAAAAATGCATAAGAACAGTATAAAATACAATAAAAACAGTGATGGAAGACAACTTCAAAGTTTCTCAGTCACAATCATATTATATGATGTTTTATTAACAAAATTCAGGAGGAGCAGGTGCAGATAATTAGACTAATCATCACAAGTGGAAAGCATTCAGCTACTCAAACAACAGAGGTATATATACTGCAGACTTACCTCTGTTCGTTGACAGTTTATCAGCATCCCTCCACCACTCCATCTCCTCACTTCTAGTTCTATCTCTCATAACCACATCCGGGGGGAGTACTCTGGGTTCGGGCCAAAATTCCGAGTTTGGAGCCCTCCCCCTGGACAGCACGCCAAATACGCATTACTTTACTCTATCTAATTATATGTATATGTGAACTCGTGAAATATTATAATGTTGTGATGCAAACTTACAAATTTAAATTTTGTAAATTCATGAAGCAATTAATAGAATCTATTTTATTTTACGATTTTATGTGTGTGTTTGTGTGAATTATAATTTATTAATAAAATAGTATAGAATTTTTATATCTGCCACTTTCAGAATTTTTCAATATCAATATTCAATATCGACCAATACCAATATATTCTAATCTCTATTGTCATCTGATAACATTATGGTACCAATATATAAAGAAAAATAATAGTCCATTTCAAACTTTTAGGGGCTCTTTTAAAAAAAAAAAGGCACTGGTAAAACGTCAACTGTAATGTACTGAAATATCTGCGTGTTATATTTATGTGTTGCTTGCAAAAACATATTAGTTAGCAGCAGGAGTTAAACTGGACCATGACTAGCTCAGGTGTCTCAAATTCATGCAATATGGTGAGGATAAAACAGGTTCACAAGTCTGGAAACCCCAGTGAAACACAATGTTATCGGGCACAAAAGGACCAGAGCACAATAAACTCTGTCACACAGACCAAAGTGTGTCGGTAAATTAAATGAGCTTGCACTAATTAAATGTGCCATATGCTCCGTGCTCCTATGCTCTGGGAAACATTTGTCGGTGAGAATGGAACACATAACTGTGTGCAATGAGACACCACACCACTTGTGTATGGGGATTTAGTTCATATGATGTGCATCTGGTTTTAACTGGGTTTGGAGGAGAAAAACTAAGGCACTGTGATGTTGGATGAGCCCTGAGCCACTGCAGCTCTGCTGGGAACTGATCACATGTTGAGTGGGGCTTACATCTGAGATCTGTTTTAGATGACACTCATGCATCACACGCTAAAAGGAACAATAAAAATAAATGCTATGGATTGAACTTAACACGCTATATATTAAAGCTAAAAGTCGTAAATATTTGCCATGATGGACCAAGCAAAAATAAATAGATCACTCGAGATTTTCGCACACACTCTTACTTGCCTTTCAGTGTAGGCTAATTAAACACCACTGTCTCAGAAGCTCTACAGAACATCAATTGTGCCTTTGTTGTTGGTCTGTCCTCACCAACTAAATGCTGTGAAGCTGTGGTAGTTTGGTCGATTGTGTTCCCATGTACAAAAGCTAGGCTTCTCAATCAATGAGCTATCTAGCTCAGATGCATCAACTGGGATTATCAGTGTTGGGACTTGCTTTGAGCCAGCCTAGTAAACCCTAATTAATGTCTGGCTTTTAAACAAAGCTCTTTTGAAGGATGATAAGATACAGAGGGTATTATGATTAATTCACAGTAAAATGAACTGATTTTAAGTAGTTTTTATAGCAGGGCTACAAACATTTGATCAGGCTGTAAACTTAATTATAGTTCAGGTGCATGATTAGCACTAGAGTTTATCATGGTTTGAGAAAATGGATCAGAGAAAAGCTATATGACGCTGGAAGCTATGACTAATGAAATGAAGTCGAAAGCAGATGGAGTATAAATATTCATCAGAATCTGTCTGAAATCAAAACAAACATCAAAACAAACATCATAGTTTCTTCTAAATCTGTTACTGCCTTCAGCTTGTTATTTTAAACTGAATATGCTTATAAGAACCTTAGTACACAAACTCTTCTCAGAGAACACAAACTGTTATACCTATATCGTACTTATAAGGGCATTCACACCAAGGATGATAACTATAACCATAACCTTTTCAGAATCTGTATACAAAAGAGCGCACTTTTACAGTCTAAATGTACAGCGCCTCGTTCCCTTTTTAGGGAACCGGGTTACATAAGATGTTCCCTTTCGAATGGTAATCAATGCTGCGTCATGGCGTTAACCCTATGGGAATGCCAATACCAATGTCACACTGAGGGAAGATACCTGCCCATCATGGCTGTGAAACACTGGCACAGGCACTTGTTGAGCAGAAAGACTGGTTCAACCCTAAAGGACCTGTGATCCTGAGATCCTGAATCCATGTCCAGACTTTAAACCATATGAATGCCTTGACAGGATGCCTGCTCCCAGCTTTGCATGCCCTGGAATATAGACTGCCCTACCCTCACGATTCATAGTGCCTTTAAAATGGTTTCTCAAATGTTTTGAATGTCTTTATCCTAGCCTGATGCTGCGCATAATGGCTAGAATCTGGGCGGAGCCTGGGCAGTGTTTCCCAAAAGCATCGTAAGCCTAAGTTGATTGTAGCTCCATTGATGGCAATGGTCCTACGATCTAATAAGGCTTGCAATGCTTTTGGGAAATGTAGCCCTGGTTAGTACCTGAATGGGAGACCACCTGGGAAAACTTGGTTGCTGCTGGAAAAGGTGTGAAAAAGAGGCCAGCAGGGGGTGCTCACCCTGTGGTCTGTCTGGGTCTTAACGCCCCAGTATAGTGATGGGGACACTATACCGTCAAAAAGCACCATCCTTCGGATGAGACGTTAAACCGAGGTCCTGACTCTCTGCGGTCATTAAAAATCCCAGGATGTCCTTCGAAAAGAGTAGGGTGTAACCCCAACATCCTGGCCAAATTTGCCCATTGGCCTCTGTCCATCATGGCCTTCTAATCATCCCCATATACTGATTGGCTTCATCACTCTCCACCAATGAGCTGGTGTGTGGTGGGGGTTCTGGCGCAATATGGCTGCCATCGCATCATCCAGGTGGATGCTGCACATTGGTGGTGGTTGTGGAGATTCCCCTTCCATATGTAAAGCGCTCTGAGTACCCAGAAAAGCGCTATATAAATGTAACAAATAATTATTATTAAGAATCAACTCTACACATGCAGGAGATAAACATGTCTGCATCATGGTCGAATCCTATACTACCCCTGGAAAAGTGGTCCTCTGACCTGGAGATAGCACACATTTCTTGAGGTTCAGCTTCAGTACCTATATGGGCTGGAATGATACCTTGATGCCAAGTCGCCAGCTCCTCTGACTAGGATCAGCCAGTCAATGTAATTCAGTACACAAATGCCCCGGAGTCACAAAAGAACCTGCATCCACGCACTTGTGTGTCGTCCCCAGTAATAAAGTGGGAGCACGGCACACACAAGTCCTAACTTAGCATTTATGATGGCCATACTGTCAAAAACAGTGGTTCCCGACCCTTGTCCTGCAGTTCCGCTTAGCACTGCACATTTTAGTTGTCTCATGATATTATGATATCACACAAATGCAAACATAAAATGTTGCCACCTGTTGCCACCTATTGGCGTAAAGATGTAAAAAGTGTAGAAGTGAAAAGACTCAGAGGTATTGGACTGTATTTCAGCAATCTAGGAATGCCTCGCATCCAATCAACTTTGAAGAACCAACTGTATAATGTGGATTAGCAGATCATCTTCGATATAAACTGAATTTTCATATAAAATGACCCCATACTAAATCTGGTAATCACTGTGAACCAGTAGAGCTGTGTACTTGGACTGTGAAGGATTACTGTCCTATTTTTGCCACAAAGCTGGTCCATATCTTTATATCTGTCTGAATTATATGTCATACCCTCCATAAAACAGACTACAGAGATAGGAATCATTCAAAATGTATCATAACAGAGTTCTCTGATTATATTTACAGAATTCAATTATTCTGACACAGACAGATGGACTGCTTGTCCAAGAGAGGCCTGTCATTTGTTACCGTCAACAGTTGTGTCAGGATGAAGGGCTTTTGGAACTCAGATTCTGTGGCTACAAACAAAAGAACAAAAAATATGATGGCCTAGACTTTTAATCAAATTGCTAAGTGATGCAAGGTGTGCTTACACATTATATATAAGCTCCTATTTACTGTAGTTATATGGATCTGCAAAGTTTAATTGTTCATAATCATTAATGTTACAAATAAATAAATTTTCCATAAATAAAATGCAAGCATGATGTAATCATGCATAGTTAGATTAGAAAAATAAATTGACTTCTGTACACTGGGAAAAAACAAAAACAAACAAAAAAACCCCCCCCAGAAAATATACTGGTCATTTTTTGCCACAACATTATACATTAAGTTTCTCTTTAAGTATAACCCTAAACAACAACACAATACAACACGTTTTTCAAAATATGAATATGACACCTGTGAAAAATCAATACAGAAAATTCCTTCATAGCAACACTGGGCCCTATTTTTACAGACTTTGTGTAGTGTAGAGCTACTTTTGAAGTTTTTTCATAATTGATTAACTTTGCAACATTGACACTGTTATTCAATAGAACTGAATCAACAATGTAGCTGAATTCGAGCTGAATAATGACTCTATTGTCTTATGTAGAGCTCCTTTAGCTGAAACTGAACTTATTTCATAATTGATAAACTTTGCAACATTGACAGTTATTGGACTGAATTGACTCACCATTGAACCAAACTGAACAATGACACTATAATCTTAGAGCTGCTTTTTTACTTTTTCAACATGAATGCTATTATTTTCCTGTCTATTACTATGAAATAAATGTGACTTGACTTGTGTTATTGTCAAAATCTGTGTGTCCATCAAACAGTATTCTGCTGCAAATCCATGCGTCACTTGGTAGAGACAAATTAGGCAGATGCCAACTTGAACAGGCTGACATGCCTTCATCCTTAAACACTATCAAGAGCAGGGAACCAGATTGTCATGTTAATATTACTAATTAGTAATAAACGTATGCGTGAAGACTATTCTAACTGCTGATTATTAGTTGTGCTATTTTCTTAAAATGAATTTATAAACGAACAAGCAAATTTTTTTCACTTTACTCAATGTTATATTTGCAAACGTAGTGCACGTTTTAGCTTACACTCAACAGCATTTGAGCGCAGCTACTTTATTGGCTCGCCTTCCCGCTCATTGGAGGTCAACACCATTTAACAGATGCAGCTAATAGCAGGTGCTTGAGGACACCAAACAATATACTTTCTCATAAAAAAAATCCATTGGGCTTTATTATAAATAGTGAAATTTACTGTCCTCTAAAAGGCTCAGGAAAAATTCTAGCTTGACAGATTCATCACCATCACTATATATTACAGTGAACCCATTTATCTTTGTGCTTTGCTCCAAGGAAGTCCTGTAGAGAGCTATCTGTTAGCATTTCCATTCATTTCAAGGCAGGTAGCCTGGATAGAACAGGAAGCATGTAACTTGTAAGACAAAGACTGTGCATTTAAAATGGATATATGGTAAAAGTTGGTATGCTACATTTTTTTGTAGCATACTAGCATATATATGGATTCAAAGATAATAGACATTGAAAAGTCTTCTGATGTCATAGGGTCCACCACAAAGCATGTCCTATATAATGATTCCAGTATTGCACATTACCAACACTCCCCAAGAGACACATTTCAGTCTGAGTTTTCTTTTCACCCATGTGTGTAATGTCTGGGCTAACAAACACAAGATAAATGTAGTCAAAAGACTTCTCTGAGTGAAGTTGTGTGTTGACGTTGAGGCTGAATTATGTATGAGTTCACTCAAAAGATGAGTGTTGTATGGAATTCATTGTGGATTTGCTGACAGTTCTAGTGCACCTTGATCCAGAGGGAGAGAGTGAGAGAGAAAGAGAGAGTATTTGGGGAGAGAAGTACTGTAAATCCTCTCCCCCTCATCATACAATAGTCCCTGCGATATAGCGCAAACCCTTCACTAGTCCATCCAATTGCTTCATCCACAGTGTGAATTTACTGTAGGCTATATTTCTGGATAGTAGTTAACCACATTCACTGTTTTATGTATCATTGCGATATTTTTAATTGCAAAAATTACACAAACACATTGGGTTTTCATGTTTTACAGTATGGGGACATTACATAGACATAATGATCTTTATACTGTACAAACTGAATATTCAATCCCCTTTTTAAGAATTGCTCCGCGACTTGGGTTGAAGATCCAAACACAGCTTTATTGAGGGTAAGCCACATTTGTAATCCATACAACAGGCATATGGTCAAAACCACAGAGCAAACAATCTAGATAGAGTCCAAGACAAAGGCAAACAGGGAAATCCAGAGACAGGCATGATCAAAAACATGATCAAAACCATGACACAGAAAACCAGAAATAGCACTATGAAATGCAGTGTAAAACATACAAGACTTCACAAAGAGTGAGTAAAAACAGAGCTTTTAAAGGCAAACACAAACGAGTTAATTACACACAGGTGGAAGTAATGAGATCATAATGAGTCCAGGCAATGGGTTATGGGAAGTGTAGTTCATGATAAGATAAGAGATGGAAGGAGTGCCCTTAGGTGGAGATCATAGAAACTCCAGCTGGCGGAGTTTAGAATCTAGAATCCAGGAGGGAGGTGGAGTGGAGACGGAACAGGGGGAAGGACTGGAAGGCCAGGCCCATGTGGTGTAAGAAAGACTGTACACTTAGGCAGATCGGGGAGCCAGGGCGGAGCCATCAGAGCAGGTGGCCAGGGTGGAGCAGACAGGGCAAGTGGCCAGGGCGAAGCTGACGGGACTGAGAACCATCTCAGCAAAGTTGGAGACAACAAAGGTGGAGCTGATGACCACCACAGCTGAGCAGATGGGACTCTAGACCCCCACGGTGGAGCAGAAGACCACCACAGCAGAGCAGACAGGACAGAAGATCCCCAGAGTGAAGCAGAAGACAACCACAGCAGAGTAGCTGGGACTGAAGATTCCCATGGTGGAGCAGAAGAACACCATGGCGGTGTGGGAGGAACTGCAGGCAACCACAGCGGATCAGGCAGAACTGGAACATAAAGCACACAGAGGTTAAAGATGGCCCCTGAGGCCATAACACACTGCAAAAAATGCTGTTCTTACTTAGAATTTTTGTCTTGTTTCCAGTCCAAATATCTAAACATTCTTAGATCAAGAAGCATTTTCTTGACAAGTAAAAATTATTTTCTTGTTTTTAGGCAAAATAATCTTAATCCAAATTGACAACAAGATTATATAGTTTATTTTTGGTTTGATATAAGATTATTTTGCTTACCCCACTAGCAGATTATTTTGCTTGTTTTAAGGAAAAACTCACTTAATTTTGACTTATTTTTTCTGAAAACAAGAAAATAATTTTTACTTGTCATGCTTCTTGATTTAAGAACTTTAAGATATTTTGACTAGAAACAAGACAAAAACTCTAAGTAAGAACAGCATTTTTTGCAGTGCAGGACTGGCACAAAGTTCAGATATGGCCTTCGTGGCTGTGACATGACAGGCTGAGAGTTCAGAGATAGCCTCTGTGGCTGTGACATGACAGGCAGACAGTTTGAAGATGACAGGGCAGGCAGGACATTCAAGGTCAGGAGTTCAAGGTCGATCTCCATGGTCATAACAGGACAGATAGGGAATTCAAGGGCGACCTCTGTGGTCATAACAGGACAAACAGGAAGTTCAGGGACGACCTTCGTGGTTGTATCTGGGCAGACAGAAAGTTTGCTGACGACGGTGGGAGAACTTCCGAGACCTCCAGATTTGATACCACTGGATTTGGATGCACTGGACTCAAAGCTGCTCACACTGACATCAGTGGTGGGTCCGCCAAACTGGAAGCTAGTCTCAAACGCCTAGCGACTGCCTTAGTAGCTTCAGGTACAGTGTCCATGACGGCTGGAGACTCTGGCGTGGTGTCCATGATGGCCAGAGTCTCTGATGTGGCGTCCATGATGACTGGAGACTCTGGCGTGGCGGCCATGACGTGAAGAAGCTCTGGTGTGGCGGCCATGTTGTGAAGAGGCTCTGGACTTGGGACCACTGGAAAAGCAATCCTCGACTGATTATTTCCTGAATATTACATTCAAAAATGCAGATGTTTAAATTTCCTTTTAAAAAGCAGAAATTTCTTTATAATGTTAGATTAGATATATTAGATATCTTTGCATATCTGGTTTACAATACATACTAAAAGTATACATACACAAGAAAAACTACCACTCAGCAAACACCTCAGCAACCCTTAATTATTTATAAAATATTATATTGTTTCTGTAATATAATAGTCCTATGTATATTGTAGATTGCAAGTTGGTCTATAATCAGAGCTTATTTTCTCCATGTAATACAGTGAAACCAATTGTGTTCTGTGACACATCTGCTGGGAGTAAATTAATTAAAAGTAAATACAACTTCTCAGCCAAAGGGAACACTAGTCATCAAATGAAACTCTTCACACTATTATTCCACAATGCAGCATAACATGTTATTGTTTTTATAGTAATTTGTTTGTTATGAAAGAATATACGACCTAGTCTGAATTACAGTAATACTCTGAATACAATATTTTATTGAAAGAAATTACCTTTAAATCTACTTTTAATACTTCCTGGCGATTGTTCTGTACAAAACAACAACAACAAATAAAATTTCAAGGGGCAATAACGGAAACAGATTGACTGGTATGCTGTCAGAATGCGTTGTCTCATTGCATGCTGCAGTTCACACACGTACAACACTGCAGAATAGCTATTTTTGACACAGAGTTCATGGTATAATGGTTAAAACGGAGCATGTACATACATATGAGTGACTGCTTAACCATGCCATTTACTGTAACAACACATTACCGCTTTTAAGCTACTGATATACTGACAGAAACAGTGAGACACATTTACTCACTAGCTACTGTATCTGCACTTTGGAGAATATTTTTTTAAAGTTGACTTGTAGGTAATCAACTTTTCATGAAGAAAAAAATTCTCGAAATGCCTGGAATGTGATTTATAGAGAAAATATAGTGTGGGAGGAGTGAAAGTGGGGGTGCCGGTTGTGCTGAAAAACACTGACAGAACAGATGCTAAGTTTGCATAGTCATATATATGCACATGAAAACTCACACATGCGCACATACATACACCTACACACCCTTTACCCTTTACCGCTCGATCCTGTTCTCAAGCTGCATTTCTTCCATTCCTGCACTCAGATTTTCTCCTTTTTTAGCACTGAAACATCACGCTCTCCTCCTATGGCCCTGGGCCCACTAGACACTATAAAAAGATACAGGCTCATGAAATATAGAGAGTGTTCAGGATTCAATTTTATGGTGCCTATTACTGCAAATTGTAATATGGCTAATTACTCCTTGCCATGTAGGATTGCTTCAGCAATTGTCTTATGCCCCCATCAGACGAAATTTCAAGCAAATGGCACCTGAGGGGCGTCAATTGAGCATTTCATTATTTTAATTATGTGGACTTATGATTTACCTTCGCAGACGGAGAGAACAAGGCAATTTGAAAATCTTTCGTTAGGCTATGCTTTTCTCATGGGTACTGAATTCATTTTGTACAACTTTCCAGATGTAACAGACGGATCTGAAAAAAAGACAAGCTAAATAGATAACATATATCTCTTTTTTTTCTCAAACCAATGTCATTATACAGATAAATGGTCTGACGATGTCTCGGCCATTCATAAATTACACATATTTTTATTTGTACCCCCCTTGTATAGCTTATTGCCTTCACAGCACTTGTCAAATCAGTGTTAGTGAATCACAGTGTTAAACACATGGAGAGTTATTCATCTTAAGTTTTACTGTGGATATTGAAAATCTGAGAATGAGATGGATGGAGATGCATTTTAAGACTGGTATGATGGAGGGGGCAGAAAATATTGGATTTATTTCAAAGTTGTTAGGATTGATTAGATTGTGCTTCTTTGCTTTTTTCAATAAAAATGGTTGCCCTGTCTTTATGTAACTGAAGACTGAACTGTGGGGTCAAAAAGTCTTGAACCACATTAAAATTCAGAGATTTGTTTGTGAACTTGGAAATAAATAAAAACTAGAATTTTAATAAAGAAGAAAGATTATTTCTGTGTCAATCTAAAAAACAAATTAGAGACAGTTCAGTTCAGTGAATTCAAAATTTTATGCTGAGGATATATTTTGTAATGTAAAATTTTGTATTAAATTAGAAAAAAGATTCATTGGTGGTCTTACACTTTTGGACTTGACTGTATGCATCAAAACTGTTGGCTAGACAAAATAGCAGTCTGCATTCTGAATGTAAAAGAAAAAATATGTAAATATAGTAATATTTTGAGCAGTGACAGTAGACCCTTTATAACATAAACAATATTTGTCTCTATAACATTTGTTACATCCAGTTCTCATGTTCATGATTTCTGCAGTAGACTAATTTTCCTCCCCCACAAATCTGTGCCTGACCTTTATGTGATCGGTTTTCTAAGAAAAAAGGGGTCATTCGTGAAGAGCAGGTTGATTTTTTCCCCCCTTTTGTTTCTCTCTTGGCAACAGAGCATATGCTAGACTCTTGACCTGTGGCCACTTCACTTCCATCTCTACATGCTAATACATTACTTACATGTACAAAAGCACACTGTACACCCCCATGATTGTGGATTTGCTCTGACTATTCGTTACTGCCATCCTCGGAGGTCTAAATTTGTCAGTGGGGTTAAGAGGGACAGAGGGGGCTGATATTGGCTGAAGAGATGGGCGATTAACTGTGTGGCTGACTCAGGCGGCTGGTGTCTTTGTATGTCAGGGCACGATGGAAAAGCCAATGAAACAGTTCTCAGAGGGTGTCATAAACTCTGCTTTATTGCCGGTTTGTGTTGCCTTTGCAGATTAAGTTCAAAGAGAGATGGCTTCTCTTCTCCCTCCATCTTAAATCCCGTTTCTATTGAGTTTCTTCTATGGATATATTCTCAGGGCCTCTGAGAAATAACCCTGCAGTCAGCAGCTGCAGGGCTGAGAGTGATTGTAAATGAGGGAGGATTACTCCCTCAGGGCGCTTTTAACCCTTCAGATTCTGGTTAGAAGTATGTTCTGGCATAGAACCCAGTGGTTGCTACATTTAGTTGAGCTTTCTTTAGTTTAGATGATAGTGACTCATCTCGCAGTATCCGTGTCTTAAGGTGTTTTTGCAGCCATTTACTCACGATGCCTCTCTTGGGCCAGACTTGTTTTTTCTAATAAATCTAAAAAAAAAATCCCCCCTGATACTTTTATAAGTAGACTACACTACAACCTTGAGGAGTAACTAAAAATAGCGGAGCTAACGGCATTGTTCAGTAGCATAGCATGACGCTGGCTCGCTCCGTTCAAATTACAAGAGCATAGGAGCCTTACAAATCGCCACATCGCTGTTTTTAATCACAGCTTAAGCCTAGGACGCTTAAGAGTCAAACAAGCTATGAAAATAATAAACTAAACTCACCTGAACTGTCCTATATTTTTTCTAAGCAGCGCTAGGAAGTCCACTTCATTTTAGTGAATCAGTTCATTTGCACGGTTGTATATGAACGATTAACTGATTCATTCCTTCCGCAAAACTGCAGCTGCTTTCAGCTTCAAGAAAAGATGATAGATAGATAGATAGATAGATAGATAGATAGATAGATAGATAGATAGATAGATAGATAGATAGATAGATAGATAGATTGATTGATTGATTGATTGATTGATTATAGTGTTTTCTAATTTTAGGCCTAGTTTATTTATTTTGATGATTTTGGGTTCGTGTGCCTTATGACAATATGTGAAGAAATAGTAGGCAAGTATACTGTCATCAAGCCAATATCATCCACTAAATATATTAATGCCAGCATTGTCAGGCATGCTTGCTTTGAAAACAGAGTCTGAAACAATGGCCATATCCCTTGGTAATCACTTTTTTGGTTTCCAAGCTGAAGCTAGACTGCTGACGTTGAAAAGGTGATCAGCACTTCACCAATGTTTAAGCCTCAGCAGAACACCACAAATGTCAAGTATTAAAAGAAAGTAGAAAACTGATGAGAATAGCAGACCATAGAAAATACTATACAGAAGTAGTAAACACCTACACAAAACCAATGCTTCCAATTCATTTCTGTTTGTCACCAGTCCTGCTTAATTATTCATAAAAAGGCAGGTCAATATGTTTGTGTATTACATAGAAAGCATACATATAGACAAATAAGTATTCAAAACCAATCATTAATACTGCTACACCAGTCACAGAGTGTCCTGCATAATTCTGTACCTTTTTCATAAATAAATAATTTGTCATAAATAAATAACTAAATGAAACAAACACATCATGTATCATTATGAACCACCGATTCCAAAGGGCTGAAACAAAATAAAGGTAATGAGGAATAATTTAGTTCACCATAGATTTTCTCTTTTATCTGCATATTTATTAACTGGCAGTGCGGCTGAAGAATTGCATTTAATCATCATATACCTGAGATGAGTAACAGTTGTTTACACAGCATTTGTCTAATATGTAAAAGTGTTTGCGCTTAAGGGCATGATTCACTTAGAATTAATGAATTGCTTAATTGACAGGATGGCATGAACAACAACACAAAGTTACCAAGACATCATGAAATTCAAGAGCATTTAAGGCTAAAGACTGGCACAATTCCATATTCCCACGCCTCATAATATCTGCATTTCTATTCTCAAAACAACTTTTGAGAATTTGAGTATTGGTACTTGAGCCCCGCCTTCCAAAATATGATGTGTTCATGGATTTAGAAATTTAACCCATGATATGAACTTAAACAGTAATTAGCAGAGCCACATTAACCCAAAGGATCAAATGGGCTGCAGCCAAATTCTCAACCTCAAGGAGGCCCTGTAAACAGGAGATAGCATAATTAAATCAGGATTTTGATTTGTATAATTTCATATCTGTTATCCACAAATTGCAAAGTGGCTTCATAGCTCCAAAGTGCTTTTTCTAATGTTGACACTGCACTTAGAATTACACCCTGACTCCGATTCACAAATTCCAAAATGCCAATCAGAGACAGATCATTTTTGAAGTTGGGGCTTCTAAATAATTTGAGGACTTCAGTGGATGGAAACACATTGAACTGTCTGCCAGTGATTTACACTGAACATGACCTTCTGTGCTGACTTGATTTTATTAGAGACTTTGCTTTTAAGAAGAAGATGGAAGATGGGTTTTCAATGGCATTTCAGTCATTTTAGATCTCTGCTCGACTGTTTATGGGGTTGTAAGGACATGTTTGCTGATCAACATTCATACTTAAGGCCATAAATGGGCTCGTCCAGATAACACATGCTCTTTATCTGCTGTGCTTTTGTCGGTAGTGGTTCTTTTATCATATAAATGCATATTTACAGGCTGAAAATGATAGGCATGTATGCTCTTTTAGCATCATGCTATTCTAAAGTCCTGACTCATGAATATTAATTACTTCATGTGACCAGGCGCTTAAAGGCATAGTCCACCCAAAAATGAAAATTCTGTCATAATTTTTTCAAACCCGTATGACGCAAAATAAGATATTTTGAAAAATGTTGGTAACCAAATTTTTTTTACATTAAAATAAATAAATAAATAAATTCCATAATATCTTATGTTCCAAAAAAAGAAAGAAAGTCATAGACATTTAGAAAAACATGAGTAAATGATTGACGAAATGATGCCTTTAAGGAAAGATACCAAGCATCATAATCATAACCTAATTATTATTCATGAGCAAAATTTTCCCCAAAGTAGTATCCATATTGTTGCATGCATTTACATGGCATGTATGCAAGTTGTCAAAACAAATAAAAAAATATGAAAAGCAATTAACACAATATTATGTAACCAAATATACTTTGATGGGACCTGTGAGCCCTGTTTGGTTCAATTATAAGTCATTATAAGTTGCTTTGGATAAAAGTGTCTTCCAAATGAATCAGTAGTTCACATAAAAGTTAACTTCACTATGTCCTGGGCTCCATTAAACGTTTTGTTATATTCCTCAGTTCATCTACAGACTGGACAGGCTTATAGCCTAGCAGGGAAAGAGTTCTGTTACACAAAGATTGAACTGTCTTAACAATGTCAAAGTTCAGATGTACTCTCCAACTCTGAGCTGTGGCTTTAGAATCTCTTGTGGTGGAGTACTTATAGTTCCACTCTGAAGAGGACGGGACAGTGCCATTGGTGTTATGAGCAATCCATGTGAGAACTTTTTGATGCAGGTCTAGCCCCAGAAATCTGTATATCTCCTTGACCTTTTCCTCAGGATTCAAGGCCAAGTCTTCATAACGTACCAATAGATACCTGCCCCTTAGCCATGAGGGTTTCTGCAAGCCAGTCTCCACAGAATACTCGATATCTCTGCACGTCCTCGTTATCTGCGTCAGGTCCACATACCGCGGTTGGCGCCCAGTGGCGTTCCAGATCTTCCAGGCCCTGAATTTGCCAGCAAAAGCAGTCATGCGGGAGGCGAGAATGGCTCGGGGGTCTCTCACCAAATGGATAATTCTCAAATCTAAACGGGGGTCTTCTGACAGCGTGCGTAGGTCGCCTACCTCTGGGATACGAACTGTTTTTATGGCCACATGGTTTCGTGCTTGGCAAGCTTGAGAGGCTAGAGTGAGGTTTAACGCCTGGCACTTTTTCGGGCACCAGGTTTCATCCGGTTGCCCTGCTAGATTCTCCTCGCCACCCTCCTGGCAGACAGGCGGCGTACACAGGGCGTGGCTGGAGCTGCGGCGGAAAAAGGCCCCAGTCATGTGATCCTGTGGTTCAGGGCGAATGTAGTTCTCCAGGAAGCTGAAGTCACAGTTGTAGAGATTGAGTAGGAGGTCTCGGTAGGCCCCCAGAAGAGCCCTGCCATCCAAAGCCCTTTGTAGGCGGCTACTAGAATTGGTAAAGGCCTGTTGCACATGATAAAGAGGCTCAAAAACGTAAAATATGCCAGGATGTTGATTGAAAAGCTGTCCGGTAAAGGAGGAGCCACTACGGGTTTGCGCAAACAGAAGGATGTGCTTCCGAGCAGTGGCAGTGCTAGTCTCAGCAGGGACATGGCTGTCATCGCAGAGAGATTTCCATCTCTGCTCTGGGGAAGAGAAGCAGAGAAAGTGAGATAATACGGCACTCTGAAACCACAGAGGACATTATAGGGCCACAAAAGACCCAATTAGTTCAGCTTCATCTTTAATCAATCAGTTATTTGGGTAAGAAAATACCTGGAGCTTTAGTTTAAAAAAAAAAAGTTTAAATTTAACAAGAACTTTAATAAAGTGCAATTCAGAAGCCTATTCTTACTGCAGAGAGAGAATGTACAGCAATAATAATGTTGTTTTGAAGACTTGGATTGCCTCCTTCTGCGATAGTAATCATTTCACCATTTTGGAGCATGTAAAAAAAAAAAACATATAAAACTGAAATATGAACAATGACTGCATTTCCTCACATATGAAAAAAGATGATGTGACTTTTGCTCAAAATGAACAATTACTATATATAGCAGAGGGGTGGGAGAGACTGATAACGCTTGTAATTATGGCTGATGAGAGACTGATTGCGCGTGGCACATTAGGTTGTGCGAGTCGACGCTTGCTGGAAGTGCAAACAGCTGGTCCATGAGGACATATTACGGTAGATTAATGATGAGATAATTGTAGAATTAATTATTGATATTCCATCTCTCGCTCCTTACAGCGGATGAGGGGGGAATTTCCAGGTTGCATTTCTAACAGTTCTCTGCTAATTCTTTCCTTACAAACTCACTCATTACAGAAGTGATGACCTGAGAGAGATAAGCCTATAGAGAGAATGCCATTTGGATCCTTCAGGATAATCTTGTCAAACCAGCTATGTATGTCCATAACCAAACATAAATTTTAATTGAATTTAAGTCTCTATGCAAACTATAATCTAATGGAGGGCTTAAACTGTGTCTAAAATGCATCCTGGCACTTGGACTTGAATGCAGATGAAATTGGGGACACATCACAGATGGGTCACTGCAGTTTTTGAGCTATGTGGCTTTAAAAACTCCCTGTGTCAAAGTTTACGGAAATATTCCTATAAAAGGTTTTTCAGATATGTTATGGTCAAGCTCAGATGCTTTAATTTTATTAATTCTAATTTATAAGACTATTTGCACAATAGCTAGAAAATGAACAGAATGGAAATACATTTTAAAGGGGTGGTTGATTATGATTTCACTTTTTTTAACTTTAGTTAGTGTGTAATGTTGCTGTTAGAGCATAAGCAACATCTGCAGAGTTACGATGCTCAAAGTTCAATGCAAAGGGAGATATTTTCTTTTACAGAAATCGCTTTTTAAGGACTACAACAAATGGCTGGTAGGGACAACAACGAGCTTCTTCCCGGGTTAGTGACATCACTAACCCTAAAATCGACATAAACCCTGCTGCCATTCTATTGTACATGTTGCCACTACTTCTTGAGTCTCTCCATCATTGTCCGACTCCGGTTTGAACATAAAAGGCTGAACAGTTTCTGACATTTTCAGTGAGTCTGCGTGAGGTAATTGGAGCTGCTAACATGAGCTCTTGAAACTCCGCCCTCTTCTTGGAAGCAGCAGCTCATTTGCATTTAAAGGGACACACAAAAACTGAGCGTTTTTGCTCACCCTCAAAAAATTACAAATTTAACATACTATAAAAAAATTATCTGTGCGGTAATTTGAGCTAAAACTTCACATATACTCCAGGGACATCAGAGACTTATTTTATATCTTGTAAAAGTGCCATTATATAACCCCTTTAACAATCTTTTGAAATTTGGATAATACCATAATATGTAATTTTTCTAACTACATTGGATAAACAACTAACCACAAAAAACACATTATTGCTAATACTTACTGTACTTGGTGAAAAGTACAACTGAGGACATGTGGAAACTATAAAAGAAAATTAGATAAAAAATTAGACAAAAAAAATGAAGGTATTGAATATCTAGAATATTTCTTAAAGTAACCCTGTAGTCAATAATTTTATCCCTTAAAACTCATCTTTGATCTCCAAAATTACAAATTTCTTCATGCTTTAAAATAGCTTGAATGTAACTCTACACTCTTGCCTCATTTAGTATATTTGGATCTATGAATATGATAATTAGCCCCGCCTCCACTCACTAAACTCTGCACAATGGTATTGCTTCGGACACATAATGGTAACTAATATGATTAGCCTTTTGTCTGACTATGTTATCAAACAGCTAATAATGTGTTGCTAATGTTACACAAACCCGTTTTTCATCTCAGAATTTTGACTGGCTTCAAAATTTCAATATCCTTAGAAACGCTTTGAACAACTTCAGTGGAGAAAGGCATATTTATCATAGCACTGTACACCTGCTATATTGTAAAATGTACCAGATTTTTCATATCAACAGAAAAACAAACCGGGATAACCTGGCTCTCCCTTGCGCGGTCAGATAATGATATGCTAAAGCCCACCGCCACATTGACATGATTGGTTACAAGGTATTTTGTGATGTCACAAACACCAGTGATTTCAAACTGTGTTTTCAGATCACTGCAGTTTTAAAGAGAAAATACTCAGCAATGGTGTTGAATTTGCACATGGTTTGTCTTAAAACATATTAAAAACAACACATAGACATATAAACTACATTAGAAATTCGATTTTTTTACCACAGGGGGACTTTAAGGAACCACCCCTGATTTGGATAATGGAAAACCTAGTTGATTTGTTAAAAAAAATGCATGTAAATAAAATCCATTAGTAGGGTATTGTAAACCTGATACAATTGGAATAAAAACCACACATTTCCACTTCCAAATTTCATTTTCCATTCTGAGAGTGAGAGTACTGCAGGAAGCTCATACAATGTTAAATGTCACTGTGAAAATCTAATGCTTCGTGTTACAGGACAGTGACTCACCTTTACCCTGCCGTCCTTGGCAGTGGGCGGAGTCTTGGCATGGGCCACTGAAGGAGTCATGGAGAGAGCGGATGGCAGTGTACTGCACCCCCAAGGATGTGCACACGAGCAGCAGTAGAGTCTTCCACGAGCACTCCATACTACTCCGTCACCATCACATTCTTCACTCTGTGAGGAAAGCAAGCATGAACACTTTTATTTTGCATGGCTTTTATTTACTATAATAACCTATATAGCATTCTGGAAGGATTACAGTTTTCTTTGTTGGTCTCTTAGTTTTTTTAGCCTTAAATGCAAGTGCATTTCAAGAAGACTTGTTTTAAGTATGCACCAAATGCAAATGCTTTGCATTTGATAATCATTACACTGAGTGCTTGTGGAGTTTCATTTCAAATAGGCAGATGTGAGATGCATTATTATTGTGGGAGGTAAAACCTAAACAAGGAGTTGTTTGGAATTGGGACTCTATTGCATATTTTAAACAATTGATCAATCTCTCAATCACAGAGGCTACTTGGCCCTATTACCATACTATTTCCATATTTAAATAAGTGCAAAACCATAACCTAAACCACAGTAACAAGGTGGCCATTTCTGTCATCTGGACTAGTGTGAAATAAATTGCTTTTTAATAGTTGACAGCAGAATGATTTTTGAGGCTGAAATGGCACACCCACAGACCACCGAGTCATTTCGCTGACCAAATACCTGATGCATGTACAGTAGCTCTCGCTTGATCTGTCAAGCTCTAATCTGATAGATTAGTCCACCAGGAAACAAATTTGTGTTTACAAGGTACCAAGTTGATACATCTGAGTAATAAATAATTCAAGTAGTTCAAGTAATTAGCCTATTATTCTATCATTGTGGTGTAAGAGCATGTAAAAATGTTGACATGTTGCTTTACATAAAATGAAGATGGAAAATATAAAAATAATAACATAAAAAAAACTATAATACACTGCCCGGCCAAAAAAAAAAAAAAAGTTGCTGTTTGGATTTTAATAGGCAAATACTTAAGAATCTATGAATAGATCATTATTACAGTGATGTAGCGTGATTACAGTGATTACAGTGTGTAGCTTTTCATTTCTTAAACAACCATGTAGGAAGACACATCATGGCCATAATCCAGAAAAGAATGGTTCAGAGAGCATGAAGAATAATTTTCACACATGAATTGGCACCTTTGAGTCCAGATCTTAATTTCATTGAAAGTCTTTGGGATGTGCTGGAGTAAACTTTACAGAGTGCTCACCTCTTGCATTGTCAATACAAGATCTTGACCAAACATTGATGCACCTCTTGATGGAAATAACATCACAACATGTATTTCCATCGAGAGGTACATCATTTTTGGTCAAGATCTTGTATTGACAATGCAAGAGGTGAGCACTCTGTAAAGTCTCCTCCAGCATATCCCAAAAACTTACACTGAGGTTAAGGTCAGTGCCAATTCATGTGTGAAAATGATTCTTCATGCTCCCTCCCAACAATTCTTTCACAATTTGAGCCTGATGAATCTTGACATTGTCATCCTGGAATATGGCCATGATACATCTTAATACATGGTTACTCCATATTTTAGGGTTAAAAGAACCGTTGCCAAACATATAACATGCTAGAAAAATAATAATCACTGTAATAATAATCCATCCATAGACTCTTAATTATGTGCCTATTAAAATCCATTACAATTTTTTTTTGTGGCCGGGCAGTGTAGTATCTCAGTGATCTTAAAATAACACCTTTCCTGTCCAAGCAAGCAGTTCTTGGCCAGAATAGGCTGTGATGTGGACTAGACCTTTTGTCATTTTGTCATTGGTCTGAGACTAGTGAGGTGGAAGCCATTAGCATGTGCTTCAATACAGCAATGTGAATTCCTCTACCTCTGAATGCCTAAAATTCAATTCAAAACTTTTAGAATGGCATCTCAGTGTTAGTCACAGATGACAACCCAAGCTAGTTGGTCTTTCCTCAGCTGAAAAAATGTTACACTTTCAAATTGCCCAAAACCTGCTCGAAATCAGTGTGTTGCTACAGTTTTCAGTTCACGCTGGTTGAGGTGTTGCTATTAGAAATGCAATATCTGCAACATATTCTGTGCCTCTCTCATCGCAGTCTCATTTCTCTTCAAATGATGAAAAATACCATCTTAAATAATGCAGTACCTATTTTAGCTGTGATGTATGTTGCCACATGTTTCTCTCAAGTAAGCCCTTAAGAACCATTTCATCAATCATAGGTGGCACAAAATTGGCAGTGATGGCCTCCAAGTACAATTTTCTCTGTTATTCCTTAAAATAATATGGTCTATGGTATCAGTGATTTTGTATGAAGAAATGTAAGAAGCAGAAATGCCATATTATATATTCTTTTCTGCAGCTAATATAACAGCCATGTCAGAAAAAATGTAGCATGGCAATTTTGGACGTTTTCAGAATTTCAAACACATTGTTAAGGCATACATTTACTGATATAACAATCAAGCACTCAACAAACTCCTTATCAATGAACAGCCATGTCGGTTGCCTTAGGTTCCTTGAACTTTGCATGAAAAAGCTCTTGCTGGCCTGCTAATTGAGCATTCAATGAGGTGGTTTCCTTGTGCTCTCCATTAGTCCCTGAGAAGGGATAGTTGCCACTGCAGTTGTACAATCTTAAAAATAAAGGTTCTTTTTTTGGCATTTATGGTTCCATGAAGAACCTTTAACATCCACGAACCTTTCTGTTCCACAAAAATTCTTTATAGTGGAAAAGGGTTCTTTAGATTTTTTAAATGTTTTCCAAACTAAGAAAAAATGCTCTTTTAAGAACTGCTCAGTGAAAGATCTTTGGGGAACCAAAATTGGTTCTACTATGGGATTGCTTTAAAAAAACAAACAACAAAAAAAAACCTTTTGGAAACTTTATTTTTATATGTATATAATGACAGTTATATACAGCTATTGGCACAAAACAGCTGTTTTATTAAAACAGTCAAGACTGTTTTAATAAAACAGACTGTTTTTTGTCTGAGGACGATCAATGTATTGAACTTACTGGTCGTATTTTTTTGAACCTCTGGTTGGGTCGACTCATGTTTTCTGAAATAACTACACTTTCATTTACAGAAAATAGGCGAAGAACACATTATGATGGCTCTTGAAATAATAAAAAATAATCAAATCTAACATATGCTTCAGTGTCTATACTGCAGTAAAGACAGTCTTTCTCTCTTCATTCACTGTGAACTTGAAAGCCTCATTGGCTGCAGCTCTTTTCATACCATTTACAGGATTTTCAGGGTTGTCTCTTACAATAAATTCTCTCATGATTCTGCTTTTTCATTCAACAAACTGATTACCACATTGGGAATATGGAATGTAGGGGTAAAATTTATTTTACAGTGTGCACAGTGAGAGCTACGATTAGCTTTCTCTACCATTTGACAAAATCGCTCCAGCCACATCGACCAACACAATCAAGCACCAGCACAATCATGCACTATCAGACATGAGAGTGCTATACTGAAAGAAAATTGATATCTATGACTCTGTGTCACATTTCTCCCCTGTAAATGTCTTTGGATCTCTTGACCCTGCTGTGAATATATTAATCTGTTTTTAAAAACTCATTTTGACCAAGTTAATGTCTCCAAAGGTGAAAAAGAGGGAAAAAAGTTATGCTTTCACCTTACCTAATAAATGAGTACAGTTGGAGAATTAATTAAATATTTGAATATTTTGGAGTACAGAAATTTATACAATATAGCCACAATATAAAACTCAAGTTTACATCCTGCCAAAAAATGTTAAGCAAAACCAGTGTTTTGTTCTTAACACAATGGTACGTCTATAGCACATTTTTTGACCGCTCTGAATTGAATCACAGTAATGAAAAGACTTTTTAATGTTTGTTTTTATGAAAAGCAAATGGATTTATTCCCTTGCAAATTTTCTATTAAGATAGATGTTAATGGGTTAGTTCACCCCAAAATGAAAATTCTGTCATTAATTACTCACCCTCATGTCGTTCCACACCAGTAAGACCTTCGTTCATCTTCGGAACACAAATTAAGATATTTTTCATAAAATCCAATGGCTCAGTGAGTCATTGCCAGCATAACAATTAACACTTTCAATGCCCAGAAAGCTACTAAAGACGTATTTAAAACAGTTCATGTGACTACAGTGGATCAACCTTAATGTTATGAAGCGACGAGAATACTTTTTGTGTGCCAAAAAAAATAAATAAATAATGACTTTATTCAACAATATAGTGATAGGCAAGTTCAAAACACTGCTTCATGAAGCTGTGAAGCTTTACGAATCTTTTGTTTTGAATCTGTGGTTCGGAGTGTAAATCAAACTTCCAATGTTTACATTTGAGTGTGTTGCTGCCGAGCAAATGCTGTGAGACACTTGTTGCCCACTGCAGTAAGCTAGATCAGTTTTAGAATATCATATTAATAAAAGCCGGATGGCTTTTGCTGATAAATGGCATGCAATTAAATACAAACGTATTGTATGATGGAGAAAATGCTATATTACTGTTACTAAAAATAAAGCTGCATCTGATTATGCTATGTTTGCTACTTGACAAAATAGTGTTTTTTTCTGAGGCGTGGTAAAAGCATGGTACTAATATAACAATTTCACGAGTTCGTTTCCTCATAGAATCTTTAAGCTAATAAGGTTAAGCGTATTTGGCTTGCTGTCCGTTGTGGAGGGGCTCGAGGAAGCAGCTTCAACTCGAGCTTGGATATACCCCCCAGGGACTACTAATGCCTGGAAGAGGGATAGATGAGATGCCTAAATTATGTGGTGGAGTTGGGGAGGTGGAGGGATATCGAAACAACCGATGCCAGAGCAGGGTGAGTAGCTGCGTATATGCTCTGGTCGTTAATTGAAAGATTAGGGTTCCCTCCTCTTGAAATTATGTTTGAATTTCACTAATTGAAAGATTAGATGGGTTCACTCCTCCTGAAATTACGTTGTGAACTTCACTAGTTTTCTGTCTATAAATATAACGAAACAGTTGTTGTCTTGCGTAATAAAACATGTAATATATCAAAGCGTCTTTAGTGTTTCTATGGTTTCTACAAAATAAAACCAGAAATCGAGGGCAACGCAGGTATGACGTCACTGATAGGCAATGCACGGACAGTCGGACACATCCATGTCCTGGTTAAAAATTGCCTATTTCTCTGGATTTAAACATTCTTGGAAACATTTGGGATAATGTACATACACAAGTCAACAAAATATATATCAGTGTTCTAGCGTTTTCTTTTAAAATATTTTAATCCGTAAAAAAACCTACATATTATGCCTTTAATACAAGACTAGAGAGATAAGCAGGTATGTGGAAGAACATACGTTATTTATATGTTTAAACTCTCTCCATGTGTCTATATGCCTACAGGCACAGTGTTATTCAAGGTTAATGTGTGTCTATGGTCAATATAGCTATAGGCAAGACACTAATGTGAGCAACAAATCCATATATCCTATAAAGCATAAATACAGTATCGCTCAATAAATAACCATCAAATTGTCTATAGTGCATTATTAGCCTAAAATGGTTTGCAGTTTTTGCTGGTTTAAGCTGGTTTTCAGCTGGTTTGCTGGTCATAGCTGATTTAATATCAGTCTAATAGCCTGACTAAGTTAGTATTCATGGTCTCCAAGCCTAACCTGCTGAAAAGTACCCCAAACCCCTCTAAAACCAGCCAACAGACCAGTATGATCAGGTCTGGAGACCAGATAAGACTGGCAGTGCAGTTTAGTCTGGTTTGCAATAGATACTAGAGCATGTCTGATAGCTGGAACAAGGTACAATGCATAATATTTTACACATAGTTTTAAAGTGATTATAAAATGCATTCAATATTTTATCTTTTTTACACTTATAAAACGAATCATACTTAACTCTTTCAACAAGATATTACACAAATAACTAATAAATAATTTAGCATCTTACTGGTATATAAATTAGTTTACATGCCACTGATTAGATTCAGGACTGAGCTATTCGCAGTTCACATGTCTAGATAGTCTTAGTTTTAAAAGACAGAATCCAGCTACATCTGTCATGAGCATCACTTGCCACACAGCCTCCGCTGACACAACTTCTTGCCCAAGCTCCGGTCGAGAGAGGCTTTATCAAATGCATTTGCAGCCTAGAAGTTAGTATGATCAGTATTACGAGCATAATTCACACGGCAGACACATAACATTTACAAAAACCTGATGAAAGCATTTAGATCGGAACGTACACTGACGGGAGGACGATCCACGGATCTCTTACCATTCACGATGTGCTTAAATATTCCCCAATAAAACACGCATGGACTCGATCCAGTAAAGTTGCTATTCAGATAGTCCTGTGGTTCTCGAGTCAGCCCACCTATATCAACCAAATGATACGTGTGCTGAGCGTCTGTAAGTGACAGATGGATAATGTTGGCTTTCTGTAAAGGCAGGGGGTGGGCAGCGCGCGTGGATAACCAGTGGGGTTTTCTCTTCCTCTGTCATTGGTTTGCATGCGTTCTATGACTGAAAACGGGCAAAGGGGAAGACAAGATTCTGTTTGTTTGTACCTGAAGAACAACCAGTTGCTTTTGTTCGTCCCTTTAACTTAATGAGTTCATTAAGGGTTCACTCAAAAATTAAATTTCTGGTATTTACTCACCTTCATGTCATTTCAAACCTGGATGACTTTCTCTCTTGTGGAAAACACAAATAAATTAATTTTGAATTATGTAGGCTATTGATCAATCTTTTTCATGCAGTGACAATGGTGATAAAGAGCCTCGCAAAGGGATCATCCTAGTCGACAGGGACAGATGAAGTTCATATAAAAGTCATATGATTTGTGTGAACAGAGCGACATTATTCATTCTGTTTTCCCCTGTGTTTTTAGACAGCAGAAAGCGGCGTAACAGCGTAATCTTGAACGGTTCCTGCAGTTCCTTCACGTGCTCTCGGAATTATCGTAAATATAAGTTTTCTAGGTAAAACAAATTGCACATGAACGCCCTCTCATCTCGAAACTTGAATGCGATAAGCACGTAATCTCTACTTTAGAAGTGGGAATTATCAAATTCCCTATAGCACGTGAAGGCAGCATTTGTCTAGACTTTAGTTGGCAGGTGTTTTCCTTGCGCGCGCTCTGTAAAATCCTGTACGAACGCCGCGCTCCACCCCAACATCGGCGTTGAGACTGGTGGCCCGGCACTGTTGTCCTCAGACTGCTGTCACGTATGGTCTCTGCGGTTCTGCAGTTTGTTATAATTGGTTAAAGGTAGGGTGGGCAATTTTCGGAGAGGCTAGCAATAGCGAGCTAGCTTTGAAAGGTAGATCCCACCCTCCCTTCAGAGCGTCTTCAAAGCCACGTCTCCTTCAAAACACATGAACGCATACAGCAGGGAGCAAACAAAAGCGTCATGACAGATGGCATTAAACTATCTCATGTCTCAAGGCACATAACATTACAATAATAAATATAGCTGCAAGCAGCAATTAACAGGGTTCAAAGGCTTTAAGGCCTTTAAGCACTTGCGTAAAAAGATATTAGCCTATGTTTTTTTTTTTTTTTTTTTTTAGCAAGCATAACCACTTAGATCATAGATGGAAAAGACCGTTTACAGCCAATCCAGGCAATTTACTATAGGAAATATATTGTTTTTAAAGCTTTTTAACAGTTATAGCACCACCTATTGTCCGATTGACATAAAAGTTTGCATGCTTGTTTATGCGAAAAATCTGGGGAAAAAAAATGAAAATTTTTTTTACAACCCTTTGTACAATCCTTTGAAAATGTGAATTTCATTTGAATTTCCCACAGGCCTTTAGGGCCATGAGTCAAACAGGCCTAGCAAGTTTCATTCCGATCAGCCTCTGTTAACCTTGTCTAATAGCTGCTCAAACTTCATTGGCCGCAGCTGGCCGCCTTTTTCAAGATACGCAAATGTCCTCAAAGGCAGTCTTGGAACCTTTGACAAAGACACTGCATGCCAATTTTCAAGTCAGAAGAGTCAGACTTAGGGTTGCATAGTAAGCATTTACATTTTTTTCCATGTTATAGCGCCACCAAGTGGCCAGTCGCTGCATCATTTTTCCATGCGACCACAGAATGAGCTTTTACATATGTACATTCCATTCAAGAGTTATACATTTTAGTAAAAGTGGCTGCACTCACTTAGAGATCGTGGCCCTCATTTATCAAACGATCGTATGCCAGAAAACTGTGTATGCTCATTTCCACGCAAAATTTGGCATTTATCAATATGAGCGTGAGCGGTGGCTACGATCAAATCTCACGTCAGGTCTCAGCTCGTGTACGCAATTTTTTGAGTCAGCGGGAACTTGCGTGCAGCATAGTAAATCTGGTGGAGAATTGTTATGAGAATATTTAGTTTATTTTCCTGACCGACAATCACTCACTAACCGATCATTAACCATTAAACGACACGATTAAAATGTCAAATTAAAATTAAATTAGAATAGAATAGATATAGTTAATGCAAGGAAACAAAGAGGATATTTAATACAAAAACAGGAAATTGCCCTTTGACTATAGTTAGTTTGTTGAGTGATGTCCTGCAAGTCAGGGTCTCACACAGGAACAAAACTCACAGTATGCAAACTCAAACAGGGTGACAGAGAGAAAGCCAAAAAATATTTTATGAACCGCTCCAAGTATAACGTCACAGGTTTCCCAATCTCTTCCAAATGCGGAACCGAATGCATTGTTTTTAAAGCTTTTTAACAGTTATAGCACCACCTATTGTCCGATTGACATAAAAGTTTGCATGCTTGTTTGTGTGAAAAATTGCGTCATATACAATCCTTTGAAAATGTGAATTTCTTTTTAATTTCCCACAGGCCTTTAGGGCCGTGAGTCAAACAGGCCTAGCAAGTTTCATTCCGATCAGCCTCTGTTAACCTTGTCTAATAGCTGCTCAAACTTCATTGGCCGCAGCTGGCCGCCTTACGCCATACGCAAATGTCCTCAAAGGCAGTCTTGGAACCTTGGACAAAGACACTGCATGCCAATTTTCAAGTCAGAAGAGTCAGACTTAGGGGTACATAGGCATTTAATTTTTTTTTTTTCATGTTATAGCGCCACCAAGTGGTCAGTCGCCGCATAATTTTTCCATGCGACCACAGAATGAGCTTTTACATATGTACATTCCATTCAAGAGTTATACATTTTAGTAAAAATGGCTGCACTCACTTAGAGATCCCTTAGAGACTTAGAGGCCCTCATTTATCAAATCGTACGCCAGAAAACTGCGTATGCTCGTTTCCACACAAAATTTGGCATTTATCAATATGAGCATGAGTGGTGGCTACGATCAAATCTCACGTCAGGTCGAATGCATTGTTTGGACGTACATTTTATGGTCCTACGCCTTCCACAGATTATATATACTATACGTATAAAAACATTTAGACCACTTAACTTAGTGTTTGCTATCAAGATGTGATGAGACTTTCAACCAGCATAACAAAAAATGGAACAAATAACCTACCCTGCCTTTAGGGTAAAATTAGTGGTTGGTTGGGATTTGCATTCATTAAGGATGAGCTTATAGTTATAGTGAAGAGTAGGGTTAGTGGTTGGGGTGGGTTACATGTTTGTCAGCACCACCCATAACTTCAGGTCTGATGCTGTTGGTCTGGCGCTATTGTCTTTAGACTGCTGTGACATGTGATTCTACTATTCTTTATCTCCTGTTAACATGGCCACCAAAACCAAAACCATGCTCTCTGATAGAGACTCAACATTCCTTTAATCCCTTAAACAGCGTTCGGGTTTAAATGAGTTTCAGAACACTGCTCTCTGCAAAAACCTGCAGGTCCACCAACACCCTGAGGCAGCGTACACACAAAGACTAGGTACAAAACATTATTTAGACTAGGCAGCTTGTTCCATAAAAACAAATGAATCAAGGAATAGTAAACATCATGGAATCAACAAGATGAAAATAAACTGGCTATCAGACAAAATCAAACAATAAAAACCTTCACTCTTTACCGGCGCTGTCAATTCAATTCAATGATTTAGTACAATTTATTATTTAAAAAAAAAAAAAAATCCCCTAAACCATGTGTGAATTTCATAATAAGGAATTTTTCTATACAAATTCAAGCTCGAAGTACCACCTTCATGTTTTAAAATCACTTTTTTAAATGTCCATTCAATTATACATGTAATGTTTTAAATAATCTTCATTTGAGGGCTTTCCTCAGTACATTTTGCGATATGAAAATATTTAATCAGCAAAGAGTGTAATTAATTTATCACATAAAATGTTGTGTTATTTAATAACCCTGCTCTGTTGATTGATTTTTCAGTCAACCTAATTCATCATTCGAACAGCCATTATCTTACCTATATGGCCATCACATTCTTGTTAACATAAGTTTAAATTGATGGACATTCCTGATGATCCTCTCTCCTTAATTTCAGTCCCCTCAGAAGGCAAGAAGACTTATGCCGCTAGTGTTTTTTTGTCCTAGAACTCACTCCTGGTGTTTGTGTGTGCGTTTTTAGTACGGTTAGGCTGTTCCGGGGCTATTTCAGGGGCCATATCCTGTCTGCACAAATACGCTTGGTTGGTTGAGTTTATTAATGTGATTTTTTTGATTTAGTGTTGCTCTACGGCAAAGTCACATTGCCTCATGACACATATTTGAGTTATAAACATGGCTCATCTCTAGGAACTGACATTTTTTGGAAACAGTCATATTATGTGTCATGCTTAACATGTAACTTAATGGGGAAAAAAAAGAAACCGGATACTGAGGTCTGATAGGTTGGTGAACATTTTGTGTTTCTCTCTCTGAAAAGAAGGCATTCTTTCATGCATGCATTTTTAATTAAAATCAATAGACTAAAAGGTAATTCCTGTCAAGTCTGCTGGCCACTTAGATCGCCACAAATGCGATGTTTAATTTTCTTTACAAAAAGGACACCCCCCAGTGGACATGCACTTCATTACAGGCCTGATAGAATCTTGCAGGTATTTTATCAGCAAGGGTGCAGCAACCATTATAACTGAGGGAGAGACATGCTTTTCATACCCATAAAGTAATGTCTTTCAACGCATGCTGTCATTAAATGAGTTACACAAGACAAGCACCCAGATAACCTGTGTAATATTAACATACAAGACAACCTCAATAAAAAAAACTTGGGTATTAATGACTTAAGGGCTTACAGATTTTTCAAAATGTTAGAAATAAAGGACAGAAGGTTTAATAAAAATACATACATGTGTGTTGTTTGTGGAGCATGAAATATGACTCTTGCCTTTTGGCATAATGCATAATGACAGTTAGGGAGGTTGACAGCTTATTTTGACAAGTGAAAGCAGACGTGGCCCATCCAAAAACTTGCCTGTCTAACTGGTCTACATTACTAGATGATTCATGTTTAGCGACTTCGTTATAAATCATTGACATACATCAAAAGAAAAGAAGACAGTAAACTAGAGTAGATCGAGATTATATGTGTCACACTGGCTTCAATCATGCAAAGGGTGTCTAATCAGTTATTTAAAAAATAAACACTGTTTTTATTTAGTGTTGTCCATCAACACCTCTTTTAACATTTCTTTGTGTCTCACTCAGCAAGTTCTGCATGGTTATATTGCTATAACATGTTCAGTTAATTATCAAGATCGTTATATGTTCCAGAATCTTTGACAGCATTTTTGAATGCAATCAAGGTGTTATTTTAAAAATAAAATCATTTAAATCCATTGGATGCATTGAGAACGCACCTGTGTAGTAATGAAAACACAAATATGGATTAAAGCTTTTAAACAAGTACGACCATTCCATTGTAACTCAAATGCTTTTTAAAAAAGCTGTTTAACAAACAGTATGTTGGCCGTCAGCCCAGCCTCGGTGAGAATGCATTGGTCATGTCATGCATGCACATTAACAGAGCTGTTACACTAATCTGTGTTTCCACACAGGACCACCAATGCAGCCTTACATGACATAACCGTGTCCATCAAATCTGTACCTAGACACCATCAGCCAGAAGTTAGACTAGGATATTAGATTCAGCAGTAGATTCAGACTTTGTTGACACATTAATGGAAACCAATGAGAAATTAGAACAGGAAATATACTGCATGTCCACAGTGAGGAGAAAAATGAAAATGTTTACGGATGTGTTTGCACATCTATTGTTTATCATTACCGAGATCTCTGTCATGGAAGAGATGATGTTCTAACGGTTGCAGTTCAGTAATACTAAATGCTTCATTACAGATGAAAGCATGGGGTACATGATCAGTGATGATGCAATTTTAAACAATAAATGCAGAAAAGAACTAAAAAGAAATACATATAAGTATTACCATCCTTTATAAAGCATACTAGGGATTGTTCACCAAAAATGATCATTTTGTCATCATTTACTCATAATGTTCTGAGAACAAAAAAGTATACAGGTTTGGAACAACATGAGGGTGAGTAAATGATTTTTCATTTTTGTGTGAACTATCTCTTTAAGACCCATATGTTTGTCTTCATATGAAATCAGCTTTGATGCAGGCTTTATAGTGTGTTTATTTTTAAAGCGCCATTTGCTTACTGTGTACTCAAGATTTGACAGGGAAACAAACCAGCCGGTCTAGACTTCTTTGCACAAGAAAATGTCACGTGTTTCAGTAGCTGTTTTACATACCCTCATACTTGAGACTTGCACACAGAAGACACTTTTGTCATCCATTTAAGCATTTACAAGATTAATTGTCAAATTAAATTTTGATATTGAACACCCTTTTAAATAACAAATCTTACAAATCTGTTTTTTTCACCTCCAGGATTGTTGATGATGAGGTGAAAGACAAAGGTGAAATTGCACCATAAAGGCATAGTCCACCAACACCCACACCCCCAAAAAAGAAAAAACTTGTTTGAACTGCCATTTTTTTGTGAACTATCCATTTACACTGAGTAGTTTCCTCTCAATTTTCACAATTACATTTTTTTATGAACATTATGTACAAATTATTGTGTAAAAAAAAAGCAGTGGAAGGATCACGAGGAGTGACCTCATACTCTACGTCTTTGTGGATTTAAGTGCTCTTCCTTCCTCTTCAGATAGTTCAAGACCTCTTCCTTGAACAGATGCAGATTTTTTCTTAGCTCTCCTTTTTATAACCACCACAATACCAACCAAAAAAGCAAGTGCTAATAGGCCTCCAAGCCCTGCACACACAGCATATATTATCAGGCTAGTCTCAGGTTCAGGCTCAGGCTCAGGCTCAGGCTCAGGTTCAGGTTCAGGTTCAGGTTTAGGTTGAGCTATACGAGGTGACTTAAATTCTAGATTGATGACTTGCCTAAATAGACACATGTCCATGTACTCTTCCTCCATCACAAATGGATGTTCCATCTCATCCTCTTCATTACCACCATCATCATTGGAAACAGTATCCTCATCATCAAAGTTCTCATCATTCAGCAGCACCACACACCAGTACATCCCATTGTCCTCCTTTTTTGGTTTAGTAAAGGTGAGAGAGGAATATGTCTGTGAGAACTTTAACCGACCCTGTAGATCATTAGGTAGGGTTAATGAAGGATCCCCTGAGTCCATTATTAGGATGTCTTGGTCACCAATGTTTCGATACCACAGAACGCTAGTGTACTCCTCTTTATCTTTAAATGTTGGTAAAGACATGAAGTCACATTGGAGTACCACCTTCTTATCTCCTGCAAATGAAATATTAGCTGACTCACGCAAAGGGCACACATTCACAAAATACTCTTCAACGAGGAAAGTAGAGAAACATTTATAGCTCCCAGAATGTTCTGATGTGAGAGTGTGAATGACTAGGGAATAGTCTTCTGAATTCATGCTTGTCGACACAGACATCTGATTCTCGGTTGTCCCTTTGAGACTTAACGGTGCAGATGAGTTAACTTGTCCAAAAGGTGTTTTCCAGTGGCTCTGTCTGAGGCGGTCTACTGAACATGCGAGAACTATGTTCTCTCCTACAGAACGATAAACAGTCTTCATCTCAGGATCGTCTGGTAGTCCTATGGTTTGGAAACTCCTGCATTGCCCTCCCTCCATGACCAGGCAGTAAAAACGAGGTCTATCCTGAATAAACTCATCTGAAACGTGTAAAGATGAGCCTTTGTCATGCACCTGGATAAGACTTTTAAGCTCAGGTTGTAATGGCTCCAAAGAAATCTGAGTATCCATGAACAAAGATATGTTGTGACCATCTTTATACCATTTTACTGTCGTGTGTTTTCTGGAACCCGTATTACATACCAGATCTGCACCTGTTCCAGGTGTCAGTGAAATTTTCTGTAAGTTGAACTCCTTGTTACACACGTAGAGATAGTGTTTACGATAATTTTCCATAGTTTTATCGCTCCAGCACTCTCTGATGTAAAATCCAGAGTCAGAGAACCGAAGATTTTTGATCTTCAGACCAAGCAGACCTTCAACGTCATCAGTGATATTGATCCGACCCTTAAAGGCATCAGGTGGTGAAATTGAGGGACTTGAGGATTGACCCAGTAGCTCCTTTTTTTCAGCATTCAGTCTGTAAACAGCAATGTCATCACCAAAGCAAAATCCCATCTCCAGTTCCCCACCAAGCGCTCTGAAAATGGGCTCTGGGTCTTCTTCGGCGAGAGCACACACCAGTAGCAGAGCGAGAAGTATCACAATGTTCCTTGTTTGGATCATCCTGTTGTACTTTGTTTATCCGTGAGACTGCTTTCTGCCTGTTGCCTTCCACATACTCAGAAATTTGAGTAACCTGTTTCTGAAGTTTGGCATTAAGATCCACCCACGTTGGGATGTTGTCCTTCTGGTGCAGAGTTATTTTCTTTCATTTCTCAGGTGCAGTTTTTCTTGCTTTTCTTTCCTCATCCTCCCTTATAACCCAGAGCACATGGTTATCATTTATCTTTCCATTTCAGGCTTGTCTTTTAATCTTGTGAGCTATTTTATCTCGTAAATCAAAAGAAATTTTTAAACATTGCATAGACAAAATAGTCTCTAACTTTAGGTTATATCTTGTGTATATTTGTTCCAAGAGACTTTTGTTAAAAAAAATAAAGTAATTCAGTCTGTTTGTTAATTCTCAATCGAAACTTATAAAAGGAAAATTACCTTTTTTTCCAAGTCAGCTTCAGTCAACCATTTCAGCAATGTTCTGTAAGAACCAAATTGTTTGCATACTAGGAAAAACATTTACAAGATTGTTCACTCTTGTACTACAACAACATACAACACAACATCTGGCAGAGTGATCTGGCAGATTTTTAGGGATGTAAAGACTATCGCAATTTCCATTTCATGCCGACCTTGTATATGTGTGACCAGTATGGCCTCAAAATTAGCCTATGTTTGAGAGATGTCTAATATGGTGTCTTAAAAACGTTTCTTTATGAGAGACAAAGATTTAAACATGAGAAAAATGAGTCATAGTCTTTAAAATAATGAACATCCTTTGTCTTAACCTGTGCCTTGTACAGGTACCTAATAGTCTCTGGGGGCCGTGTGAATGCAAAGCACTTTGCAAAGCACGCCAGATTGTAGAGACTTCAAGGGTGGGCTGAATGAACAGTTTGAGTAGGCAGGCATGATCCAGCATTGTGATTAAGCTCCAACTGTGACTCACTCTCCACTGCCGTTAAAACAAATTGCTTTCTGTGCTGATTATAGAACTCACAGTCTCTTATGCCATTTTAAGCAACGTTTCAGTTTTGAAAACACAGTCGCAAAAGGTTGCTGTTAAAAATATCTGTTAGCTTGAAATAGTTTGGGTGCCATTCATAAATGTTCATATTATATTAGTGCCAGTTTTGACTATTTTGTAGTTGAGGTGAATGGTCAATTCATATTTCTTTCTGCTCTGCTCTATCAAAATCTATAAATCAAAAGATTTCAATTTTCCTCCCGTACTGAGGGTGGCGCTTTTTGTGCTCAGACCGCACGGCCGTCACAACGAGAACAAGAGGTGCTCATGTCTCCGCCGTACTGACGTTTGACCGCTGTCACTGCAGAGGTAATGATCAGTCTGATTTACCGTATGAGCACGTTTCAGATGTTATTGCCGACTAATAATAAATGCAAGCCACTGTTAGACTGTGGAGTTTGTTTTTTTTATCTCATTGTCACGACTTCTGTTTCGTAACAGAACACACCCTTCCCCTCATGTTCTGTTGAGATTGACTTGTGTAATGATCATAATGATAATAAGAACAGCACTATTCCCAGTTTTCCTTTCCTTTACTATAGTATCTTATAATACATTATTATATAATAATGTAATATATATTGTTTTTTTATTTTATTTTTTTACAATGATTTTGTTAATATTTATTGCATAAGTCTCATATTTACAGTGAAAAAATTAATATTGTGAAATATCATTACAATTTAAAATAACTTTTCTAATTGAGTATATTTTAACATGTAATTTATTTCTGTGATGGCAAAGCTGAATTTTCAGCATCATCACTCCAGTCTTCAGTGTCACTTGATCCTTCAGAAATTCTAATATGCTGATTTTGGTTGTATTGTAGAAAAATGTATTATTATTATCGTCAATGTTGAACACAGTTTTTGCTGCTTCATATTTTTGTGGAAACGGATACATTTAAAAGTCTGGGGTAAATAAATAATTAAAAAAAAAGAAATTCATATTTTTATTCAGCAAGTGACAGTAAAGTCATTTAAAATGTTACAAAAGATTTCTATTTCAAGTAAATGCTGCCTTAGTGGGCAAAAGAGACTTCTTTCAAAAACATGAAAAAACCTTAATCATTCCAAACTTTTGATGGGGCGTATGTATTATTGATATGTACTATGTAAGGAAAATCTTAACATATGAAAATACTCTCTTAGACTGCAAATATTTTTAATGTTGGGCATTTCAAGTATATGTTATTCTGTTCACTTTTTAGAATGCATTTTATTGAACAAAAATTTGGATGCGCCTCTCAGTACAAGTTAAGTCATTGATATTTTCTACTGTTTCTCTAGAAGCCAAAGACTGTAAAAAATGATATCTTCTAAAAAGTTTATTTTGTCAAAGTTTTTCTCAGCTGGGAGTACACAAGCACATAGATTGCACCAAAAAAAAAGAAAGAAAGAAAAAAGTTTCTTTAAAGGCATGAAAGACCCTAAACTGAACATGAGGGTTAATCGTTTCGCCTCTCTCAAATGTCATTCAAAAACTGTTGGGACATCCTGATCCCTCAAGGTATCTAGTGTTTTTGTTTTCAATCTCAAACAAAATATGTCATGATCTTATTATAAAGGAACTGTCTAACTATGTAACTTTTTCTGTTTGCATACCAAACAGTGGTTGTTGTGTAACTTCCTAGTTTTCTGTTATAAAAACCCTTGGCTCTTTTGTGATGACATTTTGCGGGTGTTGGCAAATAGAAAGCTAGTTAATATCGGCTGGCAATAATTAAATGAGTACCAGGGCATGTGTATGCAGTGCATCTTCAAAATAACATCCTATGGCTAGATGATTTGTAGTTTCTGAAATCTCATTCTGTTCTTTAATTTAAAAATTGTGCATATGATATCAGCTTTGCATGAGTAAATAGGAATGAGAAAGTGTTTTATTAAAATAGTTTGAGACTTTCTGAAATGTTGTCCACTTGTTTCAGGCACATCACTTGCGTGCAATGCACACAATTACACAACGGTCCAACCCACAGACCTGTAGATTGTGCAAAAATGTTGCGATTAGTCACAACATCGTTGTGTCTCTACTGCCAGCGGGCTCAAGTAACACCTTCACTCCTCACAAGGCCTTACTCCTCTGTCGTTCACAAAGAGAACCTGGTTGCTATAGACGCCCTGTACGACTTGTCCGTAGACATCAGTAAGGTCCGAAAGCTGAAGGGATGGGTGTTGCGGCAGAGCCCCTTATATGTGAGCGAGACTGCCGCCCTGCTGAGGGACATGGGGGCTAGTGGGCCTGTCATCGCACGTGTTTTGGAGCTCCATCCTGAGGCCATCCTCTGCAAACCTGAGCAAATGGAGGCACAGAAAAAGCTGTGGATGTCTGTGTGCGCCAGCCAGAAGGATCTGGTAGGAATCATCGAAAAATTCCCTGCCTCGTTTTTCACCTCATTCTCTGATCACGACAACCAGAAGGCCAACATCATGTATTTCCAGACTCTGCATCTTAACAAACGCATCATTAGCAAGCTCATGGCTAGCGCCCCTCAGAGCTTCAGCCGACCTGTGAAGCAAAACGAGGAGATGATCCAGACCCTGCAGAAGACCTATTTGGACTTGGGTGGGAGGGAGGATAATATGAAGACCTGGTTGCAGAAGCTGCTTACTCAGAATCCTTACGTGCTTCTGAAGCCCCCCGAGGTTCTGCGCGATAACTTGACGTTCCTGCGCGACAGGGGCTTCACCAGCAATGAGCTCTTGCAGCTGCTTTCCAAACTGAGAGGATTTGTTACTGAGCTGAACCCTGAAAGCATGAGACTCACCCTCAGCTACTCCCAGGAGATCCTGGAATGCACAGAAGCAGAGTTCAGGGAGATCATACTTCAGTGTCCAGCCTTGTTATACTATTCTGTGCCTATACTAACTGAACGCTTTAAAGGCCTCCTCGCTGCTGGAGTAAGCATGGAGCAGATCATGGAGACTCCCACAGTGTTAGAACTGACAACGCAGATAGTTCAGTATCGCATTCAGAAACTGCGCTCTTTTGGTTATGATGTACGTACTGGCAGCCTGGAAGTCCTCAATGGCACCAAAAAGGACTTTGAGATGAGCAACGGGAAGCTGCGTCTTAGGCAAGAGAGGCCACTTTTTAACCCAGTAGCTCCACTTCGAACGGAAGATTAAATATGGAAGCCCGTTTCCACCATAAAATAAAAAAAATATCACTAATGTAATTGTGTAATTCTGATTTTTTAGTTAGTTTTGGGTTAGTTCACTCCAAACCCATAAGACCTTCGTTCCTCTTCATCACCATTGATGAGCCACCGTTCTGATGTAGAACCTGGAAGCTATACTGTGTGTTCAACGTCAACTGCGTAAGAGACTGGCATAGAAGAGAAGAAATTGTTGAAAAAAGTCGTTATTTTTGTTTGTTTTTTGCGCATAAAAAGTATTAAGGTTGAACCACTGTAGGCACATGGACTATTTTTGCGACGTCTTTACTACCTTTCTGGGCATTGAAAGTGGTAATTGTGTTGCAGTCTATCGATAGCTCATGGATTTCATCAAAAATATCTTAATTTGTGTTCCGAAGATGAACGAAGGTCTTACGGGTTTGGAACGACATGAGGGTGAGTAATTAATGGCAGAATTTTCATTTTTGGGTGAACATCTCTTTAACATGAAAAAAATCAAAATTGTGGCAAAATTGTGTTTTTAAAAACTCGCAAATCTGAAAAAGTCCTAATTGCAAGTTTTTTAACATACAATTTTGAGTTTATCTGCTGCAATTCCAAGAAGCAAAAAGTAACAATTGTGATATATAAACTCGGAATTGCATAGAATTGTGTGCAAGTTTATAAGACATAATTCTGACTTTATTTCTCACAATTACGAGTTTATATTTTGCAATTTTGAGCTAACATCTGGCAAACTTGACTTATTTTGAATTGACAGATATAAACACAAATAAAGTCTGAACTGTGAGATAAAAAATTAGTTACCTTTTTATTTCATGTTAGTGCTGAACAGAATATTGACAGCAGTTTCCTTTGTTTTCTGTATGAATACATTTATTTATTTAGATCATTCATTCGCTGAAAAGGATAAACGATTGAAGGTTCTGTTTATGTTGTGGAAGACGAATCTTACCAAATAAATGTCAACCCATATTGTGCTCAAAGAAAATGTAATTTCTCTCCTTTACTACATTGTAAATGTACATTTTTGCCATTGTGGCACTGAGTCATTAGTCATTAGTATTGTCATACAGACATGTTGGACCAAGTAATTTATGTAGCTTTTGAAATTCCTCATCAAAGTCTCTAATAATGAACAATATAAAATACCTCTCGGAGGTATGCATTATGCAGATAAATATTCAGATCAATGAATGTTTACCCGTATGCTGCCGTCAGAATCTCATTTGCAAGCATTTCCCAATATTTTGGCCTCTGGGCAGCATTTTGAGATCATTTTGTGCTTTTTAATGATTAGACTAAAGACTTTACTGGTATCTATAATGAAGTTACATTACATATTGCCTTTTGGCATCTGCTGTTTACGCGGTGGACTTTCTTTAATGGTAAGCTATTAAATTTCTCACAAGTTTCTCATAGCCTCTGTGAAATCAAAATAAGAATGTTTTTTAGCTTGATTAGAGCTGAAAATTAAATTAATTTATGCATGACATTTTGGGCAGGTTTCATTAATATTTATTGCTGTTCTGATTTTTCTACATCTCCAGATTTTCTGTCTCTCTTTTTTGTTCCCTATTCTTTGTCCACTCCTAGTGTACGGCTCTAACCGGATGGCTGCTTTATCCTGCAAATGACACTTTGAGTTATACCCGAACACATTGGAGGTTAATAAGCGAGGGTATAAATAGCTCTTTTTCATTTGAAATGTGGCAGTGGGTATTATTAGCAAATGTTACACATTGATTTTATGGGGCATAACTCAAGGAAATTATGAAAATAGATGACACATGCAATTAAAGTCTATAATTTCCTGCCCTGGACTTTGCATGCTGGAATATTAAGGTGGTAAATATTCCATGTCTGAGGTCACGCTGAAGCGCAGGGCTGTCCTCTGTGCAATCTGCTCTCAGATCTCCTAATCAGAGTGGTGTCCAGAAAAGTGTGCTTTATGTAATCATGAGATTGTTTTTATAGATGTCAATGTGAACATTGTGGATTTAAAAACCCAAACAAATGAATTCAGTAAAATTAATTTATGTTCATCCTAAATTAGTATGATAATTTAGCCATTTTGGATCTTTTAGCTCTGTTCACCCTATATTAAGGGTGAGAACTTTTTATTTTACTCCAACATAAATGTCAATTTAACCTTAGGGTGATGCAAATCTGATGAAATCTGCATCTCCATAAAGTTGGTCAGCAGCAGGAAGCATGAAGTGCTCTAAAACTTCCTGGTATACGGCTGCGTTGACCTTGGACCTCAGAAAACACAGTGGACCAACACCAGCAGATGACATGGTACCCCAAACCATCACTGACTGTGGAAAAATGAGTACACCCCACACCAAAAATACTACATCTAGTACTTTGTATGGCCGCCATGATTTTTAATGACAGCACCAAGTCTTCTAGGCATGGAATGAACAAGTTGGTGACATTTTGCAACATCTTTTTCCATTCTTCAAGAATGACCTCTTTTAGAGACTGGATGCTGGATAGAGAGTGATGCTAAACTCGTCTCTTCAGAATTCCCCATAGGTGTTCGATTGGGTTCAGATCAGGAGCCACTGAATCACTTTCACCCTGTTCTTCTTCAGAAATCCAACAGTGGCCTCAGATGAGTGTTTAGGATCATTATCATGATGGAAAAGTGCACGACGACCAAGGGCACGGAGTGATGGTAGCATCTTCTCTTTCAGTATAAAGCAGTACATCTGTGAATTCATGATGCTATCAATGAAATGCAGCTCCCCGACACCAGCAGCACTCATGCAGCCCCACATAAGGACACAGCCACCACCATGTTTCACTGTAGGCACCATGCATTTTTCTTTGTATTCCTCACCTTTGTGACGCCATACAGTTTTGAAGCCATTAGTTCCAAAAACATTTATCTTTGTCTCATCACTCCAGAGTATAGAGTCCCAGTAGTCTTCATCTTTGTCAGCAAACAAACTCTAGGTGGGGTTTTTTTGTGCCTGGGCTTTAGGAAAGGCTTCTTTCGTGGAAGGCACCCATGCATGCCATTCCTCTGCAGTGTACACCTTATTGTGTCACGGGAAATAGTCACCCCAGTTTGGCTTTCTACTCTTAGATAACTGCAGTGAACTTGCATGCCGATTTTCTTCAACCCTTCTCATCAGAAGATGCTCCTGTCGAGGTGTTAACTTCTGTGGACGACCTGGACGTCTCTGTGAGATGGTTGCAGTTCCATCTTTTTTAAATGTTTGTACCACTTATGCTACAGTATTCTGACTGATAAGTAAAGCTTTGCTGATCTTCTCGTAGCCTTCACCTTTCTGGTGTAAAGAAATGATTTTTTTCTTGTTTTCCTGTGACATTTCTCTTCCATGTGGTGCCATTGCTGACAGCATGAAATGGGAAGGGGTTTTAACACCCTTTTATAGTCAACTGTCTGCTGAGTAATGAATAATTAGACTCACCTGTGGTTGAATTCTTGTTAAATTTGACATTTGTAGTCTAAAATTTAGCTTTGCTCCAGAGACTTTCAGTGGGGTGTACTCATTTTTGCATCATCCTAATTTCAGTAAAACTGAAAATGTTGTTATATTTTATATTTATTAACCTTACTTTCATGTTATAAGTTAAACAGATGTTATATAAAACTTGTCTTGTCAACATTTTGGAAATTGTTTTTGTGTTTATTGAGATATTGTCTAAAATGTTACTTTTCAAAGGGGGGTGTACTCATTTACACTGAGCACTGTATATACAGGTGCTGGTCATATAATTAGAATATCATCAAAAAGTTGATTTATTTCACTAATTCCATTCAAAAAGTGAAACTTGTATATTATATTCATTCATTACACACAGACTGATATATTTCAAATGTTTATTTATTTTCATTTTGATTATTATAACTGACAACTAAGGAAAATCCCAAATTCAGTATCTCAGAAAATTAGAATATTACTTAAGACCCAATACAAAGAAAGGATTTTTAGAAATCTTGGCCAACTAAAAAAGTATAAACATGAAAAGTATGAGCATGTACAGCACTCAATACTTAGTTGGGGCTCCTTTTGCCTGAATTACTGCAGCAATGCGGCGTGGCATGGAGTTGATCAGTCTGTGGCACTGCTCAGGTGTTATAAGAGCCCAGGTTGCTCTGATAGTGGCCTTCAGCTCTTCTGCATTGTTGGGTCTGGCATATCGCATCTTCCTCTTCACAATACCCCATAGATTTTCTGTGGGGTTAAGGTCAGGTGAGTTTGCTGGCCAATTAAGAAGAGGGATACCATGGTCCTTAAACCAGGTACTGGTAGCTTTGGCACTGTGTGCAAGTCCTGTTGGAAAATGAAATCTGCATCTCCATAAAGTTGGTCAGCAGCAGGAAGCATGAAGTGCTCTAAAACTTCCTGGTATACGGCTGCGTTGACCTTGGACCTCAGAAAACACAGTGGACCAACACCAGCAGATGACATGGTACCCCAAACCATCACTGACTGTGGAAACTTTACACTGGACCTCAAGCAACGTGGATTGTGTGCCTCTCCTCTCTTCCTCCAGACTCTGGGACCCTGATTTCCAAAGGAAATGCAAAATTTACTTTCATCAGAGAACATAACTTTGGACCACTCAGCAGCAGTCCAGTACTTTTTGTCTTTAGCCCAGGTGAGACGCTTCTGATGCTGTCTGTTGTTCAAGAGTGGCTTGACACAAGGAATGCAACAGCTGAAACCCATGTCTTGCATACGTCTGTACGTAGTGGTTCTTGAAGCACTGACTCTAGCTGCAGTCTACTCTTTGTGAATCTCCCCCACATTTTTGAATGGGTTTTGTTTCACAATCCTCTCCAGGGTGCGGTTATCCCTATTGCTTGTACACTTTTTTCTACCACATCTTTTCCTTCCCTTCGCCTCTCTATTAATGTGCTTGGACACAGAGTTCTGTGAACAGCCAGCCTCTTTTGCAATGACCTTTTGTGTCTTGCCCTCCTTGTGTAAGGTGTCAATGGTCGTCTTTTGGACAACTGTCAAGTCAGCAGTCTTCCCCATGATTGTGTAGCCTACAGAACTAGACTGAGAGACCATTTAAAGGCCTTTGCAGGTGTTTTGAGTTAATTAGCTGATTAGAGTGTGGCACCAGGTGTCTTCAATATTGAACCTTTTCACAATATTCTAATTTTTCTGAGATACTGAATTTGGGATTTTCCTAGGTTGTCAGTTATAATCATCAAAATTAAAAGAAATAAACATTTGAAATATATCAGTCTGTGTGTAATGAATGAATATAATATACAAGTTTCACTTTTTGAATGGAATTAGTGAAATAAATCAACTTTTTCATGATATTCTAATTATATGACCAGCACCTGTATACACACACACACACACACACCCAGTGGGGTTCAAATATGATTACATTTACATACATGTATACATGTGCAGATTTATTATTTATATGTATATGTTTGAGTAAAATGATTTTGTTTTTTTGTTTTTTTGTTTTTTTAATTCTATATACTGCTGACAACTTTTCTTCCCAATTTCAAATAAAAATATATGACATTTAGAGCATTTATTTGCAGAAAATGACAACTGGTCAAAAAAGATGCCATGTTTTCAGACCTCGAAGAAAACAAGATTATATTCATTTCAAACAACACAATACTAATGTTTTAACTTAGAAAGAGTTCAGAAATCTATATTTGGTGGAATAACCCTGATTCACAGCCTTTATGCGTCTTGGCATGCACTCTACCAGTCTTTTACGCTGCTGTTGGGTAACTTTATAAAAGTGATGTGAAGTGTAGCCAACGGAGCGATTGTTTATTAGATGCCTTGTTCAAGGGTAATGAGAGTCGGAACTGAGACTCAAACCTGCAAACTTCGGGTTACAAGTCCTACTTGCTAACCATTAAGCCACAACTTTTGGCTTTGTTTGATGGCTTGTGACTTTCCTCTTGATCCCATTCCAGAGCTTTTCAGTGGGGTTCACAATGACAATGTTCCCCAACTCAGAGGGATTTGTTTTTCCCACAGGACAATGCTCCATGCCACACAGCCAGGCCAATAAAGGTGTCATAGCCATCCCAAACTTCAGATCTTAACCCCACTGAAAACCTTTTTTGTTCCTAGCTGCTGACTCCATCTAGTGGGGAAAGTCATTCGCTGTTAATGTACACATGCAGCATTTATTCAAATGTATATAAAAAAATAAAATCCCATTATTTGTGGTCATTAAGTTGTTTCACACTTAAAAATTTAATCTGGATTAGAAAATTAACTTTAATGTAGCACCAAAGATTTCATTTAGCAAAAAAAAAAAAAAAAAAAAAAAAAAAAAAAATTCTAAGAAGTTAAATACACATCACAGAGAACTGCCTATAAAGCACACACACATACAGCAAAAAATGAATACTAAGTAAGGCACTGAGTTCACACAGCAGATGGTATGTACACACAAACCATATATGCCTCCTACTGTGTCCCATCCTTTGATTCACTTGTGTCACCATGGTGACAGTGAGATGAGTAACAGTGGATCTGGTGAGTGGTCATAAACTGTTGCATGTGTAATCGTGAGGGAAGTGCTGCTCATCACTGGCAGCATTGTCTGGGTCCATCTGCTGTTTCACATCATGTGTGGTGTGATTTCTTATGTAATAACTGAGCAAAAAAGATGACAGTAGGGAAATGATCTTCATAGGGTTTATATGAAGTGAAATGGTTATGATTTGGATGATGAAGTACCACCAGTTAGCTGCTAAGAGCCTTTGAGTTAAAGTGTTCTTCTGTGCAATATTGTTAAGATTCTACAAAGCTGACATAACTATTAAAACCAATAAAATGCTGTAAAGTACTGTTTCAGACTATGTAAACATCACCATCATCATGTTTGACAGTCTGGACTCCCAGTCCTCATGGCTTTGGTTTTAAGCTTCTTTTTTGAAGACTTGAAATTGAAATTTAATACCATTTTCTTCATGAATTTCATCTGGTACTCCAGGAAAGCTTATATAAAGTAAACATACAAAGACAGGGTTATTATAGTTATCAAAAACTGAAACTAAAAGCATAAAATATTTTCATCGCTTCAAACTCGACTCGAATAAAATAAAATATAAAAAACTTTAAACTTATTTTATTTCTGCAAGTTTCCAAAGCAACTGAAATAAAAAAGAATAAAAACTATATAGACATTTAAAAAACAACATTAGAATGAAAAAGGAAAATGTAAAAATAAAAATGGATTCAGAATAAACTATTATAGTATTACAGTGATAATAAAATAGCACCAATAGACCAATTACAATGCATATAAGTGTTATCTTTGAACCAAAATTAATAAATCAGAGGATAATCCTACCCTTTTTGTTTTCTGAAAATGTTGCGGTCAAACTTTGGGAAAAACACATCACAGTCAAAGTTGGCCATGATGTCAGTGAGATAGATGAGGTCACACCATGGATGCTCAAGACTTGCCTAAATAGCACAGTTACAATATAAACTAAATGACTGTATTAACATTTACAACAGTAAACATTACATAAATCAGGCTTCTCACCTTATACACTTCTGGACCCCCTAAAACCCAGATAGTCTCCACAATGTGACATAAAGGAGGCTCAGAAACTAGGCGAATTACTGACCCAAAATCCTTACACAGATAGTGAGCACGTGGAGGCTCTGCACTGAAGTGATGCAAAATAATCAATACATACAGTATTGTAATACATACTTGACATACAGTAAATAAACAAATCATACGGTACTGTTCAAAAGTTTGGGGTCAGATGGTCAGTCAATGTTTTTGAAAGAAGAAAAACTCACCAAGGCTGCATTTAATTGATCAAAAATACAGTCAAATCAGTAATTTTGTGAAATATTATTACAATTTAAAATAACTTATTTTACTATATATTTAAAATGTAATTATTCCTGGCAAAGCTGAAATTTTTAGCATCATTACTCCAGTTTTCAATGTCACATGATCCTTCAGAAATCATTCTAATATGCTGATTTGCTACTCAAGAAACATTTCTTATTAACAGTGTAGAATAAGTTGTGATGCTTTATATATTTGTGGAAACTGTGATACATTTAACATTTTGTAACATTCACTTTTGATCAATTTACTGCATCCTTGCTGAAGAAAACTATTGATTTCTATTCTCTTACCGACCCAAAACTTTTTAACAGAAGTGTAGATGCATAAAATAGTTTATAAATGAATATGCTTACTTCAGCTTCCTGCTCAATACCAAATTGATGCAATTGGCCAAAGGGAAGACCGTCTCAGGACAAGAGAACCAGGAGACTCTGCCCCAGACAACCAGGTTCTTCTTTCCTGAGGTGCACCAGAACAAAATCTTTTCATTTATTTTTTTCTTCATACTATAAAAATTAAGATCACTGCATCAATTAGAATATAAATCAAACCAAACATTAAATATAACGCCCCTCACCAGGTGCTGACACGGCTGTAATTGTATCCAGAAAGAACTGAAATTCTTTTCTGTGAACAACATGAGCACATTAGACACATTGTGTGCTATTTGGATATATATTAATGCAACTTTGATAACTGCATAATGTGCAAAATGCAATTTGAACTGCATGACAAATATCTTTGAAGTGTTTATAACTTTCAAAGAAGAAGGTCTGTGTGCCTAAATCAGAGTTGATCCAAGGCTATCCTGCATGCATTGATCCTTTTTAATATGTAAGGCTGAAAAGGCTTATACCAACACAATATTCTATACCAGAAAGATTTTTAAAAAAATCCTAATTGCCTATATATGCTATCTGTCTGCATGCTGTTATCTCTTATCTGTAATGGGCGGGCATTGGGGGTCTCAAAGTTTCCAACCCTCTAATTCAAAAACCTGCTGACAATGACATTCAGTTAAAGTTCTAAAGGTCAATGGCATATCCGAATAGGATACCAAATAGGACCTAAAAATCAATTGTAGTATACAGTCCAGAAGTTCAAGACCTCTCTGACAGGTGATTTAATGTTTTTAAAATAAACTGCTTTACATGCTAGGCTTTTTTATGTTATAAAACAGTTTATATGGTTTATCTAATTTGTTTCACAACATACAGTACATGATATTTGTAAAAGTAAGGAGACAGCAAAGTGTACGTCGAATGTTCCGATCAAATTTTCGTCACACGTGACGTCGTTCATGAATTAATTTGATTATCCATTCATGTCTAACATATTTTACAAAATACATCTATTCCAACTGGATTAAGTTACTGATTATTTTAATTTGGGTATCTCTTACGGAAGACTCCAGGGAAGCTGTCCGTTCTTTCCTATGCCCATATCACTGCAGGCAGCCGCGATGAGCCGGATTGGTTTACGCATCTCCTCCCCCTCGATGTTCATCATTTACGACTTTCACTAAGAGCAGCTTAGCTGGTTTATGTTACAAACTACCGTCGTCCATTGGGCTGGATGAGGTGTTTGCATCCTTCTCGACCTCAAACCCAGTTAGATTATGGGGCTTTTAAATGTCTGTTTGGTTCACCATGTGACATCCAATGGGAGTGGCTCTGATTATAATAAATGGTGTTTACAGAAGTACAAACAATGTAAAAAACAAAACAAAATTCGTATTAATACTTATTTGATAATATTTGAATTCTTTTCTTTTCTTTTCTTTTTTTTTCTTTTCGTGCCACAAATTTGGCCTGTTTTGATGAAAATCTAATGTACATTGTAATTTGTACCTATTGACACTCCTTTTATTAAACACAAGTAAACTAGTTAGACTGCTTAAGTAGTCTTTTGTGGTGGGACATTAACGTTCAAAATTTTGAGGTCAGTATTTAATTTATATATATATATATATATATATATATATATATATATATATATTAGCAAGGACAGAAATAAATTGAGCAAAAGTGACAATAAAGTCCATTACATTGTCACAAAAAATATTTCAAATAAATGTTGTTTTTCTTTAACTTTTTTTTTTATTTTTTTTTATTATCAAAGAATACTGAAAAAAAAATTTATTTTCCAAATAATAAGCAGATATTAAGCAGCAGAACTGTTTTCAACACTGATAAGAAATGTTTCTAGCAGCAAATCAGCATATTAGAATAATTTCTGAAGAATCATGTGACACTGAAAACGTAATGAAACTGAAAATTCAGCTTTACCATTAAATACATTAAAATACAGATAAGTTATTTTAAATTACTATAATATTTCCAAATATGCAGCCTTTGAGAGCACTAGAGATTTCTTTTAAAAACATCTTACCTACGCAAAACTTTTGTACAATGTACAGGTGCATCTCAATAAATTAGAATGTCGTGGAAAAGTTAATTTATTTCAGTAATTCAACTCAAATTGTGGAGCTCGTGTATTAAATAAATTTCAATGCACACAGACTGAAGTACTTCAAGTCTTTGGTTCTTTCAATTGTGATGATTTTGGCTCACATTTAACAAAAACCCACCAATTCACTATCTCAATAAATTAGAATACTTTATAAGATCAGTAAAAAAAGGATATACAGGAATGTCAGGCTTCTGAAAAGTATGTTTATTTCTATGCACTCAATACTTGATAGCGGCCTTCAGCTCATCTGCATTGTTGGGTCTGGTGTCACTCATCTTCCTCTTGACATTACCCCATAGATTCTCTATGGGGTTCAGGTCTGGTGAATTTGCTGGCCAGTCAAGCACAGTAACACCATGGTCATTGAACCAGCTTTTGGTCCCTTTGGCAGTGAGGACAGGTGCCAAATCCTGCTGGAAAATGAAATCAGCATCTCCATAAAGCTTGTCAGCAGGAAGCATGAAGTGCTCTAAAATTTCCTGGTAGATGGCTGCGTTGACTGTGGAAAACACAGTGGACCAACACCAGCAGATGACATGGCAGCCCAAATCATCACTGACTGTGGAAACTTCACACTGGACTTCAAGCAACATGGTTTCTGTGCCTCTCCACTCTTCCTCCAGACTCTGGGACCCGAGTCAGGTTATTTTTCTCCTTAGCCCAGGTAAGATGCTTCTGACGTTGTGTTTGGTTCAGAAGTGGCTTGGTACGTGGATTGTGACAGTTGTAGCCCATTTCCTGAAGACGTCTGTGTGTGGTGGCTCTTGATGCACTGACTCCAGCTTCAGTCCACTCCTTTTGAAGCTCTCCTAAATTCTTAAATCGGCTTCGCCTGACAATCTTCTCAAGCCTGCGGTCATTCCTTTCACTTGTACACCTTTTCCTACCACTTTTTCCTTCCAGTCAACTTTCCATGAATATGCTTTGGCACAGCACTCTGTGAACAGCCAGCTCTTTCAGCAATGACCCTCTGTGGCTTACCCTCATTGTAGAGGGTCTTGATGATCGTCTCCTGGACAACTGTCAAGTCAGCAGACTTCCCCATGACTGCTGTTGGGATTACTGACCTAAACCCAGTATTTATACCCTGAGAATGGTAATTTAATAGAACTTGAAATTAAATATTCTAATAATTTGAGATACTGATTTTTTGATTTTGATGAAGCAGCAAGCTGTAAACATCAAAATGAAAACAAAAACGTCTGGAAATATTTGACTTTAGGTCTAATCATTTAGAACATATTTAAGCTTTACTTTTTGTAAAAAAAAAAAAAAAAAAACTTTTTCATGATATTCTAATTTATTGAGATGCACCTGTATATTGTAAACCACATATTTCTGGATAGCAAGGACTGCATTACTCAGTATTTTCCAGGTATCTTCACTGTATATCTATATTTTAAAATTTAAATATCTTTATTTTAAGACGTGGTAATAGGGCATAATCTAGGGGAGTAATCTGATACATAAAAAGATTACATGTGGTCGTTACTAGCCAACACTGATAATGAATGTTAAGAAAATTCACATTTTTTAATATTATTTTACATGTGAATACTGATGAACATAACTGCAACTTACTAAGAGGTCTATCATATTTTAATGGTGATTTATAAAGAACACATTACAACAATCCAAAAAAAGAGAAAAAGTATTGTCTCTCATATAAAAAAAATATAAAGGCGAGTCTGTAAATAAGCAAGAAAAAAAGTTATGTACAATGGCTTGCAAACTGAATTACTTACAGTATACGTTTATATACATAGCAGGCCTTGTTTCCCTGTAATTGTCTTGAAACAAATCCACTTGTGCTAGAGCCACAGGCCTCAATGATATAGTTACTCCATTACAAAAAGTACTCTGTACTTAATGTGTCTATTTATAAATTAGAATTTAACATTTAGATCAATCAAACCTTTGACTCGCCAAAGAGCAACTAGTTGAAACATTCTCATTTAGGGGCCAATATGCTCCTGATTGTATAAATTCTCAAATAAATCCCTCTTAATATTACATAGAATTGTTTAAAACACAGCTTTTGCCAAAACAATCAGACAACATTGCACAAATGGACATCAAATGGTATGATAGATACACAGACTTGAAAATAGCAAGTGATGTATGACAGTTGGACTGCGTAAATACTACAAAACATTTTCCTCCACAATTTATCAACAAACAGCTTGCAAAATACAGACATCTTAAATGCTGAAACAACATACATTGTCATTTAAAATGGCTTACAGCTTAGTTTACAGCTTCCTGGGCCACCACACTTGACCTCAAGGCTAACTCAAGCTCTACAAGCAGAATGACAACATTGCCAAAGCATAAAGGTTAAGGCGGAGTATGGAGGAGTTGATAATGGGCATGCGGAGATGCTGTCCTTCGTGCTACAGGTCCCATCACTAGACTGAAGAGAGGTGTGTGTATTTCCTTGCTTCTGTGGTGGTTAGTTACTATCATGCCTGTGAATCTTCAATGCATGTTCTGATACTCGTTCTTCACTATGTCGCTTCAAAGTACTCGTCCCACTTCCTGAACATAAAAAAAAAAAAAAAAAAAAAAAAAAGCATGCAAGGTTATATTTTTTTGTCATTATGGTGGGAGTGGCATGGACATTTAAGTAAAACTTTTTTTTTTTCAGTAAGGATGCAATAATTTGATCACAAGTGACAGTAAAGATTTTATTTAGACACAAATCAATTCAAAAAAAGATTTTTTTTTTTTTTTTTTACTTTCTATTCATCAAAGGATCCTGAAAAAGAACATCATGGTTTTCACTAAAATATTAAGCATATCAACTGTTTTCAACATTGATAATGAGAAGAAATATCAGCATATTAGAATAATTTCTGAAGGACTGACTAATGGGTGCTGAAAAATCAGCTTTAACATCAAAGGAATATTTTATGTTTTTTTAATAAAAATATAATTTTTACAATATTACTTTTTTTTTTTTTTTTTTTTTTTGCATTGGTAAACATAGGAGCCTTTTTTCAAAAACATTCTTTAAAAATCTTACTGCCCCCAAAATTTTGAACAATAGTGTAACTGTCCATAGATGAATAGCACTGATTTTGAAAAGTATGTGCTTTCATTAACAGATAATCCTTCACAAACATGGTAAGCCCTTCTTTTCAATGGAAGATGTGTGCGTGTTTAAACAAGTCTGTCATTGAGAACAGCAAAGAACACAGTATTGTGTTCAGCTTGATATGATATGTTATGAGTCCTCTGAGACAGTTTGGACAGAACTCACCTCTTTGTGATTGTTTGTAAACTTGTCCAACCATACCACCACCTGAATACCCTGGTTTAGAAAGAAAGACATGCTATTGTTTTCAAGCAGCCTATGGACTGGTTCACACTTCACATGTAAGCAGCATTTATTTATTTCAAAATCCAAGCATCTGTGTCAATACACACCTGGATGTGGCTGCACACTGTTGACAGGCTGTTGATCACATGACACTGTAAAAGGTGGGAACTCTGGTTGAAAACTTGCTGGTGATGGGTGCACTGTTAAATAAAGGGTAAATATTTCAACAACACAAATGCGACTTATACAAACTGCCAATAATACACATAATGAATAAAAGTGCACAATATTACAAAACTTGAGCAGGTTTTCACAAAAACAGGGGTTTGTGAACCCCTGGGGTTCTTCACACATAGTTTATTTACACATTCTTATAATTTCCATAGTTATAGTTTCCATATAATTTTTGTGGACAGAATTTTACAGGATTTCAGCAGTATTCCACCAAAATAGATAGATAAAAGGATTTGAAATGTTTAAAGCTCAATGGTTTATTTGTTACTATTGTAACTTGTAGTGTAAATAAAATGGTAATAATGATCAAATTTGTACTGTGAAAAATGCATTTGTAATATACAACAGTAACATCTATCTATCTTCATAATATTAATAATTATTATTATTTAATATTGTTGTTATTCAATTTAAATTGGTTCTTAAAACACCTGTGTGAATGTACTGTGGACTGAGACACATCACGACTAAAACAGGTATGAGTCCAGCTACAAAGTCAAAGTAAATGATTGATAAAAGATTAAATATTTTATATAGTTACTTGCAAGTCATGTGACCATTAACCGACATCAGAGAACCATAAACATGCAAATGTGTATTTAAATTAGTGGTTTAACTAATCACAAAACTCACAGTTCAGATCAGTAAGGTTTGCGGTTCACATCAATTCACAATCAAATTTGAGTCACGGATTGGATCACTTTTCGGATCAGCAAGAAAAAAAAAAATTTGGGGGGGCAAATACATTAATTACAACAATAGATAAATACAATATAACAAAGATGCAAATAAAGTAAGGTCTAACTGTATTCAGGTACAGAAATGTAATAATTAGGCGTAAATGTAAAATAACACTTTAGTGGTCACTGTATAAATTAAATATAGATAAATCTTTTATTTTTGTTTTGTTTTGTAGTTTGATTAACATTAATCATGCTTGGGGCCTGGTCCATAAGGAAGGATAAGGGGTCAACTATGATCCGTTTAACCCCTCATTTAAATTATTGAAATATTAACTTAAAATCTCAGGGTGTACTTTAAGTAAATCTTTTATGTCTGTGGGGTTCAGGTGAAGAAAAGAAATTGAGAACCTTAATTAGAGCAAAAGCTTTCAGCACTCAGGTTCCAAAAGGGGGTTTTCACAGCAATGCCATAGAAGAACCATTTTAGGTTCCCCAAAAAAACCTTTCAGTGAACAGTTCTTAAAAGAACCATTTTTAGTGTGAAGAACATCTTAATCTGAAGAACCCTTTTCCACTTTAAAGAACTTTTTGTGCAATGGAAAGATCCCATGGATGTCCCATCAATGCCAATAAAGAACCTTTATTTTAAGAGTGCAATATCAGTCATGCACAGAGACAAAATATAAGATGCATGACAATGGGCATGTTGTCATACCTGTAATGTGAGTACTCTCCTGTGTGTTGTCTGCTGAGGAAGGACCTGCACCATTACCATCTCCATTGTTGGCTGTGTTGGATGGAACAGTTGCAAGGAGCCCTGACAAGCATTACGACCATTAAAACCCAAGATTTCACAGCTAAACAGCAGCATTTAATTTGATATATCAATCAACAGATGGGCTCTCATGTAAAACTAAAAGTTCAATAGTTAATCTTGATTTTTAAGAGTTTTCTTACCAAGGCCCCGATAGCAGGACAGCTGCTGGTAAATCTGCTTCATTCGCTCGATGTTTATCCTGCTGGCCTCAGCGTGATTGACCATGGGTTTGGGGTAATGCACTCCAATTATGCACTTAGCGACCTTCTGAACACTTTCTGGGGCATTCCAAGGGTCATAGATGAATTTGGCAGGGAAGCCCCTCAATATGGGCAAATAGCGCCTGTAATAATAATAATAATAATAATAATAAAAAAAACAGCTTTCAAAGACAATGATCTCAATTTTTAACTAAACTGGTAATTTACAGTGAACTAAATATTAATAAATGGTTAAGAGTGGCACCTTATATAGTCTCCATTAGGGTCTGTACGTCGACCGAAGCTCACCGGACAGTAACAGTGAAAGAACTGCTGGAAGAATGAGCTGCACGAAAGCCACATCCAGCTTCCTGCGTTGACGCTCCAGTCTGCATCCAGCAACAACTCTTCAAACACCTTTGAAAACAAACATAATATCAATATAGATTCTAGATTGTAAGATTTTATGCGCATTTTATGATTTCGCATGTTTTAAATATGATATTCTAATTTTGCACATAATTTAAATTTGCAACTTTGGAGGGAAACTACTAGCTACTGATGGCGCTACCTTCATGCCCTCTTCCCAGCTGATCCACAGGTCTCCACGTGTGAGGAAGCAAGCAACAGCGTGCCTGGCCAGATGGTGGATCCATCCCTCCTGTCTCAACTGGGTCATTATGGCATCAATCCATGGGAAACCAGTCCGGCCCTCTGCCCACTTTGCTAGAGCTTCGGGATTCCTGTCCCATGGGATCTGCACGCAGATGGGATTGAACTCCATTTTGTCGAAGTGTGGGTTGTTAGTGGCAGCTGTGTAGAAGAACTCACGCCAGAGCAGCTGACCATAAAGGGACAGTGGTGGGACGCTGTTCTTCTTGACCTGCGATCGAAAAGCCAGAGAAAAAAAAAGGATGAGAATAACTTGTCAGCCTCTTACAATCAATTATCACAGTGATGAATTGTGCCTTAAATGTCAGAGTAAGACAGTGTTGTACTCTTTACCTTTCTGTAAAGGTCTGTGAGTTTGAAATAGAAAAGTCTGCAGGAGAGGCAGCCAAACCGGAGGTAAGGACTCAGGCCTGTGGGGCTGGCCAGCAAGGAATTAGCATTCATTCTGGGACGCTCGAAATTAGCCACCCAAGCCTGCAAAACAAACAAAAAACACACACATTAGAAAGTAGTTTATATACACAACCCTATATTCACTACAGTTCTAAACATTGGTGTTAGTATGATTTTATGTTTTTGAAAGAAGTCTCTTATGCTACAATAAGTCCTGTAATATTATAAACCGTTAAGTAAAATCATTTTGATATACTTTTAAATGTAATGTATTCCTGTAATAGAAAAGCTGAATTTTCAGCATCATTACTCCAATCTTCAGTGTCACATCCTTCAGAAATCATTCTAATTTACTGATTTGGCGCTAAAGAAACATTTCTTATTGGAATACGAATTTTAGAATGACATGGCATGCTGTCTGAAATCTGGATGAGAGTAGGCAGCTACTGTGAAGGGATGAGTGAAATAAATTGCATTCAAGATGGACAGCTGTCTCTTCTAGTAGTGGATCAGACAGCTACAAGATCAGAGGCAGATATCACATGATTCACACTCATGCACTGTTGATAATAAACAGGATGTAATTAAAGTTCTGTTACTTTCATAAGAAAGTAAATATGATGAATAAGAAAAGTACTACTTGTTATTCAATTCTATACGAAAGACGTGTTTCCATCCATTTTTAATTAATCATTATTATAATGAACATGGCGTAATACAGTTAGGCATTTTTGCTTTGTAAGACAATGTAACAAAGTAGATGTTTACCTTCCTCTCCAGGTGTCTCTCTAATCGAGTCAGAGCTTCAGTCTCTCCACCAGGCCACACAGCTGATGACAGCCCTTCGGTTTCAAAACCTGAAGCCACATATACCGATTTAAAATCTCATCCACAAGACACATGCACACATATGTAAAGTTAAGGAACACGAGAGTCTCACCGAGCTCCTCCAGTGACGGTACGCCAAACTTGTCATCGTGGTCTTCACTGACGGGTGTTGTGCATTTGCCCATGACTTCAGCCGTGATGGTCTCCGCTGGTATTTCCACAGGATCCATTCTGCTGATGAGCGTCTGAAATCGTTTATATGTGAGAGGAGACTGTCCTCCGTTTAACTCTATAATCCTAGAAACATAGAGAGAACACGAGTCAGAGATTAGGAAATATAAACAATATTATTGGATTTTAGTGCTGTCATGTTATCAAAATTCAAAGCCAATAAAAAGTACTTGCATGATTCTCAATACAGCAAAAGCTGCCATGCTTTTGAACACGCAAGCAAAATTATATATATATTAACATAAATATAAAATTACATTAAAACATTGATTAAACCCTGCTTAAATAAAAAGTTACAGGCAATATAACAAACAAATGAACAAACGAAAGATACAAATTAATGGTGAAGCATGAAATTTATTCACCACAATTTTTTCAGGTATCAAACCAATATCTATTATTAAAATGCAATATCTAGTATTAATGTAAACATAAATTCAGAAATTGAAACTAAAATATGAAAACAAAACAAAAGTGAAATTTAATATTATACAAATTTCCTTAATATAACAATTTAAATGGTAGTTTTCATATTTTTTTGTATTATAGATTATATTACAAAAAGTACAAAACTGAAGATACTGTATGAAATGAATACTTAAAGTACTTAAAGTGTTATATTATTAATAAAATTCTATTAATTTAATATTATATAACCTGTTATTAAATTTTACTTTTACCTATTTATTTATTTTCAATTTTAATTTACTTTTTGTAAAATAATTTATATAAATCATACACCAATATTTTTATTGTGGCTGACTTGACGATGTATACTGTGGTTTGTCTGCAATCGGTATTTTTTATTTTAGTATTAGAATTTTTAGTGTTTTAAGTGCTTTTTGACATTCAAATGACAGATTAATATAACTCTGCATCTGTGTGATCTCTCAATATCTGTCTACATGACATTCTCAATAAAAAGTTAAATATCAGGCATGATAAGTAACAGCTTCCCACACGACTGCTGGCAGCTACGTGGGAGTCATATGGGCATATGGCAATGATTACAGATACACTCACTTGTCCAGATCATAGAGTGTGTGGGAGATCCTGACAAAGACTTCCACCCCTGCCTCAGTGGCCAGCTTCTTAATGGCTGCATCACGATCCTTCCCGAAGGGCTCGGAGTCGTACTCATATGACAGCCGGGTGATTTTCCATTCCTATGCAGAAAAAAAAAAGAGGGAGAAGCGAATCAAATAAGTGGCACAGAGCACGGCTTTACAGAAAACAGTTGACTGTCTCTAGGCAGTCTGTTCGCTGACCTTGAATAGTCTTGGAAAGACATCTGTGGGTTGTCCCCTGATGACAAAGAGGCGAGAGTTAAGTTTGCGAAGGCTGGCGTCCAAGTCCTCAAGACACTGCAGCAAAAACCTGTAACACAAAGAATAATCCATCAACATTTCATCTCAACAGCCAGTGATGAGCAAATAAAAACAATACTGACATTCATTTTAATTTCTTGCAGCAACAGCAGAGGGATTTTTCTGACCAGTCAAAGCAAGAGACCAGCAGAGGGCACTAACAAACTATCAGTATGAAAAGCACGCTAGTTACATTCTGTGTTACATTGGCTGTGTTCAGAATGGAATACTAGTGTAATGCTTAATATTTCTTAAATAGGTTATGCAGAAATAAACTTTGCTTATTAGGATGGTACACTAGTGTTGTTACTCAACCTTTATAGGATAAGATTTTTAAAAGAATATTTTTTTACTCTCAATTTATACCCAGTAAAATATTTCAGAGCTTGGCATAAATGGAAAAATATATATTCTTTATAAAATACCCATGGAATTTTAACTTTTAGACTTAAGTCTCTTAAATGAGTCTACCTCATTTATCCAGGTTTTCCAAGACAGTGGGGTTTTCAGTTGTTTCAGCTTATTTTAACAGGTACCGTTTTGTTGAATGACCCAGGTAAAACCTCTACCTTATACCTGGATTGCTGCTGCACAAATTAATCAACCAAGAAATTAACACTGCACACATTTTAAAACAGTATGAATGATTTTCTTTTTGGCTGCACACACAGTACTGAATTTATAATGTAATAAGCGTGTAATAAGGGTATAATCCTGTCTGAGCTAGAGTTCCCTCTTGTGGGACTGTGTATTAGTAGCATCCAGTTGAGCCTGTCTGCAACCTTTCTTCGAAACGTCTGATCCCTTACAGCACGTCCCAGCCTCCAGGTCAAGGCCATTTCAATTTATCTGCATAATATGAAAACACATTTCGGCTTGTGCTACAAAAGCCAGCATTAAATGAAACAGGAAGAATGCTAATGCTAAGCAAATGTTTTGTGTTTTCCAGCACAAAATTTACCTTGTTAAGAAAAAGTCATATATTACTGTTTAAAAGTTTGGATTGAGTAAGTGTTTTTTTTTTTTTTTTAATTCAGCAACAGTAAGGTTGCATTAAATTGATCAAAAAAGACAGTAAAACATTTATAAATGTTACAAAAGATTTCTATTTCTTTTGAACTTTCTATTCATCAAAGAAAAAAAAATATTACGGTTTTGACAAAAAGCATTTTTTTTTTAAACATTGACTATAAGAACTGTTTCTTGAGCACTAAATCAGCATACTGATTTCTGAAGGATCACGTGACACTGAATAATGGCTGCTAAAAGTTCAGATTTGCATCACAGGAATAAATTTCGTTATAAAAAATATTAAAATCATATTTTAAATTGTTATATTTCATATATTACTATTTTTACTGTATTTTGGATCAAATAAATGTAGCCTTGGTGAGCATGAGAAAAAAAAAAATCTTACCAACCATAAACTTTTCATTGGTACTGAACAATTCTGTAAAATTAAATAAAATCATTCATATATATACACAGTCTTGTCTCTTGTCCCTTAAGTGTTTACTAAAAATTGATCAATACTTTACAGATTTATAAACATTTCACCATTTTTAAATCCTACATGTGACCTGCCTTTGCGTGGGTTATAATTTTGATTATAATTTAGCAACCATAAAAAGGAGTGGTGCAACACTGTAGGTGAGAGGCTGTTTGAAAGAAGAGGACAAGTAGGTCAGTGCTGAAAGGGGAATGAGGTAATAGCATCTCTACTGACACACTGACCTACTTCCTCACGTCCTGCACCAGGGGGAGATGAGAGGTGGCTGAGCTGTATGTTACATCAGAACTCTGCTATGAGGAAGCATCCCACAAGGATGTCCCACCACACAGTACACTAGATACATCCATCCAGCACTAACAACAGGCCATAACAATAGCAGTTTCTTACTGCAATAGTCAGAATTTACTCTATTAATCCTTACAGAATGGTAAAACAATCTCAAAACTTACCTAGACCAACCTAAACTTAATGGTTTTTAAAATAACTACATAAAATAGGGCTGACGAGCTTATTTTTTATTTATAAGTAAGCTGGTCTTACAGCTAAAAGAATAAAAAAGGAGAATAAAATAAAATTGCCAATTTAAAGATTAAGCTATAAACACAAACTTTGTCATTACACAGCATGGCAAAGCTTACAGCAACTCTGCTAGATACTGAGCTTTTCATATTCAACCTATGAAACAAAAAGGCAGGTAAAAGAGGTCACGAGAGATCATTTTCACCATTCAAATGCAGACCTGGCCTCAATTCAGCTCATCTCATCCAAAGACTTTTTACACATAAAAAAAAAAAACAAACAAACATGCAAATATCATCATCACTAATGTTTTAACATCTATTCCATAAAATAGTAGTACTAGTAATCCAATAGTGACTTGTATCTTTATTCAATTTCACTATAAACTATAGATGATGGAACAGTACTAGTTACTATGTAAAGGAATAGTACACTAGGAATTGTACTAGTCACTGTAAATATACAGACAATCAATATTAGCATTAATATATATATATATATATATATATATATATATATATATATATATATAAAAATTACACATTAAAAACATTTATGCCACTGAATTTGCTGAAGCTGCTGTTGGTACCCATTCCAATTTTACTAGAAACTGTACTCGTACTTATTTATAGTCACAAGTAACTATTCTACTTTACTAGTGCTTATTTGAATACATAATACACATTAGTAACTTATGAGTAATTACTAGTAATACTAGAATATGTACCACCAACAACAGGAATTCTAGTCTGAAGTGAATAATTATTATCGGAACCATAGATTGCAATAGAATTCAATTGCTAATATTGAAAATATTGGTGCCTAGTACTAGCAAAGGACTTGTGACTAATTTAACAGATACTTGTCATTTAAATTACTAGTCCCCAATGAATAGTTAATAAGGAAAGTGAAAATATACTAGTTATTACTGAATTACTTGCTAGTTATATCATGTAAGTAGTATAAACACAAGTATAGACAGCTTGGCTTATCATAAGTGATGTCTGATCCCCTCTGTCCTCTGTCTGAGCCAAAGGAAACTCACCTCCATCTGCTGATTCCCACATTGGACGATCCTGCAAACCAGGGGTCCAGTATGTAAACGCATCTCAGTGTATCAGCTCCTATTATAGAGTCCCGCAGTGATGGGTTATCATGGAGCCTTAAGCCCTTTCTGAACCAGTGAATCGTATTGACCACCATTGCTGCTCCAAATGTACTGCAGTCCCTAGTGAGATCACGAATGCTCCAGCAACTCCCAAACTTGCAAACCCAGACTTCCCAATTCAGGTAAAAATGTAGATCCGGTGACGTCTTCTTTAGCCTTGCTCAAGAAAAACTTTTCCCATGTTGAAGCTGGATCTCTGCGCCTGTAACTGTTGAATCACACAGCGAAAATTCATATAGTTGCTTTACACACCCTGTGATTGACACGTTGCGCGTGCCTCAGCGAATTTAGAGTGTGTTCAGAAAATATGCCGTGACAAAACACACAACACTTCTGTAAAATATAAAAACGCGCATAGGAAAAACCTAACAAAGAAAGCACGCGAACGTCAACATGGACACGCGAAGACAGAAAAAACAACAGCCGTTCAACTTCTTCCTAAAACATTAAATAAATGTGTTTTCAGATAATATCCATATGTACGCGTACATTCTCTGTCCATATAACAATACGAGCGTCGACTAGACACGAATATTTACACGATTGTTGTCCTTTAGTTAAATGTCAGTTTTAATTCACCCCATGAATCGTCAGCCATTAATCGACTCCACCCACTCGTTGACGCAAATCGGCACCTACGTAGCTGATTGGTCAGATTCGCCCGCACACATAAATAGACCATCACGTTTCTGCGGTGTGCTCGCGCAACCTCGCACTTTTCTTTCAGTAATAACACAGATTAAGGTGGTTTTGTCAAGTCAGCGGGATGTTCTCGATTAACTTTGACCACGATACAAAATGACCAATTAAAATAAGAGTGTGTTTAGATAAATACATAGGAAAAGCTTGTTATGCCCATGTTACTGCTCGATTCTGATTGGACCGTGTGTGAGTACCCGGATAGGCACATGAACAGAGGTGCAAGGGAACAGATGATTTTGTTATGAGAAATATATGTGCGCTCGTGGTAGGAAGTTATTCACTTTTAAATGTATAAAATACTATGGCCACAATTTAACTTTAATGTAAACTAGTAGCAATTTAATCATATATAATGTAATTGTTATATAATACATAAACTATTTAGTGGTGACCGAGGCTAGTTGTCACGAGGACTTTATAAGATTTTGAGTCAAAAGTCCAGTTTTTTTTTCCTAGCAGTACTTTTGTTTGTTGTGCAAAATCCTCAAAAAAATAACAATATCGTCATATTTTTGTTGTCGATGGATAAAACAAGTGAATACAGTAACAGCACACAGTGAAGGCAGGACTGTGTTCTCAGGACTCGAGTGTCAGTCATAAATGCCTGGTCAGGGTAAGTATTAAAAAAAAATTTTTTTTAAGGCCTATATAATTTATTATTTCAATTTTTTTACATAACATTTTATATATTTGTTGTTTTATGGCTTGTTTTGTGTTTTACAATTGTTTTATGTAAAATTTGCTGTAAAGACTGTAATACTAACCCCATAGAATGTAACTCATGCTCTGTAATTGGGGCATGTTGACATAAAAGTCAACATGCACAGTGTATCTTTTTTTCTGGGCAATAACAGAGGAAATGTTTGATCACTATGTTTTATATTAATGTAGCATAATATGTTGCATCATGTAGTATCATGTTTCAATCTGCTATTACTTTTATTCACACCAGCATAGTGCATTTGGAGCATAGTGCATGAGCATACTATGTCGAGAGGAAAAAAACATTGCAGTTCACAATGCGAACTACTACATTGATTCAAGAGATAATTAGTTTATTGATTAGGTTAGCACTTGCCTTCAGATACTGAGAACATTAACATACAATATAGTAAATGAGGCAGTTTATCTTTTAAAGATTAATCCTTTCTGATACTACATTACTGCTGATTAAAAATTATGGTCAGTGTCAACCAGCTTGATTAGCTATATCTTTCATCCCATATAAAAATAGTGACAAGTGAACGAGTTTAATTGTAGTGCTACTGACTCATCTGAGCTCAGTTCGTTTGAGTGAATAAAACGATTTTTTTTTTTTTTTGGTAAGTTTTGTTGAACACTAGATGGCAGTCTAACACGACAATATGCTATAAATTCAAATGCATATCGTTGATCTGACACGCGTTGATTATGATACAAACATTAATTATCAGATTAAAAATAGATTTGTTACGAAACTATGATCCTTTCATTAAGGAAAAAACGTTACTCTAGGCAAAAACAGCTTTCAAACTGTTATATTCCTTTTATTTTCAGGTTTCTAAAGGAGTGCTGTCCAAAGAGGTCAGTGTTGAGTAAAATATGGTCCTCACTATATCAGAGCAAAGTTGAAAATACTTAAACTGTGAAGTGTATTTCAAGTCGAAAAGCGTTATGTATGCTTTCTTATGATACAGTGACTGATTCATAATCATCAGTCTTTAAACATAAAAGTCTTGATATACTCTTTTAATGTGTAATTTTGCCAAATACTTACCTACTGCATTAATCAAAGCTAAATAAGAGGTGCTTGATGCACCACTTTTATCTTTAGTTTTACATTAAGAAACATATGACCTTTACAGACTCTGGGACTTAAGTTCACAAGAACCCTCCATTCAAGATGACTAATATATTATGCATACTCTTCATTATTAATGAACAGGAATCTCGTTACTCTAAGCCCCATCTGAAAGGGAGAATGGGGAAGAGGACAGGTGTTCATTTGATCCCTTGCTTTTTTTCTCCTCAAACATGCTGCCCTGCTTGGTCTACTGGATCGGAGTAGTTTCATGCACGCTGACTACTAGTTGTATAAAGTCTATCTGTTTGTTTTGGCACTTAAGACCACTAGATCTAAAGCTCTGTTTTCACTCAAATTACAGCTGATTTACTGATGGAATTCTCAGTAAATGGAATGCTTTATCTGATCAGAGTAAAAATAGTTTTAAACGATGTAGTAAAATAGAATTGAAAGTTCTGTAAAAAGTGGATTTTAATGAACAGGTTGGAAGAAAATGTAGTTAAATGCCACTTTACGTTTTAAAGGAAAAATCATAGTTTTACAAATCTATCTATCTATCTATGATCTGCACTTTATATCATAACACTTTATGCATCTCTATATTTTTAAAAGGGGATCTCCAGATGAACAGAAGTACATCATGCAGAACCGTGCACATTCAAAACCAACTGTACGCAGCAACGGTCCCGTCAGCGTATTGGATGCAGTACTGTATGTGGCTCCTCCTCCAACTGACGCTTCGCAGCCTTCAAACACACTGGTGTGTGCCATAACAACACCACTGCTCCTTCAAAGTTGGGGGCGCATTTTCAACAGTGAACGCAACAATTTGGAAACTCGCCTGTGCCTTTCCAATAGCATAGTGGACAGAATAAAGCCGTCAAGCAGTGGTGTTTATTTGCAAAGCAACGTTTCCCCCTGCTTTCAGTCGTGTGGACAATATGAAGTGCAGTTATGGCAAAAAGGGGTAAATCCGTAGTGAGGACCCTGGAGGATTTGACGCTGGATTCGGGTTACGGTGGAGCCGCGGACTCCTTCAGGTCATCCAGCTTGTCTCTGTGCTGCTCCGAGGCGCACATCTCCTATGCGCATGGAGGGCACTGCTGGCATCTGACCGACTCCATGCGCAGTCGACACAACAGCCTAGACACCGTCAACACCGTCCTGGCCGAAGACGGCGAGACCCTGGAGTGTTCCGGACACTGTGCGAAACTTCCCGAGCTTGAGGATGTGCCCTGGAGCCTCGGGGAGGTGGAGAACGCGCTCAACAAGGAGGAAGAGTTGAGGTTTGGGACCGTGTCCGCGGATCTGCTAGCGCGCCTCTCCGCGCTCGTGAGCCGCGCGCTGGTGAGGATCGCCAGGGAAGCGCAGCGGCTGAGTTTGCGCTACGGCAAGTGCACCAAATACGAAGTCCAAAGTGCCATCAAGATGATCCTGTCGTGGACCATCTCGGTCAACTGCATCGCCGCGTCGCTCAGCGCGCTGTCCATGTACAACATGAGCACCGAGGATAAATTCAGCCGGGGGAAATCGGAGAGATGCGGCTTGGTCTTCTCCGTGGGGAAGTTCTTCAGGTGGATGGTGGACAGTAGAGTCGCGGTGCGCGTCCACGAGCATGCGGCTATATACCTGACCGCCTGTATGGAGAGCCTCTTCCGAGAGATCTTTACCCGGGTGTTGAATAGCTCGGTGGTGGAGAAGGATAACGGGATCCCCAAATTTACACTGGAATCCTTTGAGCAGGCTCTGAGCAACGATTCGGAATTGTACGGCCTCCTCTTGCCCTATCAGCATCTCACATGTGGGAAAAATGCCAATGGTAAGTTCTGCGCTTCAAAACCACTCTCACAAAATTGACAGATTAATTGATTGTTTTCCTTGTTTTATTCTGGGAGAGGGTGAACACTTTATGTTTTTATGTCTCACGTTCGCTTCAGATTTTAATTATTGTAATGTGGTGGAAAAATCGTAACTGGCTATGATGTTTATTCAGTCAGTGACATTAACTTTTAGGCCCATTGCCCAGAGACTGACATCATCTGTGTATATATTATTACACTGCCTCAATGACTGAGTGCACAAGAATATTACAATATTCATCAGAATTTGGTAATATATTCTGGTTATCTAAGCATCATGTAAATAATTTACCCTGATTGCAAATACTAGATTATGCCAATATTCAGGTTAAAGATAGTTGTGAAATGTTAAGCTATTTGAAGAGGATGTGAATGTAAAATTGGTTATTGGCTGCATTTACAGTACATGCACAACAAATTAATTTGCTCATTCCATTGTATTGTTAAGGACATGAATGGGATTTAATGAGTTGATTGAGTTACTGTTAAAAATAATAAATGACAAGATCATACTTAAATTTCTTTTATGGATGCTAGAATATGGACCTTAATTGCAAAATAATTAATTAATAAAAAGTGCATAAACACAGTAAGTATGATTTTTTTTGGCCCTCAGAGATGTGAGATGTAACTTAATTTTCCTGGGATGTGCTTTCATTTATGTGTGCTTGGACGTATTAGACATTAGACATTGTTTGGTTGTGTGTGCCTTGCGTATAATTTAAAGATGTGTTAGGGAGCGGTTCATTTCTAATACCAAGCTCAGCTGCATTTTCCATGGGTAATCAGCTCACAGCTCTTCTTAATGTATCATTTGTACAGTTGTGGAACTTATGAATGTGCCATCTAGAATGTTTCCAGGCTGAAGTTAACATAATCCAAGTGATTGACCCTGGAGCTAAGGGACTATTCAATGTATAACTTCCAATAATGCTTCCGCAACATTATGGACTTGACAGTATTGCAGCACTAAAGAGAGTGATGATGCCATTGATTTAATACAGCTGCCTGGCAGAAAGGGTTTTTCTACAGTAGTCTATATATATATATATATATACACACACACACACACACACACACACACATACTAACCTATACATACCATATATCAAGCAAAGTCTTGATGAATGACAAAACAAAGTAATCTCAGATCAGTTTTAGTGTATAACGGCCAGATGTAAGTATCCCATTACTGAGTGCTCTCACCTCTGTTGGAATGCCTCATTTTGCATAGATTAAGAGGTGAGCGTTTTAACAAACTAATTACGAGGATATTACATCTCCTCCATAGTAAGGTACATTTCTTCCTCAAGGGTGGTTTCAAGATGGGCTGCCAGATAATAGCCCACCCTTTGTTCTTCTCTGGAGAGCTGTTTTAATTGCACTAGGGGTTTATTTCGAGAAACATAGAGCCTTCTTCTACTGTAAATTCTGTTAGAGTTAGAATAAGCATACGTTTTAGACATGCAATTGTTACACAACCTCTTAATTTGCTTGAATATGCATAACTGCATTACATGCGTTCCACAATGCAATCTGCAAGCTTCCCCCAGCCTGTCCTGCTGTGGTTTAGATGTGGAGGCAGTTGGTTCAGTTGCAGAGGTGGCCTGCTTTGAGTGTGTTTATGTGCCTGTGTGTGTTCTGTGCCAAGCACTGAGGGGTAGTTTAGTGTATGTTTGTGTGTGTGTTAATGGAGGCAGTGTTAGGGAGCCCAAGCATGACACGGCTCTAGTTGTACCAGGCTGCCCCAGTACACAGCAGGTTCTTTACTGTTTGGAGCTTTGGGTGTCAGGGATTTCATCTGCAGCGGGTTTGCTGAAGGCATTAGAACAATTAATGGTAATGTTGGAGGATGAGGTAACAGTAGAGTCTTGGTTTCACAGATTATAGTTTTTAATACTTAAAACCCATGTCTATTTTTATCTATCAGGAATCACTGAGAAATGAGAGAGCAACACAACCATAGTCAGAATTCTAAAAGCTATCAATTGATTCTGATCTTAATTACTAAATTTAATTTGTCACATTGATGTCTTGACTGATCTTTCAGATTAGCTCTTGTCTTAGAAGAATGCAGACAGTGCTGTGTTCGGTTTTTTTCAGGTTCTTCTGAAGGCTCTTGGCCATCAGATTCTCTTCCCACAGACTTTGCTGAAAATGTAGATGATAACATTGCTAGAAATTTGCATTCTGCAGTGCAGCAATCCAGCAGGAAAGACAATACACATAAAAAGCAAAGGTAACAACACCCTCCTGGGGTGAGATACCTGCCTAACTTGAATCTATAGGAAACAATATAGCTAGAAGCAAGAGGAAGTTTAATGTGATCGACTTGTGCAAACCTTTGCATTCCAATATTTCACAATGATGTATTTTAAAGCCGCAGTCCGTAATTTTTGGGCAAGTACATAACCAGCCAGTGTTCAAAACTATCTCCTTACCTTAGCTCGGTTCACAACGGTAAGCTTGTAATAATGTTTTATAATAAATCAATACTGGTGGATTTCCACGGGAAATTCAAGCATGCAGCCATTCGTCTTTGCGTCATTACGTCATTACGTCACGTCTGTAAACAGAAAGAAAGGAGTTCCAGCATATAAGATGCTGCTGGTAGCAGATCATTTATAGCCTTTTCTCACAGCAGCTGCTGAAATAATTAAACTTATCATTTTGATGGCGGATTGTAATCCAGAAAGGTCCAAATGACAATCATCAGTGACAACTGGAGATTCACACAGGTAACGCTAATACACACTAAATACACAGTATTTATGCTTATGTTGTTAACATTAACAATTTGAGAACAAAGCATAACAATAATAATAATTTGCACTGTTTGATGTGATATGAGCTAAGCGATCGTTAGATTTAATCAACATTGGCAGTGCGATTTATTGTAGGCCTAATGCTTTTTCCCTCAGTTGGTCAGAAAAAAAGTGGCAGAAATGTTACTTACTCATTCAGCTGATATTTTCCGGTGAAAATTCTTATTTTGGTCATATTTCAAGACTACAATCTGTGATTTAGAAGTACAGTATCCACACCGTTATGGTGACTGACAGCAAACATTAGATAAATCCGCGCTGAGGAGCTTTGCCGATGCACAACGCATGTAAAGATAATAATTCCGCAAATAACTGTAATTGCAGGTTTCAAACAGAGATGGCGACTAAGAGGCAAATCTTACGGACAGCAGCTTTAAAGAGGTCTTAATAAGGTTGGGTGGTATGACCAATATCTCATCTCACCAAATGACAAATTTTATGTCACAATACATATATATGACACAACAGTATTTATGTCACAATACATATATGACACATAGTATATATGACAAAATAAAGCCTCAGCTGTCTTATATGTTTTATATTTGAGCTTTTTCTTTGTGTTACATAGATAATGGTCACTACATTAATATGATGTTTTTAGCAAATCATTAAAATTATAAATAGTCTGTAGAGTAAAAAATGATATATTATTTTAATAACAACAATAACAACAACAATAATAATAATAAATGTTATTATAACAATACATTTTTTATATTATATTTATATTATTTATAATATTTTATACAAATTATATATTGTTTAATGATACAATTAGTTTTTTTTTTCAATATATACAGATAATATCACTACTACATTGTAATCAAGTGTAAGACAAATTGATATATTATAAGAAGACAGTGGACAAATAATATTAATTTAATAAGAAAAAGAACAAGGAAGTGACCCCTTTACATGATTTTTTAGTTTCTGTTTCATCACTCTGACACTTGTTCTATCCTGTCTGTTAAACTTTCTGTGTTTATGACATTAGATATTACATACATTAGAGAGTTTAAAGTACAGACGATGATCTTCTGTAGGCATGTGATGTAGTATATATGAGAGCGAAGCCCAATCGCACAGATGGCTCTCAGCATGACCGATGTGGCAGGTCCTGAGAGAGAAACACTCCTCTATTCATCAAAATTTACTGAACTATAAAACATAATGAGCTGAGCATTACACACTGTGTTTCTCACTCGAGCACAAGTATGTGCGGATTCACCCACACACATATGCACGCGCACACATTCCAGCTCTTGTAAATAAACAGACACACATATGGATGCGTGGCAGGAGTGAGGGCACCCACGTTCACACAAACACACGCTCATAGTCAACATACTGGGTTAATGATGTGACACTCATTTTTTAAGTAGATCTATTAATTTATTTAAATTAAATAATTCGAACTTTTTTTTAATGAAGAAAATGTTTTGATCAAGTTCTGGATTTTTTTATGTGGCAAAATGTCAAGGTCTTATAACCGTGCCTGAGATCGTTAAAAATCTCATTAAATGTCTGAAATTCTTGGGGGGAAAAATAGTTTGGCATTATCTGGTTTTTAAATTATTTCTTAAAAAGAATAAGAATTAGTGAAGTAATTTTACATAAACTTTAGTCTGCCAAATCAAACAGTGGAGTAACTAACATGGGGGACGCTGTCTTATTGTCATGTGAAAAATTATTGTGTCCAAGGCCAGGGTCATTTCACAGTCTAATATTATATTAATAAATATGTCAATTAAAAAAAAAAAAAAACATAATAACTTGCAGATAATGCTCTGGCAATGTATTGGAGTATCTACAGTCACATACCGTAAACGTCTCTTCTATATTTCCCCACAGACTAGAATGAGATTACAAGCAGTCCTCACAGCAAAGAGTCATGATAAACAAGGGCGCCCAAGACTGGAGAAAGACCAGACCTTTATCAATGTAATGCCCAGACTGAAGTTTACAATTTAACATTACACATTCCAAGGGAAAAAGACAGATATGCATTTGTGGTGACTGCTATCAGCAGGCTCTTAGCAGTAGACAGTAATGACAAAGATCAGTTTGTGGCACAAAGTAATAAACACATTCCCACAAGCCCAAGGTCAGACAGAGGTCAGACAGCCTCCTTCAATAGCAATCGATACCACCAAGGCTTTTGGCTTACTAGTTTGTCACTATGTTCAATAGTTGTAACAAGCTTCTATTGCTATATTCCACTTGGTATAATTCCTACAATATATTATAGGAATGTTCCGGGTACCATTCAAGTTAAGCTCTATTGATCGCATTTGTGTCATGCTTATTACAGGAAACTCATTGACTCGTCATTCGGTTGTTGAACAAACAAAGAATCCACTTACAATAGCAGTCTATGGGGCATTCTAGATGGTTTAAAAGAAAAAAATTATTATTTTGCTTATATTAAAGGGATAGTCCACCTAGGGCTGGACGATTAATCGAAAAGTAATTGAAACCGAAATTCAGAACCTCTAACCGACGTAATTTTCCCATATTGGTTATTTTGTTTTTTTAATCCTGTTAATACTTCACACTTAAAAACATACTACCGTGTGTGTAGCCACGTGACTCAACATGCAGGTGAACGCCAAGTCAACACACAGAGGCGGTGCGCAGTTGTATGTGTTTTAAGGTTTGCCAGTTTGGACATTCAAGCAATTTGGACGATCGGATGTGTATTATTATATCGAGCTACCGTGTTCGTGCAGCTGCATTGTGGCACGAACACTCATACATACAGTAGCTGCACAAAACGTGAAGATCGCGCGCGCTGAAAGGAGCAGTTATAGAGCAGTTGTATAAACTAGTTATCAGCGCTGTCCTGTGATTTATCACTAAAGTAGCTTAGAAACTCAAAAGTTATTATAGCATATATTTTTCTACTTTTGAAGTAACTATTTACAACCTACAGCTTCACAATTAATAGAGAGATGGTATGACTAATTCACACACACAATCACTCTCTTTATCGCTCTCTTTACTAATTTATCTTTATCTTATTTACAACAAGCAGAAATCTGTAAAAAATGTTAGGAACCATAGATAAACTGCTGAAAGTGAGCTGTTATGTCAGAGCACACTTTCATTAGGAAAAAATATCCCACCTTTAATACTCAAGCATATTTACAGTACAAACCTTGTAAGTGAACTATGAGGGCAAAAACAAAACAAAACAAACAAACAAAAAAAACAGAAACAGAAAAATTTTCAGTTAATCAAGGTTTTGATTTTAGGTCATAATTGTCCAGCCCTAATTCTATCATCATTTACTCGCCCTCATGTAGTTCCAAACCTGTATGCATTTTTTGTTCTGCTGAACACAAAGGAAGATATTTTAAATAACGTTGATAGCCAGACAATTTTGGTTCCCATTGACCGGAACCGGAGTTGACTTGGAAGTCAACGGGAACCAAACTGTTTTGTTACCAACATTCTTCAAAATATCTTCTCTTGTGTCCCACAGAAGAAATGACGTGAGAGTGAGTAAATAATGACAGAATTTTTGTTTTTAGACTATCCCTTTAATTCTTTAATATAAAATTATTTTATTTCAGTTCAATTCTCTAAGTGGTGGAGTACCTTGCCCCATAGACTTCCATTACTGAATTAATGATTAATTGGTTACCTGTAAGTTACCTTACTGTACCATATACGTTGAAAACTTGTAACATCATATATATATATATATATATATATATATATATATATATATGCTTTAACATCACATGTGTAATTTTACTATAAAATATTTTAATTATATTTTCAAATTTTAGGGTTTTGGTAAAAACTATGAAATTACCATATAATTGACATTGAAAAACAGTACAATTGTATTCCCAGAAAAGCAGTATATACAGGCACTACCGTCATACCTGAAACACTGTCGCTGTATTTTTATGATGGATTTCTTCCAACCACAGCCATTTTTTTTACCATATATTTAACTGGATATATATATATATATACATATATATATATATATATATATATATATATATATATTTTTTTTTTTTTTTTTTTTTTTTTTTTGACAGTTTTGACAGTTTGTAGATAAATGTACCTTTTTATCCAGAATACCTCATTTAATACTAAAAAACCCAAAAGATGTGCTCTCAGTTTTTAATCAAGAGCACCTCACCAAAGGGTGGAATTTTGAATACTCTGTGACATCCAACACCCACAACAAGACAACACATTCAGACATGCTTTATTGCAGTAGACCTGAACCTACTCACACCTGTTTGCTTTGTCACTGGCTGTCCTCTGCTTATCTAGAAGATGACATTGCTGCTCACATCCTGTGAAGATCTCTTCTCTGTTAGTGAATAGACTGGTGATCCTGTAAAAGAGAAAGACATAAAGAATGAAAGAGACAGAGAGAAAAAGAAAGCCACAGTGAATGTAGTGGTGCTCAGATGAAGAGGTACTCCAGGCAGCCAGCACAAAAAAGGCTGATGTAATTCAGAGCTTTTTTTGTGTGTGTAGAAGGATTCATTAAATAAAACACCTTTCCATGTCAGACTATACCATGGTGTGTGTTTTGTCTGTGTGCATGTATGTGTGTATGTTCATGAAAGATTTGTGTGTGGAAAACCACCACATGCGCAAGATTGCAGTTATAAATGTGCACACCGAATCAAAACAACAGAAACCATAGTTCATATTAAGGTGTACAGGGTTCTTATACTTTGCACTTGGAAAAGCAAAAGTCTGTCATCCTGTGTGACCGATTGCTACAGCTTCATCCTGTGCAGTTGGCATATGGTTTATATTATTTCAAGGTATGTGTGTGTGCATGTATTTTTTTCTGCTTTCATGACATTTTTATTACAAACACATGCTCCTTACAGAATAAGACATTTCATGTAAAAAAAAAAAAAAGGGGGGGGGGGGGGGGGGGGCACTGTTAACATGATAAGTATCATCATGTATCATCATGGGTCACTTTCTGGAGAGGATGGACACAGATGCATTCAATTAACGATGCAAATTGCCACAAGTTATACCGCAGAAAATTAAGTTTAGAAAGAGCCTACTTCTTTTGTTCCAGTGACATAAACAAGAGAAATCAATGTGCAATCACTGAAGTTGGTCTGTGTTGTACTTGATTCTGTTTTCCATTAATGTGGCTACTTATTACAGTACTGCTTTGCTGCTTACTCAAATGGCATTAGATAGGTTGAGACATTTACGAAATTTATCAAAGCTTGAAAGCTTTTTAAAAAGCTGAAAGTATTCAGACTAAATTTGGGTTTAGTTTCTCAAGCCCTCTTGCATTTAGATTTAATCATTTAGCAGATGCTTTTATCCAAAGTGACTTTTAATTTTAAATCTGATGGTATGAAACCAAATTATCCAGGTATTAGGACTTTTATTAGATCTTCTTCAAATTTTTGTCAAATTTGGAGTAAACCAGGGATTCCCAATTCCAGTCCTCACTCCTCCCCGCCCTGTACAGTTTGCTGCATCCCAATTCGCCTACTTATATTTTGCCCTAAAAGTATGTATTCTTTTTGTGAAGAAAAAAGAACATACTTTTGAGTGTGTAGCAAAAGAGTAGACAAGCCATCAGTCATTAAATTGCGTCTTTTAATCGCATAGTTACACGCGTCCTGTCACTGTAAACTGGCCTGTCAATCATCTTGTCACTGTTAAAATCCTCCACATTTAATTTAATTTAAGTTACTGCCATAGTGGAGTGAAAAAAAAAAAGTAGCACGTTGATCTGCCAGTTGTGGGTCTTTCATGTGGTGAACTCTCCTCATGTATTTGCATAATGATGCATTTAAAAGTTAATGGACTAACAGATATTTATAAAAGTCCACATTGATGTTGCAGATGAAATACAACTTGGATAACATTAAATAAATATTTTTTTATCAGGTTATATGTTGATTATTAGTCACTTAAATCCCTTTATCTAAACCTCTTTACTTAACCGTCGTTCGCTCGTTCGCCATATTTGTAGTTTTTTAACACTTTTTTTTTTCTTGTTTGTAGTTTTGAACCGAATCCACCTCCAAAGCACAATGCGTTGTGGGCAATATTAGCCGTTATAGTGTGCACTGATTCACACTTTTTTAAAATCGACTAGAAATAGTAGACCATCTGGGGACTTTTGGCATACTCTTTTCAAAATACTATGCTTTGGGACACACTTATTGTAATCTCACATATTACTTAGGATGGATAGTATTCACATTGGGACGCAGGGTCTGTATCTCTTATCTGACACACCTGATACAGATCATTAGAAGGAAGCTTGGGCGTGTTACAACTGACAGGGTCCCTACGCAGTGTTCACTACGCCCTACTCCCTGAGCACGGGCTATCTGTTAGAGTTCACTTCACTTGACAAAATGCATTCATTCGCAGCACCCTGCAACATCTTCAAACACGGGCGAATCTCAATTCGCACATATTAGAGGAGTTTAGGGTTTGATGGCATAATATACTTCTGTAAATAAATATAATATACATTACGATAAATATAATGTACATTACTTTCATTTAATATACATGTGTATAATACATCCATATAAAAATTAAATTTTAAATTTCACTTAATCTGTCAAATTCAAAAGCCCTAAACTGAATGATAAATTTATGTTGCGATCGTTAATATGAAAATAAGTGTAATTTGGTTCATTTAAATATCTTTTTATCTTATTTAACGCATCTCACGCACTATACACCTGTGAACAGCCACATACAAACACACCTGGTTCAGATTGGAATCTCCTATAAGGTAGCAAAATACCCCTCAAATGGGACCCACCCCTCAACTGAGTGTGTCAGATAAGGGACATACAAAATGTGCAGAGCGGGGAGGGGTGAGGACTGAAATTGGGAACTCCATGAAGTAAACCAATGTTTCACTGAAGACCAGCGTTTCAGTATTAGCCATTTTGTTATACTGCTGTATTTTTCCAATACTTTACTCTGTTTAGATCAAGGTTGCCTGAGCAATATAAGATCTGTGTGTGTATTTGTGTATATTGGTCGTTCTGTTCTTGCACTTTGTGTTTATCCATTTGTGTGGGTGAATCTTAGCCATGGGGAAAGTTTTGTAACTGAGTCATTAGAATATTCATATTTTATGCCCCAGTCGGGAAATCCTGGCTGGCCTGGTGACTGTGATTAGATGATGGATGACAGAGGGTGTGATTTATGCAAACAAAGAATTAAATTATGACTTAAATACTGTGTCACAGTGCTTGAGATTTCAAACACATCTAGATCACAGCATCATCTTATTGTGAGGTGTTTGGACATGATTGATGGGAATTTTTTGTGACCTTTCCAAAATGACATCCAATAGAGTTGGTCAATCTGGTCAAATATCAAAAAAATCAATCTCTACATTACCATTTAAAGGTTTGGGGTCAGTAAGACTTTCATGATGTTTTTCAATTTTATATCACCAGCAAAATTATTTTAAATTTCAATATATTGGCCAGCACTAATAACCATTTAAAAACTTGTTTTTATTGGTATTTTTGTTGTATCATTTCTTAACTGTGTCATGACACATCTTGTCATCTATCTGTGGTGGCTCATTAGTCTGCTCTCTTTCTGTTTCCTCAGAAGTTCTCCTTTTTTTAGGATTATCCACTTGTAGTTCTCTTTTAGGGAGTCTTTAAGGAAGTCCCTCTTAGCTAAACATTTTCAGAGAAGTTTGTGTAATTTTACTGGTTTCAGGTGACTTGTCTTTGATGTAATTAGGGGAAGTGGTCCACAAGCAGATGGCTCTAAATCATGTTGTGACCATTAATCACATGCACATGGACATCATGCCTGAATGCTAATGATGATAACAAGTTGTTTGAAAGTATGACTAACGGTTTTCATTTATTCAGTTATGTAATACTTGATATAAGCTCAGCTTTAGTGCCTCACTCTCTGAATTTAGTTTACAGTGCCACCTTTGAGGAAGAACCTAACAAGGACGCACACAAAATAAAATTACTACACGCCCAGGCATGTTAACAAATGCAGCACTATGTAGCACATTTGCTAATATGCAGCAGAGATGCACAGACTGTGGTTTTAGCTTTTCAACTATCTGCGGGGCCACCAGATCGCAATTATTTACTGTTCACACACACCCTTCGGTGTTTAATGGCAAAATGAAGTGCTGTGGATCATGTTGACTAGGCTTACTCACTGCACATCTGAGATTAGCCCTTATCTCCACATCAGAATACTGCCATGATGTGGTAATGGCTGCAGTTTTTCAGAAAGGTATCATCTGAGTCTCAAGTTACTCACTCTATCCTTGCCATCTAAACCTATGAAGCTATAAATAGGTTTCTACTCCAGTATATCCAGAAAAAAAACTTGCCTGCCATTTTCTATTTGTCTTCAGAAAGTATGCTCCCAATTGTGTCTTGTGCATTTCCCTTAGGAAGTGGGTTGTAAGCGCCTGCATCACATAAGAAAGAAGTAATCTTCCCGTGTGTTTGCCTGACCAACCAAAAGCCTTGTGGTGAATGGTCAGAGTTCCCCGCCTGCACACACGGGTAAAAACGTTTCCATCCAATTTAGTCCATTCACTCTCATAGCCGAGGCCGAAAGTAGGGCAGCCAATGACTAAACGCTGAGCTGCCTGGGTAAGCCTTTATTCGAATGGAACGATAGGGTTGAAGCTGGCAGTCGTTTCGACCTGGAAAGCATAGTGACGTAGTCTAATCAAACAGACGCACTGAAAATCCACTCGCCGTAGCTTCGCATGCACCAGACCGCATTCTTTAATAGGGCTGTCAAAAAGAGAGTGACCATCTGGAAAACAAAGTATTGGATGGAGTATGTCATAAAATGTTGAACTTTTCCTCTCTACGTGAGCTCAGGAGTGCACTACCAAGATTTGCTTGACTTTTTTGAAGGAGTTATATGATGAAGACATTCTCCATCTTCTGAAATAAAATAATTTAATGTACTATGAAAAAACACACTGCAGCTTTCAAAACTTGAAACTTTGTTTCAGCACGGATTGTCATTTTAAACTGTCAAAATGTAATACAGACTTGGCGAACGGGCTGTTATTGAAGGATGGAGCTGTTAGAAACTATATTGGAGTTGACAGCAAACTCAGAGTTCTGTTACTTATTTTTTATGTTAAAAGGGGGTTCACATCAAAGTCTTAAAGGCACAGCAGCATGACAATGAAATAAAAATTACAATTCTGTTCATAAATTCATGAGGTTATGAGAAAAGATTAGGATTATTTATCAAAATATGTCATTTTGTGTTCCACAGCACAGCATGAGTGTGAGTAAATGATGACTGTTTAAAGAGGTCATAACATGATTTTTTTTTTTTAAATCTTAATATTTTAAAAATTTTAATATGTTTTAATATGTTAATATGATTTTAACCCTTTGGGTTCACTTATAATGTAAAGGTTTTTGCACAAAAAACAAATATATATGTGGAAAAACAATTATTTTCCACCCTCATTCTGACCCTCTGTCTGAAATTATCAGTTTTTAAGGGGCGGCTCCTTTAAGGCTTGTCAGTAAATGGCTCCTGTTATGATTAGCTAACAGCATGTATAGGAAACAGTTTCAACACCTACTTGCTATTGTATGTGAGTAAGTGTTTTAAAAACATTATCCATTATCCAATTGCTTACTTATTTACACTGTGCCTCATTTACAAAACAATCTGTAGTCCAATTCTCTGAACAAATGTATAATCCTCCGACGTGATCCAGGACGCCATTAAAAATAAACCATCCACTTGTTCATGATGCTGGTATCCTTCTGAAGTCAAGGGCTGGGAAAATAAATCGATGCATCGCAAATCGAGAAATGATTCTGGATCGATTCTGATATTTTCCGAATACATTGCGATTCTCTCTCGAATTGATTCTGATCTTAGTTTTTTAAAACCAGATGGCACTGCGTGCTTTAGAAACAGCCGTACTCTGCTTGCTTCCAATTCTTTACACACACACCACTTGAACCGTCTATAAATGATTCATTCATAAAGTTCGAAAAGGTTGAAACAAATGACAAGTGTGTTTGCAGTTGGCTGTTTACATTAATCTCGCGTCATAAAAGCATTCTGAGGTGCAAGTACATTCTCAGACTCAGCTGAATGCTCGAGTGCTCTTCTTCATGAGCATTTGAGCGTGCGGTTAAAAACTAAGTTCAGAATCGATTCGAGAGAGAATCGCGATGCATTCGGAAAATCTCAGAATCGATCCACGAATCGTGAAGCATAGATTTATTTTCGTAGCCCTACTTTGGTCTCTACAGAAATTAGCAAATGAGGTTCTTAAACAGGACTCGTCAAAGCCAGTGTACAATTGTCGGCAGATTCAAGCTTGTGGAGTAAAGTGAATGGGCATCTGTATACTGTATCCAGTGTAGACAGCATCAGGGATTATAATGGATTCTGTTTGCTTTTGACACGACGCTCGCATCCAGTGTAGGCAAGTGTCAGCTGTTATGGGTTATGGTGCAGTAATGTAAAACTATTAGTTGATATCTTGCTCTGGAGGCTGTCATATGCAAATATGTGTGATGTCACAAATCCCCCAGTATACAAATGAGTCATTTTTGGAGCTTGATTAAATAAATGCTTTGTTTATAATGAGGACGTTTTAAACTATGAAACTTGCGGGATGTTTTAATGGTACAAAGACCTCTTAAATGTCAAAGATCAAATGTCAAAATTTTGATTTCTCATGTCATGACCCCTATAACTCTTTAAACTCTCTTTATAACTCTCCATGACTCTTTAAATTTTGCCTGAATTCAACAGGTCAGATAGGGTGGACAATGGTCGGAAATTATGTTTTAACATTTTACGTTAAGAGTGAAATTAAAGAGCAGTTTTGGTTAATTGTAGAGTGTTGAAGCATCTTATCAGTGACTCATATACACTATCCTCCCACTCCTACAGGCATTCAAAGGAGGTGACAAACGTGCTGATTTCTGTTTTCTTATTTCTCCAGGGAAGTTAGCCTTCCTTACAATCCATGACAAAAGAAAATTCCATGGTTGCAAAAGATCTGTCAAATTTTTTTGCCATTGTTTTAAACCACACCTGCAAAGAAAATAGGACATCAGATGATTGACTGATTCTGCACTGATTCACTGATCTCAAAATATCTCAGAATGAAACTGACAAAATGTCATTTTAAGGAAGATTTGACTCATTTAGAAATCACCTTGTGCTCATCAGATGACCTATAATCTATGAAACCATTTAAAGGAAATTTCTTTAAAAGAAGAAGTGGGGGTTTATTTTAGAAGAATATATAGGAACATTGTGGTTTACGATCAAGGTTGTATGTCTTGTCAAACTAAAAACTGCAGTACATTCAGTAGATAGTGAGATGCTTGTCTTTGTTGTTTCTGTCAGCAGTCCAGTAAAGCAATATGTTTTAAGGGATTGTGACAGAACTGGTTCATATTTAACAAAGTTATCAGATTTGCGGCAAGGAATATTTAGATTGTCCAAGCCCGAGGTGATCTAAGGATGCATCACTGTCATTCCAAATCACTAGCTGGATCAAATTAATTCTAATGAGAATGAATCCATAGTTCGATGATTAAATGTTCCACGACTTTGCAGCATATCTAGCCTCTTCATCCAAAACACAAACCAGTGTAATTGTCTATATTAATATCAGATCAGTTTTGAAATTGATTTATTATCAATGATTTACTTTAATGTGAATCTTACCACAGTTGATTTTGATGGATATTAAGTAATACTACAATGTAATGTGCAAAGAATACATAAGAAAACAATACATACACTACTGTTCAGAAGTTTGGGGTCAGTACATTTCTTTTTAAAAGAAATGAATGCTTTTATTCAGCAAGGATGCATTAATTGATCAAAAATGACAGTAAAGACTTTTTTTTTTTTTTTTTTTTACAAAATTGCTACAAAATATTTCAATTTATAATAAATGCTGTTCTTTTGAAAAAAAAATGTATCAGTTTCTGCAAAAATATTAATCAGCACAACTGTTTTCAACATTGATAATAATAAGAAATATTTCTTGTGCACCAAATCAGCTTATTAGAATGATTTCTGTAGGATCATGTGACTTTGAAAACTGAAATAATGGCTGCTAAAAATTCAGCTTTGCCATTACACAAATAAATAACATTTTAAAATATAGTGCGTTTTTGTATAGTGTATACTGTATTTTTGATCAAATAAATGTAGCCTTGGTGAGCATAAGAGACTTTTTTCAGAAAAATATTAAAAAATCTCAAACTTTGGAACGGTAGTGTACATATCAAAGTTATATAAGATTATACACTGCATTTCACACTGTTACACCATCACCAAATAAAGTCATCAAACCTTGTTAGAGTTTAAAAAAAGGTCAGTTTTGGTGATTTGACAGTTGTTTTGTGGGATCCTTGTCAGAGTTCTTCTCTCGCTTGCCTCTCTGGAGACTTTTGAGTCTCTCTTTAGAGTATGTCGATAGATGTTTACACAAAAAATAGCTCAACACGCTAAAGGGCCCGCATGTCAAAAGAAATCAACGAACAATAAAGCGGTGCCCCTGCCAATCCCTCTGGCTTTTGTTCAGAACTCATGCAACCAGCCCATCTGTCCTGAGATGCTCCCTCTGAAATGCTCCTGCCTGGCTCCCTTTTATATTAATCTTCCTGCCAAGCGCAGCAATTCCCTATGGTAGAGTTGCACTGTAGATTGGAAAAATGTGTTGTGTGTATGCTAATGATGAACCATGCAAAAGGCCTTTGTGATACTTCATCTCCATATCTGAAGTGAGATGCTTTTAAGGCAGGTATGCCTACATATTACAAGCTATTTACTTCTGAACCTCATGACAGGTGCTTTATCTGGTATAGAGTGCATGTGAAGGGGATTCTGTGATCGTAGTTTTGGAATAAAAATACAAGACAGCACTGATTGACTGAACTCTCTCCAACTGAGTTTCTTGTGCAAGAGGCAGCAGTGCCTGTCAGCTGTAATTCTTGCATTGATATTGTTGTTTAACATTGGTTTCTTATACGCTGCCTTTGACATGGTGGCCTATCGCCTTAGGATGCATTACGCAGAAGAAAAGAACAAGCTTGTTTGAATTACGTTCTGCATGAGGGGTTATGCCACTGCAGCTCTTCCATATCTGATGGACGTATTCTGGCAGCGGTCTGTAACAAAATACAGAATTTTCAGAAAGAATAATACAGATTCTTGTTGGTTAAAGAAAAACAAAAAATAGATGATCATTGTCTATTTATTTCTCAATTTCAATATCTCATTTCTAATTCTCCAAACTTCCCTGTTCCACAGAACATTGTGACACTACAGTAACACTTCACAAGCCTTTATATGGCTTTTGTATTGTATATAGTTGCACTTTTTTCTGTTGTTGCTTGTCAGATCGTTCACCCCAGTGGATAAAAAATGGGAAACTGTTTGCCACTAGATGTCTTTATGTCAGATTGTGTGATATACATCATAATTAACACTCTGGTCTTAATTTTGGTCTTTTGTATTATACATATGCATGCATGTTTGTTTTTAAAAGATATTTTAAAATTGAATATGACCTTTATCACAATTTGTTTTTTATTTAATTTGCTTTATTTAATATTGTTAATCTGGTACCCCTGTTTTGGTTAGATGGCTTTCCAATGTAGTGACTGATTTGTAGCAAGGGTCATTATTTCCTGACCTGGGTTAACATCTGCCATGATCCTTGTTTGTTTGACCACATAGTGCTGGCTCTAAAAATAAACCAGCAGCAGGCAGTTCCTCCTCTGCTGCTCAGTTCAGAGTGAATGTGTGATTTAATACATGTGATGTGAAGTTTCTCTGTGCTGTTATCAGGTGTGGCCTTATAACTACTGATAATTTAATATAATATTTAATACATAAAGTAAAAGTTAGTGTGTGAGTAACTTTTGTCTTTTGGCCAGAGGGCATGGAATGAGTCAGAGAGGCTAATTTCCATTATTTGATAAGGGACAATGAGGACACGCTTGATTGGTTCATTCACCTCATTGCTTTGTCATTTAAGTCTAATGTTAGTCATTCAGTGCCAGTGGGAAAGCGTCAGAAACGTTTCAACTCCATTTCAGCAGCATGAAGAGCTATTAAGATTATCCGCTTTTTGTTGTAATTGCTTCATTTACAGTTGAATGAAAAGAGATGATTTATTTGTGGACAGATACAACCAACACATAGTTCTGTTTATGCATTGGGTAAAAGCTTAAAGCCAATGGGTTTAAAGGTAAGACTAGTCCTTGGTCTGTATTTATGATTAATATACTACATATTTAGCTAGGCTTTTACTGTGGCTCTGAAGTTTTATTTGCCTCTGAAGTCACTAGTTAACCCATCCTAAAGGAACAGAAACACAGCATGGAACATTTCATGTCTGTGGCCACAACCCACTACATGACTGGAAACCATTGAAAGAATCTCTTGCTAACACCCAGAAAACTGACATCATCCCTTAAATATCCAGAGTAAACAAAGTTTTCTGTACTCCACCATGGAAGAACTCCATGTGTTCAGAGTTTATCCTGTGAATGCTGTAGAATTTACAACCTCATTATGTGTCATCGAATCATAAGTGGATGGATAAACCACCCACTATTATGCAGTTGTAAATGTTCATTAGTTCTTGTTTTTGGAGTTTCTGAGGCGCTGTAATAGTGATGTCAGAAAGTGCCGCATTCACGTCATTTCAGAATTACCATAATTACAACATGACAACTTTTTCTCTGAGCTGAAATTACTCATTTCTATGGCAACATTAATATTGTGGGTGTGGCTTAATCACTACATTAATTGTATGAGCTTGCAAAATGTTTAAGAAAAAAAGAAAGATAAAAGAAACATACACCAGGTAGCACTGGATATAATAGGCTGTGTGTAGAGGTTATAATTGGTAATTGTCAACCATTTTAGTTTTACATGTCAGAATAAAGATTGATATGCTTTTTTTTTTAAATCAAATAAATGCTGTGTAATAGTGGTGGGGAGTTTTCAGTGATTCTTTAGGTGCCTGTAGGTGGCGGAAAATTAGTGGTCCCTATCATATCGACACAAGTGTTTTTTTGCTAGTTTCAGCCCTACGCAGTTATCATTTTCATGTCCTGCGCCACGTTGTTTAAATATCAAATGCATTTGCACACATTTGTGCGCCCATGGGTGTGCTGGTCTGAAAACTAGGTGTGTTCAGGTGCATTTGCTTGCTAGAGAAGCGTTCCGTTTTTCTGCTTGCAAATTCCAGCATGTAAACAGCGTATCCGCCATGGCATGAGCGCAACACGCTTTTAAAGATGCAAGGTTTATTGCATGTTACACCCAAAACACACTTATTACTCATTAAAAGAATAGGGGCAACCCTTTAAGACCATGTGCCAACCATTTTTCCCCTCGTTAAACTAGCAAAAGTGGATTCGGACACGCCCTAAGTGCACTTGCGCCGTGCACTTTAGACCATGCGCTTAGATCGTTAAAATAGGGCCCAATGTTTTTATATTCATTCCGTTGATTCATTCAGCAGATTTGTTTGAACATGCTGATTCAGGACCATAACAACTGTGAAGGGTAATTCATTGAATTGTTCACGCAACCAATTCGTTTAAAAACACTGATTCATTCACGAACCAAACGGCACTACACTGTTAAGTGGAGATGCGCAAAACTTCAAAACTTCACTGCTTCTTTGTTTGGATCTGTTTTCGTTACAAAAACAGACAGCGTAACTGCTAGTAATGTATCTACAAATGTAAGTTTCTCAATATAAACTTCGTGCAAAAGCAATGTCACACTCTTAGTCGTTCGAATGTGCTTTGGTTGTCGACAAGAGATCGCAGTGTTATATTGCTGTTTTTTGCTCTGTTTATTTGTTAGTTCATCTACACATGCAAAGTTTTTAGGGCTGTCAATTTAAAACTTGTATTTATGACAATTCTGACATGGTGTGAACACAGTATAAGTCCAGGTAGTGGGGATCTGGACAGTTTATGGACAGCTCTGTGGCTCAGTGTATAAGATGTCTGCCAAAGCGCTACATAACATTAATTTACCAGGAAACACAAATTCAGAAAGGCCAATGAAAGAGGTCCAGGGCATTATCACTGATTTTGCTGATAAAACTCATGTTTTTAATTAGGTCTGCTGAGGCATTAAAATAACTATGAAAACATTAAAGAAACATTCAGAACAAGTTTTGCCCTGATGAGATCTGTAAGATGGAGCCAGTCCACACAGTGAAGCTTGCTGACATTGGATTTCTCTGTTACTGAACAAACTTCATCCTAAGTGTATGATTTGATCTCTAGAGACTGAATTTACTGCTGCTCTCATATATATGCCCGTGCTAGGCTGCTTTCCCACACAGTTGTCAGTGCCATATGGAAATTATTTCACCAATCCACCTGGCAACTCATGAGGCCAAAAGTGATAAGAATATTCCCTATAAACTAACTGGACATTTGAGCCTTTATGTAACTGACAGGGGTTCACTTTTCAACTCAGCACACATGTCAGCTGGTGGTGCATTATGTAGAGGACATATTCAGTGTTCATGGTCCTATATATGATATTCTGGAGCATCAGTGATAAAGGCAGCCTAGGTCAGATCTGTTAGTAAGTGCACAAGCATGCCATCAACAGCCAAAGCTGTGGCTGCCATATTTGTGGCTTACTCATTACTTGGCCAAACCCCATTATGCACTTGACCTCATGGGAATATCAGTAAATTAAATTTATTCAACCAGGATGGATAGACATCCAGTTTTCTCAACACAGTCTCAAATTTCAACCAAAAAAATGAACATTCTGTCACCATTTACGTCCCTCATGTCATTCCAAACCTGACTTTCTGTGTTGTTGGTGTTTTTTTTTCTGCCCACTCTTGTCAGTATAATGAAAGTAAATGTGGACCAAAATGCTCTAAAATGACAAAAGAGCACCATTAAAGTGTCATGAGAGTGTGGAAAATGCACTATATTTTGTGTCTTCTAAAGCCATATGACAGAGTTCATGAGAGAAATAGCAATGTCTAATTTGTGACAAATCATTCTTTTGAGTCATCTTTTGAATGAATCATTGTTTCTTTTCACAAAACAGTCTGAATGATTCATTCACAAATTGGACAGATTTGGTTCTTAAATTCAACTCACTGACTCAGTGATCTGGAAGCTAAGTTATTGGTAAATAATAGAGTTGTAACAGTACACAGAAGTCACGGTTCGGTACGTACCTCAGCTTCGGGGTCACAGTTCGGTACGATTTCGCTATAATAGGAAAAATGGTCACACTTTAGTTTAGGGTCCAATTTTCACTATTAACTAACTATTAACTATGACTTTTGCCTCAATAAACCTGGAATTACTGCTTATTAATAGTTATAGTAATAGTAGGTATTTCTTAAGTTTAGGTATTGGGTAGGATTATGGGATGTAGAATAAGGTCATGCAGAATAAGGCATTAATATCTGCTTTATAAATCCTAATAAACAGCCAATATCCTAGTAATATGCATGATAATAAGTGGTTCATAGTGAGAATTGGACCCTAAACTAAAGTGTTACCGGACAAAGGAACAAATCCAAAATGCTAGGTTTCTTTTAATTTATTTTGAACAGACAGTAGTGCAAATCACAGTTTGTTCCATCTAGTGGCAATTAGTCCCCTTGAGGTAGTTGGTACAGTACAGCCTCCTATAGTGTATTAAGCACTAACAGTAAACAGAATGCACTGTTGCATAGGTCATATTTTTGCAGGGCTGATAAAAAAACTAAAGGAATTTGGTGACAATCAGCTACACAACTGAAAAGCATCTTGTGTTATAAAAGTACAAAATAAATAGAATAATGAAAAATAAAACTTGTGCATTAGGAGTGTTACAATTTGCTTCACTTAAACTATATATAAACATTTGAAGCTTAAGCCCAACCCTCCTGTACTTAACTTTCATTGTTAATAGTTGAATCGCAAATAGTTGAGTGCACAAGCCTTTCAAAGTATTCTCCTTTGTCCTTGAGCACAGAAAGATGTATTCGGCATGTGCGCACTACCTAGTGGCAGTGCCGTTTCTAGGCATAGGCAAACTAGGTGGTCACCTAGGGCGCAAACAGCTGGGAGGCGCCAGTGAGAGCCCCCGCCCCACCAAGAGATTTTTGTATTTATATTTTATTATTATTATTATTATTATTATTGTTATTATTTTGTACTTTTGCTATTTCGAGGCGTTATGATTACTTGCGGTTATCTGAGTGACAAGTCTCCCTGGTGATAGTGGCCGCTGCTGTTAGGAAGAGAATAGAGAAATGAGATGTAGAAGGCGGCAGGGAACGTCGTCATCCGTGCTTACCTGGATTAAGTGTTTTCGTTTCATCGTCATGAAAAGGTCAAAGCCATCAGGGGCTCAGTTTTGTAAAAATAATTACTATTAAGTATCTCGCCTAGGGTGCCAAAAAGGCTAGAAACGGCCCTGCCTAGTGGACTTTGTTTTCAAGTGCGTGGATCGCTTGTGACTGTCTGTATTCGTCATCTAACTGCATGAGAAGCGGATAAAAAAAACTATGTTATTCACTAGGGGTGTAACGGTACATGTATTCATCCCGAACCGCACGGTACAGACATCACATGTACCTTTACATCTCTAGTGAATAACATATTTTTCTTACTTTTTCTCACTCAAAGCTATTACATGTCTTCAGAAGACTTGGAATATAAAGCACAGGTTATTCTGTATGAACCACCTTTATGACATTTAAGGATTTTTTTGGAATGCTCCAGTCCCAATTCGTTACATTTTCAAAGAAAAGAGTACCATTATTCAAAATATATTATTTTTGTGTTCCACAGAAGAAAGAAAGAAAGTAATTTGGGTTTGGAATGACAAGATGAGTAAATTATAACAGGAATTTCTTTTTTGGCTTAACTATTTGCAATTTGTGCAGTAGATGTTCTAAAATCAAGACAAATTTCAAACACATGAAAAGGGTTTCAAATATGGAAAATAATTTTCCTAGAAAAAATAGAATGTCTGATCAAATAATTATAACACTGTATATTTTACTTTTTCCCTTATAAATAAATGGGAAGTATTTTAATACAAGAGAAGATCGAATTAATCAACATAGCAGTGAGGATTCTGTGATTAAATGCGTTTTGTGAAGGTCATGGAGGTTTTTTGTGTTTTGTGGTTTGGAAAACTGCTGATGAAGTCAGCTCTCTAGCTGACAAAGGACTGATTGTATTTCATATGCTCCAGCAACAATTCTCATGCTTTTTCAATGCAGGCAAATCTCATGCTTTCTATGCAGGCATGTTTTTTTCTTCTTCTTCTATTTTGTGCCTATTTTGGATCTATTAAGGGTAGCCACTAGGTTCTTTCTCCAGGGATCATAAGGTCAAAGTTATCATCCAAGACATTCCACATCATTAGATCATGACTGAGGTATACCTAGTGGTGACTGAAGAGGTGGTCATACTGTGAGTGTATCAAAACCCACCTGCACTATTGGTGCAAAACGTCTGTAAATGTCATAGAAATTAAGTTCTACTCAAGCATGTCAATGTTTTTCCACTGCTGGTAGAAAATGTAACCTGTCAGAAAAAGAATCTTTCTCCATTGACGGCCGTATTTTGACTAAATGTTTTTTTCATGCAAGGTACATTTAAATGAAAATATTTCATTATATTATAGCAGAGAATTTACTAGTACAAACACGTTTAAAGTGTAAAAAGGACAACTGAAGGTCATGATATTTAATGCTTTTTTATACAATATATGTGACATTGAAGATAATAAACATAATTTGTTATATTTATGTAGTATTCATCATTTCTATTAAAATGGGATAGATATTGACAACCTTACTTTTTTGTGAGACCTATAAAATTATAAAATATTAAAGGATGTAATATTTACATACAGTACCAGTCAAAAGTTTGGAAACAGTAAGGTTTTTAATGTTTTTAAAATAAGTTTCGTCTGCTCACCAAGGCTGCATTTATTTAATTAAAAATACAGTAAAAACAGTAATATTGTGAAATATTATTACAATTGAAAATAACTGTTTTCTGTTTGAATATATTTTATAAAGTAATTTATTCCTGTGATGGCAAAGCTGAATTTTCAGCATTATTACTCCAGTCTTCAGTGTCACACGATCCTTCAGAAATCATTCTAATATGCTGATTTGATGCTCAAGAAACATTTATGATTATTATCAATGTTGAAAACAGTTGTGTACTTCTTTTTGTTTTCAGGATTCCTTGATGAATAGAAAGTTCAAAAGAACAGCATTTATCTGAAATACAAAGCTTTTTTAACATTATACACTACTGTTCAAAAGTTTGGGGTCAGTAAGAATTTTTATTTTTAAAGAAATTAAAGAAATTAATACTTATTCAGCAAGGACACATTAAACTGATCAAAAGTGACAGTGAAGACATTTATAATGTTACAATATTTCAAATAAATGCTGTTCTTTTGAACTTCCTATTCATCAAAGAATCCTGAAAAGAAAATATTGTACACAAATATTTTGTACAACTGTACACAATAAATGTTTCTTGAGCAGAAGATCAGCATATTAGAATGATTTCTGAAGGATCATGTGACACTGAAGACTGGAGTAATGATGCTGAAAATTCAGCTTTGCATCACAGAACTAAATTACTTTATAAAATATATTCAAACAGAAAACAGTTATTTTAAATTGTAATAATATTTCACAATATTACTGTTTTTACTGTATTTTTAATTAAATAAATGCAGCCTTGGTGAGCAGACGAAACTTATTTTAATAACATTAAAAATCTTACTGTTTCAAAACTTTTGACTGGTACTGTACATCACAATATTTAAGGTAATTTTTTCCCTTCTAAATCTTTTCTTGTTATTTGCAAATTAATCTCCAGTGAGGAGAAAAGCGAGGAGTTGCTTTATTAAATGATATGGCAGGTGTTGTCAGTTAAGTCATTAACAAGCAGGCAGTTGTCCACAGATTTCGACAGTGATGCCCTTACGAATGTAGTAATTTGCATCATATAGGTTGTTTTGGTATGATAGTACCTTCTAAGAACATAAATGTGTGTGTTTTTAAGCATTATTTTAAGTTACAGTGAACTTATGTTCACTACAAGTGATTTATTTTTTGCAGTGGAGTGGTTTGTTGTTTCATTTCATTACCATGTACTTCTGGAGGATGAACAGGGCAGATGACTGTGTAATAGTTGCTTGTCATAGTTTCCTCTCATTTTTGTTCATTTGCACTTTATTACACACTCCAAGTGAGCAACAAAACCAAAACAGTCTCGTTAATTAATGGAGCTGTCTATGTTCCAAGCATGCAACATTGATTATGACAATTTCAGTGTAGACAGCGTGTTAGCCCGAAGATGACCTGTAGGCCTCTCATCAGAAGCTTCACTGCAAGATCTCACATTTCCTGTTGAAACCCATTCAATAAAGTTTAAGAACAGAATTAAAAGCAGAAGTACAGCCAAAATTTTGCCAAAGGCTGATGCTTTGTGATATGAGGATAAATAACACTAATACAATTATACAATCACTCTCGTGTGACATTGCCAAGTTGCACACTTTGTTTCAGCCAACATACATAGATTGAATTAAAGCCAGAGATGGGAGCTGAGAACATATACTTGTCCACAAACACTGCATTCTGTATTTATAGTCCCCCTGTTATGGATAAAAGTAGTGTTTTTTTTTTTCTGCTATAGATTTTAATCTGTTTAGTTACCTTTGGCCGTCTCTCAACTGCAAATTCAGGAAGTCTGTAATTCTATCAGGTTCACTCAGTCACCGAGACCCAAGAGACGGGCGGTCAGTTCAAATCCACTCAGGTCTGTTACACTGAACAGTATTAAGTACGGATGTCATGTCTCGGCTCACAGTCAAAACGCTATCATGTTTAACTACTATAGACATTTCACTCTTGGAAACATTTGTGTGTTTGGAGTTTTATTAAGTTTCATAATACTATTCTAAACTTAGCTTGCTTTTGACTTTTAAATGGCTAGTTCACCCAAAAATGTATGTTTTGACTTTCTTTACTCTGTGGAACACAAAAGATGATATTTTGAAAAGTGTTTCAGTGTTTTTTGCCCATGCTAATAAAGGATACAATGTTCTTTAGACGCCACTGACTTTCATATCTTTCTTTGTTGCCAGCTTAATGTCTTTATTGCTAGATTAGCTGTCACGACCGGGGCTTGAGCCCAGAATGTGTTGCTAGTAGCCCAGAGCTCTAACCACTACACCAAGGAGCAGTGTAGACCCAAATTGCAGATTATCACAAGAGACAGGATTGGAGAAAAACAAACAGTCTTTACTTAATGTCCTTCTTGAATGTCCTTAAGCATCAAAAGCAGGGCTGAAGAAGGTACAGGTCCACAAGGCAAAAAAAGTTTCCCAACAAGCAGGTCAAAGATCTAAGTAGAAAGTCTCTCAAAGTAATCCAAACATGGGCCAAAAGATCTGTCTGAACAAAAGAACTTCAAGACTAAGCAAAGATACAAACAAATGCAGGTCTTATATATAAACACCCACCCACCCACACACCCACCGACCCACACACACACACACACTAATAAGCCAGGCACAGGTGATATCATTGAGCTAATAATGAACAGGAAATCAGGAGGAAGTTGTGGAAGGTCTTGTGCTCTCAGTTTCCCTCTGCTGGACAGACCATGGTGTGACATTAGCAACCTTTCCAGGGTTTTTCCGGGGTTCAAAAATGGTCTTCAGTGGTGGCGAACGAACACGGTCATCCACACTTACAGTACTAAGTACTGTAATTTTGGTACCACAGAAAAATCTGTTGGAACTATTTTACTATTTTATTTAACTAGCCTATTTTTAAAAACATATTAAATATGATGGTAATCATACACATAAATATTTGAAGCGTGTGTGTGTATGTTTGTGTGTATATTTATAAAAAAATAAAAAATAAAATAATCAAACGACACACCTGTAAAATTATGAAATAAATATCAGTAAATAATGGTAACCTAAATAATAATAAAGTTAAGTATTATTCTAAAAAACATTTGTTTTTTATTTCCACACAAAGATGCGTCATATAGCCGCTCTGCGCTTTTGAGAGGGATGTGGAACACAGGAAAGAGACCATTTCTCTTTAATAATATCTTCATGTTATCTCCTGATGTTACAAGCAACTTACACTTGTTGTAAAAGGTCTCAAGAGCTAGTTTTATCTTCAGACATTCAGGCTATGTTTGATTTTGCGCTGCCAGAGAAAGCGGAAGTAAAAATCACTGGTGTGTGAAACGCGCTATACAAATAAACTTGTAAAGTCTTATAAAGTCTAATAACAAGCACAAACTATGTTAAATAGAAATGGGCTTGGTTTCTGTCCTACGGTGTTTTTTCTACTTTACCACAGTAAAGAATGTGAATATAAGGCCTAATTAAAAGCGAACCAAAGGAAGAAATGTTTATAATCCCCTGCGTGAGTGAAGATTTGGGAAAAGAATCAGAGATTCCATGTTCAGTGGAATAACTAATGGAATATTGTTAAATTCTCTGCTAATTGGGTGACCAGATCATGATTCGCAAAACAGAATACAAAGCCGACAAAGCTTAAATGTATGGACTCATGTACCTCTCTCATTCGGCATGAACATGCTGCAAAAACATGTAGTCAGTCTCTATTTCATATTCTTTCTGTTGTCTGACAGAAAATATGTAGATGAGAACAGCTTTATTGAACATTCGGCTATATATTGTATTAAAATACAGAATGTAAGCACAAATTGGAAGAGAAACAGATGTAAAGTGCTGACATTTGGCGCATTACGCCATCTATGGACATTTAGCTACTTTTTGAGCAGGCTTTAGCTGCTTTCCATTTATGTGAACTGTCCCTTTAAATAACCAAGAAAAGTTAACAAACCATATGAACATTTGTTCAAATTAATGTTGCATGTTAACCAAGCCCTAGCTAAGCATCTTAATGCCTAATTTTTATTCATTTAACAAGTTTACAGTGGACTATAAAAGGTGTGTTTTAGTAATTAAGACTGAGTAAATGGGTCTAGTCTTTGTTCTGTGACAGTGAACCTTTACAGTTCTCAACACCTCTGGAAAATCAGCAAAGCTTTCCAAATTCAAGCACAGCAGTAGCATTAAGTTGGTCTCTGCACCTCCAAAAAGCCTTTTATTCTTCAGGCATTTTCTACAAATCTCGTACCTTGTAATTACAGCATGAACTTTTCCCAGTCTTATTCTTCACTGAGCTTTCATTGCTCATAATTGCAGCAATCACGTTTTATGAAAAGTGTGGTTTGGACCATTCTTTTTAAGCTTAGTAGTGTGTGTTGTTTGGGTGGGAGTTTTGGGGGAATGAGGCACAATAAGATGAGAAGGATGGAGGAGATGAAGTGGGGTATTGCTTGTCACCGAAGCAGAAGCTGTCCTTTTCAACACATGCTGTCACTTGCGCATGCTAATCTGCAAAGCTGTTGCTCGTGGGTGTAAACAATGCCAAAGCGGCATGGCACCCACATGAAGTAATGACAGGGCAATATTTCACGCAAAAGGTACAAGCTGACTCTAGGTGACGTGTGTATACTTGTGAAGTCAGTTTCGGTTGACGACTATTCAACAAGCCTTAATGTTCACTTCCAGTATTTTGATGAAATGGCCACTTAGTCATATTTGTGTGGTTTTAGTGTTTCTAAATAACTCTGATTGGTCAGAGTGATTTTTAAAAAGACCTTTGGAAATAAGATTAACTCTTTCAGGAAGCGCTATGTAATTTCTGTGCTAAACGTTTTAGACATCTCTCTTTTAAACATGTTATGACAGCAATTTTATGATGTGTTTATGATGGAAACTCTGCACAATTGAATTAAGCCTATGATTTAGTGATGAATGATGTCATCATCACCACCGCAGACTTTCAGTAAGTGGATTTTGAAGCTGTTCTGTGAAGCTGCACTGATACCAAAAGTGTCACCTAACAACAAAATTGCATTGGAAACGTAGGGAATAACCTGGAAATGATGTAATACTTCTGCCGTGCTGGTTAATGTCTACAGTGAGGATTAGAGCTGGAATCCAGAGGTCAGGAAGTATAAAAAATAACTAAAATCACATTGATTTTAAATAAATCTTGTTACTTGACTTATAATCTGTTACAGGATGTAATTGGTCTAGCCTTTAGAAACATTCAACATTGGAGCTCAGGATTGGATTATCACTAAGCAAAGTCAAGGTCAGTGCATCCAAGAAGTTCACTAAAAGAACATTTTAGTTACAGGAAGTGCTTACCATAGCTGGTGACATCATCTATAATACAGGGAGTTTGGAAGGGTTTGTAGTCTGTTCTCCCTCGTGTATGTCTTTTTTATTTTATTTTATTTTATTTTACCCCTGTCAGAATTTCCCAACATAATTTTAATTCAATTAATTTTATTAATTTAGCCTGAGTCATTCTTGTGTCATGGATTATTTAAAATTGTACCAAAATTGACTTTGAAATCACCTTCTAAAGTAAAAGGCTTCATTTCATAGAATGACTCATATATTGGCACAAGCTAGCTTTGCATTTACAGATAGGGGTCTCTTAATATGAAACCTTTTTCCCACAAATCTAAGATTATTTTGATCCACCCAAGATTGGACTCAAATTTCAAATTTGAAAGCAACTCCTGGAGACTGGTCTGATTTTCTTAAGGGGTTTCCACCCTCTTTTCAAACAATATTAGCTGTGACCTCTTTGGCAGTCAATTCAGCATTATGTAATGCATGTGAATATGCCTATTGAAACACTTTTAGCTTGGCTTTAATGTGTGCTATCACAAATAACATAAACAGTGAGAAAGCCACAATCAGACATCAGAGGACTAAAAATATGCCTAAAAACACTTTTTAGCTTGAAACACTGACCTTGAGATATGCATTATGAAAAAAAAGGTTCAGCAGGGAACGACTGAATGTTGAACTTTAATCTGGAGTTAAGAGGCTCTGTTTCCAATAATATTTTTCATCAATGTGTTGCATAAACCTCTCCCAGTTTTGGCTCTCAGCTTGAGGAGTTTGTTCAAAGGGGAGGAATAAGGCAAGTTGAACATTTGGAAAACAAGTTAACGCTTCATCTACTGCGGGTCTCTGGTTTGGAGCTGATTTCTGCTAGACTGCGAGCTGGAGCCAAGCTCAGAGCTCTGAGTCAGGATGACGCTAGTGGGGATCTGCTTCCAGCGCGCCTCACGGCCGAGATCATGTCTAACAGAATAATACTTACAATTTTGTTCCATAAACACAGGCTCTGTTGTCTTAATGGACACAATTACCTTCAAGCCCTTTTGCTTGCCGTAGAGGGGAGCACCAGCTGTTGTTGTGCATGCTCAGCTAATGTCGTATAGTTTGTTTACAAAGGTTAGAAAGTGTGGTGTCTCTGAACACACCAGAGCTGATTTACACCATCATTTAAATTCATTAAACAAGCAAATTTTGCCAGCTGAGCCCCAAATGTGTCATGCGTCACATTAGGAGTTTATTCAAAAGAATTGAAGCAAAAGATGTATGTATAAATGATTTCTTTCTTGACATCTATATTCACTTTGTGCGTATGAAAGGATTTTTTGCAATATTAAAGTGTGAATGAGGTGCTATGGTGGCATGTTGTCCTTTTCCCCCCATCACATTGCTATTCTTGATGTGATTGTGCATATATTTATACAGTATGCATGTCTATGTGTTCGTGTATGAGAGGAAGAGAGTGACAGTAATGTGATGGTAACGCTATTATGCCTGGAGGAAATGCTGTGACAACAAGTAGGTAAGATGCATTTGTGAGTGACCACCTGCTGAAAAATTGGATGGAAGACTAAAGTTCATATATTTATATGCTGGTTTTGCAAGAACAGAAAGTTCTACTATAAATAAGTCATTGCACCATAAAATTAGCATGTCTAATCATTCTGCTATGAAAAGCTCATAAGCTTATTTCTCCAGTGTGTATGAGAGGCTTTATTGGTGCATAATCCCAGAAGTCCTGTGTTCAGGAAGTATTTAAGTTATTGAGTAGCTGAATAAAGAGGTCAAAGCCGGGCCCTTGTGAGATCTGTTCGGCAGATTTTAGGAGTTTTCCAAAGAACTCGGATAGCCTTCATTCACAAAGTTCTACTTTATCTATATTACGAGATACAAAGTCACAATTATAAGAAATTACTGTACCTTTTAGTACTCTGTGGTAAAAATGGAAAATTAACCCACATTTCACCATTTTAAATCCATTTTGCAGAATTCCACCCATTTCTCCTTCAAAATCAGCAAAGAAAATACCTATGTTTATGTGCAAACACTAATTTGTTAGTAATTGGATTGATGGCTCAACTGGACTCAAAAGCCTTCATGTAAACATCTCAATCATTCTAATTAAAAGTTTTGATTGAACTGGAAAGAGTGGTGTAGACCTGAAATAATCAGATCAATAGGAAAAAAATTAAGCTTCTAAACACTTGTAAACACTTGATTCAATGCAGTGTCGTGATATGTATGTTTACATACATTACAAACATGCGTATGTTTATTTGCACCGTACATCTTACAAACTGGTCAGTGGAGGAGACTGAATATTTACTAAATATTTGCTAAAAAAAAAGCTTGACATACGACTTTCTTTTTAGATATGTCATCATGGCAAAAGCTACAGTTATACTCATGGTGACTTTCTTTGGTTCTGAACGCTGCGACTGGGCACTGCGCATACAAGTTTTGTTTGAAAAATATGTGGGGGGGGGGGGGGGGTACGTCTTCTTCGGACGAGAAGACGTACAAGAAGCTGAGCTTGTGAGGCGCTGTCAGAAGAGCTCACTGTAGCCACTAACTGCATTTCCATTACTCTTCAAATTGTGCAAATTGAAAGTGTGAATTGAAAATACATCCAATGGAAGCACGTCAATTTCACAAAAAAGTTCTGGATTCTGAACAGCAAAGAAATGGCACAATTTATCAAGATCTCAAAGCAGATAAGAGGGAGAAACACCCAGAAACACCTCATACGTGGCTGCTCCCATATATAATGGGCTTTCCTTGCCATTAATGCTTGAATAACATGCGTATGTCTCCTTCGAATGGCTAGTGCAGTGTCTGCGATATACTTAACCTACTAACATCCATTGCCATGATTTTTGGAATGACTTATCGTGAGAGGAAAAAAAAAAACATTTTAGTCGCATAACATCAGTTAAATAGAAAAGCTGTCATTTCGCAATATTTTTTTAAATCGAAAATACTTTGAAAATATCGCAAAAGTTTTGCGCAAATCTGTAATGTAATGGAAAATTAAAAGTTATGTTCTGATCTATTATACTGTTATATTTTTTCAGTGATTCAATGACATTACAAAGTTAAACTATTGCATGTTGTTTTTTAAAGGATGGCGTGACCAAAAAATTTTAAGAACCACTGACCTAATGTAAAAAATCCTGCAAGTTCCACTTGGGCCTAGCCAAAACTCTCTTTTATTTTTTCTTAGAAGGAATTGATCTGTTTTTTTGTTTTGTTTTGTTTTTGGGGTTTTTTTCCTGAACAAAAAGAATGTAAATTGCAGTAACCGATTAAAAACTAGACTGATGAATGACTGGACAATGCATGGATGCTGTTCTTGACTGTATTAAATGCCATAGAATCTGGCAGACCGTCTTAAAAATTGGGTGTGCCATCAGAAAATTGTAGGAAACTATTAAGAGTTGTGTAATTACACTCAGTCTTTTACTGGAACTCATAAAATATGTGGACTTGCAAATGGCAATTTCAAGTATATCAAATGACAGTTTTAACTACGATTGATTGGTTATGCTTCTGTGCTGTTTCAAAATCCCTCATTAGGCCTCAATCAAATCATTCTCTGACGTCGCGTGCGGCCCACCTTAAAGAGCCAATAACCCAGTGTGCCTCTAAACAAAGTCAAAATGATAAATCCTGCAGATCCAGTCAAACAATTACTGTGCAATTTGGAGCCCAGTTGCATGCAAATTACCACTTAACACCGGGAAGAATGCATTGAGTAATGAGCACAGACTCTAAATAATATAAAGTTTTTAAATATGAATACCTCAGAGGAAATTCTCACTTGAATATACTCTGAACTGTTCAGCTTTTCTTCCAACAGTGTACCCCTCTGTTTGAATGCCCAGAGATTAGTCTTCGAGGGGGTTGGCTGATAACACGCTGTCCCAGATTGCTGATAAGAGAACAACGTGTGTTTTTGATTGTTAGTGACAGCAAGGCTTACTTCAGCAGGGGAGAGCGGGGGGCAACACTTGTGCTGTTTTGGTGATGTAATCGGGGTCACTGCAGGAGGTTCCGCTTTCCATTACCAGTTGTTTTGGAGTTTTCCAGAGAGAACTACCACAGGGTATCTGGGCTAGCTATGACACAGACACTTAGATCAGTATCACTTTGGTGCACACAGCAGGCAGACACAGCATGGTCATTACCCAGAATCCATTCACAGGGCATGTTTCCACATGTAAACACGACCGTGTTTGTGTTTTAGTGCCTTTCATCTCTTCTGATAACAGTTATTATCAGCTTTTTTGGAGATTAATATCATTTCTGCTTGTGTGAATCATACTATTTTAAGGTTTTCATTTACAGATCTGCAATACAAACCTATTAGTTGGAGTTGCTGTTCTAATTTTTTTATCAATAACAAATGCTCTCAGTGAAGATTACTGAATGTCCAATAGGACATTTATTCATTTGGCAAGTCAATAATTTACAAGAATTCCACACAATTTAGATTTGAATGCAACACAGACTCTAAAGATGCTATAGTGAACAAAGTAAATAGAAAGATCATAACACAAAGAGGAAATATGCAGAAAAAATACTGGAACCGAATGACAATCAGTTGAATATAGAATGAATGACTCTTATGAACCAGACCTTTTTATTGAATCAAAACCATAGAGCATGACCAGGTTAGTTCAACTGATTCTCAAACTAATGACTCTGGTTCTTTTTGGTGAATCAACCATATAGTGAACCGTTTTTTTCTACTGAATCAAACACATACCTTATACATTTAACCTATAGGCTTAAGAGACTTGTGATAACATTTTTGTTTGTTTAAAAAAGTTAAAATTTTTTCGCTTATTTTTAGAGCTTTGGTGTGCAGACTTTTTTCTGCCTTTTATTAATATTTTTTTTTGGTCGAGCACCCATCTTTTGAGCATATTTTTGCCAGTGATGTGCGTGCTTTTATTCTGATTTTACTAGATTTGCATTTATGCCATGTCTAAAAGGCCATCATTAAATAGTATATGTAAGCATACCTTTTGCTAGAATTGTTGTAAATTGATTTATTTCAGTCATTTGGCAGTGGAATTAGGGAGACTTGTCTGAAAAGGTTATTTTTCCATTTTATGAATTCTGTTTGGTGACACTAGTGGCTCGTAAATGACACACTTCACCTTTAAAAATCAAATCAATGAAAAAAATGTTAAAAGCTTTTGTGAGCTCTTGTTTATGTGACCTGCAATTTAAGAACCATCTTGGATCATTTAGAAGTCAACACACAATCTGTTCATCCATCATTATTGTTAAAAGGCCTATTATGGTGAATGCTGTTTATGTACATGTCAATTTTTTCAGTTTGTCACCAATTTTTTATTTATTTTTTTGGCCTTGTGTTTGCTTGTCCTTAATTCTAAGTGCCTTCAGGGTGATCATTACATGTGTTAAATACTAATACCTATATTTTTGTACACATTACTGTTCAATTACTGTAAGATTTTTTTGAAAGAAGTCTCTTATGTTCACCAAGGCTACATTTATTTGATCAAAAATACAGTAAAAACAATACTATTGTGAAATATTATTATTATAACTTTAATTTTTTTTTTTTTAAATACTATTCCTGTGATGGCAAAGCTGAATTTTTATATTTTTGTGAAAACCAGGAATTTCAAAAGAACAGCATTTGAAATATAAATCTATTATAAGAGTCTTCAATGTCACTTTTGATTGATTTAATGCATCTTTGTGTGCAGTATATGTATACTGTATGTTTGCGCAGTTGCTTAGTGGGAATGTTTGAGGGGTTTGTGCTGACCGTTTCTCTGACAGTCATGTGTGTCTTAAATTCAAACAGACATATGCCGTCAGCGACAAATCCACGGACCGTTCCAACTTTCTGATCACCGAACAACTCAGAGCAAATCCCTGGGGATGATTCCAAAAACCATTAAAGCTCTGCGGTCAGCCAGCACTGGAGACATACTGTGCAGTCACACGACGCATGTACTGTAGACACTGCCGCATCTCTCTCCTCAAACTCCTCCCTCCGTTCCCTAGAAATGCAGCATTCCTGGTTCTTATTGCCGTACATATGGACTCCATCTGCATGGGGCTGCCAGAATTCAGCATGTGTGATTTAACCTATTACAAAACTTTCTCAAACGATTGTTTTCGATTGTCCACTACATGGTTAAACTGATTTTGGATGTGTTTATGCAGGGCGTAGGATAAAACGCCATTGCACAAGTCTCTAGTGTGTCACTGAAATACCATCTTGCACAAGAGATATTGGATATTATTTTACTTATGTGTGGGTTTAACCTAGCGTAGGGTTAGTAAAGGAGTTGACCAAGCACATAGCTGCGTGAGTGTAATAGGTGTTGTGGGTGTAGGTTTACATGGTGTGGCTTGAATCACTTTCTAGCTTTTGCATGCTGGCATTGCTCAGTGAGAAATCCAGGGAGTTGTTTTTCCACATTTGTGCTTGGAAAGAGACAGAAAATGTGTATGTGTGTGTGTTTTAATCTGCATTCTCAGGCTAAGAGAACAGGCTGGGCTTCACAGGCCTTTAAAATAGATTTAAATACAGACTCTGAGCCCCAGTGAGGTCAGTGGCGTATCCACACTCGGCACGCGTGCATGGGAAAGCTGGGAAAACTCTGGTATGTCCCAGCGGTTCCTCCCCATTGACTTCCCAAGCATACCGCTCTTCTAATATCCCCCTGCTAGACTGTCAAAGAGCTTTTGGTCAACTGGTCCACTGTGAAGCATGCGATAAGTACTGTAGTGCAATTCTGGCACCCTAGCGGTGAAATGAAAATAATTTTATAGAGCCTTTTATCTGAGCCATCCTGTGGATGCTGTGTTTTCCAAACCAAAGCCTCTGGTTTTGGCCAAAGAGTGTGTATTGCATGTTGCCAATGTGAATTCATTAGGTTTTGACATTGTTACAAGGCTCTGACGCCTGCACACCCACAATCCTCAGCTGGTTTAAACCTGGCGGATGCCTTCATTAGACGTTCCCTCTTATTCTTCGGATTGCATGTATTGAAATCTGCTAGGTTTTCAGTGTCGATTCTGCTGCTGTTTTGATAAGCTCAGTGGTTGTTTGGTGAAAACCTTTGGCAATTTGAGGCCAACCAAAAAGCTTTATTAAGAACAAACTACATCACAATGTTATGACTTATCACTCTTATAATAACACACAGTTGTAATGTGGGCTCTAAACCACAGCCCCAGATAGAGGTTTGTATATTTTATGGTCAAATGTCATATTTTTCCCCCCCAGGTTAGTTTACTTGTTTTCACACACACACAGACACACACACACACACACACACACACACACATGGCAGCAACTTGATGCATTTAGGCATGTGGACATGGTCAGGATGATCTGCTGAAGTTCAAACTGAGCATCAGAATGGGGTTGGCATTCAGAGCATCTCTTAACACACAACACGTTGAACCTTGAAGCAGATGGGCTACAGCAGCAGAAGACCACACGCCACTCCTGTCAGCTAAGAACAGGAAACTGAGGCTACGATTTGCACAGGCTTACCAAAATTGGACTATACAAGATTGGAACAACGTTGCCTGGTCTGATGAGTCTCAATTTCTGCTGCGACATTTAGTTGGTAATTTAGCATAAGCAAAATGAAAGCATGGATCCATCCTGCCTTGTATTAATGGTTCAGGCTGCTGTGCTGTAATGGTGTGGGGGATATTTTTTGGCATACTTTAGGCCCCTTAGTACCAGTTGAGCAACTTTTAAACGTCACAGCCTGCCTAAGTATTGTTGCTGACCATGTCCATCCCTTTATAACCACAGTGTACCTATTTCTGATGGCTACTTCCAACAGGATAACATGCCATGTCAAAGCTCAAATCATTTCAAACTGGTTTCTTGAACATGATGAGTTCACTATACTCAAATGGCCTCCACAGTCACCAGATTTCAATTCAATAGATGGTGGAATGGGAGATTTGCATCATGGATGTGTAGACTACAAATATGCAAAAAATTGCATGATGCTATGATGTCCAGCAAACAGTCAAAATGGAGAAAATGTAGGCTATATCGTAAGTTGATAAAGAAAAGCTAGAGGCTCTACTATTCTCAGTCTCCCTGTGTCATCATAAACTCAGCTCCTTGAGAATAGAGACTTTGTGGAACGGGTATCACTTTTGACACACTTTTAATGGTTTCCAAACCCACAGGCCTTTTGGATAGTGAGCTGGAGCGAGAAAGGTCTTAATCTGCAGTGGCATCACTGGCGGATTCTGCAAACTTGAGGAAGATGAATAAGGAGCTTGAGGGAAAAACTTTTCACATCATGACCTGGCATCATGATCATTTATTTATTATTATGCAGCATTATGCAAATGCATTTTCACACTGTTTGCCATAACTCATTACAGCCATGAGTGAAGTGGTGGAGGCGCTGTATAAATGACAGTATGGTTTCAGGGTTTAGGCTTTTTTTTTTCCAGGAAATCAATTCTTTTTTTACTCTTTATAAAATAAACATTTTACAATCTCTTTATACAGACGAAATATTGAATTCCTTTTTAATAATTTAACTTCAGGTAAATTGTTGTTGCAATCGTAGGCTGCCTGACCACTGAATAACCTGCAAAATATTAATACTAAAATATTAATATTATTATTCTAGGTTATTTTTAATTATTTATTGAACATACTGACCCTCTCAGGGATCTACAAAGAGAAACCTCTGATATATAGGCATCTTGTTACCCAGTACTCTTCTTTGCCATTATCTGTTTCGTTTTCCATGTCACTATTTTGCCTGAGTTCTCATTGATTATTAGTTGTCATGGTTTCTGATTAGTCCTCACCTGTTCCCTGTTTTGTTAATGATCTTCTTCTGTGTATTTAAGCCCTCATTTTTCCTCAGTTCATTGTGTTTTGTTAACGTGTATGGTTTGTTGTGTTACTGTTCTCTGTGTTTATTACAATTATATTGTTAATTCTAGGTCACGCATCTCATCTGTTGGATTTACTACAGCTCACGTTACACATCTATAAGCATTTGAACACTTACACTACACATAAAATGTATGAATTTTATGGCATTAAATAATAAAACCAAGTGGCATTTCCCCTAATTTTTGCACCTACTTTTATTCTGTTCTTTTGTTTTGTTTTGTAACAAAAAAAGTAAAGTGACAAACAAAAGTGACATTTATTGTCACTCATCACTGTGTAGATTGAAACGCACAATGACAGGAAGACGATGACTTAACAACAATATTTTAATATAACACTCAAGAGAATAAGGCCTCGTCCACACGAAGCCAGATCTTTCCCTATCCAATCTTTTTTTTTTTCTTGTCTCAAGAAATATCTGCATACGCGCGAAACCACTGAAACCGGTTCAAAACGATGTAGTATACATGCCAGACTAATATGTGGCGCTGTAATTCTGCCACAGAGATACACTTAAAACAGAGAATAAGACTTGGAGCATGCGCATAAACCTTGCGCGCTGTGTACAAACTTTAGTAAAGCTTAGAAATAACGCTTTATTTTGGCTCAGTAGCTTCTACAGCACGAACGCAAGCATCTAGAGTCTGACTATGGTCGACACGTGGGGTGATGACATCATCGTTTCACTAAATATACGGATAGGCTGTACCCACGAAAACACAAGGGCGTTGTTTTCAGATTCACCTTCTGAAAACGGCAGAATCGTCTGGATGAAACGCCTATCCGATACATTTAGGTGTATTTTGCGTATACACCTAAACTCGTCTCCTTGTGGACAGGGCCTAAGAGTAGACAGTCACGAGTATAAACAAGAACGGACAAAGGAACAAATTGAAACTTGTATAAATACAAGAGGAAAACAAAGGGAACTAATCAGGACACAGCTGAACAGAATAACCGATCAATCAGTAACCAAGGAGACTAATGAGAACGCAAATAGGCAGACAAACGGAAAAATAACAAACAGAAACAGAACATGACCGTGACATTAATAATGTCACAAAGGATTTCTATTTTAAAGAAATTATGTTCTTTTGAACTTTTATTCATGAAAGAATCCTGAAAAAATGTATTATGGTGTCCACAAAAAATATTAAGCGGTATAACTGTTTTCAACATTGATAATGAGAAGTAATGTTTCTTGAGCACCAAATTAGCATATTAGAATGATTTCTGAAGGATCATGTGACACTGAAGACTGGAGTAATGATGCTGAAAAGTCAGCTTTGCCATCACAGGAATAAATTACATTTTAAAATAAATAGAAAACAACTATTATTTCACAATATTACTGTTTTTACAGCATTTTTGATCCAGTAAATCACCGGTAAACATAAGAGACATATTATCTTATCGACTCCAAACTTAGAATGGTTTAATTTTTTAATAACAAGCTTATTTTTGTGAAATATTTTGCTTGTGCTGTATATTTTGTTATCTGATGTGTTTGCCTTCATAAATAATTAAAAATTAACTTTTTTGGGGATAGGCCAAATGTAAAAACCTGCCATAAAATGTTTTAGCACAATTTATTTTTGAAGCATAATCACACAGAACAAAAGAAGGCAAGGATTTGGAAGAAGCCAGGCTTTTAAAAGTGTGTGTGTGTGCATTTCTCTGCATGTGAAGTCTTTATAGCCTACAGTAATTTGAAAAGTTTACCCTGACCGATGTTTGAGGATGTGGAGCTGAAAGGAAAGTGAGCGAGATGCCAGTCTTACCACCCGTTGCTTTAAGTGTTTCAGGCTGGCTGTGCCTGGCACACTCATCTGTCACAGAGACCCGCTGAGAGTTTTAATAAGAGCTCTGGACTCAAGAGATTGTAGGGAACAAAGGGGAGTTTTGCTCCGATCTAGGATCTTATACACCTGTCAGTCAATCTTCATTGAGCTGAGATGAGGGAAATGGAGAACAGAATTTTTTTATAAACATTTATGAACACCTGCAGGGCTGTGAGTTAGTTTGTATTAATACATGAGTATAATAGAAGAGTACTAGGCCCAGGACAGTGAGGTGTGGTCTTGCATTGCTAAACACCTGTACTTCCTCCCATGCCGCAGGCAAGTAACCATCACTCCACCCCTGCCTTGTCTCCATGGCAACCTATTTCAAATTCTATCAGGATGTGCCTTATTTTTTTATTCCTCCTTGAAGCAAAACACACTTACTGTAAGATGGACTGCATGATCTATATCACAGTAATTACGAAAGGGTGCATTTTTTGAATAATAACATGCATTAGAAGACCTATGATGAGTCTGTTGAGCGATATATTTACATTATGATAAGCAACATACAATACACTGCCGTCAAATCTCCCCGGGTGAAACCGATTAAGGATTTAAATCATTCTCGCTCTGAGGCAGCCCCCTAAAATTACATTTCCCTTACAATAGTAAATGAGATGGTTCAAACGAAAGCCCCTCTGTCAGTGGACAACAAAATAGAGTCATTTGTTTCCGCTACATCATAATTTAACACGCCGTCGGCTCCAGGAGTGTTCGCCAACAATGGAAGTGATGAAAACACAAGGATGAGAGAGAATCCAATTTTCGAGGAGCCCAACAATCCTGTTAAAAACAATAACCAATGTGATTCAGACACTAGCGGAGTCTCACCTCAGTGGTTCGGCTGTGAGCCGGGATGAAAAGCTTTGTGATGGTGCAGTAGTGCTGAACAAGTGAGCCTTCAATCTAATGTTGATTTCAGCGTCGCTGTGTGATGTTGAGTCTGTTGCATTGGTACAATGCAGAATCCTTACATATGTAATTATTTAAACATTAGCATTAAGTTCCGTGTTCCACAAATAGAAGGCAGTAGTTCTTTACATTAATTGCTGGTTGTCCAGAAAGGTGATACACCTCACTTTCTCCTTGTGAGTAGGCAAAACAAACAGCCGGCCAAGTTTCTCACCTGTTACCAACCAGGAGGGTGTCCTGTGAGACCTGTTGTATAGTTTGCCTGCTTATTATTAAAGGGATAGTCCACCCAAAAATGAAAGTCTGTCATCAGAAGATATTTTGAAGAACATTCTTCAAAATATCTTCTTTTATGTTCAACAGAAGAAAGGGACCTATTTACACTTAGAAGCGTTTTTGTTGATCGTTTCACAAGTGGATGACACTAAATACAGGTGTAAACGGGCTCTAAAACATTTTGAGCTTGTTCACTTTCGACCATTTCCAGAAGTAGTCAAAAACGCATTCGACCGGATTGCTTTTGTGGTGTAGACACCTGTGTGGTCAAATGTGTTTGAACAGCCACAGAAGACTGCCTACTGTCCGCCTACTGACCTAACGCGTAAACATTATGGAAAGCGCGCTAACCAGACCGTATTGAAACTTTGTTTTCTGAAGACCCAAGTTTGGTTTGAAGATGAAATACATACCAAGCACAATGTTCTCTCACCATTCCTGATTTCTAACACACACTTACAGCATTCGGCGTGGTCTTGCGTCTATCAGAGCAGAAAGGAAAGCTGCTGCTCTCTGTATGTTTTCCGTTATCTCCTTTCGCATTCATATGTAAATTGCACAAGCTTATTTTGTCCATTAGACTGAAAGATCTGAAAAAGCCCATACATTTACCTGTCCATAGACCCTCCCTTTGAAGAAATCAAGACAGAAGTGGTCGAAAGTGGATCAAATAAATTAAAACACCAGGTGTAAATGGGTATGTGTCTTTCTCGTCTATATCTGATCTGATCGAACAAAACGTATCTTAATACCAGGTGTAAACAGTCATACAGGTTTGGAAAGACATGAGGGTGAGTAAATTATGACTTTTTTCACTTTTGCATGGACTATCCCTTTGAATGAAGATGAAGATCTCATATCTTCCAATTCATCCTTTTGAATTTGTTTTGTATTCTTAATATATCTCCCATAGTTGGACAAAATTCCTTGTAGTCCTAGTGTTGAGCTGTTGAACATGATGTTAACAGCAAGGTCATGGGCTCATTTCCCAAGGGGTTTGTGTTTTTGATAAATCTTTAATGCACTGCAAGTTGCTATGGATAAAAGGTCCTGCCCAATGAATGAATGTTAAATTACATCCACGCGTTTGGCAGACACTTTTATCCAAAGCATTCCCTGGGAGTCAAACCCATGGTCTTGGCGTTGCTTGGATTTAACTGCTGCATTTTTCCTCATGCTTTTGTCTTTTTGTTTAATTCTTTTGTGCAGGAATCCTCAGTTTGCCGGACAGTTTGAGCCTGCACAGGAACCAGCAGCGCTCTAATAAAGCTGGAGACGCCTACAGTCAGTCCGAGCAGCGTACTATTGAGCAGTCCCTGCTGGCCACACGCGTGGGGAGCATCGCTGAGCTCAGTGAGTAACCAAACATCTATTTTTCAACTTAAATTGAGCTCTTCTGCACCATATACTTTTCCTACCAATCATTCCTTGCTCAGAAAAGCAGAAGCTGCCTTTTTAATACAAGTATGTGTGTATGCACACAGCTGTTTTAAAAGTTTATTTAGTAGTAGTTTTGTTGAGTGATCTACAGCTCTGTTTGATTTGCATGTACAGCACATTTTCTCAGTGCTCAGGAACAGCTGCATGCTGGTGCAAATTGGTAAAGATATAAATTTTGATTGAAATTCATTTCGTTTGAAGTAAGTATTAGCCTCAGGTTGCAGTCATTTCACACCAGAGTGGTATGTGTTTACCAGTAGGAATCCATCTGCTCATGATTCAGGTCTCTCTCTCTTTCCTCAAACAGGCCTTTAGCACTCAACATCCCATACACACAATCCACTCTCACACAAGTGCCATACACTGTATTTGACTTTCCCATTAATTTAATGCAGTACTTTAGACATATCTGTTTTTAAAAGGGTCATTGTTATCAGTAACTCAATTGTTCAACAGAGCACTTACTTAAACAGCATGTAATTTATTAATTTACCATATGTGTATATCAATCTGGTTCCTCAGTACAGTTTAATGTCAAATAATTAATTAATTAGGCAATGGCAACACTTTTGTATGTGTTTGTATGTATGTGTATATATATATATATATATATATATATATATACACACACATACACACACATATATATATATTGAAATAGAAATTTAGATGGAATGTTCATCATTCAAGTGTAGCTCTAAGCTGTGCCCAAATTTCCATTGGTATTTTTTCCTGCATTTATTTGCATGCTGAATTATGATTGGCTGTCTTTCTTGCATATTTTTGAATACTGATTGTTATGGCTCTTGTCTTCCTGGCGTATGTTTATTCAGTTATCCTGTACACTGCACATGGACGTGTGATGTGCAGCCGACTGAAAACATGATGCATGCTGAGTGTCATGACAACAACAGCATTTAATTTATGCAGAAACAAAGCCTTTAAACTCATTCTCATTCTCAAAACTTTAACACTATTCTTTTGCTGCCTTGCAAGCACTGGTATTTCCTTCAGGAAGTACAAATTTAATTAGATGTAAAGCTCTCTTACTTAGAAGATTGGTCGCGTAATTCAATATATTTCACAGCAGAAAGCTTGTTCTATTCTGGACAACATCGATTTTAAACACAATACTATATGTTCTGCAGTACAGAAATCTTTGTAGCCACAATGCCTGCCTTATATGAACTCGGCAACAACAAACACAAAAATTCACATCAAATACAACAAATACGCATGACCCTGTTTAATATCTGAAAAGTAAATGGAAAACATCCCGAAGCAAGCCAGCAGAAGCAGATATGCGCAAAATGCTGCTGTCTGTTCCTTCAAAAATACATGTGCTCTTCAAAACTTAAATATCAAATCTCCATTAGTACTTTTTTATAGACACAGTATCCATGGAGATTTCCATAAAATGCTTAGTCTATTTCCAGCTCTTCTCTTCTGTCTCTCTCTCTCTGTCTTTCTTATGGTTGTCCCCAGTGACCCTGCAGGGGAAGTTGAGGGCAGTTTGAACCCTGGATAGGGACAGCGGTCCTCCCCTGCTTTACACATCCAGTACACCGCCTCCAGCAAGGGCAGGAACAACAACTGTCACATAGAGAGTCTTTCTGCATTTGGACAGTCATAACAGAGCACTCTTACTCAAAGGCCAGACTTTATTTTAAGAGAAGGCTGAACTTGCAAAATGTAGATCTAATTATACAGTTTCTTGTTATAATAATATAAATGAGTTTTTGCAGACTTTGCCTGTGCAGAAAGCTTTAAAATATTATAAACCTAATGTGAACAAGACACCAAGTCTGAAAATGTTTCATAATATATATTGCGTAATGTATATTTTCAACTGTACCATACTTTTTCAATATGCACGATTAGCAGTAGGATAAGGGTTATTATGAGGTTCAAATCTGTAAGTTATTAAATCAGAATGGAAGGCATTCAGACCGTCAAAAGTCACTGCCGCTCAGGAAATCATTGTAATTTGAAGCACATATGACCTTTTGTAGGCTTGTCACGATCCTCTCACAGCTGTATATATTCAGAGGGAAGTCTCCTGAAATCTCCTATTCTATACAGTAATTGTACTTTAATATAATTACACAAATCCCATATCATCAGAGCACAGCAATAGATTAAATCTTTCCATTACAGTACATAGGTTTTTATGTGTCACTCATGAGCCAGTTAACTAGAAGACATCTCTCCCTGTAGAGCACTAGAGGGTCAAAAGGTCAGTGTATTAGAAGCCTTTTTCGTCGTATTCGTCTCTTAAAATTCCATTGTGTCCTTGAGTTAGTGGATCTTGTTCCTAAATCATTCTCTCTCCAGATTTGCCTGGAAAAATACATTTTCTTACTGTTTCTAAGGTCATTTTAACAGTGCTTATTTTAATGCTGATCGAGTAGCTCTTGCTTGCTGTATAGAAAAGATAAGTGGTGGATATTTAAATTTAGTTTTCTATTATTTAAAATAAACTCTCTCTAATCACTAGGGGACAAATAAACCCCAGAGAAGCTAAGCTCATTTGCACTTTACGGACTTTTTTCCTACATACTACATTTGTTCATGTAATGGTTTGTTTGATCTAAATAGGACTAATTCTCTGCTTACAGCATTTGAGTGTGCGTACAAGAACTTTACTTTGGGCTATGGCAGTTACTTAGCCATTAACAGCTAATTGGGAAATGCACATTTTTGCATTAGTCTGCACCAATTCTAAAAACAGCCCTAAAGGAGAATCAACTCTTATGCAGAATAAATAGCTGTTTAAGTGTCTTACATTAGGCTCTGTCTAAATGAGACCTGCACCACAGTCCGTTTTTCTTTTTCTTTAGGTTGGCCAGACACCAATCAAAAAACATTGTGACTAAATTGCCATCAGTGAGTGTTTCCATGCCGTCCATAACATTTTTTCCCCGTTTTCCTAAAAGTCCCTGTTTCCTCCCATAGCTCTGCTAATGCATCTATTCCCTCTTGCGCCATAAAACACTCATTACATTTCATTGCTTCATTGCTCTGGAGCACCGCTGGTGCCCAATGACTGGTTCTTAATTGTTTATCTACACTTTTCTTACAGGATATACAGTAATACTGCTAAGTAGTGAGTTTTCTGTTGCGGGAACTGCTGTAGTTTCGATGGCTGCTGGAATATATGTTTCTGGAAAAGCCAACTGCATTACATGGGTGTGATGAGATCCAGACCAAGTGGTCTTTTTAACAGAACAATAAAAGAAAAATATTTATGAAACTCATGAAAATTGTAAATATACAGTCTCAACTTTAAATATAAGTAATATATCTAAAAGAAAGCAAATAGTCCTAAAAGTCTAAAATATTAATAAAATTATGAAATGATAATAATAAAAGTCTAAACACACACATACACAAAATGTGCTCAAATGTCACAAAAAATAGTACTAAAAATATGGTATATAATATTATAATAATGTTTATATTTATATATTATTAACATTTTATAATATTTATATTATTTATATTTTTAGGACCATTTTAGTCTATTTTTAGGAGTTTTGTGTGTGTGTGTGTGTGTAGTCAAACCAAAAATTATTCAGACACTAGATATCATTTTTTTATATGTTTTTACTAGTGGGTGCAGGACACTATAGTTAATTTATGTAAGTGAGGATAGCAAAATAAAGTAAACTGTGACATATTATACCCAAAAATTCTTCATACAGTGGACTACCAGTAAAACTGATAAAAATTTGGGACCAAAAATTATTCAGACACTTTGACCTGTCCATGTTTTGCTTAAGTGTTATCTGACATAATTAAGATAATTTTTTTCTGACACAGTTTAACTCTGAGATCTTGTCATATTTTATTACCTTTTTTTTTTTAAACTATAGTGAATAAACTGTAATAATGAATGAAATGTTCAAGGTGTCTGAATAAATTTTGGTTTGACTATGTATATATATATATATATATATATATATATATTCCTTTCTCTTTATTTTGGTGTTTCTTTCTTTTTTATGTCATACTCATGACGTGCAATTTTCCAGACATTTTAAATAAGACAACTACAGTTAATCCAGCAAATCCCAGTTTGACAGTTCAAAAAGACTGAAAAATCTGTTCTCTTATGTAAAGCCAAGCTGAGCACCTTTCTCTCTCATAGCCTTTCCTTGGTAATTTATGTTGTGTCTCAGGGAGGACAGCCAATCGATTCTGCTCAGTTTTCACAGTAAAACACCATTCTGCATCCTCCATTCCCAACGTCTCATTCTCAGTCTGGTGATGAAGGGCACCTTCTCTGCTGTTACGGATGAGAGTATCATATTTAACCCAAGACACTCAAGCAAACAGAAAATGTTCTGCTGTGTTGTTTCCTTATGTCACCATGCTTACCCATACGAATATCTGCATTACCTGTAGATGATTAGCCCTCTTGGTAATGAGTTTTTCGGTAATGACTAATCTGCAAAGACCTTTTGCCATTGCTGTGTTTGTTTAGCTGGTTAATCTTGAGCATATCTCTCAGTCAGTCCCTCTTCTGCCCCTCTGACTTGAGGAAATGTCACACGCTATCATGAATAAGAGATGAGTGTCGGTCACAGAAGTGCCCCAGGTGGCTTCCAGCCCCTCTCCTTCCTCTCGAGAGCCTCCTGCCACCACCTCTGACTGCTAACGCTGTGTGTTTCTGTGCTGACAGGTGTATTCTTATGCTTTATTGTTTTGTGTGTGTAACTGTCGTGGCTCCTCATAATGTATTCTGCATAATCCTGTAATTACTGTGTAATTACCGTGCATATCTTTGCCCTCCGCTGTCAGACAGTCCACATAGCTTCCTCCGTCTTTACAATGGCTCCATTCTTGCTTTGTTCTGTCATTATTTACTCGCGCTCATGTTGTTCCAAACCCATAAGAAGTCAACTCTTTTGTCTATATAATGAAAGTCAGTAGGATCCAATAAAACTTTGAACCCCGCATGCTTTCATTCAGTGTTTTTCAGAATACATTCTTTTCACAGAAGAAAAAAAGTCATACAGGTTTGGAACAACATATGGGCGACAGAATGATGACAGATTGTTCATTTTTAGGTGAGCTACTCCTTTAAATCTGCTGCCTTGGCAGAGGAAATCAGAATTACAACAGTTAAACAAGCCGCTTATTCTCTAAATGAATGCTTATCTTGCACAGGCGGCCTTGTTAATTCATTTGGAGTAAAAGAGATGTGAAATGTTCCTAAGAGAACAAGTGTGAGTGCTGCAGTTATTTAAGTTGCAGAGCAATAGATGAGGCTGTGTCTCAGTGTGCCTTTCAAAGTGTATTATTGACTGTACTGAACACGCTGCTGTTCAGTTGAATGCATTCAGAAGAATTAGGTCTCATGGACAAAATGAGACCGTAGATGATATGAAAGTTTCACATATGAAAGGAAATAGTCATTGGAGCGAGAGGGAGAGTGTTTAATGTTCTGTGTAATGAATGCAGAGCTTTGTGACCTTGTTTGAAAAGAGGTTTGTGACATTTCTCATCCATCAGATAGTCTGCTCTTTACAAAACATCTCATGCAAACGTGCACACAGTTGCACAATATCTTTGTATGTGGTTTACTAAGCTATAAAAAAAAAAAAAAAAATGCTCATGCTTTCTTCAAAAATACTCCATTATTATTCCAAACGTTTGACAGTAGTATATGTATATATGTACAGTAGTGGCCTAAAGTGATGTCGAGCCTAGGAAAAGTGACATCTTCACCCTTTATTTAAATTATTCAACATTTGTTAAAGATTTTGTTAGCATATTGCGTAGTTGTACTTGGAGTCAATTGTTTTATTTGTGAAAATGCAATGAAACATGAAAAATGTGTGAACAATTTTAGGCTTGGCTCTCATGGACACTTGATGCAAAAACAAGAGAGAATCAACTAGATATTAATAACTTATTATGTTATAGTCAATGTATGCTTTTTCCTGTGAGCTTTTTTTAAAAATTTTTATATGCATTTCTTTTGTATAGTAAAATAAAACCTGTAGCTATAAGTTACCCCTTTTTTGCCAAATAATTTGTCAGATAAATACCTTAACCAAGTTTAGTGCATTGTTCTTTCCTCATATTTAAAATATTTTCTTGGCATACTATACACACTATATGGACAAAAAAAGTATTGGGACACACCTATTAATTGTTGAATACAGTTGTTTCAACTAGACCTATTGCCACATGTGTATAAAATCAAGCACCTAGCCATGCAGTCTGCATTTACAAACATTTGTGGAAAAAAATTGTCGTTCTGAAGAGCTCAGTAAATTCAAGCATGGTATTGTGGTAGGATAAGTCAGTTAATGACATTTCATCCCTGCTAGATATTCCACTGACAACTATAAGTGGTATTATTGTAAAGTGGAAGCATTCAGGAACAGCAGCAACCCACAAAGTGGAAGACCACATAAAGTCAAGGTCGCATGGTGTGTAAAAGTCACAATGCTCTGCTGTTTCCATAGCTGAAAATTTCCAAACTTGCACTTGCATTAATATCAACACAAAAATTGTGCGGCGGGAGCTTCATGGAATGGGTTTCCATGGCCGAGCAGCTGCATGCAAGCCTCATATCACAGAGTACAATGCCAAGCGTCGGATGGAGTGGAGTAAAGCACGCCAACACTGGACTCTGGAACAGTGAAAACATGTTCTGTGGAGTGACAAATCATACTTCTCTGTTTGGCAGTCTGATAGGCGAGTCTGGGTTTGGTGGGTGCCAATAGAACATTACCTGCCTGACTGCATTGTGCCAACTATAAAGTTTGGTGGAGGAGGGATAATGGTATGGGGCTGTTTTTCAGGGGTTGGGCTAAGCCCTTTACTCCCAGTAAAGGGAAATCTTAATGCTTCAGGATACCAAGACATTTTGGACAGTGCTATGCTTCCAAATTTGTAGGAACAGTTTTCTATTCCAGCATGACTGTGCCCCAGTGCCCTAAGGCAAGGTCCATAAAGACATGGTTGGATGAGTTTGGTGTGGAAGAACTTGAATGGCCCGCACAGAGTCCTGACTTCAACCCTACTGAACACTTTTGGGATGAACTGGAATGGAGATTGCGAGCCAGGCCTTCTTGTCCAACACCTGACCTCACAAAAATTCTAATGGATGAATCGGCAACAATTCCCACAGAAACACTCCACAATCTTGTGGAAAGCCTTATTAATATATAATAATATTATATCATATAATAATATTATTATATGATATAATATATTATTAGACAGATATATAAGATATATAAAGTCCTGACTGGTATACTGTGGCAATATTACATAACTGGTTTGAGTAATATTCAGTTTGATGGACTGGCCAAGAATTTCATTACTGACAAACATGCGGCCGAGGACCTACAAACAGCTGACTAGCAGACAAAGATTGACAGAGTTGCTAATTTTTTATGCTGTAACATCAATGCGACGACAGTACTGTCCTTCACCATTTACATCATTCCCAGTAAACTGAAGGTCTATTGTGCCCTGACAGGTGATTTAGTGTCCAGAGCCATGCATCACCTCCAGCCTCTGAGCATAAAGAACCACAGCAACGGCACTCCGCTCCCTCAGAAGAGCAGCCTGATCCACTGGGAGCCCGAGGCTTTATATACACTCTGCTACTTCATGCACTGCCCTCAGATGGAGTGGGAGAACCCCAACGTAGAGCCCTCCAAAGTCACCTTACAGACTGAGAGGTGAGGGGACTTCCATTGTATCTACTGTAGGCGTTGCAAAGTTTCTTGGGTATTTTTGTTAGGGAGGTTTCTGATTGACGTAGTCGCTCAAGGTACCTTAAGCCTTAAGCCAAGTAGTCGTTTATTCAACTTGACACTGTAATATGATAAAATGCAGAGGAGTGTAAATGTGAAATACAGTGCAACAGACTGCAAGGCAACGGTAATGAAATGAAATGATGAAACGTTATGAATAAATGCAGAGTAGATGAAATACTTCCTGTATCTGGTGGAAAATGATTTTAAAAGATATTAAATAAGTGAACATTTATTGGTTGATTTATTCGCTAAATTTTGAACTTGTTTGGTATGAAAATTCTCAGGATACATTGTGTTACTCAACTGCTAATAAGATTTAGCTTAGAAAGAAAATAAAACAAATAAATTTTTAGCTTCCAAGGTCATAAAAAGGACTTTTGCTAGTAAAGCTGACTGAATCAGTTGCTGTGAGATTAAATCTAGCTTTTGTCTCTCTGTGATTTAGGTATTTAAAGACCAGTGTTAATTAAAACTCAAACTATTAAGAAACATTTTTGTTAATATTGAAATAATGCTGAAATGAAATAAATATTAAATGAAAAACTTAAACTGAACAAAATTAGAATTGTTGCCTTTGCAACTAACTGAAATAAGTTGAAGCTGAAGTACTAAAATTACTAACTGAAAATAAAACTATTTTAATTTTTTTTTTAAAGCACAAACAGAATAACTAAAAATGAAACTAAAATTAAAATTAAAGCTGAAAAAGTAAAAATAAAATCCAATTCAAAATGTTAATCTATAAATAATACTAATTAGGAAAGACAAATATTATGTATTTGTTAGAGAACCGTAATCACATTTTGTCTCCCCCTGCAGGCCGTTTCTAGTACTGCCTCCTCTGATGGAGTGGATCAGAGTGGCTTTGGCACACGCAGAGCACCGCCGCAGCTTTTCAGTGGATAGCGATGATGTTCGGCAGGCGGCCAGACTCCTGCTGCCCGGGGTGGATTGTGAACCTCGCCAGCTGAAGTAAGCGTGCTGCCATTAAATTAACATCCAGCTACCAGATATTGCTACCCATCATGAGTGAAATGAAAATGGCTCATAAACAGTCTGTACAGGGAAAACAAGATCCAGTCAACCTCACACATGCCCTTCATTGCACCATAACTGCTGCTTTATTGCTATTAGGCCAAGTGTTGTAATGAAAGATTCACCCATAGATGAATATTTAACTTGGAATATGTGACATCAGAAAGATGTTTTTGTGTGTGTGTGCCGCAGGACGGATGACTGTTTCTGCGTGTCACGTAAACTGGACGCTGCCTCCACCGAGGCCAAGTTCCTGCAGGACTTGGGCTTCCGCATGCTCAACTGCGGCCGCACTGACCTTGTCAACCAGGCCATCAACTTACTTGGGCCCGGCGGAATCAACAGTATGAGTGAACAGGTTAGAATGAGAATCACATTTTTTCAATTCAACATTAATGATTGTTACATAAACAGACACGTTCATACATACTAATACAAAATTACAGTAATGTAGTTTTAAACAGTATGGTAGGGTAGGGGTTGTCTTGATAACTAAAATATTATGATTCGTCCATGTGGGAACCCCTTCCTAAAATATACACTACCGTTAAAAAACTTGAGATAAGTATTACTTTTGTTACTTGTTCATTATTATAGTCATTTATACCTCATATAAATGCTGTTCTTTTTAACTTTCTTCCCATCAAATCCTGAAATAAAGTTATCACTATTTCCACAAGGATATTAAGCAGCACAATTTTTCAACACTGATAATAGAAATGTTCCTTGAGCACTAAATCAGCATATTAGAATTAATTCTGAAGGATCATGTGACACTGAAGACTGGAGTAATGATGCTGAAAATTCAGCTCTGCCATCACAGGAATCATTTAAAAATGTATTTTTTTTTTAAAAAAAAGTTATTTTACATTGTAATAATATTTCACATTATTTACTGTACTTTTGATCAAATAAATGCAACCTTTTATAAACCCATTTATAGTGTGTGAGAAAAAAAATGTTAAGTGTGACAATAAAATTCAATACACATTTCCTCAATTAAATAATTGGCTTTTTTGTTATCATTGTAATGAAGCTAATTGTTAAAATATTGTCTGGAAAATATTTTTTTACTTTTATATGAACTTTTTATCAAGTTGATCTGAGATTAACTTTTTTTTTTTTTTCAAAACAGATTTGCAGATTTGTTTTCTTTTAAAAACATTTTCAATCAGTAGAATAAAATAATCACAATAAATGTAAATTAAATTAATGTCATTATACAGCAGGAATGAATTAGTTAAATCAAATATGCTGAATGTGAATACAAAAATTTTAAAAATGTGTTAATAAATGTATTTATTAATGCATTAATATCCTAGATTTACATGTCGACTTTGACAGCCCTAAAACAATTTATTTAAAAAAAAAAAAAAAAAAAAACAGCCTTTTGACAAACTGTCTCCTGAGGGATAAAAAAAAAACCTCAGTGGCAAGTGATTGTGTGTTGTAATGGTCTTGGCCTGGTCTTATAACCTAAAAGTTGCAGGTTCAGACCCCTGAAGCGCTTTGTTCATGAGGTACCTTCCAGTACAAATGCAGATGCTGCTCCAGGTGCAAAAATGTGTCGCTTTAAATGGATAAAGGCAACTTGATGTAGATAAATGTGTAAGTTGACAGGTTGCAGACTTTAAATGCTTGCACACATTGCTGTATTTTCCCTATATGGAAGCCCAGGGAGAAAAAAAAAAAAAGATTTGCACTGTAGGTTTCTCTCAAGAGTGTTTAACTGTTGACGACTGTCTTAATCAGAGCCAGCTTTTAGGAAACATACCAGTGCTCTTTCCATTACTGATTGCTTTGCTCCATTTTAGACTTTAGGGAGTGGAAATGTTTGCCATTACATTTGATTCTTACCTAGTTCACTTGTTATCTGATTTTCCAACTCTTGATTTGAATAGGCATAGGTTTTCCAGTAGATTAATTATCAGCACAAGAAGAATTTTTTTTGTCCATATAAAATAGAGTAATGTATTTGAATGAAATGCTGCATAATATGGTCAAGTATTCGGTCATTACTCTACAATCAGAAGATATATCTGGCATATGCTCAGTGTGGTCTTTTGTGTGTTTTCCAGGGCATGACCCCTCTGATGTATGCTTGTGTCCGCGGTGACGAAGCCATGGTTCAGATGCTGCTAGATGCAGGAGCTGACATCAACAGTGAGGTTTGTGACTACATCTCTGCTGCGTTCTTATATACACACTATGTACACTCATCCTGCTCGTCATGTAGTTTCATGTGTAGTGTTTGTGTTTTCTGTGTTGTGGTACAACAGGAGAAAACTCAGACTGCTTTGCATGCCCATGAGGGATTTGTCTGCGTAGAGTTCTGCTTTTTGTTGGAAGTCACTGTCACTAGGTGTTGTTCTGCCAAACTCTGCCCTAGAATCTAGTATAGACAGATTTCTCACTAATACACACACTCACTGTTTGTCGCTATTTCCAGCCACGTCTCAGAGATGTTTTTAGCGCAAGTCATAGTTTCAGTTCCTGTAGCAGGGAAATACTATTGTTTGCAACTCTGTGACTAAAAATATGAAAAGTTTATTGACGTTTGCCATGAATCAGGTGCTGTTTTCCCACTCGCAAAGCCTTACAGAAACATCTCACTAGACTTTCGACTTTTGTTACTGTCACAAAATATGTAATCCAGAATATAAGGCAACATACTGATGTCATGACGTTAAATTAACCTTCAATTTTTAAAATTAAGAATATATCAATATGTTGACTCATAATTTGAATTGAAGCAAGATTATCTGACCATCTGTACAAAAAAGGAGTTTTTTTTTAAAGGAGTTCAATTAAAATATCTCTTTTCTTTTTTGTTAGTTTTATTTATTCCTATGATAGCAAGGCTGAATTTTCAGTAGCCATGACTGATACGAATAATATTAATATTGATAATAATATTCTTATTATCAGTGCCTTCAGTGTCACATGATCCTTCAGAAATCATTCTGATATGTTGATTTGGTGCTCAAGATTGTATTATTATCAATGTTAAAAACAGTTGATGCTTAATGATAACCATGATAATGTTTTTCAGGATTCTTTGATAAATAGAAAGTTCAAAAGAACAGCATTCATTTGAAATAGAAATCTTTTTATTATAAATGCATAATAAATACATTATATATATATATATATATATATTAAATAAATGTGATGTCTTAACTGTCACTTTTGATCAATATAATGCATCCATGCTGAATAAAACTATTAATTTTTTAGACCCAAAACTTTTGAATGATAGTGTGTGAGTATATACTGTATATATGTATATACAGTGCGTGCAGCTACTATAAAGTGGCAGAAAGGCCAAAGCTTCTCTCCTATCTCTGTATTTTCAGCTGAGCACAGCATCTCTGTGCTTTTCCCAGGATAGGTTTTTAAAGATCTCCTTCTCTCATTTGTGCCCTGCTCTGTCCCCTGTACCTCCCGTAGGTGCCAAACACAGTGCAAAAGTACCCCTCAGTCTTCCCAGAGACCCGGCAGGCCACACCTCTCACCTTCGCTGTACTTCACCAGCACATCCCCGTGGTGCAGGTATTGACCTCTCTCTCCCACCCGAACTTTTGGCAGTTTTTTTGAGCCAAACGCGAGTCGGAATAAAATTCCTGTAGCGTTTGCATCAGTTTTCTCCTGAAAATCTTGTCTGCATGAATTGGGGTGCTTGGTGCTCTCATTTTATCATTAAGTCGTACAATCATTATGATTCATTATGTGTTTGCTTATTTCACTGTCACTGTCTCTTGGCTGAGCTAATGCCTCTTATTAAAGGGAAAATTCACCCAAAATTGAAAATTTTGTCATCAGTTATTCATACTCTTGCCAGTCCAAACCCATAAGACTTTCGTTCATCTTCAAAACACAAAATCTATTCACCTGTAACACTGACGACTCAAGACAGTCATAAAGAGATCATAAAAGAAATCCATATGAATCGAGTGATTTAATCCAAACCAACATGTTCTCCAACCAATACGCCTGTATAGGTTGTTTGTCACTTCCCTGAAATACAACCCATAGGAGCGATTACTAAAGTTGTGCCCCTATCGACAACAGGACACTTTCATTTTAATTCATGAAATACGATCCATAGGAGCGTTTGCTAAAGTTGCGCCCCTATCGACAACAGGACACTTTCATTTTAATGCATTGTTCCCTTTTATCTGTGTCATATTTCATGTTTCGCGTAGCGTAATTGGCAGAGTATTACAATATGCAATCATGTGATCATGTGATCATGCGATCGTGGGTTCGATCCCAGGGAACGCATGTGCTCATAAAATGTATATGCACTATAAATCACTAAGGGTAGGTTTAGGGGTGGTGTGGTTGCACATGAGTTTTGCTAAATGGAAATAGGACAAATGGTGTAAAAAGTCCACACATTGCATTTAAATGAACAGGCATTTTGATTGGTAACGACAGTCATACGTCATTTCATGACAACAGGTGTAACACGACACTGTCATTATTATTACACCAGCTAGAGGGCGCGTGATTTTAAAACATAAATATAGGTCATAATAAGGTGTTCGAAAGGCGTTTTTTTTTTTTTTTGGGAGGACAGTCTGAACCGAACCTGCTTGGTGTGCAAGAACAAACCTCCTAGCTTTCGTTTACCAAATTTGAGTGCTCTGTGTATGTTCGCAGATCAATATTTTTGTGTATAAAAACTAGTGCTGTCAATCGATTAAATAACTAATTAATCACACATTTTTCTGTAATGAATTGATTAACATTAAAGGCTTACAGAAGTGCCTTGGAACGCGCAGCATTATTTAATGTGTTGACGTAATTTCAACTGACACAGGAAGACAGGGCGGGACTTTTTTTAAATAGCCAATAGCGTATTGTTTATGAAAGCTCGGCCAGAGCGGTTGAGCTCGGTAAAACCTCAATTTCCTTCTGATCTCTAACCGTTTCTTCTTCTAATCTCCTCCATATTGCTTTAAAATATAGCATTCTGTGCAGAAATCAAATGAGTCTGATATGTTTTGTGGTCTGACTTGCGGATATGATCCGCTCTGTGCTATCGTATCTCTGGACCGGAGCAGTGCACTGCGGTTTGTGTGGCACTAACGTGAAACCAGACTTCATTCGCCTCAATCAAAAGCATATTTATACTGTCTTAATAGTTCCCTATCCCCTATATAGTGCACTATGTGCCATTCACCATGCAGAAAAAAGTAAATGTGTGAACAAATGACCAATTTCAGCTGCAGCTTTAGCGTCTATTTATAATGTAGGGGGCGGGATGCTTTAGAGTCTAGAAAGCATTTGACTGGACAGAAGATCTGATGGGAAGCTGAAGTGAGAGACTGTTTTGAATGGTTATATCTCCTAAATGCAAGTTTTGTCATTGTTTTGGAACACACCAGCTTATTCACAATCTTAAGGCTGACATATTCATACTAAAAGCTAAAAAAAACTTAAATTTTGATTTCAGGGGGACTTTAATGGCAAACTGTAGCAGGTTTATTAGGCTGCTGTCACTTTAAGACCTGCCGCACATGACGTGAATCTGCATCCTATTTTCTCACAAATCTTTGTGTTCATTTAAGACTCGATTTAACTTTAAGACTGTACTTATGAGGATCCTCGTCAAAACAAGTCGCACAAAGACAGAAGATTCACAGACAGCGCGCCAGTACTGCACTGTGTTCTCTTTTGTCTTTTTGCGCTTGAATGGTTTAAAAGCATTCGCTGAATAAGAGTGTGATCATATAATGTAACGCTAGCTAAAGGATGACGGAAATAATGGATGCTACGTTGATTGCGTAAAATATATTTAACGTGTTAAACTGGAAAAAAATTAATTGCATGCATTAATGCTTTAATTTTGTCAGCACTAATAAAAATCTACATTAAATATTTTCATTATATAAAGCGATCGTGTCTCTACAAAAGACCAGAACTAAACTGTTCAATTCATATGGATTTCTTTTATGATGATTTGGGTGAACAGACTTTCAATAGAGGGACAGAAATTAAAATTTGTGTTCTGAAGATGAACAAAATTCGTATGGGTTTGAAACAACATGAGTAATTGATGACAGAATTTTCATTTTTGAGTGAACTAACCCATCTTAGCGAAAAGTTTATACACTAGTTAAAACCTCTCTCCTTCCTTTTATCTCAGCTCTTGCTGGACGCTGGAGCTAATGTGGAGGGCTCTCTGCAGGACGGAATGGAGAACTACACTGAGACTCCTTTGCAGTTAGCTGCCGCTGCAGGTAAGAAAGCTCTCACTGCAGACCGGACAACAGCGCCAATTCCTTCTCGAATTACTGAATTATAAGCCAGCGAGGCCACAAGAGAAGACTCAGCAGTTTGTTTGCTATAGGGAACTTTGAGCTGGTCAGTCTGCTTTTGGAGAGAGGAGCAGACCCCATGGTTGGGACCATGTACCGCAACGGCATCTCTACTGCACCACATGGGGACATGAACTCTTTCAGCCTAGCTGCTGCGCATGGACACAGGTAACACACACACATGCATCAGTCAAATACACACACACACACACACACACACACACACAGTCTCGTAATTTATTAATAAAACCTGCAAAATCGTATCATCCTCATCCCTGTGCTGCAGGAACGTGTTCTGCAAGCTTCTGTCGCAGTCGGAAAAGGGGAAGGCGGATGTTCTGTCTCTACAGGAGATCTTGGCTGAGGGATCAGAAATGGAAGAGAGGAATTCCCTCAAGATAGAAGCAACCCGCACAGGGAAGGCCAAACTCAAAGCTTTAAGGGAGGCGATGTATCACAGCTCTGAACATGGCTATGTCGACATCACATTGGACATCAGAAGTCTAGGTCAGTGCTCTTATAGTATCTACAGTAATAAAATAATGGTATTACAATGAATTTATAGAACTTAAGTTAGAATTTACACAGTGCTAATGCTTACAGTATGTGTAGCTTAATGTAATGAATAGCTTGCTGAGGTGTGCTATTGCTTTTCTAAACATTTGGACAATTTTGGCATGGCATACAATAAAACAGGCAAAATTTGCATGGACCCGCATTGAAGGAGGGACCCAAGTTATATCTGTAAATCAGTATATCTGGGCTCTTTTGGCTTGTGCTAGTAAGAAATAACATAGGATCACTCCAAACACCACCCTAGCAACTGAAGTTTGCATGGGCAAGCATTACAGACATTTTCTTCATAAAATGTATACATTTACATACACTACTATTAAAAAGTTGTTGTTTTTAAGACATTAATACTTCCTCATTGTCATCAAACCTTTCTCATCAAAGAATCTGAAATAAGAAATTCTTATAAGAAATTCTTCTTGAGCACAAATCAGCTTATTAGAATGATTTCTGAAGCATCATGTGACACTGAAGACTGGAGTAATTATGCTGGAAATTTAGCTTTGCCTTCACATGAATAAATTACATTTTATAATATATAGTAAAATAGAAAACAGTTATTATAAATTGTAATAATATTTCACATTATTACTGTATTTTTGTAATTGCAGCCTTGATGAACATAAGAGGCTTCTTTAAAAAACATAAAATAATATCTCCAACAATAAACCATAGATTTTGAATGGTAATGTATACTTTCGTGAAAAGCTCAAAGGCGATTCCACATTACTGATTGCATAAAATTCCTACTTGTTAAAAAGTAAAAAGGTGATTGTCATGTATTTTGTGTGTATCAGGTGTGCCCTGGACGCTGCACACCTGGATGGAGTCCCTGCGAACTTGTTTCCTGCAGCACCGGCGGCCGCTGATCCAGGGTCTGCTGAAAGAGTTCAGCTCAATTGAAGAGGAGGAGTACACAGAGGAACTCATAACACACGGCCTCCCACTCATGTTCCAGATCCTGCGCGCCAGCAAGGTGAACTAACACACATGCAAAACTCAGCAATTTCTACATTTGACCTCATATTTCTTCATCTTGCAAGTTATTATAGTTTTTAAATGTCACTAGGTTTAGTTTTGTTTCTTTTTGAATTTTGGTTTTCAATTTCAGTTTACAGTTTACACCTAGTGGTTCATAAACAGTTTTGTATTAAAATATATATATATATTTCTATTTGTTGTTTTATTTATTTTACAAATAGTTTTGGGGTTTTATCCCTTGCAACTTAATGCCAAAAACTGATTCTTTTTCAAAATTTAATTTTGTGTGAGGCCAATTGTAACAAATAAACAAGATTTCTTTCATGTTGCGCAGACTGCAGTGCCAGTATTTGATTGAGTTGCCACATACTTTGTTGCACACAGGTATATTATTGTGGTGTCACCGAATTTACCTGCCCCTAAACTTTGTTTATAAAAAACTGACTTTTCATTAGAAAGATCAGACAGGCTCTTGTAATATAATCAGGCTGTTCTTTTACAGGAGATTGTCAGAAGTCAGGCATGAAAGATTAATTATATGAGAAAATCCTGCAATGAATAAAAATACAAAAAAAAATCTTTTAGTTATAGTTTATATTGCATTTATAGTTTTATGTTTATTTTAAATAATTAAATGAATTTTTACTGCCAATTTTCATCTTTATAATTTTGTTCATTGTTGTTATGGTTAACTAAAACTATTTAAAAATAAATAAAATAAAGCTAAATAGAAATTTAATAAAAATGACAAAATCACGTAACAAAACATTACACATAACCAAGGCTTCAACTAAAATTAAAATGAAAAAGGGTTGAAAAATTACATTTCTGTCATTAATTACTCATCCTCATGTCGTTCTACGCCTGTAAGACCTTCGTTCATCTTCGGAACACAAACTAAGATATTTTTGATGAAATCCGAGTTTTTTTTTTTAAATTTTATCTCCCATAGAAAGCATTGAAATGACCACATTCAAGGTCCAAAAAAAGTAGTAAAGATATCGTGTTATGAAGTGACTAGAATACTTTTTGTGCGCAAAAACAAAACAAAAATAACGATTTTATTCAACAATTTCAAGGAAATTTTCAAGAGCTTCCATGTTCTACGTCCGAACGCTGGCTCAATATTGGCCGGCTCCTGCGTCAGCATCGCACACGTGTCTTGGTGCTCACTTGAACAGCGTCGGCCAATACTGAGCCGGCATTCGGATTTAAACATGAAAGTGCTGCACTACGTCAACTGCGCAGGAGACTGACAGGGTTGAAAAGAAATTGTTGAATAAAGTCGTTATTTTTGTTTTGTTTTTGTGCACAAAAGTATTCTCGTCACTTCATAACATTAAGATTGAACCACTGTAGTCATGTTGACTATTTTAACAATGTCTTTACTACTTCTCTGGACCTTGAATGTGGTAATTTCGTTGCTTTACATGGAAGACAAAAAACCTCTCGGATTTCATCAAAAAATATCTTAATTTGTGTTCCAAAGATGAACAAAGGTCTTTGCAGGTTTGGAACAACATGAGGGTGAGTAATTAATGACAGAAATTTTATTTTTGGGTGAACTAACCCTTTAATAATGCCAAAATAACACTGATTTTGTTAAAAATAGTACCTTATTTGGCAGACACATTAATTCAAAGTGGGTTGCACTGCATTCTGGTTTCTAGTGCACTTTATAAGAATGTGAATTCCTTGGGAATCGAACCTCTGATCTTGGTATTGCTAGTAGCTTGCCTGAGATGCATGATTACTTCTCTCAGAATCTTTAGAGACCAGAACCCTGGGAAACACTTTGGTTCTTCAGAACAGGAAGTGAAGGCAGAAACTCGCATAATTTGAATTGGGCATTCTGTTGACGTCCTCCCACAGTGTTATGGAATAGTGAGCTTTTCTTTGAAACTTTAAAAGAATCCTTAAACACTGACCATTACATCTGCTTCACACATCTATATCTACTCCCTCTGCAGCATATCAGACAGTACAGAAAGGAAAGATAAACGTGGACTTCCTTCCACTGGGGCAACAGTAGGTGTATGTGTGAGCGTGTTTGTCAAGGTTGATCTATGGTTGAGTCAAGGAACTTTACTCTGAGCCCTGCAGGGATGACTGACAGTTTCCGCTCCCTGCTCAACCTTCACAAATAATGTGTGTCTGCTTGTTAGTACAAAGAGAGAGAGACCAAGAGAAAGAACGGCGGAGAGAGTGAGAGAGGGAGGAAATAGCGGCGCTGTGCTGACAGCAGGTGATTTGTAGAGACAGAGGCAGGCCGGGTGAGAGAAATGTCAAGTTGATGAGGAACCTCTAACAATCTTTCAGAGAAGCTGAACATTCAAACTGTAGAGGGAGTGATCTGACAGGGATTTAAGCATCTTCCCGCACTTAACGTACTCGTCTCACCTCTTTAACAAAGTACTGATCCCAAAAAACACCATGCACTGATACTTCTCAAGAATAGATGCTGTGATGCTATACAAGCTCACACATACACATAACCCTCACACATTAGCATTGCTAACGCCTTCAAAGCAAGTCAAAATGTGTTGTTTTGTAATGGGACTTGATGAGAGAGGACTTACTGGTTACTGGCTTTCCCATGGTTTGCAGAATGAAGTGATTAGTCAGCAGCTGGCCGTGATATTTACTCATTGCTATGGGCCATATCCGATCCCCAAACTCACCGAGATCAAGAGGAAACAGACATCAAGACTGGGTATGTAGCACCAGATTTCAGGTCGTGCAATGCTCTCTGTAAAATACAATCAACTGCAAGCTTTTTATGACCACAGTGAATTTAACGTTTTTAATTAAACTAAGCACTCTCTTTGTTAATGAAATGTCAAGTGAAAAATGTCATTTGTGGGTGGTTCTGCCATTAAAAAAATATTTTAAATGCAAGTTGAAGGGATTGTTCACACAAAAATGTTCCAAACTGTGTGACTTTATTTAATCTGTGGAACACAAAAAGAGAAATTCTGAAGCATGTACTGCAATTACGTAGTTTTTTTTTATTAATTTTGTTTAGTGTTGTTATGGTTAAAAAAAAAATTGAAACCATTAAAAGTAATTTTCGCTAATATAAATAAAACTGAAACAAAATATAAATATTAGGTGAAAAACTTTAAAATGTTAAACTGCCTTGGCAAGCTGATATAAAAATGTTTTAGTTGAAGTACTAAATTTACTAAAATTAAAAAATGGAACGAAAACTTAAATTTAAAGCTAATTAGATATTAAAAAACAATAAAAACTAAGAATGGCAAAAGCACATGTAGGCCTACAGCAATTAAAAAAGGGGTGGAGCTTTCAAGCTTCAGGGTCATAAGTCATATGATAGCTTATGGGGATGTACGTACCAAAATTTAAGTTCTAAGTAAGTAAGATAAACTTAGAGAAAACCAAATAGAATCTCGCATATACTTGCGACTGTAAATCGTTTATTTTATATTAGTAGTTCTTGTTGCTTTTTTGCAATATATGAATAACAATTTATTAGTTTTTAGATATTTTATGTTTAGATATTTCTATTTTGCGAAAGTCCCGCGAATCATTTGATTCTCCCGCAACTCGCACACGAGTAGTGTCTCACCGCACGCGCCCATCAAATCTTGTCCCGCGCCGCACTCTGTTGCGTTGGGTCCCGCGGGAGTGCAGGTCTCTAGATGAACTTCAACAGTCCGATTTACAAACAAATCATTGAGACCACTTTTGTGAACTGGATCAAACGATGGATTCAAAAGATCTGACTCAATATAACAATACATACACAGAACAAACTTTACTCTCGCATACATTCCAAGGAGATCTAGGGCTGATTTTCAGTGAATAAAGACTTAAATTCCAGTCTCTTTGTCACATAAAGCTATCGCCTGGCCTCAGTGGACTTATAAAGTGCACAATTCTCTTTGTCTACTTTTGTGGTTCTTTAGTGTTTTTTGAAAGCTCCATTCCCCTTTCCCCATTCTTTGTAACCCAATAGAAAACCAACCAGTACATTCTTGAAAACATTCTCATTTAATGTTCCACAGCAGAAAGAAAGTCATACGGGTTTGGAACATTGTGAGAATTGAGAAGTAAATGATGACAGAATTTTCATTTTTGGATATACACTTTGAGCTTTGTTGACAGCAACTGTAGCATGCTGTTGGTTTCCACAGATGACAATTGTGACTAATGAAATCTGTGATATGTTTGTGTGTCAGACCCTCATTTTCTAAACAACAAGGAGATGTCAGATGTGACCTTCCTGGTGGAGGGAAAGCCATTCTATGCTCACAAAGTTTTGCTCTTCACCGCCTCCAACCGGTCAGTTGATGTACTGCATTTAACTAAAAGGAAGCATTGTAAATTTGCATGCAGTGACATGTTTAACTTGTTTTGTTGTTTCGATTACAATACCTTATTAATAACACAGATGTGAGGCATAAGAAAGGGCTTATTTTTCTTAGTTACTCTGTATAGAGTATGTTTATCATTGTTTTAACTTCTCCTTCTTATACCCAAGGTTTAAATCACTTCTAGCAAACAGACCAGCTGCTGAGAACACCTGTATTGAAATCAGCCATGTCAAATACAATGTATTTCAGGTACAGTCTGACTCCTGCACTAATACTCTGAAAAGATGCAAGCCTGTCTTGTTATTTTTATGTAACTTTTATTGAGAATGAATGGAAAGCTCTTTTTTTTAAAAAGCATTTTTATATTGTCGTATGTTGTGTCTGACTGATGCATTCCCTTATACTGATGCTTTCCCTTATAGCTGGTAATGCAGTATCTGTACTGTGGTGGAACGGATGCACTTCACATCAGAAACACTGAGGTTATGGATGTAAGTACTAATAACTCCATTTCAGCCCTTATGTTATACAATCTAGAAAGTTTATATTTAAAGGAATTTTACAGTGTATAATATATGTACAGTGTAATTCCTGTGATGGCAAAGTAAAGTTTCAGCAGCTTTCACGCCAATTACTTGAGAATCATTATTATCAATGTTGAAAATAGTTGCGTATTAGGGACAATCGGAGAAATATTAATAAATATCCTGATGCATCCAAGCATTATAATGTCAGTGAAAATGACCAACGAGTATGAAGCTCAAGAAAGTGCATCTATCCATCTATCATAAACGCACTCCACATGGCATCAGGGGGTTAATAAAGGCCTTCTGAAGTGAAGCGATGCGTTTGTGTAAAAAAAAACAACAACATATTTAACAAGTTATAAAGTAAAATATCTATCTTCTGCCAGACCGCCTTCCGTATTCAACTTACGAAGAGTGTAATGCCTCTTGCTGTTCAAAATGCTTATGTTACATCCTACGCCTTCCGTATTCAACTTACGAAAAAACGTAACCGACATTGCGTCAACTTACTTCGTAATGTCGAAATGTCTTTACTGTCATGTTTAATCAATTTAATGTGTCCTTGCTGACTCCAAGTAGTGTAAATAAAACACTAAGAAACACCACTAAGATTGACATTTATGGTTGTATTAGGCTAATATAAAATGAGCCTTATATTGAGGTTTATATTTTTATATTCTCAACTTCTCTCCTTCTCCCATCTCTTCCAGCTCCTCTCTGCATCTAAGTTCTTCCAGCTGGAGGCATTACAGAGACACTGTGAGATCATCTGCGCCAAGAACATCAACACCGAAACTTGTGTGGAGATCTACAACCATGCTAAAGTAATGGCAGTCTATTTATGTTACAATCTTCTTCTCAGATTTAATTTTCCATGTGGTATATTCACATGGAATATTCTTTACATTCTCAGTATTTTCTTTCCTCTGCTTCTCTCTTAGTTCCTGGAGGCACCTGAGCTGTCGGCCTACATCGAGGGCTACTTTCTGAAGAACATGGCAGTTCTCATAGAGCTTGAGCCATTTAAACAATTGCTCTATAACACTCCTGTGGAGAACTGCTGCCCCGACGTGTTGCATGACCTGGAGAAGACACTGGCCACGCGCATTCGCTCCATTCATCTGTCATCCTCGAAGGGATCCATCGTCTAAAACCTCCAGACCTCATCGAAGCATGCTGAGATCCCAACACGTGCACTTCCTCCAGGACTCTAGCAGTGCGCTCTAAATGTGTTCATTCAGTGGCAGTAGCAATGCACTCGTAGTTCTCCATCTAAGACTGTGGTGATCTCTTCTCAACAGACTTGATTTGTGTTTTAGGTTACAGCCATAAAGGAAACAATGCCATTTTACATGTCGTCTTAAGATTGAATAACAGCTGTGACAAATTAAGGTTTTGTTAGATGCAGGACCTCTACTAACCTTGGAATATTAAAGCAGTATGAAGAAATACAGCTGCAAATGTGATGACCCAAAAAAGTGGCATTGTTATGATCGCTACACCAAGCAGGTTCCACATTTTCTGGTACAAGACATCATGGCTTAGGGGTACGAAGGGTTAGTCCTCTGGAATAGAAAACAACTCAATCATTGTCAGCACTGATTATAGATGTTACTAAATATGCTTCCTAGATTTGTATTTTCGAGCATTGAAATGATGCCTCTCAGTTGTACAGATATAGCTCTTATTATCAGCAACCATATGTGTAAAATGTAGGCAGAGAATGTGGCTGCCAATGTAAATATCCAATCGAAATCTCTCACATGGAGTTGTTGATCTCCAGCTGTAAGTAGATGTATATAAAAGTCATCATCTTAAGACTTCCATCGAGAACTCACAATAATGTACAATAGAAGTGTTCTTGAAGTCTTGTTAACTGTTGTAAATGTAGATGAGCATGTAAGTATTTTCATGCTTGGGTTTTGTTGCTGCCGTCATGTCTTGCATTGACTTTACACTCTTATGTGTGTGTGTGCGGGGATCTGTTTTGTCTGGGAAAACGAATTATTATCAGCATGGAGTTGCAGAATTGTAGCTGTGAATCCCCTGACCGAAATGACTGATTCAGAATGTGCCTGCAATACGTTCTGATGTGCTGTGTCTCTAATGACATTTGTGTAAAGCCACTCTGTGACTAAATCAGTGTTCTTTATAAAGATTACTACAAAATACCCATGCCTCTTGTCATATTTTATTGTCTGGGAATTTTTTTAATAGGCTGGAGGTCTATAAATATTGCTTGCTTGTGTTGCAGAATCCAGATTTTACTGTATATTAGACAGTGGTGACCCAAAACCAGAACTATCTATAGCACAAAATAGGCTAAATAAAAATGTTGGTTTCTAAATGAATACTGAACACAGAAATGTACATATAGTAAAACACAAGTGGAGGTGAAGTATTTCCTGAGAGTGGAGCTCCACTCGCCCATGGTCTGCAGCCAGACCCTTCTCGCAAAAATGGAAGTTCAAAGACAAAATTCTAAAAGATGGCTGCGCTCTTGTTTCTCTGGCGCTGTGAGGCTATTTATTTTATTATAATATATTAATAAAGAAATGGCAACTTGATTTATTAAATAAAGATAAACATATAAAGCATTTCCCGCTTAAGTTCACGATCTGAACCACTGTTGCCAAATCCGCGGGTTGAATCGACCCAAAATAACGTGATATTTAGTCCCTGGAATGCGAATTTTACCATGGAAAAGCCCCGACAAAAACGCGAATTTTACCCCCCGGGATTTTACTGTGGGACCCCCCTGAAATGCAACTGGGCTATTTTTAAGGAGCAATTGGGCGGGTTTTGTTGTGAAAACCTGGCAACCCTGATCTGAACAGAGCTGTGACCGACAGACGCGGTTCACCGGCTGAGAACCACTGAGGTTAATAATTTTAATGCGGCTTGCTGAATTTAAATGTTGCTGTAGTGCTAGCTGATTCGGCAGTACTGCAATTTATCTTTTTGTAACTTTGGAGCGCAACTCTGCCCTCAAGTTGTTTGTACTGTGTTAAAGAAGACTTAATCTCAGCAAACCAGACAATGTTTACGGGCACAACAGATGCGATTGAGGGAGAGGGGCAGGGGAGGAGGGAAACATGAAGGAATGCTATGAAAAAGGCAGGGCTATATCAGAAAAGTGAAAATAAAGTGGGATTTAAGGAAAAGGAACAAGAGAAGCATTGTCCTTTTATGTGGGAAGTGGTTACCAAATAGTGAGGAGGAGTCTAGGCTGATGAGGTAACCTGTGAGTTAGAGATGACCTCCATTATGCCTTCTAGTTTGTTTTACTTTTACCCCAGATTGTTAGTGATTTACAAGAGCATATTTTTTATATTTTACATAAAACAAAATTTATGTCACAATATTATGAAATATCAAATGTTAAATAACAAAAAAATTAACCAATTGCTTCACAAAAACTTGAAATTGCACAACAAATGCAACAAGAACAATGTTTCCATTAAAGTAGGTATAATCTACAAAATAGGCCTATAATGTAATTAAATACCAGTATCAGATAATACGTAGTCTTAATTTGTTTCACTTATTGTACCAATACATTTACACTTTTACAGACAGAATTTAAAGAACTTATTTATATGCTGAAATGACAGTCCGATACGCGCTCCAAAGCACTGATTTGAATTAAAAGATTCGTAAAGGTTTCAAACCTTTTAAAGTACAATTTCGAACGTGTCAGTCCAGTTCATGTCCAATAGGGTTCTCAGTTGAATGACTAGTTTGAAGTGGTCTAAATATAAAAAAAATGTACTTATGTCTTTTGTGGAAGCCTCAGGACCAAAAAATGTTCGGTCTGAATGCAATGATAGGATGTCCTACCTGCCTGTCAATGGATGTATTTCCATACTTATGCGCACCCTGCTCACGCAGACATCGCACGTCGTCAGCGCGTTTCATGGGGCTATGCAGAGTTGTATACAGTCAGTCCCTGAGCACCGCAAACAAACAGCAGCCAACTTTTACAGTTCCTCCTGTACCAAAACAACAAGCTTATGCTGCGTCCACGCCATGTCGTAGCCATAATTATGGGATGGCAACCTGTGACGTTCTACTTGGAGCTGTTCACGTAATCAGACTCAGATTTATGCATTTCTCTTGCAACACTCAAGGCCAAAATCAATATGCAGCAGTCAGGTGATATAAGAGATCTCTGTAAGTTGTTTACATTCATTATTGTAATGTTATGTGTTTTGAGACATGAGGTAATTTAACACCATCTCTCGTGATGCTTTACAGAATTTGCTCTGGCTGTGCGCGAACCGCACGTTCATGCTTTGAAGGATGCATGGTTTTGGAGATCGCTCTGAAGAGAGGGTGGGATCTAATGCTTTCAAAGCTAGCTTGCTATCGCTAGCCTCAACGAAATTGCCTACCCTACCTTTAAAGGACCACTAGGTATTTATGGTGTGTGAGCTTTCCCATCAGGCCACTATAGAGAAATTTTTGATTTAGGTGAAAATAAAAAGAAACATTTAAATTTCTCTTTTCTACAGCTCACAAACTTTACACTCTCTTGCCTCAGAAACCCCTAAAATAACTATTGAATGCTAAGTTACAGTGAATTAATAATGCTTCTGTAGGGATTTCAGTGGTTTGCCCTGCCTCTGGTGTGTGTACGTGTCCACATGAGCGTGTGATCTTTTTGTTGAGCATATTCAGAGGGCAGTGAAGTGTGGTGGCCAGCTATTGGAAGGGGGCTGTTTAAAAGGTATCCATGGATACTGCCTTTCAAGGACACTTTTGAACAGTTGCATTGCTGTGAACTAATACAGCGTTGAGAATTTTTACACATACAGTACGCTTACTCTCCTCTTAATAATCTCTTTCATACCTATAAACCAAAATATGGTCATCTAAATCTACACAATTATATTCATTTATATCAAAAGAAATGGATTAATTCAGACACTTCAAAGGTATGTGTGACAAAATACTTCTGAAATGTGCTTGAAGAGCCTGTTTATGAGCCCACTGGTTATAGAATTCTGAAGCTCTATGGGGCGTCCCAATTCTCTGGTCTGTTTTGTCCACCCAAGTAAAACAAAGGCACAAGTGGGAGGAGCCAAGAGAGAAGTGCAGGACTGCACAGCTTTGAACTTGTTATGCACAAGAACTGTATGCATATCTTGTTTTCTGCCATATACTACAGGTCAGTTTGGGATAATTACAATTGTTTAATGTTTTTGAAATAAGTCTCTTGTGCTCTTAAGGCTCAATTTATTTGATATTAAATACAGTAATACTGTAAAATATTATTACAATTTAAAATAACTGTTTTCTGTTTTAATATATTTTAAAATATAATTTATTCCTTTGATGGCAAAGGTGAATTTTCACCAGCCATTACTCCAGTCTTCATGATCCTTCGGAAATCATTCTAATATGCTGATTTGTTGCTCATGAAACTATTATTATCAATGTTGAAAACACGCTGCTTCATATATTTGTGGAAATTCTGATACACTACTATTCAAATGTTTGGGGTATGTAAGATAAAAAAGAAAATATTTCAGCAAGCGTACGTTAAATTGATCAAAAATGACAGTAGAGACATTTATAAATTTACAAAAGATTTCTGGAATTTTCTATTCATCAAAGAATCCTGAAAACAATGTATCACGGTTTCCACAAAAATAGTGCTTGTTTGTGTGTGCACATGGGAAAACTTGTTCTAGTTTGTGTGCATTCTTTCTCTGTGTGAATGGCAGCGAGGGGGTGTTGATTTATGTGTGAGTTCTCTCATTGAGTTCAGCAGAGCAGTAAGAGGCTCTAGCCTCAGCAGCCCCTGATCTGAGCCTCATCTCTCCGCTCCATTTGCATTCACTGGCTAAAACTGGCTGGCAGGGCAACACTCTCAACTTTCCGTTCCAGGCTTTGAAGCCTTCCAAAAGTTTTTTATTGACTTGGAGTGGAGGGGACAGAGAGAGAGAGTGGAGAGAGGAGAAGAACAAGAGAAAGAAGACAAAGATAAAGTACAACTAAAACCTTAGACTTCCACAGGAACAGGGGACCAGGTGGGCTAAGCCGAAATAAACGGAGTCTTGAAGCTGGAGGCAGGTGAGTGGGAAGCAGAGACTAAGATAAAGAGGGTTGGAGAGATAAGATGAATGAGTGGAAAGTGGGGCTCAGAATGAAGTTGTGGAGCAGAGGCTGAGGGAGGGATTGGTGTGTTTTCAAACTTTTTATGAATCATTGCCTTCATGCATTATCCCTGCACTGTATCCTCTTTATTGCTCTGTGTTCCTGTGGCTGTTTACGTAATACAGTGAAAGTGCTTTATATTCATTGTGCGTGTGGGTTTTCAAGAGGGAGCTGTTTGATTGCATTGTATTTCTTTATTGTTGACCAAAAGAAAAAAAAAAAAAAAATATATATATATATATATATATATATTTTTTTTTTTTCCCCTGAAGATGAAGATATTGGTAGTTATTAGTAAAATGTAGCACTCAGAGCTCATATTATAGGTCTTGTATGACCGCTTCAAAATTAGGCCTATTTATTTATTTATTTATTTATTTATTTCTGGGTGAGTTTCATTTAAACCTGGCTATGTGTCATGGGTTTTTCATGTATTTCAGTAGTTTTCATTTTTTATATTGTGTTTACTGTAAAAAAAAAAAATATATATATATATATTATTATACTACAGAATTAATATTAAAAAAATAGAAAAAAATATATATACAATTTTGTATAAATAAGGTAAAAATAAAATGCTAAATAAAATCAATTATTTCAAATTTGTAAAATATGTAAAAAACGGAGGAAATGAGCATGGACAGTTAGTTAGTTAGTAACCTTTATTTAACCAGGATCAAATTAATTGAAATAAAATCTCTTTTACAATAGTGACATGACCAAAAAGGCAGCAAAAGACATAACAACAATTAACATTAACAGGAAAAATAAATAAATAAAACAAAGGAAAACAGAATACATTATAATATACAGCGAAGTATCACAGAAGCAATTTCCAACATGGCTATACTCATTATTATTTGATTATCATTATTATAATTGTTCCTGTAAGTTGTTCCATGTTGCTGGAGCATTAAAAAAAATTTTTTCCCTAGCTCAGACCTAACATGGGTAACTATATGAGGTGGATAATGTTTGAAAATTGTAATGATTTTTATTTATTTTTCCCCAGAAATGATGGTTGGCAAATTAGGTAACAAACCACATTAATGTCGATTATTATTAAATATCCAATATCGGCCAATATATTTACATTTGTGCATTTGGCAGATGCTTATCTAAAGCAACTTGCATTGAATTCAAGATATACATTTTATTAGTTCATCAAAGTTGAAACCATGACCTTGGTGCTACTGTAGCTACAGGAATGCAATCCAATATATATGCATGTTTAATTCTACATGTTTAATGCTTCAAACATGTAGGTTTGTGATTGGTTGACCTTCAAATGCACTTAGTGAAGCATTGCCTTTAAGTTGAATGTCACTTAAAGGCAATAGGGAAGAGGTAAGTTTAAGTGTCATTAAAAGGATCACATGACAATCTGTCAATAGTACTTAAGACATATGCTTTACCTCCTTCTGTAAAAGTTTGCATTCTCTGCATTTTTTATCAATATTTGATCTATATGCTTTGGGTCTCTAGGGGTCATGGATATCAGGATGCAACGAGACGAGGCATCTGCCCAGGAAGTGTTCAGCTACGCCCAGATGTCAACCCTAGAGCGAAACAGTGGGGTAGGGACGCTGAGTCGGCATCTGGAGCGGGAGAGGTTGGAGAGAGACAGCTACACGGTGGATGTTAGGGCCAGTGACCTGCAGCTGGATCAGCCCGGGCAATTACATCCCTGCTTTAGCTACAGAGTCTGGCTTTACAGCGTCGTTATAGGGGTAAGAGCTTTGACTCGGCAGACTTTCACTCCTGTGGCTAAGAGACTTAACACACTGATTTTCTCAAATTCATCTGTATCTGACCCCCAGAGCAGCTTGCTGATAGCGGCAGCTTTCTCTCTGTATATGGGTAATGTGTTTCCAGCTGCAATGGACTACCTGCGTTGTACTGCTGGATCTGTGAGTGTCTCTTCTTTATCCTCATGGATGAGGCTATTGGCCGGTTTGACATTCATATATATGTTTTGCTTCTGGCTTGTAGAGTATTCCAGCTGCAGTGGTGAGCTTTGCTATTGCCAAGAACAGACAAGTTGCAGTAAGTGGATATTTTTCAGTAAATAATACAGTAAGTAAACTGTCTTGTTCAGTGCTGATGAGAATCTAACTAAAATGGTGGTCCTTCTAACTTATCTATACTTTTCAGTAGCTGTATTCAAATCAATGTAGATGTATCAGTAAAAATACTACCTTTTATGAGAATAAGGCTATCATGACAGCGGTTTTCTGTAGTATTATATTGTACACAACTTTACAGGTGAATGAACATAAGTATCAAACACACTCATCTAAAATGTTCACTTTATTGAAATAATTGTTTTACATACAGTACCCAATAAAAACAGATAAATAACTAATAAAGCTGTTGTTCTCAGCCTTTTTGACTCCAAAGCCCCCCTTTGTCCAAGAAAATATTCAAAGGCCCTCTTATCTAAGCTGATAAAAACTTCTGTTACAATTATTATTTATTTATTTTTACATTTGAATTAAGATTATGTTAATATAGCTAAATTTAAACCATTTTCAGACTTCATTTAATTAAATCCTTTCAAGAAAACATTCCCTCCATTCATTTAAGGAGCCTTTTTTTTTTTTTTTTTAACTAAAAACGTAAAACTTTGTGTTTTGGTCATTCATTTACATGACAGTGGCGTTTTGGGGGCCTGAAAATGTATACTTTGAATGTGTTTCAAAGTGCAAGTTTTTGAAAACAATACTGTTATTGTCTCCGTATAAACTACAAAAACATGAATTTGTGAAAACGGTGACATCATGCATATTACATGGATGGGCATTTTCCCAAAATATTGTATTTGAATATTTGCAGTGATGGACAGCTGCCTTTCCTCATTATACGGTTGTTTAGATTTCATGTGCTTTCTCATTATAGTGGTGATATTATGATAACTCGTTTTTATTAATTCATTTGGTCAAATGTAATTCCATTTTGGACGATTATTTTCATCTAAGTAATTCCAAACTTCGCGAGGCAAAATGTTAAACACGCTCCACAGTGCCACCAAGTGCATTTAGTTATAAGTGCGAGTTTTAGTGCTTAGGATTTATCATGGATTCACTGCATTTACAGCCAGCAAACATCATAGTAAAATTCGAATTGTATCTTTATATTTTGAATATTAATTACAGACCAAATATTCAACTATTTGTGCACACCCCTATATTACATGTTCAGTCTAGGTGTGTAGTGTTTCTTTACAATGTGACTATCGCCAACTACTGACCTGACAGCATAATACAGCGTTTTTAGTCATTTTTGCGGATTTGTGTGAACTGGAAACGTTATTACAATGGTGTCGTATGTACGTGAAAAATGCAAAGGAAAAACTTTTCCATTTTAGTACATATTTGTTGTGTAAACATAGCCTAAATCACTGCATGGACACCTGCATGACATTTTATGTGTTTACAAAATAATAGCCAATTGTCACGATCACTGTCTTTAGTTTCATTGGCATTGCCTGAGCTCTCATTTGTTGATCCTCACCTGTTCCCTGTTCTGTTGATTACCTTCCTTTGTGTATTTAAGCCTTCAGTTCTCTCAGTTCTATGACTTGTGTTAAAGGTTATGGTTTGTTTCTAGTTGTTGGAGTTTAATAAAAGTATCGTTCTTTCGTCAATCTGCGTCACGCATCTTCCTTGGGATTTAAACAACACAGCAAGCCGTGACAAATACAAAATAACCTTTTAATATTTATTACATTAATTCTACAATGCAATATAATATTTAGTCAAACACTGTTCAACAATCAAGTTTTCGATTCATAAGGCTATAAGTCATGGCGTGTTCTGTATAATCACCCTAATTGAGTTTTTTTCTTTGGCAGATAAATACTACTTTATGTTTGTTTTACAAATACAGTGTGTAATCTATATTATGTTTACAGGTCTCAGACTTTCAAATGGTCTACGTGTCCTCCTTTGCTGTGACAACCACGTGCCTGGTGTGGTTCGGATGTAAACTAGCCATCAGTCCCTCAGCCATCAATGTGAGAACATCACAACTCTAATACCCCTAAAATGTTTGTCAGGTAACCTAAAAAATATGCGCTTCATGTGGTAACATCTAAATTAAATGGTTTTGCTCAAGTCTAGTATATTTTATAATATGATAATAGCAAAGCAAATTTAAAAGATCAGGTAGAAAGAGATCTGGTAGAAGTTACTTAAGTTTACTTATGAAATAAACTGCATGTTTACACTTGTTACAGTGCTCAGACACTAAGCTATGATGTTCATGTAAAAAAAAATACAGTTTAAACAGTTACTGCTATCTGTCATCCTAAAGATTAACTTTAACCTGCTCCTGCTTATTGTGCTGGAAGTGCTCACGGCTAGTACTGTTATCCTATCAGCTCGCTCAGTGGAGGACTGCTGCAGTCACGGAAAGGTGTGTTTAATGTGTTCCTGACCATTTATGTGTATCGACTGACTGCAGTATTACAATAATTCTTGCTTGTGTTCATGCAAATTGTGTAATCAATCAGAAGATTATATAAGATATTTCATTATGAACTTTGCCTGTTTAGTGGAAATTGAGATTTTGAAAGTTAATTTAATTTAATTATCTTACTTTTCTTTATATCTGACTCTGCATTAGACAAAATAAATAAATAGAAAAAATCCATAGGAAAACAGAAAAGCAACTGGTAATTTTCTGCCAGAACATTCTCCATTACATTTATGGACATTTCCTTTAAACCCTTACCACAACACAATGTAATGCTTTATTCAAAATACAGGTATAACACCTGTGAAAAATCAATACAGTACTTTGAGCCCCATTTTTACAGACTGTTCTTAAAGTGCAGTAAAATTTGTCTTAATGATGCAAAATAACTGCAAAATCCTTTTATGCTAAATGCCATCCAGCAGGATATTATCACCATGTGATATGTCTACGACTTACTGTATTTGTCTCTAGCTTATGTGATTTGCATTTTATATGTGCTCATGTCTCTCTGCTCTTTTTCTTTTCCTCATTGCTATCATCCATCTCTTTCCTCCAGCCCGTGTCTGATGGCCCTGTGGTTGTGACCCCAGCTTCTTTCCCCACTCGTCTTCTCAAGGCTTACGCCGTGAGTTGCCTACAAATGAGATCATCTGTGTGTGTGTGTGTGTGTGTGTGTGTCTGTATCCACTGTATATCAGCATGAAGTACACTGTAGATCTTCTGCTCTTTCTCTGGTGCAGGTAATTGAGGTTATAGTGGGCATTTCCGCTGTATTCGGAGGAATTATTGCTCTCAATTTGGGTGCTCTCTTCCCAGAGCCATACCTTTCTGTCACTTTCTTCTGGATTCTGGTAGCTGTGAGTTCAGTTTATTATATTAAATATTAGTTCATCTCAGATAATAAATTATTCCATTCGGTTCCTGATGGTTGTTCATGTATGTGATGCCTCCGCAGTGTTTCCCCAGTGCCATTGCCAGCCATGTGGTGGCAGAATACCCCAGCAAGAGTCTGGTGAGTCACCATCAGGGTCTCTTCAGCAATAAAACAGTGCAATCGAACGTCCCCAAAGGACATTCGCTATTCTCATTCATTTAGCTGTCTGTATGCTTTTTCTTTAGAGTGATTCTCTCTAAGGAATGTCTCTCTCCTTATTTCTTTCTCTTTCTTTCCACATCTCACTGTTTCTCCTATAGGTGGAGATGCTGATTGCTATAAGTAGTGTGACCTCACCACTGCTTTTCTCAGCATCTGGATTCTTGTCCAGCAGTGTGATTAATTTTATTGAAATCTTTCTGCATGAAGTGGCATCAGTCAAGGTGAGTCATTTCTGTGCAGCAAACCAAATCAAATCAAATTAGTTCCAATATGCCAGATTTTGACCTTTTTGACCCCTTAAAGGGATAGCTCACCCAAAAATGACAAAATGGTCATTATTTACTCACCCTCAAGTTGTGTTCTTATTTTAAACTAAAACTAAAATGGTAACACTTTACAATAAGGTTCATTAGTTAAACATTAGTTAATGTTTATATATAGTTAATATATAAGTGCAGTTCATTATTAGTTCATTTTAACTAATGTAGTTAACTAATGTTAACTAATGAACCTTATTATAAAGTGTTACCACTAAAACTATTGAAAATCAATTTAGCTTATTTTTCATATAACAGTTCATAGTGATCATATCTCATGCATAGCCCCCCCCCCCTTCATATTGACATTTAAGTTGTTAAATATTGAAAATCTTTTTTTTTTTTTTTTTTGATGGGAAAATTTTTAATTTTCTGGAAGGCAAAGCATTAGTCTCCAGTTTGAGGTAAATGACAGGAATGTTAGCAGTGTTTCGAAATCATATGTAACAAATTTGACTCATACCTCAGTTTGTAAAACCAAACAGATATGTGTTGATAGTAATGCACTGAGGTGTCTGTGGTGTAAACGTACTACAGTGCTTACAAAGTGCGTTTTTGTCAATAAGCTTAACTTGTATTTAACCTGGATTATTTCTACATACATTTCTATATAAATAATAATAATCTTGCTCTGTGCTGCAGTAGTCAAATCAGGTTGGATATCGATGACATAATCAAACATCATTGTTTCTGACATGTTTTGTGACCAAGCTGTTGTAGTAATATTAGTAATTTTATGTTTCCTTTTAGCTTTGATTTTTATTTTAGTTTTAGTCATTTTAATACTTCAAATTAAACTTATTTCATTTAGATGCCAAGGCAACATTTCAAATTTCTTTTTTTCCATTTTTTTTTATTTTAGCTTACCGAAAACAAGTTTTGGTTCCACTTTATATTAGGTAGCCTTAACTACTATGTATTTACATTTAAATTAATCGTTTGATACAATGCACTTGTTGTGTACATAAATGTTTTCACGTTGTACTTATATTTTAAAAAATTGCATGTAATTACATCTATAATTACACGTTTGACCAATCCCTTACACCCTAACCCACCCTTAAACCTATCTATACCACAAAACCTGTCTCTAACCTTACCCGTATTTCACCTCAATAGCAGTGAAAGTGTTTTGCAATACAGTATGAACACAATAAGTACATTGTTCCCTTTTTTTTTTGATGTAAGGTCACCTAATATAAAATGGGACCCAATTTTTAATAGTTTTAGTTAACAATAACAACACTGGTAAATCAGTTCAGGAAAAAAGTATACAGGTTTTGGCCAGTTGAACTATCCCTTAAAAATAGGAATTCAGATACATTTTCACCTTCACACCCATCCTGAAGGTTATTTGAAGCATGTTAAAGGGTTAGTTCACCCAAAAATGAAAATAATGTAATTTATTACTCACCCTCATGCCGTTTCAAACCTGTAAGACATTCGTTCATCTTCGGAACACAAATAAATAAATATTTTTGTTGAAATCCGATGGCTCAGTGAGGCCTGCATAGCCAGCAATGACATTTCCTCTCTCAAGATCCATTAATGTACTAAAAACATGTTTAAATCAGTTCATGTGAGTACAGTGGTTCAATATTAATATTATAAAGCGACAAGAATATTTTTGGTGCAGCAAAAAAACAAAATAACAACTTATATAGTGATGGCCGATTTCAAAACACTGCTTCATTAAGCTTCGGAGCGTTATGAATCTTTTGTGTCGAATCAGCAGTTCGGTGCGCTACGTGATTTCAGCGGTTTGACACGCAATCCGAATTATGATTCGACACAAAAGATTCATAACAGTCCGAAGATTAATGAAGCAGTGTTTTGAAATTGGCCATCACTATATAAGTCGTTATTTTGTTTTTTTGGCGCACCAAAAATATTATCGTCGCTTTATAATATTAATATTGAACCACTGTACTCACATGAACTGATTTAAGTAAGTATGTTAGTACATTAATGGATCTTGAGAGAGGAAATGTCATTGCTGGCTATGCAGGTCTCACTGAGCCATCGGATTTCAACAAAAATATCTTAATTTGTGTTCCGAAGATAATTGAAGGTCTTACGGGTGTGAAACGGCATGAAGGTGAGTAATAAATGACATTATTTTCATTTTTGGGTGAACTAACCCTTTAAATTTGTGAATGCATGTTGTGCATGCAGCAAACATATGACATACTGCTGCTTGTCCTGATGGGACTGCTGCTGGTGCAGGCGGTGCTGACATTAACCACCGTAATAAAGTGCGCTTCCTACAAGGGCCAGCTCCGCACGGGAGGTACTCAATGGGACATGCTACACAAAAAGCAGTGTGAGGTAAACACACAAACATACACCCTATGCAATGACTGACAAGTCAATTTAAGAGTACAGGAAATGTGTTGTACTGTGTGTGTTGTATGTGACTGTGCACACTTTGTTAGCAAAGAGATAATTAATAAAGGAAAACTGTACTGTACGATGCCAAATGTAGCATGAAACACAATCACACTGGAATGGCAGAGTTGTTCCTCTCCTTTGATTCAGTGGAAACACACATGGAGGATGTTCTGATTAACAAAGTAAGAATTAACAAAGGTGGTTGTTGGGTCATTTCTTTTCCACCATCTCATTCTTTTCTTACAGCAACAGACGTCAAATGGCACACTAAGAGATTTTGACAAAGAAAAGGCCTGGAAAGCAGTGGTGGTCCAAATGGCCCAGTGACCAAAGATACAGGCAACAGAAGGAAAAAAAACACAGAGAGAAAAAAATGAATGTACAAATATGGAAGATAAGAATGTCAGTTGGAAAAGAAGCATCACTTTTTTTGGGTATGAAACTTAAGAGTTCTGTCATAACTGATCTGTCATAATTATGAGCCGTACACTACCGTTCAAAAGTTTGGGGTTAAGATTTTATTTAATTTTTTCAAGATACTTTTATTTAGCAAAGATGCATTAAAATGATCAAAGGTAACAGCAAGGACTTTTACTTTGTTAACATAAAAGTATATGATTTCAAATACATGCTGTTCTTTTGAACTTCTTATTTATCAAAGAATCCTGAAAAAAGTATCATAGTTTCTACAAAAATATTAAGCAAAACAAGTATTTTCAGTATTGATAATAATAATAAATGTTACGTGAGCACCAAATCAACATATTAGAATGATTTCTGAAGGATCATGTGACACTTGAAAACTGGAGTAATGGCTTCTGAAAATTCAGCTTTGCATCACAGGAATAAATTCTATTTTAAAATATATTCAAATAGAAAACAGTTCATTTAAATTATAATAATATTTCGCAATATTACTGTTTTTACTGTATTTTAAATCAAATATATGCTTTGGTGAGCATAAAAGACTTCCTTAAAAAACATTAAATAATGACACCAGACTTTTAAAAAGAAATGTGTCTGTCAAAGATATCATTGAATGACAGTTTAATGAGGATAAAAACCAAGATGGATTTTGAAAGTCTATTGTAAAGATCCTTAAACTTGTGTCTCACAATCGTGAATATAGCATACCATACCAGTTTGAAATTAGAATCATATGTGGTGAGTGAATGACTGAGTGAGTTTATATGAAAATAAATGGTGAACACACCATGCATGTACAATCCACAGCACTTGTAATGCATTATTTAGAAATCCCATGTTTAAAAATCTCATATGTTGGATGTTGAAAGAGTAGGGGACCTAATATATGAGGCATGTAATAATTCTAACACACTTTAATGGACCACAGTGCTGTTCACTACCTTGCTTCATGCAACAATTTTTACTTTGTTAGATTTTATTTTTGTATAAATATATGCATCTTGTGATGTTATTGTAGATCAATAAAATTTTGAGGATTGTTTATGTGAAATGTGAATTATTTCAGATAGTGACATAACAACTCTGTGTGTTTGTTCATGTTTTAGTCCAGGTGCAGCCTGAGTCTTAAATAAATGCAGAAAAATAGAGATCAAAATATATCTGTACTAACACAGTTAAACACAGTTAAAGGGATAGTTCACCCAAAAATGAAAATTCTTCATTTACTCACCCTCATGTTATTCTAAACCTGTATGACTTTCTTGTATGGTGAGTAAATTATGTCAAAATTGTAATTTTTGGTTGAACTATCCCTTTAGTTTTTTTTTTTTTTTTTAACATTTAGTTCAGATGTTATGATAGACCAAAGGGATTAATAAACACTACATAACTAATGTAAGCCTACTTATGTAAATGTATTGCTATAGTATATCAAAAGTATTTGCATATGGGAACACAAGTATGAGGTAAAATAGCTGCCTTTTTATATTTACATGATTTTTTAAAACAAATTTCTTTTACTTCTTATTTATTTTTATTTTTTTTTACATAAATAACTTCCCCCATAAATATATAAAAAATAATAGGCCTAAATAAAATAAAAAAATTGCTATACATTTTGTTAGCCTTAAAAAAAAAAAAAGTCAATATGGGCCAATAAAAAAAAAAGAAAGAAAGAAAAGCTGCTTCACAATAACCAAAACATCTTTCTAAATTTCACCCTACAGTGAACGTTAACAGTAATCCATAAGTTATATAGTGTAGAATATAGAATAGAATAGAAAATGTAATTCCAGGACTGTTGTAGTTTTTTATTGATAATAATAATAAATGTTGCGTAAGCACCAAATCAACATATCAGAATGATTTCTGAAGGGTCATGTGACACTTGAAAACTGGAGTGATGGCTTCTGAAAATTCAGCTTTACATCACAGGAATACATTCTATTTTAAAATATATTCAAATAGAAAACAGTTACTTTAAATTGTAATAATATTTCACAATAAAAACAATATTAAATGTTTTTTTTTAAGTGAGCAGGGCACGTGCTTTACATAAATCAATTTTAAAAAAAGCTGATTCACAATAACCAAAACATCTTTCTAAATTTCTGCAGTGAACTTCAACAGTGATACATAAGTTATATAGTGTAGAACATAGAATAGAAACTGTAATGCCAGGACTGTTGTAGTTTTTTTATGCACAGCAACATACAGTAGATACAGGAAAAAGTTGATTATTATATTACATATTATAGGCCTATTTAGCCTATATACTATTATATATCTGATGGTTTTTGTCGCCTTTCGGTTAAGCCTATTTTATCGTATGCATGCGTTTCCACACTCTCATATCCTACTAACGATATAGTCTTGTGTAGGGCATAACAAGCGATGACAATGAATCTCCTTGAAGGTCTTTGTGAAGATGATCGTGTAGACTGGAGAAGTGTGTGAGGTTTGTTAGGGGAGGGCGCGAGGGATGCGAGAGGCGGAACAAACCGGCGTGTGTGCCCGGATACACTCTGAAACGGCTCGCCCGCACTGCAGATTAACTCTTCAGACGCCGGGGATGCTCAGCAATAAAGCACAAGTCACTACATCCGCGTCCATTGTTTTTTGGGGATCTGGTGGTCGTTGTGAAGTGATCTGTCCTGATGTTGTTGATTTGAGAATGGGATTCAGGCTCTGCGTGTTCCTCAATAATATCGAGTAATCTGACAGGTATGTGACATCATGACGATGAGAGTCAATGCAGCCTAGTCCTCTCCGTCTCTCTTTCACTCATGCCGTATATAGTATCATGTATTTTATCATATCTATGTCTTAAGCCGCTATATGTCTTTCCAGCCAGTGATGATGCCGGATAGCCTGATGATCCGGTGATGGACAGCTCCTCGACTGAGCGTAAGTGATGTGCACCACATGACCTTTAATGCTCCTAAACATTGTCAGAATGTCAATATGTCGGGCGGTGTCATTACACCATAATCGATAAAAAAATAGATTATATCTGAGGCTGTTTTATGTTAAAAGATAGCCTACTACTATCTTGCTGTTACTTTAAGTTTGCATGACACATTCTTAATCACTATCAACTTGTTTGAGTTTTATCAAACCTGCTGTGAAAAGGAGTTCTTCGTCTTTTTTTCCAAGTGTCTCGGGGAGCTATAAAATAAAACTATAAAATTGTCCATAACTAGGCCAAAGTAACATATAATAGAGGATACCGAAAACTGCTACTAGATAACGCTTATCCTCATCCGGCTTGATCCATGGTCTCCTGAGACTGAAGGATGCCTATATTTAATACATTTATTTATTTTGTGGGTTGAATAATTATTTATCTATTTAAAGAAACATTTTTGCATATTTAGACATTTTATTGGCTTTTTGCATTTACTAAATATATTAATACAAGTCTATATTAATATACATTTTTACATTAACATAAAACATGTTTAATGCATTCATTCATTTGAAAAACTGATTGACTTCATCCCAAAAATAAATACATATTTAAGTTAACTTACAAACTTGGAGTTCCTGCTGTTTTTGTTGTTCTTTCCATTTGTTAGAAAGCTGCTCCTTATTGATTTCTTGAGCTCAAAGTGAGATATATTGATTTCAAAATGTACAACAGCTATTTTCTTGCCTGTGTTTTTATACCGTGGGCAAAGACATGCTGCAACATATCAAGCTTCCATCTGTAGTTCAGAAGTAAGCAATACAACTTTCCAATGAGTTAAAGACCAACAGAGCATCTTTGTACTCTAATCTGGACTGTCTTGAATGATTAAGCCTTTAGTAGGGATGTCATTGTGTCCTTTTGTCCTTGTCACTAGTACACGCTCTCAAAGGACTCTGCAGAGAGACACACTGGTTACTGAATTAAAGGAATATGCACTTTCATAGAGTTTGAATGTGCAGAAGCAAATGCAGTCTGATTTTATGGTTATATGGCTTTATTTTTTCTTGTCAATCTTTATCTGTTAACTCCGATTCTGAATGAACTCTATTGTTAATTTACAGGTTTTGCAGAAGTGGAATAGATACGATGACAAATTCATCCCAGCTGTCAATATAAGCGACAACAACAAATCAACTGATCTCTTCAATCTACCTCTGACAAGATCAGCCATCAATAACCCATCAACTAAGGCTGATCACAAAGCTTCCTTTGTGACTCTTAGAAGATCCACTTTCATCCTTCAAGTCAACACCTCTTACATATAACTCATTATATCGTTGCAGGGAAAAGCCCTCAGCCAATCCTTTGGCTGACGGGTTAGGAGGAGGAGGAAGAGCTTCAAGTCCCATCAGGAGTGTTGTGAGGTTAGTGGCGAGCAGGCTGCTGGGACCGAATGCAGAACATCTTCGAGCAGAACTTGGACATGGCCACGGCTCTGCTTGCGGGTGAGAAGCTGAAGGAGTTGATCCTGCCAGGTTCCACACAGGATGAGAAAGGCGGGGTTCTCGCAGGTCTCATGGTGCAACTCAAACTAGAGTTGCCCTTTGACCGGGTTGTCACCATAGGAACTGTCATCATCCCTATACTGCTGGTCACATTAGTTTTCACACGAAACTTTGCAGGTGAGTGGTGTTACGCATTATTTAGACAAACGTACCTGATGAACACCTACAATATGCAGCGACAAAGAGTTTTGAAAGACATTCGTTTTCAATAAGAGTTACTGATTTCTGAGGACATGAGCAACAGCAGAGCTCAACTTTATGCAAATGATCAGCGAAATGATGATAATAGACTATAATCTGCGCAAATTATTCAGTCACATGAATTTCTGATGCACTTATAAGGATTTATTTGGTAAATGTGTCTCCTTAATAATTTACGTGCTTCTTTTTGCACATATTGGGACTTTTATTCACATCTTGGTGTTTCCATCTAGTATTTTTTTTTATGCAAAATGCCCTTTATTCATTTGAAAAATTAGTGATATGGTATAAAACTCTAAGTGACAGTGCAAGATTTCTGCTAAGTTTTTAAAGTTGACCCATTATTAACAGCTCTATAGGACTTTATACTATTCAGTAGAGGAGTGGTTAAAAGATTTTTTCTAGAGATATTGTAGGGTGATCAAGTAGGAAAAGAGAGAGAGAGGGAGATAAAGAGAGGTTATGGTGGTAGGAGGGGGTTTACACTAAATGCTGAGTCAGTCTTACTGCATAGCAGCACCAACTGGCTGTGACTGAACATTGAAAACCCTGCTGGGCAGAAACATGCAGTATAGTTTAGATCTGAATAACTGTTGGAGATATACAAACATTTATGCTTAGGAAGGTTGTAATTAGAACTCCTGTGAGACTGCAGCTAAAATGCCTTTTCATGTCATTTGAGGTCTACTACATTGCAATATTTTTTAATATGAACACTTATATCAGAAAAGAGGATAAGTGAAGGTCAAACCCTCATTGCCGTGTTGGCTGAGGCTGTTTATAGCATAAAATGCAAGGACAATAAATAGAAACTGAAACTTGAAACTGAAAGAAAAAGTAGAGCCTGTAACCATAAAGAGTTTATTCCCAGTTAGACACACCAAATATAACATATACTTACTTTACAGAAATTAGCTTATGACTTTATCTTGCTTAACAGACATTATTGATTCTGCGCAGGAGTGTAATCTTCTGAGTAGAATCCACCCAGAGTAAGGTGGAGGCGTCTATAGGAGTTACAGCAGCTGTGAAAGAATTACCTCTATCTTTGTCCAGCTGGCACAGACAAATGTAGCATTTGTTTTTTATCACTGATTCATCATTTAATTGGCCTGTGCTGCCTTACATTATGCAGTAAACCCATTTCATTTAATAGAAACCTGATGACAGCCATCAACTGGAAAAAAAAATGCTTTGTAAGTGATTCCAACCCTCTGTCGTGATCCTTATAGTTGTGGTGTGGAATTCGCTATTCTCTTAGAATTAGAACGATTATTTAAACTTTGTATTTATAGTTATCATTCTTGATGTGAACAGGCCTTAACACTGGTGGCATCTAATTGATTGCTATGCAAAAATCCTGATTATTTTGTGAAGTGGAACTTTTATGATTTTCTAACTTCTCTTTTAGAGGAGTCTATATATTGCTACACCCCACACAACTTCACACGAGACCAGGCCCTGTATGCCAGAGGTTACTGCTGGACAGAGCTTCGGGATGCTGTTCCTGGTGTCGACCCTGAACTTCGGCCTTCCCTGTTTGAGCACAAGTTTCTGCCTTACGCTCTGCTGGCCTTCGCAGGCATCATGTACATACCTGCCCTTGGATGGGAGTTCCTGGCCTCCACTCGCCTCACATCTGAGCTCAACTTCCTCCTTCAAGAGATTGACAACTGCTACCACAGGGCGGCCGAGGGCAGAGCGCCTAAGATTGAGAAGCAGATCCAGTCCAAGGGGCCAGGGATTACAGAACGTGAGCGACGGGAAATCATCGAGAATGCGGAGAAGGAGAAGAGCCCCGAGCAGAACCTGTTTGAGAAGTATCTTGAGCGCAGAGGGCAGAGTAACTTTCTGGCTAAGTTGTACCTGGCGCGACATTTAGCCATCATCTGCCTCAGCTCATTACCCATAACGTACCTGAGCACCTACTATGCCCGTCAGAGGCAGAACGAGTTCACTTGCGCGCTTGGCGAGCCGCCGGACACTAGCAGCATCCCCGAACTGCGACTGAACGTCAACTGCAAGCTACCAGCTGTGCAGCTCCAGCGCATTATGGCCGCAGTGGACATCTCTTTGCTGTGTACTATGAACCTCATTATCCTTGTGAACTTGTTGCATTTGTTTGTAGTACGTAAGTCCAATTTCGTTTTCGACAAGCTGCACAAAGTTGGCATTAAAACACGTCGGCGATGGCAGAAGTCACAGTTCTGTGATATTAACATTCTGGCCATGTTCTGTAATGAGAACAGAGACCACATTAAGTCTCTCAACAGACTGGACTTTATCACAAATGAGAGTGACCTCATGTATGATAATGTGGTGCGGCAGCTGCTGGCAGCATTGGCTCAATCCAACCACGATGCCACTCCGACTATGAGAGACTCTGGTATCCAGACTATTGATCCCAATATGGACCCCTCAGTGCTCGGTGTGGGAGAGCTGGGAGGAGAGCCCTTAGTAATCAAAAGACCCCGCAAGAAGATCAAGTGGATCCCCTCATCTAACCCTTTGCCACAGTCGTTTAAAGTAAGACTTGACTTGAGGTTCTCATTCATATTTAGTGAATGAATAGCTTACTTGTAGTATGGTCCTTCTGTTAGTGAAATGTACTTTAAATTTCTTTGTTTTTATACAGGAACCCTTGACTCTAACCAGACTGGATAATAGTATAAAGGCAGATAAACCTAAACCAGTCCGAAGGAAGAATGTACCAGATAGCATTATGGCTCCACTTCTGGACAGCAAGAGCACACAACATCCTCCTACAAACATAGGTAATGCCAAAGTAAAACCTGGTTTAAGTTAGCATAGCAAATGTGGTCAAAATTGTCTTCTGATCATGTTTCTCATTTTACTTTTCAGCTACAGAATCAAACAATATAGAGAGGAAACACACTCTTAACCTCTCGTTGGATGTCCATCCCTATATGCTAACCATCCAGAAAGCGAAAGCAGACACAGTCAACCCTGAACCACCCCCTGTTGAGCACTCTCTCAGTAATGTATATATTGAGGGTCCACATACAGTTGTCCACGTCTCCTCTTCTCTTACTGGTATGCTTGAATTGCCTCTAGAGATACTCAGTATATCAGTACCATATCTGCCATGGCTAGAGTTTTTTTATTTTTATTTATTATATTGATATGGGTTATTTAATAGTGTTGCAGGGACTGTAGGCCAACGCGGAAGTTAGCTTCACCCTGGTTCCCTCATTAATGCTGCAAAAAAGATTTGTGACCAACTCAAGTTTATAATTCTTATACGTATACATCAAGGTAATTTTCACAAATGAACACAACTTTTATGAATTTTGAAGAAAAAGAAAAAACAATTCAAATTAGGCTATAAACGAATCACATGACTTCAACACTTTATTCTTTATTTAAAAAAACATTTTCAGGTTTGAGTTTTGCAAGAATGCAATAATGAACACAAGGCTGTAAAAGCAGACTTTTCCTGTTTTGTGTGATGACTTTTAATGTCCCTGACAACCTCTGTAGTCCCATTTAGCCACATGTTAGCAAGTTCCTTCTTTCAAGACACATAAAAGCTTTGAAAAATCTTATTTCAGGCATTAAGAAAAAAACATTGATTTGGGACTATTGAACCAGAAGTGCAAAATTATTTTAGGTTAGGACTGCAATATTGCGCATGCTGTAATTTTCCCATTTTTACATTTTCCCTATTTTTACATTACTTTCGCCATCATCTAACTCACCCACTTAAGCTTACTTAAATTGAATCTTCAAAAACAGTAATAATTTAGTAACACTGTTAAATGTTCTGCTAAATCTTCAGCAAATCTCAAAATTAATTTATCAATTTTTATACTGTGCAATGTACATTATAATGTTGTGATGCCTAAATTACTTGTAGAATTTAAAACAAGTGATTTTAGTTTATTATTATTATTATTATTTATTAAGGCAAAATGGTATAGCATTTTAGTATCGGACATAAAACGTGTATCATTTTATATTGGTGTTACCGATAAATCTATATCAACTTTTTGTCCCCTTAGAGAAGAAAGAGTCTCCTCCATTGTCTACCACCACTGCCTTCTCCACAGCCACTCTCTCCACAACATCGTATATGAATGGTGGAACGGCCAGCATGCCTCCTCCAGACTCCCCAAAGGTCAAAGATCCTCTCAACCAGGGGGCAGAGCCTGAGAGCCAGTCCGGGCCTTTTAGTCGAAACCCCTCACACCCGCTGCTGAGCATCCATCATACCTTGTATGAAGAGGACGAGGAGGAGCAAAACAGAAGGGACAGACTAGCCAGACCAGGCGAGTTGATTGCTGCTGGAGAGTGTTGAAGGAAATGAATACACACCTGCACACACACAAAAGCACTAGAATATGAACTGAGGCACAAAGTGAAGCACTGACAGATATGAAAGTAGTTGCAGGATGGATACAAGAATTTTCAGTTACTGGTGTCACTGCAGAAATGCCCTATTCACAGTCTGACATGATTTATTTATTTCTGCAAGCAAAAGGATCCCATAACAGGGATAATAATAACTCCGAAATAAAGTGAAATAGCCTATTGGGCTGGTCATATGATCTTAATATGTCAACCACCATAACGCTCCATAATGTAGAAAAAAAATGTTTTAGACCACTGATATATCTTCATCTTATGTGAGTGTATATCACTTTTAATATTAACAAACACTATTCATTTCTTTGTGTAAAAAAGCACATCTTTAAACACCATCTCCCAGCCTTACATCCACATACTTGGAAGTGTGTGTAGTTTGAGGGAAAATAAAATTACCCATGACCTTGGTGCTCACCATATGGGTTAATGAATTCCCTATGACATTCCAAATGAAGGCAGAGGCACATCAGAATTTTGCACAAAACGCAGTTTGTTACTGTTTAACATCCGTGTCAACATAGTTTTGTGTAGTTTATCCGTATACACAATCAGCGTCTGTTTCATATAGATGTCTTGAGGTATCCAACGCAATACATGTATTCTTAAAATATGCAACCTCATTTCTTATTGTTGCAATAATATGCACATCTGGAATGTATATACTCAGCTGTACAGGAAAATAATATCTAATAATATGAGATTTTTCCTTATTTAAAAAAAAAAAAAAAAAGACTGTCACATGGCGTTCATCCACACACCTCTGGTGCCCTTATTCAATGAGACTATATCACTCTGGGTCTCTGGGCCAAGTGCTCAAAGACATTCAACTCTGGATTGCCCGAAGAAATATGGATCCTTATACCAGCTTTTTTGAACAGACAGAGTTGTGACAAAAAGATTTCAGCTTCTTCAGCTGGACATTTTCAAGCTAAAGAGGATTCATGAAATATGCTTTTGATACCTAGATAACAATGAACCACAACTCGTGTAAGTGTCATACCACCTTTGTAAATCCTGGTTAAAACCTTTGATATTCACTGATGCACCTTGTAGTGAAGTTTAACAAATACCCTGCCAAAACAAACTTATATGATTGGGAGTGAAGTGCACGAAGCACACAGTAATTCACAACAATTATAATCCAAGAGCACCTCTAACCACAAGGCATGAGATTGATATTAGGGATAGCTGCAGCTCACTGTTTTTCTAGCACATTTCATGATCAAAGTGCAATATTTTTATGTGATACAGGGAACACAGATCATGAATGACCATACCATTAGAGGGGAAGGAAACATACCTGATTTTCCAGGCTTGACGTTTTAGATTTGAATATAATTTGATGGTATTATGGGTGCTAATCTCAAACTTGAAAATCTTAATGGCATTCAGTCTTTGAGCCGATATGTTTAAATGGGGTTAGACAAGGTATGTATAAAAAAGTTCATGGCCATGTCACCTTGCTTGTTTTTTTTTGTTTGTTTTTGTTTTTGTTTTTTTGTCTATTTTTTGTCTCAAATTCTTGACAGATGTTTTATATACGTATATTTATTGAACTGCAGCATTTCAACCAAATAACCTGCTTAGAAAAATAAATTAATCTATGCTAAAAAGAGAAAATGTTAGATTTACCTCATGGGTTGTATACTGCATGTTCAATTGTTAATTAAACTCATGTTACATAATTTACATGGGGAAAAAAATACTTGAATTTGAATCATAAACTCACCTAGTCTGTCTTGCACAGGTCTTTATCTTTTTAGTCTCTCTCTGTATGTTTGATGAGATATCTCTGTTATACATGAACCTCAGAAAGAGGAGTATAAAGTTCACAATGTTGTAAGATGCTGTAAGCGATTTTTTTTTTTAATACAATGCATAAAATGCTTACTAACTCACAGAAAACAGTGAACAGTGTCATGAGAAATCCCACTTGTCCCTCTATCTGTAACAGTACTACATAAAATGTTAAAAGCACTCTGAGAAGTGGCCCATGCTTTTTAGCCAATCAGAAACACCCTATGGCTGTGAATAATTTTTTGTGTTAGGGCTTGCTGACATCGGGTGTCCGTTCTTCTTACTTTGCTGAGAGGAATAGTTTACCCAAAAATGAAAATTATCACATAATTTACTCACCCTCCAGCCGAACACGGAGTTATATTAAATAATATCCTGGCTCTTCCCAGCTTTTTTAATGGCATTGAATAGTGCCCGAGTTTTTTAAGCTCCAAAAAGCGCATCCATCCATCATAAAAGTTATCTATACAACTTCAGTGGGTTATTAAATGCTGAGCTCACTTGGCCTAGTGTGAAGTTTTGTTTCGCCGTGCAAACATCTGAGCACTTTGGATTATTCTTTGGACTGGATTTACCTGTGTTTGACTTTGCTTGTTTTTTTGGATTTGATTTTTGCCTCTTCCCCTGATTTGGATTATTCGGACTGGTTGCCTGTGTATCGACTCGTGCCTGTTTTCATGTTTGTTCTGACAGACTCTCTTGGATTTATTTCTCGTGCCTGTTTTTTTCTCTCTGCAGTGTGTGATTGGAACTGTTTTATTGTGTTTCACTGTGATCCCATTGGCATGCCTCCATTCTGCTGCCTTTATTTGCTCATTCTTTGTAATTCTGATCTCTGCCATTAATAAACTGCACGTGGAGCCTAACACTCAAGCCTCTTCATCACATAAAACTTCACCCACCATGGATTCAGCAGACATTCTCAAACTACAAATGGAAGTATCCTCCCAAGCAACCATGCTCTCTTCAAATCATCAACAGTCAACTCGCCTTGTTAACAAAAGAACTAATCAAGTCCTTGCAAACACTCCAGTCTCACTCTGAGCCCCCTAGCACAGCTAGCCTTTCAGCTATAGCTAGCCTCAGTCCGTCTGCCTCGCTTTACTCTCTGCCTCAGATTTCACGCCCACGGATCGTTGGCTGAACATCTGATGCATATGGCATACACAACTGGAAACAATTCAGGATTTTCAAAGTCGTCATCTGGTTGGTTGAACTCTACAGGATGTCCAGGAGACTTGTGTGTCACGTTCTTTAATGTTCCACCTCAGGAAGAGTTTTAGCGGTTGTCGTTGCCTTGGGAGGATTTGTAGCAGTGTGTGGCCCAAACACACAAGATGCCCGTAGCCATCACAGACAATGCAGACGACAGTGGCAATCACCCTAATCCAGCTTTGCCAAGGAACCTGTTCCCTCGAGGACCACGTCAATGATTTTTTGGATATCGACTACCTCATAGACTTTAGAGACTTCACCTTCATTGACTTTTACTGCCACGGCCTCAATAACCACTACCAACCCATAAATGTTCATGATGGTCCTCGGGGGTCACTGCTGGAATTCCTGGACTACGCCATTTAAATAAGTGGTTCATTGTACACTGTGGGGGTGGTAGAGGAGGAGCCTTCCCATAAACACAGGCTATAGGCCTCAAGCTCCAGTGGCAGCGAAGCATGACCCAGCACGGATCCCAGCGCTGCCAAGTCCGGTCGTCTCAGTGTCCTCAAGTCCAGTGGTCTTAGCATCCTCAAGTCCAGTGGTCCCAGAGTCGTCTGCATTGTATGTAATAGCTATGACCATCTTGTGTGTTTGGGCCACACACGCTGTTTCAGGCTGTGAAAAACGCTACAGCTTCTCTCAAACCAGTGGTGGTGACCACTACAGCTGCTCCTGAGGCGCTGCAGCGGCTGCTACTGATCCTCTCGAGGCAACAACGACCGTTCTGATATGCCTGTTCTGATATGGCCAAGGAGGCCGATTATGAATCACCTGTGCTCTCTATTGACTCAGAAACGACCACAGAGCCACAGAGCCCTGAACTCTCTGTCTGCTCTAACATGACCACAGAGGTCGTCTTTGAACTTTGTCTGTGCCCTGACACAACCACGGAGGTCATCCATGAACTCTCAGCCTGCCTTGTCATGGCGAAGGAAGCCGTCCTTGAACTCTCAACCTGTCCTGTATTGTCCAAGGAGGCCTTCACTGAACCCTCTGTGCTTCCTGTGTTCTAACCTCTCTGTGTTTTCTGTTTTAGTACTGCCGAAGCCGCCATGGTGGTCTCCAGTTCCGCCTGATCTGCCGTGTCTTGTGTGTTTGGGCCACACACACTGCTTCAGGTGGTGACAACCGCTACAGCTCCTCCCGAAGCGGTGGTGGGACCACTACAGCTCCTTCTGAGGCTGTGGCCACTACAGCTCCTCCTGAGGCTGCTGATGATGAATCACCTGTGCTCTGTATTGACTCAGTAATGACCACAGAGGTCATCCCTGAACTCTCTCTCTGCCTTGACATGATCACAGAGGTCATCCCTGAACTCTCTCTCTGCTCTGACATGACCACAGAGATTGTTCCTGAATTCTCTGTCTGCCCTGGCATGACCAAAGAGGTCATCTTTGAACTGTGTGTGCCCTGACACTGCCACAGAGATCATCCCTAAACTCTCTCTCTGCCTTGACATGATCACAGAGGTCATCCCTGAACTTTCTGTTTGCCCTGACACAACCATGGAGGTCGCACATGAACTCTCTGTCTGCCCTGACATAACCACGGAGGTCATCCATGAACTCTCAGCCTGCCCTGTCATGGCCAAGGAGCCGTCCTTGAACTCTCAACCTGTCCTGTTTTGGCCAAGGAGGCCTTCTTTGAAACCCCTGTGCTTCCTGTTTTCTAACCTCTCTGTGTTCTCTGTTTTAGTACTGCCGAAGCTGCCATGGTGGTCTCCAGTTCTGATCTGCCGTGGTGGTCACCTGTTCCATATGCTTCACCATGGTGGTCTCTAGCTCCGCCTAATCCACCGTGGTGGTCACCAGCTTCATCTGCTCCGCTGTGGTGGTCACCTGCTCCACCTGCTCCACCTTGGTGGTCTTCGGCTCAGCCCTGGCCCACTGCTCTGCCTGCATCTCCCTGGCTCTCTAATCCTCCTCATTCTCCAGTACCACCACACTGGCCTGGCCCTCCATCCCTCCCCCTGATCCTTTTCCCCTCCACCACCCTCCTGGACTCTTGTTTCTTGTTTTTTGTTTTTTGGGAGCGTCTATAATCCGCTCCTTAACGTATTCCTTACGTATTCCCTCCCTGTTACTCATTCCCTGGCCGTGTGTTTCATGTTCCGTGTTTGTTTTGTTTAATAAAATAACTGCATTTGGATTCAGCTCTCCTTTGTTTTTGAGTTCACCCTGCATTACAAATGCCTTTTGAAGCAAATTGATGGGTTTTTGCATGCATGGCCATTGCTGGAAGCCAGTGATTATGGTTTATAAAGTTTAAAATATGGATATTTTTCTTACAAAAACCCATTGCTTCGCTCCAGAAGGCATTTTTTTCAAAAACCCACTGGAGTCAGTGAAGGATTACTTTTATGATGGATGGATGCGGTTTTTGGAGCTTCAAAAACTTGGGCACTATTCAATGCCATTACAAAGCTGGGAAGAGCCAGGATATTATTTCATTTAACTCTGATTATGTTTGGCTGAAAGAAGAAAGTCGTATACACCTAGGATGGCTTGAGGGTGAGTAAATTATGGGATCATTTTAATTTTTGGTTGAACTATTCCTTTAATACAGAGAAGATATAATAAATTATATTGATCATGATGATAATTGATCTCTGGCCAATTTGGTTCTTCAAATGAATTTGCGGATTTGATTAAAATATCCAGATTATATTGTCTGATATTACTGCGTGTTCTTGTATTCATTGGGAATGAGCAGACTTTCACCAGTATAATATTGTTTACGTGAAATATGCCTGCTCCTGAGTGGAGCTTATGGACTTATTGCTATGACAGAAACTCCAGGATGAGCTTCGTAAAACCTAACAATCCAGTGTCATGAAATTGTCAAAAGTATAATCCAGATAATTAAGTTATCCACGTACAAAAAAAACGGGGTTTGGATTGACTTGAGCGGTTTTGTGTTGAAGGGATGGGGGTGCTCATAACCAGGGTAATGAATTACAGTAATAACCATTTTAGAAATTATTTAAAATGTCATCTTCAGTTACTACAATATTATCTGAACAACAACAATGAATTACATTTTACAAAGGACATAATTTAATTTTTGCAGATTTTAACTGCTTTTTGTTTCAGAGAAAGCAAAAGTGAGCTAATGTAGTGTTACTAATGTTACAACTTTTTAAAATTATAAAGCAAGTTTTTCTTACTGTTACAAAATTAAATTAATATGAATTAAAAATGAAGGTACACTTTACATCAAGTTTTTAAAATGTTTAACATTATTATTGTTAACATTAAACTGATACGTCCTTAACTCTATTTCTAATCAAATATAAGTATAAAGTATATAGGTCCGACCTTTTTTCGAAAAAATAATCTGTTATATTCTTTTTTCCCCCCTCCTATATACTACATTACCCAGAAAGCATTGCAATAACAGGCGGCGCTATCGATTCACTTCATGCAAGCAGCTGACTGTAGCTCTAACTTTAATCGTTTCATTTTTGCCGAAGCTAGTTAACGTTACCAAACAGCATTCAAGGCGGGTAACAGCGAGCGAATTAAATAGCTTATTATCGGTCAGTTCTGTAAAGTTTTTAAAGGGGCTTAGCTTATATTAGCATAGCATCAGCTAACAGCTGCGCGTATGTGTGCGTAGTTAGCCTGTAGCCGAACTACCTTGTCAAGAACCTTCTCTCTCTACAACTGACAGTTGGATCTGGTCCGATTTGTTACTCTTGTGGGAAGAGTGAACAAGCTGTCTACCAAGTCAAATGTAAGATTTATTTTTGTTTTTGTTCCTTTTTCGGAGTGGTGGCTGAGATTGCAGCTAGTCTAAAACATTTTTAAGGTGCAGTTTTGTCTTCTGTCAGAACTGTCATTTTTCAATTTGAATTTAAAATTCGTACGAGAGGCTTTTTCTCTCAAAATGTAACCGTTTACAATCCCGTTTTGAGGTGTTTAGACGGCAAGCTGTCTAAATTGAGTTTGATGTGCTAACCAGGTGGTCTCATAACAGCAGGTTGCCACCTTTAATGTCTGTCTTCTGTAGGATTAGATCTGTTAGATGGTCAACATAAAAACGCTTTGTTGTTCCACTTTAAAGAGATGTTTATCAGATCTAAACCCCCAGCAAAACACCAACTAATCCTGGTGTGCTGAAATCACAGTAGTTTGGAAAGTATACGTGGTCTAGTTGCACAAGGCAAGATGGCAGACTGATAATCAAGCCTGATGACTCACTTTACTCAGCCTTCCCAACTACACAAGTCAAAAAACGTTCAAATCCTTTAATTAAACAGTGTCTGGTTTAGTATTTAGCCATATATTTCCAACAGGCCAGGCCAGTACCCCGCCTTCCAAGGGTGTTTAACTGTTTAATGGTTCAATGCCATTTTGTGGAGTCATGTGGGTTGCTTGTGTATCTGACTTATGTTTTATTCCAGGTTGAGGGTTTACTGAACAGTGGACAATGGAACAGGACAACAACTCAGAGGTTTTTATTTTATTATTATTATTTTTTTTTTTTACTATATTTATAAACTGACTGATTTGCATGGTGATGGATGTTTATCTGTCATAATTAAGGAGGGTTTGATTCAACTGCTAAATAGAAACAGCATCTGTGGTTTGTAAAAGGAAGAAAAAAAATGGTATTGTAAAACTTAAATCATTCAGTTTCCTGTGCTTTTTTTGTTGACTTTCATTCTGATTTAATGTACATAGTCTCTTTATTGCCTTCTTGTGGGTACTGAGAGTATTGGAAAATGGTCTTTTGTTTATTTAGCTGGGCATTTCCCGCTATGAAGAAATATGGACTGAATTCTCAGGCTATTTTTTTTTTTACCAAAGCCTTAAAAACTGCTTAAAATATCCTCAACCTCGAACATGAAATCGCAAAGTTCTGAGTTCCTAGAAGTTAATGCCAAGCTTGTTCTCACCTGTTTTGTGTACATTGTCAGCATGTTCATCCAAAGAATTATATAGATTATAATACATTGTTTTTGTATGTAGGATGACTCTGTTGGCCCAGCAGAAGATGACACACAACCTCCATTTCCTCTCGAACTTTGTGAGTAATTTCCGATTTAAAGTTTACAAAATAGTAGATCTGAATCCCAGGTTTCTTACTTATGGTTTTGTAAGAAATAGTGCTGTGTAGTCCTCAAATTGAATGTCATAGTATATCATAGAAAAACCTCTCCTTGTTCAGTGCAGGGTTATTAGAGTTTTGAATGTTTAAATAATTAGTTTATTTATTGCTTAGGAAAATGATTGAAGTTTATCTTTTCAGTTTATCTTTCACATCATTCCCAATTTTTTTTTTTTCTCAGTTTCTGTTTATTTAATTTTTAGTTTTAGAATTTGTGCTGTCAGCTTAAATGCGCTAACTGATATAATTTAAAAGTAAGTAATCATGTTAAATTTCTCAGCACGGTCTATTGTACACAGTCTAGAAGAACTTTCATTTTAACATAGGAGGGTTGTAAAGGTTTCATGATTTATAACATACCTTGTATCAAAAACCAAAATTAATTTGTGCCCATTTTTATTTTACTTAGTTTTGGAGTCATAATTTATTTTAGTTTCAGTTTTCAGTTATGTTTTCTTTTTCATTAATTTTTTTCATTTAGTTTTTGTTAATGATAATAACATTGGTCCAGTGAAATGGACTGGTCCAGTAATACTTGTTAGTTTAGTTGCTGAACTAACTAGTATTAACCTTAGTTTAGTTCAGCGAAGTTAGAAATTCAGCAAATTATAACTATTTCAACTTTTTCCAAATGTCACACCACCACAAACCATATATTTTCTAAAGCTCATCCTTTCTTAATTTTTTGCTGTAGTACTGCTTGAAAAACACATAACTGATCTTTCTATTGCTGTTTTCTTTTGATTATTCTTCTCTTCATATGAGCTCATATTTACATAGCTTTGTTTACAACTCTTTTCCATTTCCGGTTTTGATTCTCTGTGCTGAAACTAGTATCTAAACATATTTTCTGGTAGCTCCTCACCTTTTGTGTGTTTGTTTGTGTGTGTGTGTGTGTGTGTATAAATGTATATATATGTAGTGTTCTTGCTCCACCTCTTACGATTATGAAAATGTTTTTACCTTTTTAGCAGACTCTGAGGCAGTGGAAGTGTTGTGGCAGGTTCGTACCCAGCGCCGGCAGGCAGAGCCTGATCTTCCAGACACTGTGACACGTCTCTCCACACCTGACGGCAGTATTGTTTACCTGGTTGGCACCGCCCACTTCAGTGACAGCAGCAAGAAAGATGTTGCCACTGTAAGCACTGGCTTTCTCTTTTTCTTTTGTGGGCTCACAACCAATGTTTGAGTGTGAAACACCTTAGTATTAGCTACTGACTGACTAGATGCTGTTTTGATTTGATTCTCTTTGCTTCAGACAATCCGAGCGGTCCAGCCTGATGTGGTGGTGGTGGAGCTATGCCAGTACAGAGTATCCATGCTTAAAATGGATGAGAAAACGCTGCTAAAAGAGGCAAAAGACATCAACTTGGAGAAGGTCCAGCAGGCTATTAAGCAGGTCAGCCATGAAACTGAAGACATAGTTATTAAACTGCCAAACACATTTCTCTGAATTCATTTATCAACATGCTACAAGTTTAACCTAATTTCTATTCTGTTTTTTTTCTCTTTTTCTCCATTTCTTGTGTCAGAACGGAGTGATGTCTGGCCTCATGCAGATACTGCTGCTCAAAGTCTCAGCTCACATTACAGAACAGCTGGGCATGGCCCCTGGAGGAGAGTTTAGAGAAGCCTTTAAGGAGGTCAGTGTGAATACACATGCTCTCCCTCACTTACACAGTCCCCATGGTCCTGACATGCACTGTAACTCATGCACTCGTTCCTGACTTCTAGCAGATGTCACTAATTATCAAAAAACAATAAGTGCACACAGTCACGAAACCTGAAACATGAAACCTGTGGACACTGCAGTACATGTCACAGCAAAGACTGATCTGCATAAATAAAATATGCATTTCCTTGTTTTACCCAATTCAGGCAGGAAAAGTGCCCTTCTGTAAATTTCATCTTGGGGATCGGCCCATTCCAGTAACCTTTAAGCGTGCAATAGCTGCTCTCAGCCTGTGGCAGAAGGCTCGTCTGGCCTGGGGCCTGTGCTTCCTCTCTGACCCCATCAGGTACAAGTCAACACCACTTTGTCTTTATATGCACAGCGATCACTCCTTTATGTTTTTAAGAAGTCTTTCAGAATGTAAAACTTCATATGGTGTCTTAAAAATGAGACAGGAAAAACAGACAGAGACACGAATGCCAAAGATGCCAGTCTGCATGTGTACATAGACCAGTTTTGCAAGATGGATTGCTATGGACTGGAAGCGATAAGCTTATATGTTCAAAGATAAGTAATAAAACAAACAAAGTTAACATATATCTATAAAATTTCTACAGGTACTTATATATGTAGTATATTATAGTGTCTGTCCACTTCAACACCGTTTCATCTGCCACATTTAGGCAGTATAAATGTAGTATAAAGTAGTATAAACGTAGTATATAGTATAATCGTTATACTATAAACTATATACTTTTCTCAACAAAAATGTATATACAATTATTTGTCATTTAATTTATCAATTTAATATTTTAAAAAATAATATATAAAAAGTAATTAAATTTAATTTATAGCCTTGGCATTTTTGTAGTATTCTACCATGATGTATAAATTCAAAAATTTAATGTATTACATTTCTTAAGATGGTTTGTATTAAAGCCTTACAGTAATAACCTTTTTTTTTTTTTTTAAAGCATTAAGCTCCTTTGAACTTAATGAAGCCTATATTTAGGGCTGTTTAGGACAATTATTGGTTGTTGTTGTTAAAATAATGGTCCTAAATATAGGCTAAAGCAAAGTTTAAATTCACATAAACACATTTTTGGTATGTGTTTTTGCTCTTATCAGCAAGGAGGATGTAGAGAAGTGCAAACAAAAAGATCTTCTGGAACAGACCATGTCAGAGATGATCGGCGAGTTTCCAGCCCTCCACCGCACTATTGTTGCAGAACGAGACATCTACCTCACGCACACACTTAGACAGGCAGCGCGCTGTGTGGAGGCGCCTCCTAATGCTGAGAGTGAGTACTGCACATTCTTCTCATGCTGCGGTCTTTTTCAGTGGTTTTCCACTGCCTTGAAGTTAAATTGATGCCAATTTGATTTAGAAAAATGTTTAATTCATAAAATATATATTCAGGTATGCCCAGTGATCAGTGTTGTTATTGTTAAATTCTGTCATCAATTAGTCATGTTGTTCCAAACCCGTATGACATACTTTCTTCTGTGGAACACAAAGGATGTTTTGAAGAATGTTTCTGGTTCCCATTGTCTTCCTTTCTTTGTTTCTTTTTTTTTTTTTTTTTCTCCCATACTATGGAAGGGAATGGGAACTAAATTTTTTAGTTACCTACATATCATCTTTTAAGATCCACAGAAGAAAGAAAGTCATACAGGTTTGGAACGACATGAGGGTGAGTAAATGATGACAGAAATTTCATTTTTGGTTGGACCATGCCTCAAACAAAAACCTAAATTAAAACCAAAACTATTAAAAATAATCTTTGTTTATTGAAATGGCACTGAAATAAAATATAAATGTTAGATGAAAAACTTAGTACTAAAGTACTAAAATTACTAAACCTAAATTATTATTATATAGCTATTATTATAGCTATATAAATTAAAGCTAAATAGAAGTATTATAAAAAATTAAAACTAATAAAAATGACAAAAGCACATAAAATTACTAAAAGTAAAATAAAGGTGACAACTGAAAAATATTAATAAATAATATAATAGTAAGAAACATATTTGGAGTCATGTTACTTTTTACATGAAACTAGAGGCCTGCACTACCGCAGGACCCAACGCCACAGTATGATTTGATAGGTGAGTGCGGGACACTCGTGTGTGCGGGTCGTGGAAGAGAATAAAATGATTTGCATGACTCCTACAGAATAGAAATATCTAAAAAATAAAATATCTAAAAACAAATAAATTGTTATTCATCTATTGCACAAAAGCAACAAGAAAAACTAAAATGAAATAAAAATAATTTACAGGCACAGGCGGAGCGGTGTAAGGGCAAGGCTTAGCCCATAACTGCTGGTCTAGGATCAGTTTTCTCCGTAATAATAGCATTTTGGTGAAATAGATTTGGCAAGCGATCCAGTGCGTATTGTGCTCTGGAGAGCGCCAAAGGTTTCTATTTACAACTTGTTTTTGTAGCATTTAGCAATGCAGACAATCCCAAATATATCTGTTGATTTCTTGAACTCAATGGCCAATTAGAGGTGTTTAAGTTAGAATCCACTCACCGCTCAAAATGTGAATCCTCTCGTTATAACAAAGTGTAGACATTACGAGAGATTCATTGTGCAGTGAGCTTCATTAATTATAAAGGAACTTTGTGAGATTGCGATTAACAAAGAGTGACAGCTTTTTAGTGATTATAAAGGGAGCGCTCTTTGCATGCTTTTATTTAATCACGTATACAGTAACCAATGCTTGCTTTTCTGTTAAAATAAACAGTGGTTTGTGAATGTGTAGATGCTTTAATAACAAGTAATTTTTCTGTTTAGGTTGTTGCTAGGCGACACCTAACTTGAAACTATTTCATGGATATTTTATGAATGTATTGAAAAAAAAACTGTACTTTTACCTGTGGGCTTTTGCGGGTGGGAGCAGGAGAAGGTAACCTATATTTCTTTGGGACCAACATGAAACCTCTTGTTCATACACATTTTCTTTTTCTCAGAAGTGCCTGCTGTGGTTGTTGGAGTGGTTGGGATGGGTCATGTGCCGGGTATTGAGAGGAACTGGGATAAAGAGCTCAATATCCATGAGATCATGAGGTGCGTTTTGGAATGGTTGTATGTCCTTAAGTGTATCATAGTACAAGATCTGCCATGATAAAAATCTTTTTGTTTTTTCCTCTTAGCGTGGCTCCACCATCACGTTTCGGCTGGGTAGTACGGAACGTGTTGAAAGGAGCCATGTGGGGGCTTCTGGGTTATGCCTGCTTCCGTGCCAGCAAGGGTGTGGGGAGGGCGTTACTCTCCTTACCGACTGTCCAATCGCTGTTTGAAAATATACGAACGCCTTCCGTTTGACCCTTCTCTAAACGGCACAGACTTTTCAGCAGTGAGATCAGGATGTCACACTGAACACCAGTAGCCTTAACTACAGGATGGTGGTTGGGTAGATTAGGAGGAAGATTAAAGGCAAACATAATCTCCATCTCATATGAAATAAGCAATGTGGGTGGAAGCCTTTGACTAGCTCTCAGTCACCTCCTCAACCCTCTGTGTACCTGTGGACGCAGAGCTGTACTGCCAAAGAAATCGGACCATGCTTTCTTTCTCTTTCCTCATTCTTAAAGTATGACTTTAGCTGCAGCAGGATTTCCCACGTTATCAAACTTGAACTGAATGAAGTTTTATTTTGCTGTGCTTTTTTATTTTGGTTGGCTCCTGCAAATGATCGATGAATTTTGTTTCCCAGCAGTCCAGTATTGTTATTCCCTGTAAGTCAGCATTTGAATCTACAACCTACTCCAGCCATAATCTGTAGTTTATGAAGTATAAGTAGTAAAGCCACCTTTTTTTTATTATTTAGGTGATTAATGGAACAGTATCCCAGAACTAATTTTTAAAACCTGAATTGCACTAAAAGTGCCATTTAGGACCATTAGATTTTATTGAAAGTATCACTTGATGATAAATACATGTAACGCACATTGGGAAAATGATTATGACCAAAGTATTTTTGGTTTCAGTGATTGAATTTGTATGTTTCTGAAAAATGCTTGAAATGAGTGAAACTAAAACAACTGCACACAGTGTTTGAGAGTTTCAAGTCACACCCAGTTTCTTGTTCACTCTATGTGGGGTTGCTTGGTTTAGTTCCCTGATAAGCCCAGTGTAAACTATTGGCTGTACTAGCTATCAAGTGCCTCCTACTACATGACTTGGAAAGGGCTAAAAGGAACAGAGACTGGTCAGGGTGTTTTGCTGTCTCTCCATATGGTCATAATAAATGGGTACTATTAAATCTGGGTTCCTCTTTCACTCGCACTTTCATAATTGGTAAAAGTTCTTGCTGAAGAAAAGCTTGGCATTTATAGAAATGAGTAAATAATACAATTTATTACACAAGATAAATTTTGTGTTTACATAATGAGATTTTGCTTGATTCAGTTTATTTCCCAGAAGAAACATAACAGCTGTTTTCCCCCAATTTACTGTTTTTTTTTTTGGTTTTTTTTGCTACCGTGTCATTGAAGTTGAGTTGCATAAAGGTTAAGTTCACTAAATTGGAAACAAACTTAAAGCTCATTGCTGATAGTATGGTAATACTCTTAACACTTGTAATGAAATTACCTTTTTTATATTTATTCATTCTTATTATTTACCACTGTCTAAAAAGACACATGAGACTCCACCCTGCTGTTGAAAGTGTAGACAACCTTCAAAGAAGTTATGTTGACAGGAAAATGCTTCTACAGAAAAGCCATCAGCATGAGCCATCAGGGCACAATTTGGGAATCATGCTTTATATGGATAGAAGGAAGGTGAGAGTGTTTGTGTGCTTACAGCCTTATACTACTGGAACTGCTGCTTCACATTTTGACTTTGTTTTTCTAAGTACCTTTTTACTATGGTGTTTTATAGGGTGACTGAAAATCAATTTTAGATGTGGCACCTAGGTCACAGGCACATTCAAAACACATAACACTTGTGTGTCTGAGTGTGATGGGGAATGCTAATGCAAAAAAGCTGCCTGCCTTTGTTCTTTTAAATGTTTAGATGCTGAATGAAAATTGTTGTGTATTGAGACTGAAACTTTGCATGTGTTCCATTTGCATTTATGCTGGAGAAGATGACTATATGAATGTATCTGCATGATTTTTTTATGTAGATGGTTTGTTGGGATTATTTAATTGGAATTCAAAAAATCTTTACAACATATATTATGGGAAATTTGTCAGTGCCCTGGTGTTTAATGGGTATTTCTATTTGTAGAGCAACAGTCCCTGCATTTAACTTTTTGAAAATGTTGACAGGTGGTTGCATAATTAAAATGGATGACTAACAAATTGATTTTAAAAACAATATATTTAAAAAAAAACTTGATCCAGTGACCCAGTAGGCTAGTTCTCCTGATAGGTTTTTCTCGAAATGCTGCTGTCTTCATGAAAATCAAAACTGTCTTCCAGTTAACTACACATGCAGTGCTACTTTTGATCATCTAGATCTGCTGCACTTGTTAAGTGAGAAATTACATGGTCAACAAGTACAAGTAATGTATATTGAATGCACCTCTTTGTACGCCCTTGAACTATACTGCTACAATTTTTTTTTCTTCTAACCATTGTTAATATGGAAAGGGAATAACTGGTACCTCTTCTTTTGGTAGTGCTATCCTTTTGTGTTTTCTTTCATTTTCAACACACCAAATAGTTAATGCTCAGATCTAACTAAAATATATGCATTTTCCAACATGTTATATTTGTCTTTTCATCTCTCCACCTTTATATATATATATATATATATATATATATATATATATATATACACAGTATCTCACAGAAGTGAGTACACCCCTCACATTTTTGTAAATATTTTATCTTTTCATGTGACAACACTGAAGAAATGACACTTTGCTACAATGTAAAGTAGTGAGTGTACAGCTTGTATAACAGTGTATAACAGGTGTGAATGGGGAGCAGGTGTGTTAAATTTGGTCACTGGAAGTTCAACATGGCACCTTATGGCAAAAAACTCTCTGAGGATCTAAAAAAAAGAATTGTTGCTTTACATAAAGATGGTGTAGGCTATAAGAAGATTGCCAAGACCCTGAAACTGAGCTGCAGCACTGTGGCCAAGACCATACAGCGGTTTAACAGGACAGGTTCCACTCAGAACAGGCCTCGCCATGCTCGACCAGAGAAGTTTGAGTGCACGTGCTCAGCGTCATATCCAGAGGTTGTGTTTAGGAAATAGATGTATGAGTGCTGCCAGCATTGCTGCAGAGGTTGAAGGGGTGGGAGGTCAGCCTGTCAGTGCTCAGACCATAAGCCGCACACTGCATTAAATTGGTCTGCATGGCTGTCGTCCCAGAAGAAAGCCTCTTCTAAAGATGATGCACAAAAAAAAGCAGACTAAGGAGATGGATTACTGGAACCATGTCCTGTGGTCTGATGAGACCAAGATAAACTTAATTGGTTCAGATGGTGTCAAGCATGTGTGGTGGCAACCAGGTGAGGAGTACAAAGACAAGTTTGTCTTGCCTACAGTCAAGCATGGTGGTGGGAGTGTCATGGTCTGGGGCTGCATGAGTGCTGCTGGCACTGGGGAGCTACAGTTCATTGAGGGAACCTCAACCTTACTGTGACATACTGAAGCAGAGCATGATCCCCTCCCTTCAGAGACTGGGCCGCAGGGCAGTATTTCAACATGATAACGACCCCAAACACACCTCCAAGACGACCACTGCCTGGCTAAAGAAGCTGAGGGTACCTAAATCCTACTGAGCGTCTGTGGGGCATCCTCAAACAGAAGGTGGAGGAGCGCAAGGTCTCTAACATCCACCAGCCCCGAGATGTCGTCATGGAGGAGTGGAAGAGGACTCCAGTGGCAACTTGTGAAGCTCTGGTGAACTCCATGCCCAAGAGGGTTAGACAGTGCTGGAAAATAATGGTGGCCGCACAAAATATTGACACTTTGAGGGGACAGCAAATTTACACTGTTATACAAGCTGTACAATCTGTACAATCACTACTTTACATACATACATCTTCAGTGTTGTCACATGAAAAGATATAATAAAATATTTACAAAAATGTGAGGGGTGTACTCACTTCTGTGAGACACTGTGTCTGTGTGTGTGTGTGTGTGTGTGTGTGTGTGTGTGTGTGTGTGTGTGTGTATTATGTATTAATGTGAGACAAATACTTTATAGATAAAAAAAAAAAAAAAGTCTGGACTTGAGCCTGATAGACTTGTTCTTGAGCCACTTCTTGGTTGTCTTTGCAGTGTCCGTTGGAGCATTGTTTTTTTTCTCCTGTACTCCAAAGCATTAATTAACTTTTCATAGTGAAGTAGCTCAACAGTACCCACAGACAGGACTGTACCCACCATTTAAGTCCCTGAGGTCCGGACTCTGTATTTTTCTGAGCTGTATATAATAAAGGTTGTGAAATAATTGCCTAATATTAACACTGCTTTGGTGCTGCATGGATATTTTTGCACACTGCCAAGATTACCAACCTTTTCTTAACTGTCAGCTGTCAAACACTGCTCATTAATGTCAATGACTGCATCCGGAATTGCATACTTCCCTACTATATAGTAGGCAAAAAACAAACAGACAAACAAAACGAGACGAGATTTACTATCCCACTGACGCTGGTGGGTCACATGATAATGACAGCATAGCGAATGCAGTAAGTCTGGATTACATACATACTACACACCCTCATACTATATAGAACATACTTTTAGCGGCCATGTAATTACTTATTCAGAATAGTACCTACTCGAGAGAATGCGAACTCGGACGCAGCCAAAATGTTTGAGATGACCAATCAAATTAATGTAGGCGGGCTTTAAGTTCACAGAAGCTGTTGAATGCTGATCATAAATTCAGTAACGTAACTTAGCGTGTTGTGCAAATTAAAAAATTCGGTTAATTACAATTTCGTTATAATGTACATGTATAATGCTTGCAAACAACGTTAACTCATAAACAACTAAAACATGTATAAAAGTTATCGAGTATATTAATTAAAACTAATTTCAAACCTACCTTTCATCCGAGTATGGGGAGAAAAAAACTTAGCGGTCGAGCAGAAAAAACGTCTGACGCGGAGTTCAAATGGAAATTATACATTGGCTGAAAGTGAGATATTTGAGTAACTGTGAATTTCTACAGTATACATGTTTAAGTTGAAAGAGTGTACAATACAGAGTTACAATTCCGAAAGCAGAAAGACAGAAAAGTAAATATACTCAAATCCAACATACACCCATATGGCAGCTAGGGTTGGGAGTAAAATATTGATTCCAATTAAGGTCAGGAACCGGATATTGTAATAAAATAAAAATTTAAATCCAGCTTATGGATTCCTGTGTGTGCAATTTAATGTGATTTCGGTAACACTTTACAATAAGGTCTCATTTGTTAACATTACTTAATCAACTAACAATGATTAATATATCTGTAAAACATTCATTAACACCTTTGTTAATGTTAGTTAATAATGAGTTTTGGAGGTGAAACAGTGAAGAGAGGGGTGGGTTTGTTTGGGTTGATTTTTAAATATCAACAGTGTTCAATAACAAATTTAAGAAATTGCATAGAGCACCTTTACATGAATGTAAACAGCTGGGGGAAAAAATGCATGTGTAACATTGTATTGGATCCTGCATGAGGTCTTGCATGAGGTCCTAATAAACCTGCTGCTGTCTGTGTCACTAACATTAATCAAAGAGCAAAAGAAAATCACTCAAGAAAATGATCTTGATTGAACTAAACTTTTGTAACTTGGATTAATATATATATATATATATATATATATATATATATATACATATATATAAAAGAACTGGGCAGTGTTATTTTACATTTACAATTTCTGTACTTGAACTTTGTCCAGCTGTATTCATTTGTGCTATTGCTAATTTGTGTATTTGTTCATATTTTATTACTACTTATTTTCTTTAATGTTTGAAATTTATATTAGTCCAGTTTTTTTGCTGTGGGATTTTTGTTCAAACCATAAGAAAATGTTAGTGTTTTTTAAGCTGCTGGTTTTTGCTCATGGAAATCGGCTGCAACAAAATGTTTCGCCAAAAGACAAAATAACTATGTTTGATATAAATGTTTGACTAAATGTTTTACCTTACTGGAATAGTTATCTTAAGAAGAATCAGAATTGCTAAGAGACCTAAAAACCCTTACCCCCTGCCCATCCTTATTTTTAACCATGCAATTGAATTTTACACCTCAGCCCATATCCCACAACTTTTACCTGAAAACAATGTCAATTTGATTAGAATATTTCCAGTTTTAAACATGTTTTTGTTGTTGTTGTTGTTGTTGTCCACAGCAAATGATGATCTATGATCCTAACAAGATGATCTCAGGAAAGTTGTTCACTGGTTCTTCCATGATGTCACCATGCCAGTGCCTCCCTTACACCTCTGAAATGTGTACTTCAGCACCAATGGACTGGAGTGTTGGGTCCAGTTTTTCTGAGAACTATTTTGAAGTTGTTCGGAAATTGTTCAATTTTATAATCTATGATCAGTTGTACCTTTTCTCAAGTCATTCTGGTTTATTTTAATCTAAAGTTTATCAACTGCAACTTTTGCATTTAACTGGAAAACTGTTATGCTTAATAGTAAGCATTTCATTAAAATTACCTGGAAGATGTAGACTAGCATAGACAAGATGTGATGTTTCCTCACATGCTCATAGTTTGGAGATGACATTCCAAGGTTTTGCCAGTGGCCAATATAAAATGTGAAATTGTATTATTCATGTATAACATAAGTACATATCACACTGAATGCTCGGTACCGGCTTTAGATTTAATTAAACCGCTTAGACTGCTAGTATCTTTTATTATTTTAAACCTGATTTGCTTTGATAGTTTCATAAAACAGTTCTTTCTGCAACTTCAATTAAACTCATGTTACATTTTATTTACATTGTGTTACATATTGTTTCCACATTCTGTTTCCTGAACCAACTTTTCCAACAGGTACATTATAAAGGTGAAATATAAAAGTGTGTGGTCATAGTATTAGATTTTAAGAGCTCTTTATTGAAGCATCATTTAAACAACAGTAAACATAATGGAATAAAATCATAAAGAATTAAGTTTCAGTTAAAGCATCATTTAAAATGTGTTCTCTGCATAAAATGCTAGGTAGATAAGTTTAATACTAGTCATGTATTAAATATAGACATAGATAACTAGATATATATTTTTGATATCACATTGAAATCACACAATGAAACAAAAGCGACTGTCTTTGAAATCTTGTAAAAGAACAAAGAAGCGAAACCGAGCGACATTTAAAATCTCATAATGGAATAAAACTGACACTGAAAACCGACCGTCATTGAAATCTCGTCACAAAATAAAAACCAACAGTTTGAATTGTTTCAAACTCGACTGTCATTGAAATCATAATAAAACTCGCAATGAAACAAAACTGACTGTCTTTGAAATCTCGTAACAGAAGAAAACCGACCGTCATTGAAAACATTAAAATCTTAAGGAACAAACCCGAATTTCATTAAAATCTCATTAGGGTACAAAACCAAGTAACATTAAAATCTCGTAATAGAAAAAACGTCCTATTTTCAATAGAAAAACTGAAATCTCGTAACGGAACAAAACCGACCATTATTAAAATCTCGTAACGAGGCTAAACTGACTGTCTATAAAGTTACGTAAAAGAACAAAGAAACAAAACTGACCATCTTTTAAATCTCGTAACCGAATAAAAAACCGAATAAGAGATCTTTTAAATCTCTTACCCGAATAAAACCGACCGTCATTGAAATCTCCTAACGAAAAATAACGGACTGTCTGTAAAGTTTCGTAAAAGAACAAAGGAACAAAACGGACCGTCTCATAACGGAACAAAACTATCATTGAAATCTGGTAACGGGGCAAAACCGACTTGTCTTTGAAGTTTGGTAAAAGAACAAAGGAACAAAACAGTCTTTTAAATCTTGTAACTGAATAAAACAGACTGTCATTGAAATCTCGTAATGAGGCCAAACTAACTGTTTTTGACGTTTCGTAAAAGAACAAAGGAACAAAAACTGACCATCATTGACATCTCATAACCGAACAAAACCGACTGTCTTTGAAGTTTCGTAAAAGAACAAAGGAACAAAACCGACTGTCTTTTTTGAAATCTTGTAACCAAACAAAACAGACCGTTATTGAAATCTCGTAACCAAATAAAACTGACTGTCATTGATCTCTCATAACGGAACAAAACCTACCATCATTAAAATCTCATAAGGAGGCAACGCCGACTGTCTTTGAAGTTTCATAAAAGAAAAAAGGAACAAAACTGACTGTCTTTTAAATCTCGTAACCGAACAAAACAGGCCGTCATTGAAATCTCATAACCGAACAAAAGCCACCGTCTTTCTAAAGGTTCCAAATATACAGCTGTCGAAATCCTTTCACCCCTCTAAATGATGAGAGATGTTGATGCAGTGACTTAAAAGATGCTGATTCTATCCTCTGTATGGATGGACTTTAACGAGCATCAGTTTAAATTGCCTTTTTGCTATTTATCCTGATATGAAATGTGTTGACAGGAAGCAAAATTGGAGAAAGAAGGCAGATGGGATCTGGAAAAGTCCACAAGCCTGGACTCAAACTCAGGATTCCTGCTGGTGCGCAACAGCACCAGATGTCGGCACACTGTCCACAAGGCTATCAGGATTTGCAAGCCTCAGCCAGTTTGATATTAGAACCTCATGGGGGGTGAAGCAGTATTTTGAAATCACCTATCACTAGATATTGTTGAATAAATTATTCTCATCACTTCATAACATTAAGGTTGAACCACTGTAGCCACATGAACTGTTTTAAATATGTTTTTAGTAGATTTCTGGGTATTGAAAGTGTTAATTGTCTCGCTGGCAATGACTCACTGAGCCATCGGATTTTATGAAAAATATCTTAATTTGTGTTCTAAAGATGAACAAAGGTCTTAGGGGCGTGGAAGGACATGAGGGCGAGTAATTAATGACGGAATTTTCATTTTGGGGTGAACTAACCCTTTAATAGGCCGCATAAGCTGTGGCAGAACACCAACTAATGACTATTAAAAAATAAATAAAATAAAATAAAAAATCCTAGAAGATATTTTTGTAAAATGTTGTACACCCAGACATGTGTTAGTTTGAATTTATATACATTTATAATATATATAATATACATGAATATATATACATTTTAACTTTATACTGCAGCAAAATGTATTATTTATATCAATGACAACCATTCACTTTATATTGAAAGTAAATGGAGACTGTTCCATTAAAAAGAAAAATCCGATAAGAGAAGTTTTTTCGAATAGAACTAAAGTCTTTTTATTGTATAGTATTAGTACGTTCCGATGTGTTTGTTTCTAGGGGGGACAGAAACAACGACGGACCGGATTTCCATGGATAAAATTTGAGAGCAACTTGGTTCTTTTAGGAGTTAACTTATATAAGGATGACAGTCACTCTCCTTATATAACAAGCTTTATTAGACATTAGTACGATGTGAATGGCTTCTGCTGGAGCTCGTTTAACACGGCTTTATATCTCATGTCCTGGTGTTATTTTACTTAGATCACTGTCAAATGCGGCAATGGACGACATGGGTATAAGCACGAGCCGTTCTTGCTTTGAACGACTGCAGTTTGACAATGTTGCTCTTAAACAACTTCCACTGGACCCGTCCACCGAACCAGGAGTCCGACAGGTCCGGGGGGCCTGCTTCTCTAGGGTTCAGCCCACCCCTCTAAAGAACCCAAAGTTTGTGGCAGTTTCAGGTCCAGCTCTGGCACTTCTAGGTCTTGATGCTGATGAGGTTCTGAAGGATCCACTGGGCCCAGAGTATCTCAGTGGGTCTAAAGTGATGCCAGGATCAGAGCCTGCTGCCCATTGTTACTGCGGACACCAGTTTGGACAGTTTGCAGGACAGCTTGGTGATGGAGCTGCATGTTATCTGGGAGAAGTGAAAGCCCCAGTGGATCAGAGCCCTGAATTACTCCATGAGAATCCCACTGGACGCTGGGAGATCCAGGTGAAGGGTGCCGGCCTGACACCATACTCTAGGTAAGCTTGCTACTGTAATATAACATTTTATTTAGATAATTACTACATCATGTTATAATATTCTCATTGGCTGTCAACACGTGTTTTCCTATTGCAGATTATTATGCTGGAGATGTCATGTAAAATAAAAGTGGTCTTTTATTTATTTTTTTTAAATTCATCTTACACCTTGCATAGTATAAAAGAAGCAGATTATGAACCAACTAAAAAGGGGCAAATTCTACCAAAATTCCACCAAAATAATTTTTCCTTAAGATAAACAGGTCAAGTCACCTTTATTTATTTACCTTTAGCACTTCATACAATACAGATTGTTTAAAAGCAGCTTCACATTAATAAACAGGAAAATAAATAATGACCAATGATGCCAACCTCATCAAATATGAGACAAATTCTAATTGTGCTGTAAACCAGCTGATTCAGTTCATTGTTGATTCAATTCAGTTCAATAACAGTGTCAAATTATGCTGTAAAATGTGTAAATTATGAAACAAAGTCGAATTAGCTACAACTCTGCTCTGCAGAAAACAGTGCCATCATCCAGCTCAATTCACTTCAAGTTTTGTTACCATCCAAAGCAGTATTGTTATATTAAGGTTTACATTTTTGTCCTGCTTTTTAGACAGGCAGATGGGCGGAAGGTTTTGCGCTCCAGCATACGCGAGTTCCTGTGCAGCGAGGCAGTTTTTGCCTTGGGAGTGCCGACCACGAGAGCTGGATCAGTAGTGACGTCAGATTCACGAGTCATGAGGGATATCTTCTACGATGGCAATCCACGCATGGAAAGATGCTCTGTGGTCTTGCGCATTGCTCCCAGTTTTATTAGGTAACCTGAATTGTTTATTTAGCTCCTAAATACTTTCTCACGTAAGTGTTATTTTATTTATATTATATTAATATTTTGAATTTGCATTTATGTATTTTAGCTCAAGTTTTAGTAATTTTGTTGTGTTTTTGTCATTTTTATTAGTTAGTTTATATATATATTTTTTATACTTTATTTTTATTTCAAATTTAGTTTTAGTAATTTTAGTGCATTTATTTTGGCAATTATTTTTGCCAGGTCAGCACTGCTAATTTGTTTTTAAGTTTTTCATTATGTTTGTGCTTGTTAAATGTAGTTACTGTAGTAATACCAGTAAAATAACTGAAGCATGATGGAAACTTTATCAAGTAAGAGATGTTGTCCTGAAAGAAATTGTCCTGATTCTTGATGTAGGTTTGGATCATTTGAGATCTTCAAACGAGCTGATGAGTTCACTGGCCGGCAAGGTCCCAGCTATGGCCACAATGAGATCAGAACTCAGATGCTAGATTATGTCATTATGAACTTCTACCCAGAGATCCATCAGAATCACTCAGACCGCACTGAGAGGAATACTGCTTTCTTCAGAGAGGTAGACTGAGATCATTTACTTTTTTGCTATTAATAAAATGATTGCTGTGGTTGTACTATTGACCAATTGAAACCACTATATATAGTTTCACACAATTTTTAGTTGCTTCAGTTGTTTGTTGGTCTATAATCCCATTATCCTCACTGACCTTATTTACCTGAGTGACTTTGCCAGGCTACCAACATCAGATTTAGCTTCTTATCCACAGAAACTATATTAGAGCATAGCAGTGATTAGGTTAGCTAATATAATTATTTTATTTTTTCAATGAAACTCTTTTAGATTTAAATGTATATTATGACTTATTAATTAGGAAAAATACTAGCACAATATTTAATTTTCTTTTTATTCTATTTTATTCTTTAGTAAATATTTTTTCTGTTACTTTTCTAATAGTTCAAGCTTTGACAGGATATAATGGTAACAGATGTGTGCACTTGTTCTGACTACTTTTTAAATTCGTAATATTTTATATAAAGCATTAGCATTTGCTTTTTTATTGTCTATTTATATTAAATCTGTATTTACTTGAATGTGTATCTTTATTACTAGGTGACTTTACGAACAGCGAAGCTGGTGGCTCAGTGGCAGTGTGTGGGTTTCTGTCATGGAGTCCTCAATACTGATAACATGAGCATCCTGGGCCTGACTTTGGACTATGGGCCTTTTGGCTTCATGGATCGGTAAGGTCTCACTTAAACATTAAATGTTATTCAGAATGTTCAGCAATTATTTGCATTAATGACATGAATTTCCTTGTTTTTTCTCATTAGTTTTGACCCAGATTTCATCTGTAATGCTTCCGATAATTCAGGCCGGTATTCTTACCAGGCCCAACCAGCCATCTGCCGCTGGAATTTAGCTCGGCTGGCTGAAGCCCTGGAGCCTGACCTACCTCCAGACCGGGCCAATCAGGTACTGGATGAGTACCTGCCGCTCTACAATGGCTTCTATCTGAGCAATATGAGGAAGAAACTGGGTCTGCTGAGGAAGGAGGAACCAGAGGATGAGATGCTCATCACAGAACTTATGCAGACCATGCATAACACGGGTATGAAGATTGTTTAGCAGTCATATTAGAGTGATGTCAAATATAGTAGAAGAGTGGCAATTGCAGGACAGTAACCTCTTCCTCCTCTTAGGTGCGGACTTCACCAACACTTTCCGCAGCTTGAGTCAGATTTCCTGCCCAACAGCAGGGGAAGATGAAAGTGAGGCTATAAAACAAGCCACAGAGCTACTCCTGCAGCAGTGTGCCTCTCTAGAGGAGCTGAAAGCAGCGAACAAACCCACCATGGATCCACGGTAACACCTTATTGTATATTCTCATGTACGCTACCATTCAAACTTTTGGGTTCAGGAAAAAGAGAACCCAAATGTTTTTGAAAGGAGTCTCTTATACTCACCAAAGCTGCATTTATTTGATCAAAAATATTATTCATTTTCAGCAGCCATTTTTATTTTACTCCAGTCTTTAGTGTTACGTAATCCTTCAGAAATTATTCTAATATGTTGATTTGGTGCACAAGAAACATTTCTTATTTTTATCGATGTTGAAAACAATTGTGCTGCCTAAAGGGGTCATGAACTGAGGAATCAAATTTTCCTTGATCTTTTAACATATAAAAGGTTATTATAAAATAAAAAATATTGGTAACACTTTACAATAAGGTTCATTCTTTAACATAAGTTAACTACATTAGTTAACATGAACTAATAATGAACTGCACTTATACAGCATTTATTAATCTTTGTTAATGTTAATTTCAACATTTACTAATAGATTATAAAAAATCTTGTTAACATTAGTTAATGCACTAACATGAACAAACAATGAACAACTGTATTTTCCTTAACTAACGTTAACGAAGATTAGTAAATACAGTAACAAATGTATTGCTCATGGTTAGTTCATGTTAGTTAATACATGAACTAATGTTAAATTAATGAACCTTATTGTAAAGTGTTACTAAAATATCCTATAAGATTGAAAATAAAAGATGATGCAGTGATGATGACTATATTTGATCTGACAGAAATATTGCAACACTGTGAGTAGCAATGTTTTTACCACTGTCTGTCACAGCAAGCCTAATACGCAAGTTAAGTAATATCACGCATGTAGACTCCTGTTTCTCCAATAAACAAGTTGATATTAAATGACAACATTTTAGCCACAATACTGTCTGTTTTTGCTCTATGCTCTATGGAAAGTTAATGTCTGTCATTGATCAGAAAGTGCTCCTAAAATGTTAGTGTAGAGCCCTGTAGTCTTTGGAGAAAGATTTTCTCAACTTTTTGGTCAAAATGTTGCTTTTTTTTTTTTAATGAAACGTACCCACATTCAAGTTTTGACAAAATGTCACACAGTCCCCGACAGGCTTTCAGATTTGCCTAAAATAATCAGTGTTATTATTGTTAATTAAAACTAAAAAAAAAATAGTAAAAATCATTTTGCTAATTGAAATGAATATGAACCAATGTTGCCTTGGCAAATAACTGAAAATAAGTTACTAAAATTGCTATATATGTGTATATAATAAATGTATTTATATATAATATATATATATATATATATATATATATATATATATATATATATATGATTATATATACACTACCAGTCAAAAGTTTGTCAACAGTAAGATTTTTAAGCAGAAGATCAGCATATTAGAATGATTTCTGAAGGATCGTGTGACACTGAAGACTGGAGTAATGATGCTGAAAATTCAGCTTTGCATCACAGAAATAAATTACTTTATAAAATATATTCAAACAGAAAACAGTTATTTTACATTGTAATAATATTTCACAATATTACTGTTTTTACTGTATTTTTAATTAAATAAATGCAGCCTTGGTGAGCAGACGAAACTTCTTTTAAAAACCTTAAAAATCTTAACGTTTCCAAACTTTTGACTGGTTGTGTGTGTGCGCGAGTGTGCGCATGCGTGTGCTTGTGTGTGTATATATATAAGAACAAAAACTAATAAAAGTGACCAAAGCACATAACAAAATTACTAAAACTTTAAAATTAAAAGTGAATTCAAAATATTAATAAATATAATAGTAGTATTATATAATATAATAGTATTCTAAAATAATATGGTTCAGTAATGTTTTTTTTGTTTTTTCTTTCAACTAGTGAGCTTACAATGCTGCTGTCCATGGCTCAGAGTAACCCTGCACTGTTCCAGATGATTTCGGACAGAAAGACAGTCGCCCGGCAGCTTGAAAGACTCTCAAGACTGAAGGAGCTGATGGACACTACTGCAGAACAACTGTGGGCCAAGCAGAATGAAGACTGGTCCTGCTGGATCAGAAAATATAGGTACAGAAAGGAAGCTTTGAGTTCTTTTAATCTGATGCACTCATTTCCTATTGGCAATAAAAAAAAATTATTATAAAGCATTGTCATTTGAAACCAAAAAGACCTGAATAAGTAGTTATTATTACAAACCCGATTCCAAAAAAGTTGGACAAACAAATTGTGAATAAAAAAGGAATGCAATGATGTGGAAGTTTCAAATTTCAATATTTTATTCAGAATACAACATAGATGACATATCAAATGTTTAAACTGAGAAAATGTATAATTTTAAGGGAAAAATAAGTTGATTTTAAATTTCATGGCATCAACACATCTCAAAAAAGTTAGGACAAGGCCATGTTTACCACTGTGTGGCATCCCCTCTTCTTTTTATAACAGTCTGCAAACGTCTGGGGTCTGAGGAGACAAGTTTAGGATTAGGAATGTTGTCCCATTCTTGTCTAATACAGGCTTTTAGTTGCTCAACTGTCTTAGGTCTTCTTTGTCGCAGCTTCCTCTCTATGATGCGCCAAATGTTTTCTATGGGTGAAAGATCTGGACTGCAGGCTGGCCATTTCAGTACCCGGATCCTTCTTCGACGCAGCCATGATGTTGTAATTGATGCAGTATGTGGTCTGGCATTGTCATGTTGGAAAATGCAAGGTCTTCCCTGAAAGAGACGACGTCTGGATGGGAGCATATGTTGTTCTAGAACTTGGATATACCTTTCAGCATTGATGGTGCCTTTCCAGATGTGTAAGCTGCCCATGCCACACGCACTCATGCAACCCCATACCATCAAAGATGCAGGCTTCTGAACTGAACGCTGATAACAACTTGGGTTGTCCTTGTCCTCTTTAGTCTGGATGACATGGCATCCCAGTTTCCAAAAAGGACTTAAAATTTAGATTCGTCTGACCACAGAACAGTTTTCCACTTTGCCACAGTCCATTTTAAATGAGCCTTGGCCCAGAAAAAAAACGCCTGCGCTTCTGGATTATGTTTAGATAGGGCTTCTTTTTTGACCTATAGAGTTTTAGCCGGCAACGGCGAATGGCACGGTGGATTGTGTTCACCGACAATGTTTTCTGGAAGTATTCCTGAGCCCATGTTGTGATTTCCATTACAGTAGCATTCCTGTATGTGATGCAGTGCCGTCTAAGGGCCCGAAGATCACGGGCATCCAGTATGGTTTTCCGGCCTTGACCCTTACGCACAGAGATTGTTCCAGATTCTCTGAATCTTTGGATGATATTATGCACTGTAGATGATGATAACTTCAAACTCTTTGCAATTTTTCTCTGAGAAACTCCTTTCTGATATTGCTCCACTATTTTTCACCACAGCATTGGAGGAATTGGTGATCCTCTGCCCATCTTGACTTCTGAGAGACACTGCCACTCTGAGAGGCTCTTTTTATACCCAATCATGTTGCCAATTGACCTAATAAGTTGCAGATTGGTCCTCCAGCTGTTCCTTATATGTACATTTAACTTTTCCGGCCTCTTATTGCTACCTGTCCCAACTTTTATTGGAATGTGTAGCTCTCATGAAATCCAAAATGAGCCAATATTTGGCATGACATTTCAAAATGTCTCACTTTCAACATTTGATATGTTATCTATATTCTATTGTGAATAAAATATAAGTTTATGAGATTTGTAAATTATTGCATTACTTTTTTTTTTCACAATTTGTACAGTGTCCCAACTTTTTTTGGAATCGGGTTTGTAGTTTAGGTTAGATTCATTTGTGTAAATGAATTATTTTCCTGCTACAATGTACTTTTTGCATATGTTATCTATTTAATTCCCAAGGCAGCGGCTTGCTCATGAATGTGAGTCAGGGGTTGATGTGAAAGATCTACAGAAGGAGAGAGTGTGTGTGATGAACAACAGCAACCCACATGTGGTGCTCAGAAACTACATTGCCCAGAATGCAATAGAGGCAGCTGAAAATGGAGACTTCTCAGAGGTGAGGCTCATACTAACTTTGTTATTCAGAGCGCCTAAATTGCAAGAGACATACAGTACCATTCCAAAGTTTGGGTCAGGAAGATGTATTAATTTATATATAATTTAAAAACTTTTATTAGCAAGGATGCATGAAATTGATCAAAAAGAAGAAGAAAAAAAAAAAGACAAAGATTTTTATATTGTTACAAAAAATATATATATTTCCAATTAAATGCTGAGCTTTCCCATTAAAATCTAGCTTTGCCATTACAGGAATAAATTTATTTTTTTAAATATATTTATAGAAAACCGTTATTTTTAGTTGTAAAAATATTTCACAATATTATTGTTTTTACTGTATTTTTGATCAGATAAACGCAGCCTTGGTGAGAATAGACTTTTTACAAAAAACATTAAAAAACCTTACCGTCCCTAAACTTTTGAACAGTATTGTCTGTTAATAATTTGTTTGTTGTGATCTGTATTAATTCTCTTGTGATGTGATTGTACTGCATACATTTCCTAAAGTCCTATAAATGTTGTCGTCTTCTCAAATCCATTAGGTTCAGAGAGTTCTGAAAGTGTTGGAAAAGCCGTTCTCTGTGCAGGAAGGTCTTGAACAGCCAGGCTTAGTGGCAACAGGAGGAGCCACAGCTCCAGGGGAGAGAGATGAGACCGGAGAAGAAGGAAATACTTCAGGAGCAGAGTCTCGTGTACTTGTTCCATATGACAGCAAGCCCCCCATCTGGGCCAATGAGATCTGTGTCACCTGATCATCATAAAACCTTTGTGACTACTAACCTGCTCATTTAAGCAGAATAATCCTGCAGAAGCTGGTTAGGTGTCAGTGAAGGTATTAAGTGAGGTATTAAACTCCTGTCCACCAGTTAAAAACATGCAGTAAGATAGTGTGTAGGGGCTAAATGAAAATCCAGCACATTTCTACTGCATATTTAACTGGTTACAAATGATGACTTAGACCACCAGTCTAACCATGACAGGTCTCAGTCTGAAAGATAGAAGTTGTGCCTTTATATATAAAATAACTGTGGATTTGAATGTAGAAGGGTGTATGAAATGAAACGCACAAGCCATTGAGCAATGTAGCTCCAAAGCTTAAACGCACAAATCATTTACTTAAAAGGTATCTATCTCACTTTAAATCATGTAGTTATACAAGTATGTAGCGCTGATTTAACATAATCCATCTGTAGCCAGAATAGTCTATTATTCATCAACTACACCTACTTGCAGATAGTATCCTGACTTAATAGTATTTTATTTTCACTTAAGTATTTTAAGTTTCCCTACAATACAGCTTTGCCTAATTAATTTTTCTTAAAGTGTGATTACAAAATGCATAAATCATAAGAAGTGGACATTTTACACTTTCATTTTGGAGTCAACGAAGAAAGTATTTTAATATGCTTTGTGTCCATTCCTTTTAAATGTTGTTTAAAACACAACTAAAAGAATGATAATTTTTTTTGGCATAGTTTCAGCAACTGTGAAGAACATTTTCAGACATTATTTATATAATTTTTATGAACTTCCCTGATGACTATGCAATATTTCTAAGATAAAGTACTAATTTAATAAACATAACAAATAGCACATCTGTGTTCTAATTTTGTCAACCAGGAGGATTATTTCTCAGTGAGAGTGTGTGGGGAAGCAGTTTCCATTGTTTTCATTTAGGGAGGAATGTCTGTGCCTGGGGCCCAATACTTTAACATGTTAACACACGTTCAGGAGTGCACCTAAAAATATTAAGGTAGATTTCAACAGTGTCAAATACTTGAAGACAAAAAAAAAAAAAACAAGCATTTTTTGTTCATATTGTAAAAGACCAAAAATGTATGACTCCCAAAGCCTTCATTTAATGGTTTTCAAGGCTGTAGAGGAACAAACATGCAGCAGTTCTTATATTCACTGAAGGACTAACATGTTCTTGGATATTTTGTCTCAGTGATGCAACTCGTGTATGGAAAGCTGTTTTGACATTTATTCCTTAAAAACTAGTATATATTTTATTGTACTAATACTTCTAAGTACTAGCAAGGATTCCAATACTGACTAGTAGTCTTTTTCAATCTTTTTCAACTATTCATTAAATAATAAATATTAATTGAAGAACTTATTCAGTTACCATCTTGAATCTATTATATATTCATTACATAATATCATTAATTCCTTTGCTACTAGTCCCTAATGGTGTCAAGTAATTATTTATACTGGTAACAAATTTCATTGCAATGGAATTCTATGGGAGTCTGTGGTTCAGTTATCAACTATTCATCTCTGAATGGTATTCACTAGTATGTTTTCCATTTGTGCTCATGCCTATTTCAGTTTTACTTTACTTTTACTTTAAATAGTATTCCAGTTGTCATAGTACTCAAGTAAAAAGACACTAGTTTTTACTTGTGGGATAGATATGGCCAGTAGCAGCTCCTGGCTGTAAATTTAGGTAGGGCAGATTCTGGGTCTTAGTGCTAGTATATGATAAACATATCCTTATCGCTGAACACATCAGACACACTCTTGGCAAAATTCTGATGTCCTTGCGCTATTTAGCCTGAGGGTTGCACTCTAATGATGATTGACAGACTTTAGTGCACATGACAAACACATAGAATGCCATTTTAGAATTGTCTTAATGTAGTATTTATCTCCGAATGGTGTTTTAGAATATTGCAAGTTGTAGGAATTCCAGTGAGAAAAACTAAGTCATATCTATTCTCAGAACAAACATAAAACAAACACAAAACAACTATAAATGCTATTCACATGAGCATGTTTAAACTAAAGGATTATACTTTCATTAATTTGATACACTACTCCACATAGGAAGAACAGACATGCCAACTATAGTTACTGACCTGATTCAGACACAGCTGAAGCGGACTGATAACGTCTTGGTCTAGAGCGAGGTTTTTGTAAGGTAACGTGACAGTAAAGTGGGACAGTCAGAAATCTGCCTCAATGGCTCTCAATTAGAGCGTGCTGCATGGAAATTTGTGGGGCGCTGAAGAGCTGGGGATGGCTCAGAGACTGGCTGCCCCGCTTAGTATCAATAATACATGCCCGCTGAATCCATGTGCTCTTGCACTTCATTTTTATATATCCTGCTCACTTTATGACTTAAAATAGTCTAGAAAATCAGAAAAATATTTGTTGCAGAATGTTGAACACATTTATTATTAATTCAGTGTATATAATGGTCTATTTTTGGATTAATATTTTGGTGGGCCTCTGCCCCACCCGCCCATACAGACGAGCCGTGGCTGTATATGGCGCTGTTCCACTGCATGGTACGGCTCACTTTTGGGGTCTTTTTTTTTTAGTACCACCTTGGTTGAGGTTCCAAGCGAGCTAAAATGTGATGTGTAAACACTGCAGATCACTGATTGGTCAGAAAGAATCATCACTACCAGCGTCATTGGATTTGTGACACAAGACACCAAACCCATTAGATTTAAATAGTCAGAAACGGCCATCACAGTATCATTTGTTCACACAACCTTTTTAAACGACTTGCTTTAAATAACTGTTGCATGCAACTTGAAAAAAGAAATAGCTGTATTGTGGTCAGTAGACAAGATATGGCGGCGCAACTCAGTCTATAATCCCACCCACTTTGAAGCGGGACTAAACTGCAGTGGAAAAGCAAACCTAGCCAAAGTAAAGCAAGCCATGTCATAGATGCTAGTCACTGCTGGAAGTAGTATCTAAAAATAGCTAATAGTGACATTAAAAAAAGATACAAATACACTAGTCACTATTTAATTACCTTTTTTTATTATTATTATTCTAATTATTACTAGTAACAAAAATGGATATTAGTTCGGTTTACGCAATAACTATATGTTAAAACGGCTTGCCATACACACCGCCACGCCGGAGAGGGAACGGTTACGCGCACGCGCACACGCACAGTCCATGAACGCGGACAGGTAGATTGCTATTATCAGTGTTCAGGTAAATCTGGAAATCGCAGCCACGGGACTCTGCATAGCACATTTAAAGGGGTATTCACCAATATGTCAGTCCGATCAAGACCTGGATATTATCGCCAGGAGGTAAATAAAACCATTTGGGAGGTGCCGGAGAGATACAAAGATCTGAAACAGGTGGGGACTGGGGCGTATGGTACAGTATGGTGAGTTATTGCTCTCATTTTCTGTACTTCCTAGAAAGAATCTTAATTTATATCTTAATGCACTTGTCACTGTAGCACAAAAATATGTAACGTTATCTGGGATCTGTTGTGATCAACAAATGTTGTGGACGGCGGTTGGCGAGCACAGTAAAAAAAAAAAAAAAAAAAATTAAGATTATTTTATGATTAAGATGCCCCAAAATGTTTTGATGCGATCCAAATTCATACAGCATATTTATTCAGTCTATATGTTTTCTCCATGCGTGTTTACAGGGATTTACACGATAAACAAACACAGAAAATGAGAGTTTCAAAATTAAGTGCCTGCAAAGCTAGCCTACGTTGTGTACAGCTCGTTGTATTACTATGAGGTTAATAATTGTAAGATGGCAGCTGTTGACTAATGCTGCCTGTAGTCAGGTGATGATGGTTTATTACGTTTCCATACTTCCTTTAAAAGTCCCAGAGGATTATCTCAGAGTAATACTGATATAATAATAAGTAATACTACTGTTCGCGTTTTGAGACACATCCCACAATTTATTCTGCCATTAACTTAGTAAATAGCAACCTTTCCCCTTTCCACTTTGAAATTATATAAATATAATAATAATAATAATTATATATATATATTATTATTATTACATCACTCACTACCCCTAATAATATCACTAATATTCATATAGATTAATATCACTTAAGAAAAACAGAAATATACATAAGTATCTTCAAAAGACACTTTACTAATTCTTTCTGCATAGAAAGAACTTCTTTTGCAAAAGCAAGCTTCTTTTGTGGTAAATGCTACTATATTTCTGTATTCTAATTCAAAATGCATGTATTTATTTACAACTGATGAGTTACTCCTCAGCTATGCGTTTGACCGGAGGACAGGAGCAAAGGTGGCCATCAAGAAACTCCATCGTCCCTTCCAGTCTGACCTGTTTGCCAAAAGAGCTTATCGGGAGCTCAGGCTGCTCAAACACATGAAGCATGATAATGTAGGACACCAAAAAAATGATACGGCATGCTCTCATCTGCCCTGTTGTTAATTTAACAGATTTATAGTCTCATGTTATGCTGTATTAGTCAACCACTTCCTCTATATGAATTGGCACAGGTTATTGGACTTGTGGATGTTTTCACTGCAGACCTTTCTCTAGACAGATTCCATGACTTGTGAGTATTTCTTAAACTGTCAAGCTTTGACTATGTGGTCTAACTATGATTGTGACAGCTTTTTTTGGATATATGGGTTCATGATCATTATCTGATTCTCCTCATCTTTTGCACAGTTACATGGTCATGCCTTTTATGGGTACTGATCTAGGAAAGTTAATGAAAATGGAGAGACTATCAGAGGACAGGGTCCAGTATCTGGTCTACCAGATTTTGAGAGGACTCAAAGTGAGTCATTATTGTAATAATGCATGCTTACACACCCTCGCAAATATATTGTCATGAATCTCTTTGTGTTTATAGTATATCCATGCTGCTGGAATCATTCATAGAGTGAGTACATTTGTGTCAGTCTTATTCACATATGTACGCATGTATTTCTTCCTGCGAATCCACTAACCTTATCTGTTGCCTTTCAGGATCTCAAACCAGGCAATCTGGCAATAAATGAGGAGTGTGAGCTTAAGGTATCTTACCATGTGCATGTATATTCATGCTGTATGGCTCTTGTCGAGAAAAAGATTTATTTGAAGGCTTATTGTTCCATGTCTTATATTATAGATCCTGGATTTTGGTCTAGCGCGGCAAGCAGACAGTGAAATGACGGGCTATGTTGTGACACGCTGGTACAGAGCACCTGAGGTCATTCTTAGCTGGATGCATTACACACAGACTGGTTAGTCCCACGTTGAATGCACTGATCTCTATATGTTGTTCTTAAATATTATGAATAATAATAACAATAATGTATTTTTTATATTTATTTATTATAGATTAGTGGTGGCATGTATTGCTTGATTAATTAGATATTCCACAATTGCTAACTAAACTGATGATAATTAAGAGACATGTTATGTTTGATTAAAATTTCCCCTCAGTGGACATCTGGTCAGTCGGTTGCATCATGGCAGAGATGCTGCTAGGGAAACCACTGTTCAAAGGAAATGACCGTATCCTTCCTCGCAGGAAAACGTCTCGGTTACGACTGTAACCTTAGTTCCCTGAAGAGGGAACGAGACGTTGCGTCGAGAAATGACGCTTTGGGAACGCAACGCGTGATGTCGTCATGAAGCACGTGTGAAATCAGTCCAATGGTGTGTCGAGACGTCAGAAGCGGGTGACGTCACGGCCAGGAAGCTATAAAGCACGCTCAAACAAAGCAACGCTAGCTTAAAGTGTCTGAAGTAAGCGCTGACAGGCGTGCTGGAAGTATGGCAGGACGACGCAACGTCTCGTTCCCTCTTCAGGGAACTAAGGTTACAGTCGTAACCGAGACGTTCCCTTTCAAGGGAACTCGCGTTGCGTCGAGAAATGACGCTTTGGGAACGTTAATACCCACGCAGCCATAGTTACAAGGGCCTGTCTGGTGTGGCTCGTCAGTCACCAGAGAGAACCCGGGCCCCGGGGGAGCTAAGGTCAAGTTGATAAAACCTGACGAATGTGTGCGGTGAGGACCAGCCTGCCGCATCACAGACGTCGAGTAAAGAGGCTCCCGAAAGAAGGGCTTTGGAGGCCGCCATACTTCTGGTAGAGTGGGCTCGGACTGCTAGAGGTGACGGCAGTCCGGCCGACTCGTAAGCAAGTGAGATAGCCTCGACTAACCACTTACTCATCCTCTGCTTAGATGCCGGGGCCCCTTTATTGGGGGACCCGAAGAGGATAAACAGTTGCTCAGTCTTACGCCACAGGGCAGCTCTGTGGACGTAAGCATCTAGGGCCCGAACAGGGCAAAGCAAATTAAGGCGTTCCTGGTCTGACGTCCTGAAGGGAGGAGGACAGAAGGCCTGCAGTACAATGGGCCTAGCCACATTAGTGGGAACTTTAGGAATATAACCAGGTCTGGGATGAAGAAAGGCTTTCACCATACCAGGTGCAAATTCCAGGCACGAGGGAGCAACCGAAAGGGCCTGTAGATCTCCTATTCTTTTTAAGGAAGATATGGCAAGGAGGAACAGTGTTTTTAGGGTCAAAAACTTAACTGGAACCTCCTCAATCGGTTCGAAGGGGGCTAGGGATAGGCCTTGGAGCACCACGGCCAAATCCCATGCTGGAACCCTCGTGCGTACCGCGGGCCTCAGCCTCAGGGTGCCACGGAGGAAGCGAGTAATAAGTGGGTCTCTACCAAGAGGAGAACCAGCCAAGGGTATGTGGTAAGCCGCAATGGCCGCCACATAAACCTTTAGCGTGGAGGGAGATAACCCTGCAGTGAACCGTTCCTGCAGAAATTCCAAGACCGTACCAACGGGACAGGAAACTGGATCAAACTGACGACTACTGCACCAAGAAGTGAAAAGTTTCCACTTGAGGGCGTAGAGCTTCCTCGTGGAGGGAGCTCTAGATTGGAGAATGGTCCCTACAACCTCGGTTGAGAGACCGGAATCTATGAGCTGGGCCCCCTCAGAGGCCAAGCCCACAGGCTCCAGAGCTCTGGGCGGGGGTGGAGAATCCTGCCCCCTGCCTGGGACAGAAGGTCCCTCCTGACAGGAATCTCCCAGGGAGAGCCGTCCAGGAGAGATACTAGGTCCGAGAACCACACTCTGCCCGGCCAGCGCGGGGCTATCAAGGTGAGCCGGACGTAGTCCCGGCGAACTCTTTCTAGAACTCCCGGGAGCAGAGCGATCGGGGGAAAAGCGTACAGACGAAGCCTCGGCCACGTCTGTACCATAGCATCCAGTCCGAGAGGAGCTGGATGCGTGAGGGAAAACCAGAGTGGACAGTGAGAAGTCTCTCGAGACGCAAACAGATCCACCTGAGCCTGGCCGAACTTTTCCCAAATTTGCTCCACCACCTCGGGGTGGAGCCTCCATTCCCCGGGCCTCAGCCCCTGCCTCGACAGGACGTCTGCTCCAACATTCTGGACCCCGGGGATATAAGCTGCCCTGAGTGACAGGAATTTCCCTTGGGACCACAGGAGGATTCGGCGCGCCAACTTGGAGAGTGGGCGTGACCGGAGACCCCCCTGATGATTTATATAGGCGACTACCGATGTGTTGTCTGACCGGACAAGAACATGGTGGCCCCTGAGATCTGAGAGAAAAGTCTTGAGGGCCAGAAAGACCGCCAGCATTTCCAGGCAGTTGATGTGCCAGGAGAGGTGGTGAGAGCCCCACAGACCTTGAGTCGAGCGTCCGTCTAGGATCGCTCCCCAGCCCGTGAGGGAAGCATCTGTCGTTAGCATTTTGCGACGACAAGGAGCTCCCAGCGCGGGCCCTTGGGATAGAAACCAGGATTTCTTCCAAATGGCCAGGGCACGAAGACAACGCCGCGTGACCTTGATCATGCGAAAAGGATTTCCCCTCGGGGAGAATCCCCTGGTTTTGAGCCACCACTGCAGGGGTCTCATGTGCAGCAGACCAAAAGGTATCACGTTGGATGCCGCTGCCATCAGCCCCAACAGCCTCTGAAACTGTTTTACAGTGAGTGACTGGCCTAGCTTTAACCGGCTTGCGGTAGAAAGGATTGATTCGATGCGAGCAGGAGAAAGACGCGCCTGCATCGCAACAGAGTCCCAAACCACGCCTAGAAAAGTGGTTCTCTGAACTGGAGAAAGCATACTCTTCTTGGCGTTGAGCCTCAACCCCAGGCTCTTCATGTGAGCGAGGACGACATCTCGATGCCGAGCCGCTAACTGTTGTGAATGAGCCAGAATCAACCAATCGTCTATATAATTGAGGACGCGAATGCCCTGGAGACGTAGAGGTGCAAGAGCTGCATCCATACATTTGGTGAATGTGCGGGGTGATAATGCTAGGCCGAATGGAAGAACCCGATATTGGTAAGCTTTGCCCCCAAAAGCAAACCTCAGGAACTTCCTGTGATGTGGAAGGATGGAGATGTGAAAGTATGCGTCCTTGAGGTCGATCGTAACAAACCAGTCCTCGGACCTGATTTGAGATACGATCTGCCTCAGTGTCAACATCTTGAACTTGAGTTTCATAACGGACTGGTTCAAATGACGAAGATCTAGAATAGGACGCAACCCGCCATCCTTCTTTGGAACAATAAAGTAACGGCTGTAGAAACCGTTCTCTGCATCGGAGGGAAGTACATAATCTATGGCTCCTTTCTCCAATAGAGTTTTTACTTCTTGTTCCAGAACCAGAGCCTGCTCGGGGCCCACCACAGTGGGTAGGACCCCCATAAACCGGGGCGGGCGAGACCCGAACTGAATGGCATAACCTTTTTCGATTGTACGCAGGACCCATTGAGGAATATTTGGCAGTAGCTTCCACGCTGTCAGATATTCTACTAAGGGAACCAGTCTCTCGAGACTGGCCTCTGGTATATGTTGAATAACTAGTTCGGTGCCCCGATGCGGCGCACCGGCAGGGGGCAACCGAACTGATCGCTCTGAGACCCTCCTCGGAGGGAGCGAACACCCCATCACCGCTAAAGTTACGGGCGGATGCTTGAGTGAATGTTCGCTGGGGGCCGCTGCGCCCTGGAATACCCGAGATGGCAGGGTTGGCAGAACGGCCCCCTGAGGGCACCGAAGAGAAGTGAGCGCCGTGCGCTGAAGTGTAAGACGCTTCTCTCCGGAGGGGACTGCCCTCAAAGTCCTGACGCTGCTGGCGTCAGGGCTTTTTCCCCGCAGCCTTCTTGGCAGTAAGGATGGATCGCAGATCCATCCTACCCCTCGAAGGCTGCGGTTGAGACCGCCCACCCGTCCCCCCGTGTCGCTGAGGGGGAGTACGGGTGGTAACGCTCTGCTTCTGGGTGGCCCGATGATATTGTGAGGAGCTGGCTTTAGAAGAGTGGGGCTGCTGTTGTTGAGCAGCCCCGGGGGTATGAGAGCGGCGGGGGAGGAGCTTCTGGAACGCCGCCGCTTGTTTATTAGCCTCCTGGAACCTCTCGACGACCGTATTGACAGAGTCGCCGAAGAGGCCAGGAGGCGTAAGCGGGGCGTCCAGAAGGAAATGTTTATCCTTATCTTTTATAGAGCTAAGGTTGAGCCATAAATGCCTCTCCGTGGCCACCAGGGCTGCCATAGCACGACCGACAGATTTGGCAGTCTCCTTGGTGGCCCGGAGAGATAAATCAGCTGCCCGACGTAGTTCATTGACTACGTCGGGAGTCATTCCCCCGCCCTCATCAATATCCCCCAAAAGTTCGGCTTGGTAGGCCTGCAGCACGCCCATAGTGTGAAGGCATGCCGCAGCCTGACCAGAGGCCTGATAAGCTTTGCCCACCAAGCTGGAAGTAATCCTGACGGGCTTGGTGGGCAATGTCGGGGCCTTTAGGGGCGATGCTGATTGTGGAGAGAGATAGCTAGCAAGAGTCTCCTCCACCTTTGGCATCGTCCCATACCCATGCTCCTTAAGCCCCACTATCGATGCATAGTGCGTGGTTTGAGCACTATGCACACGATAGGAGGCCGGTTTCCTCCAGGACCTCGACACCTCAGTGTGGAGGTCTGGGAAGAAGGGGAGACCCCGACGGGGAGGCTGCGCTCGCGAGGGCAGGAACCGTTCGTCCAATTTGCTTTTAGGACGAACATCCTGCCTCTCCGCCGGCCAATCGATGTTCAGTTTGGCCACGGCGCGAGTTATGACCTCCACCAGCTCCTCATAAGCCGGAGAGTGGGATGGCGAGTCCTCACTCTCTGCTATGTCGGTGCTCTCCACATCCAACTCCTCGGAGCTGGACACGTTGAGCACCGGTGCTTCACCCAGTGTGGAAGGAACCGCAAAGCGTGCTTCCAGACACTGGGAAAAAGCACTGGATCTGTCAGGTGAGGGCTGAGATAGGGCGGGGCCCGTCTCAAACCCCTCTGACAAATCCATTTGCGATCCCCAAGATCTGGATCGGCGCTGTGCCTCGGCAGCAGCGGGACCCGAACCCTGGGGAACGCGAGCCTGGGCGCTCTCATCAAAGAGCGCCAGGCGGGAGCGGAGCGTCCGCAATGAAAGGCGGTCACAATGCTCACAGTCAGCACCCTCGAGTGCTGACCGGGCATGCTCCGCTCCCAGGCAGGCAACACAGAGATCATGTGTATCCCCGCCCGTGATGTAACGTGGGCAGGGAGGAACACAAGATCTAAATGGTTTCTCAGCCATAAAGAATAATAATAAAGACAGACAACACCAAATAGAACATACGAGACACAGAGCGCAACTGAAGACACAGAAGCTAGCGTTGCTTTGTTTGAGCGTGCTTTATAGCTTCCTGGCCGTGACGTCACCCGCTTCTGACGTCTCGACACACCATTGGACTGATTTCACACGTGCTTCATGACGACATCACGCGTTGCGTTCCCAAAGCGTCATTTCTCGACGCAACGCGAGTTCCCTTGAAAGGGAACTGGTTTTTATTTACATATATAAGAGATAATATGTAATTGTGATTTTGATGTGGTGATTATTTCCCTAAGTCTCATCCCCAGTATATTTGAATCCTTGACCATTTTCCATCAGACCTGGATCAGCTGATGGAGATCATGAAGATTACAGGGACGCCAACAAAAGAGTTCACGGCCAAACTACAGTCTGAGGATGTGTGTTTCATTTATGTTTTCATACTAAGATTAGTTTGCAGAACTCTCACCAGATGTATTATGAATACTTTGGAGATGTGAAAATCCAAAGTCACATGGTATATATATATTTTTTTCTTTTTCTTTTTTCTTCTCTAGGCTAGAAACTACATAGCAAAGTTACCAAAGCTTAGAAAGAAAGATCTTCGGACATTGTTACCAACTGTTAACTCACAAGGTAAGAGTGTTTTTAAAGTGTTCTGCTCTTTTGAATGTGAATTTGTGTTTTTAATACGTTTTTAATCATTGTTATCATTTAAAAATAGTAGTCATATCATAATTAGGTTAAAGTATTTTAAAAAGCATTTTGCTAATTGTTTTATTCACATTTATTATGTTTTGTACTTCTAATATTTATACTTTTATAAATCCATTTGATACACACCAGGATCACTTTTAAATGAACACTTGAAGGAAAGAATGATTTATGCAATTTTATATTTTTTATATTTATTTGAAATAATTAAAAGAACAATTTCATGTCTATCCTTGTATTGTTCAACTGGTCGAGATTGGTATGGGATTTAGAAAGTAATAAGTAATGTAATACTTTTTTAGGAGATTAATTAGTACAGTAATCTAATCACACTGTTGAAGATGTAATTAGTAGCTACTAATCAGTTACTTTTTTAGAGTAGCTTACCCAAGTCTGGTTAGCACCATGCTCTACAATTTGATTCAAGTACACCTTTCATGCATACATTTGATGAAAACAATTTTGAATGTGACTTGATTGTTTGTCATATTGACTCCATGTTGCTTTCCATTTCAGCAATTAATGTGTTAGATAGCATGCTGCTCTTGGACCCTGAAAGTAGAATAACAGCAGCAGAGGGACTGGCTCTTCCTTTCTTCTCCGAGTTTCGCGAACCAGAGGAGGAGACTGAGGCCCCACCGTATGACCATTCACTAGATGAAGCGGATCAGTCAGTGGAGCAATGGAAACGTAGGTTTGGGGGTGTTCCACATATGAACTGAAAAGCTTGATATGAGTGACTTTAAATTCACAATAATTGGTGTAATGGGTGAGGCAATCAGTTATCACACTTTTTTTTTTTTTTTTAAACATGCATAAGGCATTAATTAGCTAGTATTTCAGTCTTATAGGTGTGATAGTATATTCCAGAGAGCTAAGAAATAACCAATTTCCCTCCATTCTCTCTTCCTCTGTCCACTTCTATTCCTTCTCTGACCACAGGACTCACCTTCACTGAAATTCTGACCTTCCATCCGGCACCAGTGGTGGCAGAATCTAAAGAGACGGCTCTTTGAGATTGCTTATTTTTATGTCATCAAGCCTTTACATTTGTACCATGTCATACACAGACTTTTTTCTTTCTTTTTTTTTTTTTTTTGAGTGAGTGAGTGTTTTATTTTTCCCCTTTTGCAAGTATGTGATTATGGTACTATTATGGTTTTTATTATTTTATTTTTTTTTTTAAGAAAAGTACAAGTCACTTGCCACTGCCAGCATTAATGCTGACACATAATTACACTGAAATGCTGCAATGCAAATTTCTGTATGGTTTACATTTAGGCCTGAAATAGAAAAAAAAAACTCTTTTTCAGGTTTTTGCCAAACCCCACAGCCAAATATCTGTATTACACAGTATCTGCAAGAGTATTAACTTGCCTTTTAAAACAGATTGTCAACCTGGCCACAGTCACAAAAAATGCAATTATGCAAAGGAAATTGACAATGTACTATAAAGTATGTATTTTTAAATTGATCATATTTTTGTTGTATATTTTAAAAATCAGTTTTATGGAAAAAGAAAAGTAGAATGATTGATTAAAAAAAAATTTCTGCTTTTGATGTTTCTAATTATTATCCTCCGTTATTTATATTTTTGCATATTCCGATGTATTTCCATATAACACTTGAACTTGTTGGAAAGGAAATGAAAAACAATGGAATTCTGGACCATTTGTCATCAAATCCAGCAGAGGGCAACATTTACACTTCTTTTGCACTTTCATCAATAACATTTCACAGTAATAGTTGTTTAGAAAGCTGCATTATTATACCAGAAACTCCATTTAGACTTGAGGTCCCTGGGCATCCTCATCCTTTATTTTTAAATGTTTTTGAATCTAATTAATTTAGGTGTGAGCATTGTTGCTACATGTAAATACTCTACAATAGTCTCTGAAGGGATATAGTCGGTTTAGTTCTTAAACTGACCTTTGCACTTCTAGTTAAGGGACACAATTCCCTGTCCCATGAGAGTCTTTCTCTGTTCCTGCAGCCTGTCTTTGATACCTGGCCTTTTTTTGGCCTCTGTTTAGAGTCCTTGTGCGGTTCATGTGGTCAGAGAGTTATGCCCGAAAGAAAACAGAGGAGAGGGGGAAAATACATTTGTCATCCTTACTTCTTGGCAGCTAGATGTAATGACACAGAGTGAAAGAGGAAGAGAGGAAGATAGCATGCAAAGCCAGAAAAGTTTCTCCTTTCACAGATTATTTAAAGAACTTCTCTGATTTCTTGACACAAATATCTTTCTTTGTTCGTTATAATAAGCAGCTGCACAGCACAGAACAGAATATCACAAAGGTGTTTGTAAAAATCACTGAAGTTTAAAGCTGTTTCAAGTTAAATGGACTGTTTAATCTAGCACCTGATTTTGTGCTAAAACTGAAGATGAGGAGGTTTTAATTGTAATATACAGTGCCCCCAAAAGTATATGTACTCTTAAGCCACACTTAAATTCTGAATGTCATTGCATTAGATTTCAAGTAAAACATTTTAAATTCACATTCTGTGATGCTTTCTGGTGTATGATGTCCGTAGTTTATATGATGAGCTACATCTGTGCCTAGTAGTCTACACTTGAGAGGAACTAATTTCATACATCTACTTAAATCACCTTCACCAGTTGATTAAACCTAATTGCAGTGAAGTTAGTTGTGAGAAAATCTCTAGCATCATTTGTATGATAATAGAGATGTTTTATATCTATGCAGTGACATTCAGACATTTTAAGTGACTTGAGTGTCCAAATACTTATTGAGGCTACTGTATGCTTATAAATATGCAATTTCACAGATATCTCTTTACACTGAGAACACAATGTCCAGTGATTAAACTATGGTAGGCTTTCCCCGTCAAACATCCTGTCTTGTGCAACACTCTTGAAACGGGATAAACGCAATATTTCATTGTTTGATTATATTTACATAGTTTAGAGATCTTGAACTATTGCATAAGTGACTTAGAATAGGTCTTATGCTCACTAACAGGCTGCATTTATTTGATGAAAAATACAGTAAAAACTCAAATATCGTGAAATATTATTACAATTAAAAATAAAAGTTTTCTATTTAAATATATTTTAAAATGTAATTTATTCCTGTAATGGCAAAGCAACATTTTCAGCATCATTACTCCAGTCTTCAGTGTCACATGATCCTTCAGAAATCATTCTAATGTGATGATTTGGTGAAACATGTATTATCAATGTTGAAAACAGTTTATATTTTTCAGGATTCTTTGATGAATAGAGAGTTCAAAAGAACAGCATTTATAGAATTTTTTTTTTTATCATTATAAATGACTTTACTGTCACTTTTAATCAATTGAATTTGTCCTGCTGAATTTCTAAAAAAAAAAAAGGTAGAGTAGATGTTTAAATATTTCAGCATTCAAAAACCTACCTCTCATAAGCAGTTTTGTTAAAACACTGTCTATCATACTCTGTTGCTTCATGCTCGCTGCATATTTTACTATCTGTTTACTCTCTCTGTCTATTTCACAAGCACAGGGAGATGCACGTGCCTTCTTGCTGTTTAGCAGGTCTTGAGGAATCCTTTGGCTTAGTGGGCTGCTCAAGAGGAAATTCCTCTGGCTCAAATGTTCTCAGAAAAGGCCCCAGTGTGGATCAAGGACCCGGAATCCCTGCAACCCACCGACTCCTCTGCAGGGACAGCGAGGGGCCGGGAGGAATGAACGTGACGGTACCACAGATGGTTCTCCTCCAGTCAGGAGACAGACTATGGTTAGAATGGTATTTTAAGTATCACTATGCTCATAAAAATAACTGTTACCCAAAACATATGTGCATGATTTTAAGAAGTTCATACTTGCCATTTGCTTTTCATTCCACATCAAAATAATAAAGGAAAGGTGAGAGTGCTCCCATCACAGATTATAAAGTATCAGCACTGTTTTTAAACATGATCTAGTGCAGAATATGCTCTCTGTTCCGTCTATTTCATTTGTGAGGGTCATAGAGGTTCTCTGATGGACTGTATGTGTGGTAGTATCATCTAAAAGGCCCTAGAGAGCCATCATGTACATAAGAGCTGTACTTGACTGAAAAACATCAAGCTTCCATCCTGGCTTGACCAAACCTGTCAAAGTTATGAGGTTTACAGCTGCCTAAATACTGTGAAGGTTGGAGGTGGTTCCTTGACTTTATCTTTTTGGAGGACTTTAGCTGTTTTAAAGAACAGAATGTTCCTGGTTGTAAGTGATGTAAGAGAAACACAACAACATCCACCTCCTTTGGAAAAGTTCTGGGGGGCTTTTAGATTTCTTTAGCACTACTCCAGGAAATTGTGGTCGCAAATTCACTGTGGTCAGTTATATGCAGTTGGCTCATTTATTATAACTGTATATCAAAACAGCTTTTCAGTGGTTTAACCGAAATTTGTTCATTTGTCATTTTTCAGAAATCACTTTGTTATTTCTGAAATTCAGTTTTGGAATACATTTGTGTGTGTGTGTGTGCACGCTTTTTTGTGACATATCAGGACACAAATTTGTATAATGACATGGGTATGACATAGGTATTACAAGGAGAGGGTGACTTATGAGGACATTACCCCATGTCCCCATTTTTCAAAAGGCTTATAAATCATAAAGAACGAGTTTTTCTGAGAAAGTAAAAATGTGCACCGTTTCCTGTGATGGGTAGGTTTAGGTGTAGGAGGATAGAAAATACGGTTTGTACAGTATATGTCAATCACTACACCGGTGTGGATACTGTACTTTTGAATCACAGATTCTACGTTTTGAAAGTATGACCAATATAAGAATTTCACTGGAAAATATCAGCTGAACAAGTAAGTAACATTTCTGCCACTTTTGTTCTGACCAATTGAGGAAAAAAACATTAGGCCTACAATAAATCGTGCTGCCAATGGTGAATAAATCTAACGATTGCTTAGCTCGAATCACGTCAAAAAACGTGCAAATTATTATTATTATTATAGTTTGTTTTCAAATTGTTAATGTTAACAACATCAGCATTCCGTGACTGTGTATTAGCGTTACCTATAGATTTCAATATCTGTAGCCACTCCACAGTCTGAAGACTTTTGCTTTTGACTACGGGTGAATCTCCAGTTGTTACTGATGACTGTCATTTGGACCTTTCTGGATTACAGTCCGCCATCAAAATGATAAGTTTAACTATTTCAGCTGCTGTGAGAACAGGCTATATATGATCACAAGCAGCATCCTCACATGATATAGCTACTTGCTGCAACTTCTTCCTTTCTGTTTACAGACATGACGTAATGACGCAAAGAGGAACTGCCGCATGCTCGAATTTCCCGCGGAAATCCACCAGGTCGCTCTTATTATAAAACATTATTACAAGCTTGCTGTTGTGAATCGGGCTAAGATAAGGAGATAGTTTTGAACACTAGCTGATTATGTACTTGCTCAAAAATTGATTTTGGATCATTTTTAACCTAAAAAAGTTCCGGACTGCAGCTTTAAGCAAGGTTGAATTAAATTGATCATAAGTGACAGTAAAGACATTTATAATGGTACAAAAGATTTCTGTTTCAAATAAATGCTGTTCTTTGGAACGCTATATTCATCATAGAAACATAAAATCAAATTCTGTTATAGGCCTACTGTTTCCACAAGAATATTAAGCAGCAGAACCATTTTCATATATATATATATACACTATATTGCCAAAAGTTTTGGGACGTCCCATTCTTAATCTGTAGGGTTTAATATGGAGTTGGCCCACCCTTTGCAGCTATAACAGCCTCAACTCTTCTGGGAAGGCTTTCCACAAGGTTTAGGAGTGTGTTTTTGACCATTTTTCTAGAAGCGCATTTGTGAGGTCAGGCAGTGATGTCAGCGAGAAGGCCTGGCTCGCAGTCTCCACTCTTATTCATGTTCTATTGGGTTGAGGTCAGGACTCTGGGCAGGCCAGTCAAGTTCCTCCACACCAAACTCACTCATCCATGTCTTTATGGACCTTGCTTTGTCCAAAATGTCTTGGTATGCTGAAGCATTAAGAGTTCCTTTCACTGGAACTAAGGGGCCAAGCCCAACCCCTGAAAAACAACCCCACACCATAATCCCCCCTCCACCAAACTTTACACTTGGCACAATGCAGTCAGGCAAGTACCGTTCTCCTCGCAACCGCCAAACCCAGACTCGTCCATCAGATTGCCAGACAGAGAAGCATGATTCGTCAGAGAACACGTCTCCACTGCTCTAGAGTCCAGTGGTAGCGTGCTTTACATCACTGCATCAGACGCTTTGCATTGCACTTGGTGATGTAAGGCTTGGATGCAGCTGATTGGCCATGGAAACCCATTCCATGAAGCTCTCTACGCACTGTTTTTGAGCTAATCTTAAGGCCACACGAAGTTTGGATGTCTATAGCTACTGACTTTGAAAGTTGGTGACTTCTGCGCACTTTGCGCCTCAGGATGCGCTGACCTCGCTCTGTGATTTTACGTGGCCTACCACTTCATGGCTGAGTTGCTGTTGTTGCCAATTGCTTCCACTTTGTTATGATACCACTAACAGTTGACCGTGGAATATTTAGTAGTGAGGAAATTTCACGAATGGACTTATTGCACAGGTGGCAACCTATCACGGTACCACGCTTGAATTCACTGAGCTCCTGAGAGCGACCCACTCTTTCACAAATGTTTGTAGAAGCAGTCTGCATGCCTAAGTGCTTGATTTTATACACCTGTGTCCATGAAAGTGATTGGAACACCTGAATTCAATAAATTGGAGGGGTGTCCCAATACTTTTGGCAATATAGTGTTTATATAAATACTGTATATACACACACACACAGTTCTGTGCAAAAGTCTTAGGCCGCCACCAGCATGACCATCCATATTTATTTTTTGGTCTTTATTACAATACAAATGGAGAATACAGGAAATATGTACACAAAATGTAAAAATAATAATAATAAAGAACATCTGAGAACACTTGTGGCGTGGAGGGATCAGAAATGAACAAAAAATAGAGCTAAAAGATCAAAACTTTTATACTTTATTAGAACATACAGTAAATTTGTATGCACTTACTATACTAATACTATACTATACCAATAGCATATAAAAGATCAACAGGACAGTATTATCATTTTAAATTACATTTTGGAAATTTATTTTAGACATTTTGTAAAACAATCATGCCGTAACCATATCCCACTGCATTCTTTGGTCATGCTAATTGTAAACTATCTGGTTCCTGTGTTAAGTGCTTTTGTAGAAACTGTGATGGAAAACTGTGGCTCAAAGTCAGAAAGTGTTTATTTGATATGGGACCCTCTCCTCCTATTTCTCAACCACAAGGTTACATAACTATAAGTACTTGCATAACATCCTTTCCAGAATTTGGGGAGCGAAGGTAAATCAGAATTTTATGGTCAAATAGCCATGTACCTGCATATGGCAACAGTATGTAGGAGATATGCTTGTGGAGATGGCAGGTCAAAGGCAGATGGATATATGATATGCTGTGCAGGAGAGGGCTGTAATGAATCATTGTGGCCGCTTTGCTCATTTAGCTCTCGAGGGACAATGTCCGGCAGCAAGGTCAAGATTTAGGACACTTTGACCAATGCAGTTAGATCACAATTTAGGAATTCTATCAGGATTGCAAATGCACTGCTTTGCTTAAGAAATGTTTTTCATACTATATAAAACAGTTTATTTAGGTTTATTAAAGTTTCCCACACCCAAGATATTAGATTCACGATTACTTTCTGAATCATATCAACGCCATGCCTCAGTGCTCAGTTTCATATTAAATGAAAGTTTAATGTGCAAGCTGACTTCAAAAGAATTTAGTAATATTCAGGTAAATTTGTATTTTTTTATTATTATTATAATTATTATTTTTTCTGTCACACTGCAGGACTGTGAAAAGTTGATTAAAATGGTATCGCTAAGTGGTCTTTTACATCATCATCATCATCATTATTATTAGGCTATTAAGTCAGAATTTAAGAAAAAGTGCAAAAGTTATGTTATTTAATTTACTAGAAAAAACGTATTTGTTTTATAATTTTTAAACATTTTCTTGTAGTGACAGTTAAAGGGTTAAAAATAGTGCACTGTCCATTTAATGGCCTGCAGTGGCAGCTGTGCTGTTAACTTTGTCCCTGCCACACAAAGACACATTAAAGCTACTTTAAAGGACCACCATTCAATTGTCCTCTCCCTATACACGCACACATCAACTTGCCATATGTCTACCCATAAGCCCCGCCTCCAGCCCCAAAGATCCCGCCCACCAACCTGGAGGATCGAATATCACGTCCGTCTTTCGCTGCATCACTCGACTCCTTCTTTCATCCTAAAATCGCTGTTACAGTGGCAGTGTTTAAGCTGAAACCTCTCGTCCACGCGGATCTGACAGCACAGATTGTTAGTATGATACACCAATCGTCCTCTGTATCCTAGACCGGGGTTGGGAGGGGAGAATCAGATCTTTTGACCCCAGCCATCATTCCCTGGATAACGGGCACAGAGCCACCCGACAGCCTCAATTGTTGTTTCCGTTTTGACGACATCTGCTGCATGTTGCTCACATTTGCATCCGAAGCAACAAGAGGTCTGTATATTAGGGTGTAATGGAACACTTTCATCTCAATCCCTGAAGACGAAATCAGCTTATTTGGATCAGAACATTTAATCTATTTTGTTCATTCACTGAGCGCATATAACAATCAAGGGCTTGGTGACATGATGGAGAGTGTGGAGAAGGAGTGCGGCGCTTTGGGTGGATTGTTTCAGGCGATCGTCAATGATATGAAGGTACTAGCACTGTTTTATTGATGCAGATATTTAGAAAAAAGAAAAAAAGAAAAAAGAAAAAAAAAAGATGGTTGTGTTTTACTGCCTTTGTTTTCATTAGGGGTCCAGCTGCTTGCACCACTGATGCTGTGATTAATGACATGGGGGTCTCAGCATGGAGGGCTTTGTTGTGAAATGAAAATTGAACCCTTTTGTAGATGTTTGTAGAACCTTTTAAATGTTAAAGCATATTTTTGTGCTGTATATTTGAGATAAATAAAAATAATAGGCCTACGTAAAAGATTTAAAAGACAGAGAGACATATTTTTTCCCCACAGAATATAGGTCTAGTTAGGGGATCAGTTAGAAATGATCAAAATTCTTAAGAAATTTTTTTTTTTTTTTTTTTAATATAGGTTTTTATATGAAGCATGGGCACCACCCACTTTCCAGGCTTTAACACAAATGAAAATTATTTGATAGTCAAGTGTTTTACTATGTGACCTATAGCACTACTGTCTGTTATTGCATGTTTAGAGAGGCTCATATGTAGTTTGAATTTTACAAGAACCATATAATCCCATTTTAACCCAATTAATTTTACTTGACATAGTCCTCACCATTAACAGATTTGAAAATGGTGCACTAAAAGTCTGCCTAGCTATTAGCTTTCCAGTGACCAAAAGACATTTACCACTATTTTGAACTCGAGTCTCTCAATACCTCTCATGTTGACCTGCTATCATATTGATGATTTCTGAAAGCAATGTTAATGTGCAGGGATTATGCATGGCTCATAAAGAGATATAAATGCATCAGAGTGAGCTTAAATGTGGAGCTCAGCTAAAATCTCACTTGCTCAGAGCCATGTTGTCATTTTTAGTGAAGTAAAAAGAACCAAAAACAGCTTTTATACAGCTTTTTGTATGCAATACAATATGTAGAATATTGACATTCATGCATTTAGGAAAGCATTACATTTATTTTTGTCAGAAGAGAAAAGTTTGTAATATAGAAACTCATTCAGGCTATGCAAAATATGGGATATTACAGTGGCTAACCTTACTAATATCAGTAAGAGATATAATACTACATGACATGTAAATATTGGATTTCTTTATTTGCGCTATTATTCTTATTCATTTATTTCTTTACTTTGCACAATTTTTTTTGACCCACATATTTTAAGAGACATTTGTAGTTATATTCCTTAATGAAGACAAGCCAAAATCTTATGTTATTGTGTGAAATGTCATTAAAAACACACAAATATAAGGTGCTAACAATGTTGTTGAAAGATCCCAGGTCTTTGCACAGATATGTGTAAATAAACTGAATTGAATCTGTTCCCCTGTAACATTTAAACCTCTCATGGCCATGATCTCCTTTTCCTTCAACTATTAGCAATTTTTTTTGGAGTGCTTTTCAGCCTGTTGCATTGCTGAAGCAGAACCCTGTGGTTGTACGTACTGTTCCATAAATGGTTTCCATGTTCTCATGCGGCTCCAGTAGTGAATGTTATTGCTGAAAGTTGGCATTTGAGTGAAGTTCAGTGGCCAGATGCCAGATCTGGAGTTCATATATTGTGAACGGCTCCAGACTTGGCACAGGTCCAACCCTGGCAACGTTCAGCTTGTTTGACATGCAGTATATCAACACTTGTAAAGAGGGTGCAGCCGGAGAGTGTTGTTATGTCAGAGATTATGTGAGTAGGTAGGGCAAACTCCTCTTCAAAAATGTGCATATTGTAGCATTTCTCTTCTCAGTGATTTCACTTGGCAGACTAAGGTCTATAAAAGAGTTTACAGCTGTGGCCAAAGGTTTATGACAGCTATTTTTGTTATAATAATTTGAAATGAAAACAGAAACAAGGCTTTTTTCACTTCCAAAATAAAATTAAATAGAAGAAAACGAATATAGAATTAAATAAGTAATAATAATTACTCGTCAGTTTAAAACAGTTCATGGTAACATTTTAATTTGATGGTCCCCTTTAAACATTCTACTAACTATAAGTAACTTTGCAACTACATGTCAACTTACTTAGTAGACTTTCTGCTTAATATCTGCTAACACTTTATTTTGATGGTTCCACGTCAACTTATTCTACTAACCCAAACCCTAACACCAAACAGTCTACTACAGTCTACTAATATTTTGAGAGTTAGTTGACATGTAGTTGCAAAGTTACTTATAGTTAGTAGAATGTCTAAAGTTGACCATCATAATCAAGGGTAATCCAGTTCATTTAATAAATGTTATGTATATCTTTTTTTGTAATTGTGTACTTTAAATTCCTCCAGCGTCAAAAATTCTGTCTGCACAAATTTTAAGAGCATTTTAGGATTTTCAAACATTTTGGTGTTTGTTTGTTTTAGCTTTTGAGTTGTGACTGTGATAGCCTTCATGAGTACAGATAATCTCAAGGGCTGATATGACAAATTGACCATACAAACATCATTAAGGTCAGTTTCATTCTTGGGTTGAAATGTTAGGGCTTTCTGTCATCTTGTTTAATGTGTTCATTGGCCACAGGAACTTGCATGGAGCCTAGAAAATAACCACAAAAATTGGCTTTTCTTCAAATTCTTATCAGGGCTTGGTAACTTATTCCAATCACAATACTATTCTTTCATCAAAAAACAGCAAGGCATTGATATTATAATGAAAAAATATCTATTTTTAAATCTAAAAAAAGCAAAACGGTTATAACATTATGCTCTATTTTTTGATTAAAAGTCTGTAAATATGATGAGATGATCATATTAGTGAATTAAGCTATTGTCTATTATGGCCTATAAGTGAATTGATCACAGCATCTGCAGGCTGTTCTTAACCTGCAACAACCTTATTTGTTCATCAGTTTTAGTCTCAATCTCCTTGTGTCTTTCTCATCCTTGTTGCCTGAAAGCTAATTAACCACCTGTGGGTTTTAAATATACCTGCCTTTGACTGTTTAGAAGAGTTGGAGTTAGAAAGTCAAAATCATTCTTCTTATTGTATGCATTTATGTACACTACCGTTTAAAGGTTTGGGGTTAGTAAGGTTTTTTTTTTTTTAAAAAAATTAAAAAAAACTTTTATTCAGCAAGGACAGATTAGATTGATCAAAAGTGACAGTAAAGACTTTTACATTGTTATAAATTATACATTGTTATATATTTAAAATAAATGTTATTCTTTTGAACCTTTTATTTATCAAATAATCCAACTGTGATAATACTAAGAAATGTTTTGCATCAAATCAGCATATTAGAATGATTTCCGAAGGATCATGTGACACTAAAGACTGGAGTAATGATGCTGAAAATTTAGCTTTGCCATCACAGGAATAAATTACATATTGTAATATATTAAAATAGAAAATAGTTTTTTTAATTGTAATAATATTTCACAATATTACTGTTTTACTGTTGATCAAATAAATGCAGCCTTAGGTGAGCATAAGAGACTTCTTCTTCAAATTTAAAAAAACTCTTACAGACCCCAAACATTTGTGTGGTAGTGTAGAGAGGTTGTGTGTAACTGTAGTGTAATTGTAGGTGCACAATGGGCAGCAGAGCAGAATTAAGTTTTCTTCCAAAACACAAGAAAACCTAGATTCCAACATCAACAAACAAAAAATCAGACTCCCTTGCTTTGATTTTTTAAAAAAAGAAATAATAAGAAACTACTGTTTACAATAGATGTCTCAGGTGTTCTACCGTGTGGCTGGTGGCTTTCCATCTTTAGCGGTTGTGTCAGCAAACCCAATGCCAGAATTCTGCAGTTTTTAACACAAATGTGTATAGAGAATTTTCAGACAGATACAGAGACCATGCAAAACAACTTTACGCTAATCTCTCCAGTTTCTTAACAAGAGCTGTCAGCACAATTTAAAAAAGATTCTTCTTTCCTGTCTCTACAAATTTCAGTTTATTAATGACAGACTTTCTCTTGAATTGATCCAGTGTGAAAGCCTGAGGCCTTTGATGACTTTTTTGTATAAAAGATGCATCTTGGAGTGTAAAAATAAATAATTATTTTGGAATTAATATCTTATTAATTCTTTTATGATTTTACTGTTGTTTACAGAGGTTCTACTTGACCAAGGAAGTGTTGCTGGTTAAGCTAGTTAAAGGGATATATCACCCAAAAAAGAAAATTCTGTCATCATTTACTCACCCTCATGTCTCTCCAAACCTGTATTGTTGGCAATCAGTTTTGGTGCCCATTGACTTCCATTGTATGAAAAAAACAACAACACTTGAGACGTTTTTCAAAATGTCCTCTTTTATGTTCCAAAGAAGAAAGTAAGACAAACAGGTTTGGAACAGCATGAGAGTGAGAAAATTATGTTTCATTTTTGGTGGACTATCCCTTTAAGAAGCCTATTGTGAGGACACCAGCATCCTATGTTGGGGCACAACATATGCTGGTCTTTTAAACAGCGTAGGAAGCTATGATGACAGACAGGGTCAGCACACCTGGACGAAATTTAGCTGGTGTTTCTGTCGAGAATGTTCTTCTAAAACCGATGGAAGAGTGTCATGACTGTTTGTATTCAACGAGACATCTGGTCCACATCTGAAGTGCTTTGCTCTCTCTTTGTGGTGTATGGAGTTCTGAATGTGTCTGTGTTGGGGTACCTGTTTGTGTGCAGTTCCTTAGTAACTCTCTTATATGTGTCTCTTCCTTCCTGTAGTACTCATACCCGGTGTGGGAAGACTTCATTGCAAAGGCCACGAAACTACATTCCCAGCTAAGGTGATTTAACACTTCAGACATCCTTATATTGATTGCTTATTTTATCTTTTTGGATATATTCATGCTCAACCCTTTGTGGTCCATATTTTGCCTCATGGGCTGTTGGGTAATAGTCCACACCAGTGTGGAATCGACAAAAAGTCGAATAGCCCACGTGCGCACCCTACTGAATCATAAAATGACAAACAGGACACCCTGAGGTCTCATGGACTTCACAGATGCGCACAAGCGAAGGCCATGAGACCGCAAGTCAAGCCCTCCATTCGATCCTTAATCTGCATTCTCAAGAAGTGAATCAAGTGATTTTCAACAGGTCTGCCTGCTGTTCTTAATCAGCACTAGCACTGATGACTATAAATGTTTTGCTGTTTACCCCCTTCACAGAACCACAGTGTTGGCGGCTGCAGCATTCCTTGATGCTTTTCAGAAGGTGGCAGACATGGCAACCAACACGAGAGGTACATTTTTCGATTAAAAAGTTGAGGTCACAATGATCAATATTTTGGGGTTGCAGACGTTTGTTGACAGTGTTTTGGGAGACTATAACAAACTTTTGCATAGTCAGATTGCACAATTACATTCCAAAATATGCCATTGGATGGAAGTTGTAATTGGTGCCTGTGCAATTTGGAGAGGAAAAATTGCGATTTTTCTGAAAAGATTGTGATTGCGATTTCAAATGTGATAAAAAGTTCCAGCTTTGCTGTGCTTCTTTGTAGAGCTGCACAATTTGGCTAACATTTTGTGATTTCATGTGGTTATTAAAGGAATAGTTCACCCAAAAATATATATATTTTACTCACCCTCAAGCCATCCTAGATGTATATGACTTTCCTCTTTCAGTCGACCCATTTAGAATTATATTAAATAATATCCTGGCTCTTCCCAGCTTTGTAATGGCATTGAATAGTGTTTTTGAAGCTCCAAAAAGCGAATCCATCCATCATAAAAGTAATCCATACGACTCCAGTGGGTTAATAAATGCCTTCTGAAGAGAACTGATGGGTTTTTGTAAGAAAAATATCCATATTTAAAACTTTATAAACTATAATCACTGGCTTCCGGCAATGGCCATACGCGCACTCATGAGAGAGTTACGTGGTTTTTCGTGAGAGGCGTCTATTCTCACTTATATAAGCTTATGCTTCGCCTACACCGGGTCAGAGGTCACCGAACCAAGCTGTTCTGAGACACTGAAAACACCAAATCATGAGCTGCTCAAGTGTAAGAACACAGTGCCATGCTTCACTCTGAAACATGCAGATTAAAAATGAATTAAATCACAGGCTTTGTGATTTGATCATTGCACTGACATATTGCGATGTTGTTTTTAATTCCAATTAATCTTTCAGCCCTGGTCGAAATTCATACTTAAATATATGAATACAGCAGAAAGGTCACTTTGGGTTTGTTCTGATAACTAGGAAATGGCTTTCGAGTCATATTTCATCATAGTTTAATTCTGCTTCTAGCTTGGCTGCTATTGGATCTCTGAAACCGAATCCTTCCTGTGCCATTAAAATCCTCTAGTTACTGCCTGCAGGGACCAGACAAGGCCAAACAAATCTAGTCTTCATCAACACAGTTAAAGGATGTGGGTCAGGCATAGCTGTCGGCCTAGAGCTGAATTACTCATTTGTATCTGTCTGTTAAATTGCACCCTATGTACACTAGCACTGAATGCACTGGATCTTTATATCGTGGGTGGGTTTGTGTGTATTAGCGTGTGTTCACTGACCAACCACATTGGACAAAAGGCACGGTTGCTATTGGCTACCAAATCTGCAAGGTACCTCTTAGATACCAGACAGATATAAAAAAGAGCTCTGGTTTTAAAGATATGCTTAGTGTGGGAGAGAAATTATGATGGAATAGTTTATTTTACACATCGGTTTATGATCAGTGATTAATAAGTTTTGGTTTGGGGTTAGACAGGCTTAGTATATGTAGACATTAATGGATTAAATATATATAGAAGATATATATATTTTCTGCTTTTATATATATATTCAATCTAACATATATTGCTTAAAATATATTTTATAGAAATACATTTCGTTTTACATTACATTTTGGAAAATAATTTTTAAGCATTTAAGCAAATAAATAAATAGATAACAAAGTACATTTTGTAGTACTTTATATTTTGGCATTTAAAAGTTTGAACAAAATACATTTTCCAAAAAATATGTTTCTTAAGCCACATATATTTTGCATTTTTTAAGCATATATTTTAAATATATAGCAGCTGGTTAAAAATGGCACACTTGCAGTGATAAGAAATTAAGAGACACTACCCACCTATCCACCTTCACCCTTCTGCCCAGTTCAGAATCATTACCAGATGCCAGTGAACCAGATTGATTCCATTTGTCCTGCGGGAGCGCTTTGTTCTGCACTGGACCATACAGCACTGCCATAAATTAGTTTAGTGAACTGTCAATACTTTCAGTAGATGGCTGTCACTGGAGATTTTCACCTCTGACATTGTCTGGACGTTGTTTATTAATTTGCATTGATATAAAAGTTACAAGTTGCACAATACACCATAGTGTATCAAATTATTTTTGCCCTCTTTTCAAAGGAAAGAATTCTTTACAAGCTTCTCACTTTTATTTAATTATTTTTCAGGGGTTTTTTTGGTTTCCAGTAGCTCCACATTGAAATCATATCTAGTCTACACCAATGAGAGGGCAGTATATAATCCATGGTATTAAGTGTCAGCAACAGAGGCATGCGTTCTCTTTGAATTAGGGACAGGCTGGGGGCACTGACACAGCTGGAGATCTCGCTAACATCAGACGGATTCTCGTCTCACCGGCTTCCAGTGACACACATTCTTCCCCCCATCACCCCAGTTAGCAGGCCCATAATCACACACAGTCCGGACAGTCACATTAACTAACGACCAAAGCCTTTCGGTGTCCTGAACATGTAAAGTGTTTGAATATAAGTGAATCGCTATCACTTTACAGTAAGGTTCATTTTGTTTATGCAGAACTAACAATGAACAACAATTTGTTTGTGTTCATAAAAATTACAATTTTTTTTAAACAATCTGAAAATAATATTATATTTACAATCTTTTAATCTATTTACAATCTAATATTTACAATCTATTTACTATTGTTAATTGTTAATTCATGTTTATTCAGAATACATTAGTGTTAATGTTCATTTATACAACTTTGAATGTTAGTATATGCAACCGTAAAAGTAGAAATCAATAAATGCTGTGATTTTTTTATGAACATGAAGTCATGAACATAAAGATAAACTAAACTTATTGTACAGTGTTACCAGTTCAACTTTCAAATTCACCTTCATGATTGCCTGGATGTCTCAGTTTTGACCACTACCTGAAAAATCCAGCATGAATTCCATGTTGGTCCAAGCTGGTTTATGTTGGTTAGAGCTAGTATGTTGGACTAGCATAGTCATGCTGTTTTCAAGCAAAACTGAGCTAGGTTGCCTGTCCACCATCTCTCCCGATTCCCATGCTGCAGACCAACAAACAAGCATCCCATGCTGTTCCCAGCATGCAAAACATACCTTAAGCTGGTGAGCAGCAATGCTGGGTTTTTAGGAGGGTATTGAGGTTTTATCACCATTCAACTCAATGTAGGGACTTATTGTTCCATACATGCATTTTTGTTTGAAGTTTATGTCAAGGAAAGGTCAGTTTAAGTTGAGTGTTAGTAGGCTTGTGAATACCAATACAGGGAACGTCAATATGGAAGGAAATTACATACTGCAACTCTCTCTCTCTAATACCTTTCTCTTCTATTATGACTCCCTGCCTTTGATAGGAAAGGAGTCCAGCAGTCTGGCTTGTTTGTGATCTTTATAGTCATGGCGTCATGGTCAGCGTTTTTTATAGAGCAGATGTGGGCAGACTATTAGAGCACGTGTTAGACAGGCGTGGAAGTGTTTGATGTCTGTGTTTGACTTGCATTTGGACGTCTGGCCTCTAAGAATAGCTGCATTTGCTTAGATTCACTTCTAGTGATGAATGCTGGAAGAGGGATGTTTACTGGAGCACAAGTTAAAAGTAATGATACATGCTTTGTTCATCTAAAGTTCTTTATTAGCAGTTCTGTATTGTTTATATGATGTCAGTGCTTGCACTCTGCATTGCACCACCCCATAGTGATTTAGTTGTGTAAGTGTATAGTTAGTCCTGTGGGTAATTTCTTATGTTGTGAGAGATACACCATGGGAGATGGTCACAAACCTCTTTATCATGGGACTGGAGTGAGGTGTGTTTTAATGATGGCTCTTGGGTCTGTATTCGTGTGTTTTCCATCCACGCTGATGACAGGCTCTTCTCAGTGTATATATACTGTATGAGTGCATGTCTATACAAGGAAGGAGCTTGGAAGCGATTTCCCCCGGCTTGCATTTGCAAGGCAGAAATGTGTAATCCTCTTTACCTTGTTCTGACACACAGACTAAGTTTGTGCATGTTAGTGTGAGTGTGTGTCAGTGGGACGCAGTGGGCTGCTAATCTTCCCTGCAGCTCTGGACTGGCAGATGGCATGTATCCGTGCCAGCCATCTGGAGTGTGGGGCATGGGCAAGAATTTGCCTTACTTGGCACCAGAGATTATACCATCAGATTCACAC